>CAWUFW010002083.1:0-600000 GCA_963921515.1 Calotriton arnoldi | reverse complement strand
TCCCAACCATTGTGTATCTTTATTGTGTCTCTTCGGATTGTAAAAACTTGGACATA
This sequence comes from Calotriton arnoldi, assembly GCA_963921515.1. Lineage (NCBI taxonomy): Eukaryota > Metazoa > Chordata > Amphibia > Caudata > Salamandridae > Calotriton > Calotriton arnoldi. Next base: position 599,944 of record CAWUFW010002083.1, on the reverse strand, counting down.
GTGTATTACGTAATGTCAATCCCCGTTTAAACACAATACTAGGTTTTATCGATATAGCCTTACTTACAGTTGGATCTATATGTAAGAGATGCCAATGTTTGTTCAAGATTTTATATAGTATATGGCTGGCTGAGTTGTATGGTGTAATAAAGTTAATTTGATCTTTGAACTTCACACCCTTCTTTGTCTTGGATTTGTTAGACAATAACCTCTGGCAGTTAAGGCCCAATGCTTTACTCTTGGCCTCAGCAAGCAATTTGCGATCATAACCCCCTAGTTTCAAATCTAGTGATGGCATTTCCCATTTCTCTCTCAAAAATGTCATCCTCACTACAATTGCGTCTAATGCGCATTAATTCACCAAGTGGTATTGATTTTACCTGTGATTTTGGATGGGCAGTATCTGCACGTAGAATTGCATTGCATGCTGAAGGTTTCCTATAAAGTTTAGATAGGATTGCCCCATCTTTGGCATACAATTTTAGATCTAAAAATGCAATTTCTTCTTTGTTGTATTCATATGTAAACGTCATGTTACAATGGTTGTTATTTAGGAAAGTACAGAACTCATATAATAGATCTGAGTTGGCTGTCCAGATCATAAGAATGTCGTCTATGTATCTTCCCCAATATATCACATGTTCCATTAAGTGGGGTGGACATTTTGTCCAAATAAAAGTTTTCTCAAACCACCCCATAAACAGATTCGCTATGGAGGGTGAAAATTTAGAACCCACTGCTACTCCCTGATGTTGTCGGTACCAAGTACCGTTATGTAAAAAAACATTGTTGTTCAGTACTAACGTAATCATGTCAAGTAGCATCTCTGTATGTTCCCAAAGGTTAGCATCTCTGTTTGATAGAAAATATCTTACTGCCTTTATACCCAGATCTGTTGGTATAGAGGTATATAATGAGGCAATATCTAACGTCACAAAACAACATTCCTCCGTCCAATTAAAATCACTCAGTTGGTTTAACAGATCTTTAGTGTCCAAAACAAAGGAGGGTAAGTTTTTTACAAAGGGCTGCATAAAATAATCTATGTACTCGGAAATGTGCTCTGTTGAGGAGCCAATACCCGAGATAATAGGTCTTCCCGGAGGAAAGTCTCCGGGTTTATGGATTTTGGGCAAAACATATAGACATGCTGCCACTGGATATGGGACAAAGAGATATTTGAATTCCAAGTCATTTATAAGTCCCAAGCTGCGCCACTCTTTTAAATGCTCTTCCAGTAGATTCGTGATGCCCCCCATTGGGTTGGATGTTAATTTGGCATATGCTTGTGCATCTGAAAGCTGTCTATCGATTTCTAAAGGGTAGTCATTTGTATCCATCAAGACTAAATTCCCACCCTTATCAGCTTCCTTCAAAGTTATATCCGGAAGTTGTTTTAACATCTTTAGTGCCTTCCTTTCCCCCTTTGTAAGATTATCTTTTTTGTCTAGGTCCTTATGTGAGTAAGAGTCCTCCCAGTTAAATAAGTCTGTTGTTACTAAACGATGAAACGTATCGAGAACATTGTCTTTAGCCAATAGAGGCTGAAAAATTGATTTTGGCTTAAAGCCACTATCTGTACTTAAATCTGATGGAATGTCTAAATCACTTAAAAGTTGTGACATACTAGGAACATTATGGTCCTCATCTGTTAGTGATAGCAGCATTCTAACATCATGCATGTCTTGAATAGTCCTATTACTCTGTACAGCCGGCGATGTCTCCTGGGAAGCAACACATTTAGGATTCAACTCAAAAAATGTCTTCAATTTTATCTTGCGCACAAATGTAAAAATATCTACATGAATCTGAGTGAAATTAGGTCCAGACGTCGGACAAAAGTTTAGACCTTTAGACAATAACTTTATTTCATCATCACTTGGTATATACTTGGACAAGTTAACAATTGCAATTTCATTTGTTTTTTCACACAATCCAATATTATCATCAATACATTTATTGCATGTGTCAACAGAGATTGTTATTTCCTCTGTGTTTTTGATCTGGTCAAATATCCTTCTTTTCCTGTCTCTACATGATCTGTTGTACCCCCTCCTGGTCTTTTTGTTGCATTTTGACGTTTGTTGTATTCCATTTTGTTCCCTTTTCTGAATCGTTCTACTTCTAATAAAAAAGAGATAGATGTAGGTGCGATTGTACTAGTATTAATGCTCGTCCCTGGCCCTTCAATTGGCTCACTTCTAATGCTTGAGATATCTGATTCGCTGTTAGACGCGGCACTATTTTAAAGGGATCTCTGCGTGCCAGTGTGGCTAAGCTCAGCCAACGACACCTAGCAGATAACGAATGGTAGCTACACCCAGAGGTGACACAGGATGTCCTCAAGCAATGGGGAAAGACTGGGCAGGATCTTTTTGCTACCACGTCCAAGTCATCTTAGTGGTTAAGAATTGGGCCAGGAGAGTGTGGTACCCGGATCTTCTGGGTCTGAGGATCTGTCTTCCAATCAAGCTGCTGCTTCAGGAGGATCTCTTGTTGCAGCAGCATGGCAGGGTCTTGCACCCAAGCCTGTGCACACTTGCATGGAGATTGAGCAGTGGCAGTTGATCTATTTTGATTTCTCTTCCAGAGTCATTGATGTGATCTTGTCAGCCAGGTGGCCTTCCATGAAATCACTGTAAGCTGGGTGCTGGGATAAGTTTGTGACTTGATACAGCACCCACCACACTGACCCATTGCAGGCTAAACTATCAGCTATCTTGTTTATTGTATCTTTGGCCCAACAAGGACTTGTAGAGTGGATAATGATAAATATGTGAAAAATACAAAATTACGCCCAGCCTGCCACTTCAGCCTAAAAGGGCAGTTTTAAACTGCTAGTTTGACAAAATATATGTCTCCCCTAAAGAAGGCGTATAGATCCTTAAGGCAGGGAGCTATATTATTAAATGGGACATGTACTTTTATATGTCCTAATAGTAAAATGTCTGAAATGCCATCTTACTGTGGAAAAGCTTGTAGCCCCATTTGCTAGTACAGAGTTACAGGCTGACATCTCAACCCTGCTAACTTCTGAATGGAGCTACTAAAATGGGTACTTAAAGGTATCAAATAAATCGTAGCACTAAACCTGACTTGATGCGTAAGTCAAAATTAATGTCATTTTTAAGGAAAGGCAACTTTTAGAGAGATGCCACTCAGTTGCCCGTTTTATCCAGTGGCCTTTCGCAGTTAAAGTTAACCAGTCCTTCTGCCCTCCAAGGGAGTTGTGTTAACGACTCCCAGACTCAAGAACAATAGAGACCTGCCACAGAGGGAGGTGTTACCTCCGTCTGGCAGGGAGTCACACAGAGTGTTGGCCCAAAACGCGAGCTTCAAAGTAGAAGCCATCTTTGGTGGGCAAATGGGGATCACACTTGAGAAGGGCTGCCCCTTTGTTCAGGTAGACAGGCTGAAATAGAGAGAGGAAACCAGTTGCCAAACTGTTTATTTCGTGGGCATGTGGCACACAGGTAGCCACACCTCTAGGGTGGCATACCAAGCTCCTAACAGCCATGGAAGACTTCAAACATCTTGAGAGTGGGCAGAATACTGCACTCTGTGAATGCTAGATGTCAAAAAGAGCTGAACGTCATCACAGGATCGGAGGGATCCTGGTAGATCATTAACTAGTGACCGCATCATCACCCCAGGGAATTTTCTGGGCTTAAATATGGCACCCTGAACCTCAGATCACATCTGGACTGGAGAAAGGACTGAAGACTGCCCTACTGACCCCTAGACCTAGCAAGACAGACTTCACCAATAACTGGATCGCACCTACTGCTCCTTGGGCTAGTGAAAATACAAATGTGCCTGTGGTAACAGGCTCAGAGCCCCAGACCAAAAAAGTGAACTTCAAGGGCCAATCGACTGACCCCCCTGTTCCAGCACCAGTGCCATAAAAGCTGAAGTAGCCCGTTCCAGCTAGTCAGTAACCATCTCTAAGGAATTGCTGCTGACCGCCGATGTGCAGCCAAGAAGACTTCCCCTCAACCCTCAGTAGTTGCACTTGTGTCTGCTGGATCTGTGAGAGTTGTCACAGTGTGGAATGGTCACCAAAGATGGACACTAGCTCTCACCAAAGGAAGCAGCTGGACCTCTGAGAACGGAGATTGGTAGCCTTCTACTGACGCAAAGAGGAATTTGAGGGGTCCAACTCCTGTGGCTAAAGTGCCTCACCTACTGAGGAATAACTGCAAGATGACCCCCATCGATCGCACAGCACCCAGAGCATCTTTCAGCACCTTGCATCTCCATCATAAGTACCACTTCAGTGAAGTCTATGATATTTCTGTCTGGAACTAGACTCCAGACTGCTGTTGTGACCAGGTAACTGTTCAAAACCTACTCTCTGGTCCCTCAGACCATCTTCCTGTTAGAGGTGGTTGCCCAAACCAAGCCTCAGTAGTCAAACAGAACCCTTCCAAATTTTCAAAAGCTTTCAAACGTTATGATTATCAGTGCTTGTTTGCTCTTTGGACTAAAAAACTTTGATTTGAATTTTACTTAAAAAACTATATCTCTAGAAACCTCTTGTGCATTTTACTCACCTTGATGTCTACAAATTCATAAAAATATAAGCACATTTTATAAATTGGTGCCAGATTTCTTTCATGTTGCATGACTTCCTCATTCTGTTGTTTGTTGCATCTAAATGCTTTGCACTAGTTCCTTTGTTAAGCCTCGTTGCTTGAAGCCAAGGCCACCCAAAGTTGAGCTAGAGGTTGTACAAAGAAGCCTGATTTGTCCCAAGAAGGTTCTGTGAATGTATTACAAGATGACATTTCACAGCCTCAACATATAATACACCACAATTCTCACAACAAAAGATATTTATTGTTTCCCAACTCACTGGTGCTAATTTCATCAACCTCTAAAGAATGAAAGGATTACTGGACCCGCTAGGATTTGAATATCTGACCATGGAGTCAAGCACAGATACCTGTAGAGAATGCAGTTGCCTAATGAGCCTCTAGACCGGCATATTTAGTCACCAGACCCAGATATTCTCTTTTTATGCCTCTATTTTCTCCCTTTCCAGGTATGTGCAACTTGATGCCAATCTGGTACTTTATAAATAAAGATATAAATGAATACATAACAAAAATGATGAAGACATGACAAGTACTACCAATAGGAAGTGTTCCGTTTAATACTATTCCCTTATTTCAGTGGTCTTGAGGTTTGATCTCACGTTGCTGGTAGCCAGTGTATCTCAGGGTGCTAGTAGGCGGTACATCTAAGGGTGCTAGTGACCAGTCCATCTCAGAGTTCTAGTAGCCGAAACATCTCAGAGTGCTAGTAGATGGTCCATCTCAGAGTGCTAGTAGCCGATACATCTGAGAGGGCTAGTAACCAGTATAACTGAGAGTGCTAGTAGCCGGTCCACCTCAGGGTGCTTGTAGCCATTACATCTCAGGGTACTAGTAGTCTGTACATCTCTGGGTACTAGCAGCAGTACATCTCAGAGTGCTAATAGCCAGTCCATCTCAAGGTGCAAGTAGCTAGTCTATCTCAGGGTGCTAGTAGCCAGTACATCTCAGGGATGCTAGTAGTCAGTACATCTCAGGGTGCTAGCAGCCACAACATCTCAGAGTACTAGTAGTGGTACATCTCAGGATGCTAGTAGCCGGTCCATCTCAGACTATTAGCAGCTGGTCCATCTCAGTGCACTAGTAGTCGGTCCATCTCAGTGCACTAGTAGCCTGCATATCTCAGGGTGCTTGTAGCCAGTACATCTCAGCATGCTAGTAGCCAATACATCTCAGAGTGCCAGTAGCAAGTACATCTCAGAGTGCTAATAGCTGGTCCATCTCAGGGTGCTAGTAGCTGGTATATCGCAGGATGCTAGTAGTCAGTACATCTAAGCATGCTAGTGGCCGGTACATCTCAGAGTGCTAGTAGCCAATACATCTCAGAGTGCTAATAGCTGGTCCATCTCAGGGTGTTAGTAGCTGGTACATCTCAGGGTGCTAGTAGTCGGTACATATCAGGATGCTATAGCTGCTACATCTCAGAGTGCTAGTAGTGGTACATCTCAGAGTGCTAGTAGCCGGTCAATCTCAGGGTGGTAGTAGCCGTCCATCTAAGAGTGCTAGTAGCCGGTACATCTCAGCGTGCCAGTAGCTGGTACTTCTCAGAGTGCTAGTAGATGGTCTATCTCAGGGTGCTTGTAGCTGGTACATCTCAGAGTGCTAGTAGCTGGTCCATCTCATGGTACTAGTAGTAGGTCCATCTCAGGGTGCTAATAGCTGGTCCATCTCAGAGTGCTAGTAGACGGTCCATCTCAGAGAGCTAGTAGCTGGTCCATCTCAGGGTGCTGGTAGCGGGTACATCTTAGAGTGCTAGCAGCCAGTCCATCTCAGGGTGCTAGTAGACAGTATATCTCAGGGGGCTAGTAGTCGGTATATCTCAGGGGGCTAGTATTCAGTACATCTAAGGGGGCTAGTAGTTGATACATCTCAGGGTGCTAGTAGTCGGTACATCTAAGGGTGCTAGTAGCCAGTACATCTCAGGGGGCTAATAGTCGGTACATCTCAGGGTGCTAGTAGTCGATACATCTCAGGGTGATAGTAGCTGGTACATCTAAGGGTGCTAGTAGCTGGTACATCTCAGGGTGCTAGTAGTGGATACATCTCAGGGTGATAGCAGCTGGTACATCTCAGGGTGCTAGTATTCGATACATCTCAGGGTGATAGTAGCTGGGACATCTAAGGGTGCTAGTAGCTGGTACATCTCAGGGTGCTAGTAGTCGGTACATCTTAGGATGACAGCGGTTGGTGCATCTGAGGGTGCTAGCAGCTGGTACATCTCAGGGTGCTAGTAGCCGGTACATCTCAGGGTGCTAGTAGCTGGTCCATCTCAGGGTGCTAGTAGCTGGTACATCTCAGGGTGCTAGTAGATGGTCCATCTCAGGGTGGGTGTAGCCAGTCCATCTTAGGGTGTGAGTAGCCAGTCCATCTCAGGGTGCTAGTAGCTGATACATCTCAGGGTGCTTGTGGCCGGTACATCTCAGGGTTCTATTAGCTGGTACATCTAAGGGTGCTAGTAGCCGTATATCTCAGGGAACTAGTACTCGGTAAATATTAGGGTGCTACTAGCCCGTACATCTCAGGGTGCTAGTAGTCGGTACATCTGAGGGTGCTAGCAGTTGTACATCTCAGGGTGCTAATGGCCTGGACATCTCAGGCTGCTATTAGCTGGTCCATCTCAGAGTGCTAGTAGACTGTCCATCTCAGGTTGCTAGTAGACGATACATCTCAGGGTGTAGGTAGCAGGTACATCTCAGGGTGCTAGTAGCCAACACATCTCAGGGTCCTAGTAGCCGGTACATCTCAGGGTGCTAGTGGCCGATACATCTAAGGGTGCCTGTAGCCAGACCATCTCAGAGTGCTAGTAGTGGGTACATCTCAGGGTGCTAGTTGTCGGTACATCTCAGGGTGCTAGTAGTTGGTACATCTGAGAGTGCTAGCAGCCAGTACATCTCAGGGTGCTACTAGTTGGTACATCTCAGGGTGCTAGTAGTTGGTACACCTCAGGGTGCTAGTAGCCGGTACATCTCAAGGTGCTAGTAGTTGTTACATCTCAGGGTGCAGGTAGTCGGTACATCTCAGGGTGCTAGTAGCCAGTACATCTCAGAGTGCTAGTAGTTAGTACATCTCCGGGTGCTAGTATTCGGTACATCTCAGGGTGCTAGTAGCCGGTACATCTTAGGGTGCTAGTAGTCAGAACATCTCAGGGTGTTAGTAGTCAGTACATCTCAAGGTGCCAGTAGGCGGTACATCTCAGAATGCTAGTAGTCAGTATATCTCAGGGTGCTAGTATCCCTCTGGAAAGGGAAGGGCTTGCCTGCCCAAACCCAAGGGTGCTTTACTGAAGTATGTCAAATATATATGTTTCTGACCTAGATCATTATTGAAACTGCTTTCCTTTCTGCTCCATTTTCACAGGTAACAAAAACAGAGTCATCTTACCCTACTTTATGAAGAAATGCGCCCTCACGGGCTGCACTACGTGGTCCATGGGGGTCAGCGATTATGAGAATGTCAGCGAAAGCGCCTCTTGCTGTAGTAAGAATCTCTGTAATGGAAAGAGAAATGGTGGCCTGCGCCCAACATATGTTGCCCCACTCATAGTGGCTGCCCTGGTGGCCATTATCAGTTTATAAAGGACAGCTGAAAGCATAAAGAAGATGAGCCATTTTAACTGTAAGCCGCATTTGTACGTTTTATATATACCATTGTAATTAAATTGGTTTGTATTGTAACCTTACCTAATACAGAGGCACAGCTTTGGCATAGTATGGGTCTCCATATCAATAAACATTAAAATCAAGTGTATATCTAAGTTCATCTGATTTTTTTATTTGATCGCGATGGCTTATCTGAAAAGCAGAGCAATGCATTTGCACCTACAAAAGATGATCCAGATACCTAATGCTCCATTTCCCATTGTTCCCCAGTTTTTAAAGCCCTTTCATACTGTCCTCCACAAGTGATGGAGTCCACTGGTTACTCTGTCATATGATTCTGACTCATGATTTGTATCTATCAACCTACAAAACAGTTCCCATAAGAACCTTTACTGTTACACCCCATTCTAAATGCCACATTAGTGGGTAAAGTTAAGGCTTTCCCTAGCAACGGAGGGAAGGCTGGTGGACTGCATGGGCATGACTTGGCTGTCATATCTGAAATGAGAGAGTGTGTGACTGATCAGGCAGATGAGTGGGCGTGTCTGAAGTCTACCAGCTGTGAGCATCCTGCAAGAAGCAGTTAGTTTTTGAGAGTTAGCAGAGAGAAGATCAAGAGGAAGAAGCCACTTAAGCATATAGTTTTTTGCAGCCCTTGGGGTGCACTCCAGCAGCAGATCATGTCTGTGATGAGTCCGCCTGTCATAATTAATCAAAAGTGAATATGTATGGTAAAATCGATTACACATTCTTTTCATATTGTTCTGTTCTTGCAAATATGTGGTATTTAATTATTGTAGTTAATCATTTTATGTTTAATAATTGCTATGAAATTATAGAGATTCTACAACGTTCATAATTACCTGTTACATTTTGTTGTCCTTTCAAAAGAACATCCTGCTTCCAAACAAAGGGCTGTATATCCCTTATAGTTAGCCAGGAACCAGGGCAGGAGAGCCAGTGTGCCTTGGGACTTCAAGGGGAAACCACTAGAAGCTTCTCCCCCACTTCAAAGGCACAACTGGCTATAAATACTGTACCTCAGACACCAACTTTTCAGTACATTTCTGGAATTTGTGGATACTCTGTCAGGGAGAAGGACTGCTATGCTGCTGAAGGACTGGCACTCATCTGGATGGCACTCTGCTGGACTACTGCCTTGCGGTGCTGTTGCCTCGCTGTGTTGACCTGCTGCCTCCTGCCCTCCTGCCTGGGTGAGAAGGACTGGACCTGCATCTCTTGAACCCTAAATCCCAGAGTGACTCCAAGAGATTGTTGGCTAGCCTCCTAACTTGAGTCTCTGGGACAGAAAACTCCAGTAACCTTGCACCTACACATGAACTCAGCCATCTCTGTGTCTAGCCTGCCAAGTTGTGCCACCCCAGTCCTTGGAAGTGAGCCTGTGGTGCTCTACCAGCCTCTGTGGATCCAGCGGAACAGACACATCTCTTCTGCTGCATTTTGCAACCCTGAGCAGAACTGACACACCGCCGGTGCTGTGTGGATCGAAACTGCCACAAAGACCCACATCGAATTGCAGCCCATCACTTCTTGGAACAACCACTGGACGACACATCCTTGGTGCAGGCCCTCGCATCCCTCATCGACGGCAGCCTCTACGATGATGTCGGAGTCCACACTGCAGCTTTGCAGCTCCTTGGAACTGACACTTCCCCGACTCAGGACTTCGCATCGCAAGCCCTTGTAGACAGGATCTTCAATGCTGATGCAGCTAGACCTCGCACCGCAGCCTCGCCACATCTTGGCTGGGTGCTGTATCTTCAACTCAGATCCTCGCAAAGCTCCGCATCCTAGGATTGAAGGTACTTTGTTCAGCCGGTCTAACTAGATCCCTGTAGCCTGCCCCCGCTCCATCGGGTTCAGACTGAACTTGCGATTTTGTCCTGGTCCGGCGTGACCAGATATCAACAGTTGGCTCTTTATGCCGTTTGACATTTCTTTTACTAAAATCTTTAAAACTGAATATCTCCAGTTCTACTGATTGAATTTTTGTTGTTTTGGTCTTGTTTTATTTATTAAAAATTGTTCAATCCCTTCTCAAGATACTTACTCTCTTCCCAAAAGCAACTTTGATTTATAAATATCTGTCAGCCCCAAATCCTGAGCGCCTTAAAAATAAATTGGAACTTGCTTGGGAGGCTGATTTGGGATATGTTTGGAGCATTGGTTTCTGGGACAGGATTTGGACTAGATCATTATAAATCTCTGGATCTGCGTTCACTACTCAAACCCTGTTCTTGTTATATCACAGATTATATTACACGTCGGTTTCTATTGCCACTTTATCACACACAAATAACTCATTATGTTGGTCTTGTGGCCATCCTTTTGCAGATTTGTTGCATCTTCTTTTTATTTGCCCCCCTGTCGCCTCCTTCTGGAAAACTGTTTGGTCCCATATTTAGGTCATTTTCAATTTACAATGCCCCTTGTCCAATGTATTACTTTTTCTCTGTAGTTTATCTGATACTTTGGGATTAATTACTTGCAAACATGGTTTAGTTGACCTTAAGTTAGCTTACACTTTCAACAAATGACATTAAATGGAAAATGTTCCTATAAAATTTCAATCAAAGCTTGGTGGAACAATGTTTGTCATTATCATAGATTAAATGTTGCATTTGCTTCTTCTTGTGAAAAGCATGAGAACAGAGATTTCTTTTGGCGACCGTTAACTTCTTATTTGAATAAGGTTGCAAAACAACCAGAGCTTCGTAATCGTTCCAAAAATGTTAAACCTCCATGAATTATTCTATCTCTGCTCTCTTTTCTTATTAGTTTTTGCCACTATATTTGTTTTCTAGGTATTTCAACCATTTAAGTCATTTTATATTATTATGCAATGTAATTCGATCCTCAGTTGTATGATGTATATTTTATTTTCTTTTTCTTCCTATTCTTTCCTTCCCATAATTCTGATAGAAATTGTAAAAAGCGTTCTTTTCCGCTGCATTGTTACTATTCTCATCAATTTGTATTTCATATGTTATGATTGTTTTTTATTCTTTGCACTCTTTATTGCTAATAAAGCTTATTAAACACAAAAAGAACATTACTCTATCTTCTAACTCTGTTGTGAGCTCTATTTGTGGTGTGCTTTCACTGTGTTGCTGTTTGAAGTGCTGCACAAACACTTAACATATCACCTCTGAGTTAAGCCTGACTGGCCTGTGCCAAGCTACCTGAGGGTTGAGCACAGGTTAACTTATTTTTATTTTTAAGGTTTTATATAGCGCGAACAAGACCCTTGCGGGTATCAGAGTGCTTTACAAAGTAAATATAGGAAATACATAGGCAAATTGTAACTAACATAGAGTTCCATAAAAATCCAGGGTCGTATAGGTATATAGGCAAATCGTAACAGGCATAGAGTTCCATACAAATCCAGGGTCGTATAGACACATATAAGCCTGGCTCAAGTGAATTTAGATTTGACTTCTTTTTTAAATGATGCAATAGAAGGATTTAGTCTGGTTTCAGAGGGCAATGCATTCCAGATCCTGGGCGCCATCCCCGAGAAGGTACGGTTGTATGTTTTCTTCTTGTTGAATCTTTGTGGTTTCAGTAAAAGATTACTGGCACTTCTAGAGGATCTGTTACCACATGAGAGCACCAATTTCTGAGCTAGATAGCTGGGAGTGTTATGATGAATGGCTCTATGCGTCAGGCATGCAATTTTTAGATGAATTCTGGCTTCGAAGGGGAGCCAGTTTAGGGATCTTCGGTCTAGAGAGATGTGAGAGGTTTTTTTGGAGCCAGTAATGAGTCTGGCTGCTGCGTTGATTGAAACTCTTAGAGGGGCTGTTGAGGATCTGGGAAGGCCGCAAAGAGAGTCACTCCCATAATCCACTCTTGGAATAACTAGTGCTTGAACTGCCAGTTTGAAGTCCTTTTTGGGCAGGAAGGGTTTTAGTTTTCTCAAGGTGTTGATCTGAAAGTTTGCTCCTTTTGTTGCTGCGCTGATGTGTTTTTGCATATCTAGATTTCTATCCAAAGTTACTCCCAGCGATTTCGCTGAGTCGATAATAAGAGGTTGGCAGTTGAGTGCTGTTAGTTGTTTCAGCCAGTCTTGAATTATGGTTACTTTGGAGGGAGGAGCGATTAGGAGGAATTCCATTTTGAGGGTGTTTAGTTTTAGGTGGCTTTCGGCCAACCAGGTCTGAGTTTTTTCTAGCATTGAATTAAGAGATCTGATGTCTTCTAGGGAATGTATCTTTAAGTATAGTTGTGTGTCATCTGTGTACATATGATACTGTATGTTAGAGGAGTTGAGGATTTCGGTGAGTGGTTCCATGAATAAATTGAAAAGTGTTGGGGAGAAGGATGATCCTTGTGAGACTCCTAAAGTGACAGGGACGGGTTTGGATAGAGAGTGATCAACCTTGAATCTTTGCGAACGATTTTGAAGGAACGAGGTGAACCAGTCTAGAACGGACCCAGATAGTCCCATTCTGTGTTTCAGAAGGTCTAGCAGATTGTCGTGCTTGACGGTATCAAAAGCCGAGGAAAGGTCGAGCAGGATTAGCAAACAGGCTTCATTTTGGTCAAGGATTAGTAGTGCGTCATCTATTATGTGGGTCATGGCTGATTCAGTGCTGTGTCCTGCCCGGAAGCCGGATTGGTATTGGTTGAGAAGGTTGAAATAGTCTATGTGTTTGCCAAGCTGCGTGAGTACGCATTTTTCTAAGAGTTTGGCCAAGGTGGGAATGTTGGATATTGGGCTGTAATTGTTTAGATCCGTGGGGTCAATCGTTGGCTTCTTTAGGATAGGGGATACCTGACCAGATTTAAGGATTTCAGGGATGATTCCTTGAAGGAGAGAGGTATTTATTATCTTGGTCCAAAGAGGCAGTAGCAATGGGGTGAAGTCTTTTAAGCAGTTTGCGGGAAGAGGGTCTGTGAAGTGATTGGCGGGATTCAACGTCATGAGCATCTTGAATATAGCCTCTTCGCTATAAGTATTGAAGGAGGACTAGGATGCATTGTTTTTGAGGTCGAACTTTGGTGAACTCCGGGGTGAGATTCCTGGGAGGGATTCTGAAGAGTCACTGTGTGTGACACTATGTGTTATTAGATCATTGAGTAAGTCCTTCTTTATGTTTTCACTCTTTAGAGTGAACAAGGAGGCAAACGCTTCGCAATTGGGTGGTGGGCCTGAGTGAGCGTGGGGAGGGTGAGGTGCATCCTTCGATTGTCTTTTGATTAGATCGAATAGTTTTTTGGGACGATTCTTGGCTTGAGCTAATTGATAGCTGAAGTAGTCTGCTTTTGATCGTCTGATCTGTCTGTAATAGGCATTTCTCTTGATTCTTAGTAACTTGAGGTGGTTGGCGGATGGAGCCGATCTCCATCTTCGTTCTATTAGCCTTAGGGATCGTCTGTCCTCATTGAGTCTTCCATCATACCAGGGTTTTGAGTCTTTTATGGAGACTCTCTTCAGCTGTAGGGGGGCGACTTCGTCTAATACCATGTTCATGGAGTGGAAGTGGTGATTGGTAAGATCTTGAACATCGGATAATCCTACTGGGGGAAAAAGGATGTTGGAGCTAGAGGTTGTGAGTATGTTAGCCTCAATATTTTTCAGATCCCTTTTCCATATTTTAGTTCTTGTGGGTTGAACAGAGTTTAGTTTTACTGTTTCGTTGATGTAAAAGGTGATGATGTGATGGTCAGACCAATCACATGGGATGATCGAGTCAAGATGAATGGATTCGGCCTTAGAGATGATTAAATCTAGGATTGACCCTTTATCATGTGTGGAGCTGTTACAGATTTGGGTGAGGTCAAGGTCCTAAAGGAAGGTTTTGAGGCTATTGACCGCTGGATCCTTAGGGTCATTCCAGTGTAGATTGAGGTCTCCGAGAAATATTTGGGTGTCGTGTTGGCCGGTGTTAGTAGAAACAATGTCCATGAGATGTTCGACGAAGGTGAGGTTGTCGCCTGTTGGGTGATAGAGAGTGTGCAGAGAGCAGACTGGTTTGTTATTGCTTGTGATGTCTAAGCGTAGGTATTCACAAGAGGGGAATAGTGGAGATTGGGAACGGTTCACTGAGAGATTGTTCCGGTGTATGCAGGCAATACCGCCCCTTGGCTTATCGCTTCTATCTAGTCTGATGATCTCATGGTTAGGGGGTACCAGTATGTCGAGTATGGGAGTGGAAGATTCAGTTAACCAGGTTTCGGTCAGAATTAGAAGGTCAGGTTCCTGTGTGAGTATGAGGTCCGCTAAATCGGCTGCATGTCTTGAGGCAGATCTGCAATTTAGCAATATGCATTTAAGACGGGGCTTGATGGGGGTTGTGTGTGGTTCTTGTATAAGGGTGACTTGTTTAAGGTTGTTTTCGATTACCCCTCTTTGATTATGTCTAGTAAATCTATGCGTATTGGAGGAGATAGTTTGGATTAGGAAAGATTGTGGGAGTTGTCTGAGAGTACTGTTTTGAGGTGGTATGTGGGAGATCGTAGAAGCGTAGAAGGGAGAGTAAGTCTTTCTCTGATAGGGGATTGGTCCTTCGAATTGGGCATGGTGTGTTATTGAGGTGAGGGACTGCTCTCCACCTAGGGAGCGGTGGTTACGGGGGATGTGCGTGTAGCTGTTGGGTGAGTTTGGAGTGGTTAGTGTGGATGTTTCTCTTGGTTTCTTGTTCATAACTATTGGTCCACTGTTGATGACTAATCAAATCATATAAAGCTTGGAGGTCCTCTTTGACTTGCATTAAAGATAGTAAAATCTCGTCAAGTCTCGGGTCTGGTGTGGGTGAGAGCATGCTTAGTGATTGTATTGTGGGTAAGGCGGGTGAACTAGTGTCTGGTAGGTAGTCTGAGTGGTCTGGGTCGCTGTGTGGTATCCTGCCTGGTTGCTTATCCGGGGCGGGGGGAGGACTGGTGTAGGGGGTAGATGAATGGCTCGCAAGGATTTGAGGAGTGGCTGGAACCGAGGGAGAGTTGGTTTTACGAGGGGAAGGCTTGGCGTTGGGGGGATGTATGTCCTTTCCAGGGGTGATTGATGGCTCTGGAATGGGTGGGAGTGCAGGTAACGATATGGGAGGGGAGAGTCTTGTGAGGGAGTCGGAAGGGGAGTTGGGGTAGCCTTGGGATTGGGTGTAAGTGTTGATGGTGTCATCGGATGAGAGTGGCTAGATGGAGAGTCAGGGGGGGAGTTCCGAGGTATGATGGGGGTGGAAACTGCTTGTGAGGGAGAGTGAAGTTTAACAATTTTTTCCTTGATGATGGGAAAGATGTTATCAGCAGGTTTAACCCCTTTACCGCGGCGGAAATTCCGCCGCGGTGCGGAGGTTCCACGCAGTGGGCGGGGCCGCATCGGCCGTTGGCCGCACTGGGGAGGGCGTGCTCGCATCGGCCAATGGCCGACGCAAGCACGCAACGGATTAAACTAGGGTCCAAGGATTGCATGAGGATTATTCCAGTGTGAAAAATGGTGATTGTGGCTGCGGCTTTGTAGATTGGAGACGGGGAGATAGAAATTATGAAACCATGCGCTGTTTTCCTAGTGGAGGAGGTCATGAACAGGGCGAGGAAGGCTTTCCTCCATTGTGCTCTTCTTTTGGTGTAGAAAACAATGTCAGTGGTAATGTGTCCTTTATTTGTTGAGAAATAGGGGTCTGAAATAGGGGTTTCGGGGTGTGATCTTAACAAATTGTGTTTAAAGCGTTTGGCTGCTTTTTTTGAGAGGTTGGGGGGTAATTAATGGTGTACGTATGTAGGCCCATGCGTTCCATGGTGGGGCTGGCGCTAGTTCGTAGGGATAGAATAGTCTGGAGCGGTATGCATGGTTGTGGATTGGGACCGTTATGGGGGTATGAGCTGTGGCGGGGAAAATGGGCTTAGGTAGGTTAGAGGGTAGACGCGCAGTAGGGAGGAGGTGTTGGAGCCCAGGGTGTGTAGGCGTTAGCTTAGGGGAAGAGGTTAGAGGGTAGACGTGCGGTAGGGAGGAGGTTAGAGGGTAGACGTGCCGTAGGGAGGAGGTGTTGGAGCCCAGGGTGTGTAGGCATTAGCTTACGGGAAGAGGGGAAGGAGGATGATGGTGGAGTAAGGGCTGTCTCACATCTGAGAGGCGAATGTCCCGCTGAAAGTGCGTGATAGATGAGGGGCTAGGTCTGAATAAAAATTCTCACCTGTGTACTTGTGTGGAGATAAGCCAAAGAATGTTGTCGAGCAACGTCTAGGGGCTAGTCACACTGTGAGGGAATCAGTCCAAGGTGGTTGTGCCATTTGTAGCACTTAGCAGACCTGGAGAGGTAGTCCTATGTCTCTTACAATTAGATGGGTCATTGTGAGGGAATCAATCCAAGATGGCCGCACCATTTGTATCAGATTAGCAGAACCCGAGATGTATTCCTCTTTCTCTTTCAGTTAGAGGAGCCACTAAGGCAGTAGTCCTATTTTAGTTTCAATGTAGGATGAGAATGCTTTAATCTTAACCACTTCCTCTATGGTGTGCTTCTGGGGCGGCTTGAAGGCTATTCCTGCTTAACCACTGACTGAAAGCAGTTCCTCATCGTTGATATAGTTTTATTGGTGTGGCCACCATTTTGGCAAGCATCACAGGCATACCATGCCAGAGTAAGCCCCCCCTGTCAGGGCGATCACGACACTTGCCCCAGTGTGAACACCGGTTTGATTCCAACCTTACGTAGGCAGAGGATAAGTCTACCCGCTCGTTCACTAGCTGCTGCTACAATTAGGTTAATTTCACCTTCAGACTCAATGGGGGGTGGAGTCATGCAGAAACTTAGGGTTTGCGTGTGGATTCACCCTTAGAAGAATTGTGGTTGCTGCTTGAGAAGGCTTTCAGCCCCCTCAGCCAGTAACCCAATTTCTTACAACGATAGCTGTGAGTTTGTCCTTACTTCACCTGCAGAACAAGGGAGAATAATACATACAGAGTAATTCTTAACACCCATTATATCCACATACTCACCCAACACTTTGTATAAATATTGTCATTAAATTCACTAACCAACCTCTCCCTATATATCAATTTATTAAGTTCAACAGTGTGACATACTGCACTTAATTCAACGTCTATGAGACAAATCTCACAGGTGAAAAGAGGCACAACAATAAACCTACTGAACTACTAATAAGGCTACAAATATAATAATGCTAGTAATTTTACAGCACCTGCTGTGTCATCTTTTATTAGGATAAAAAATTAAAATGAAAACATAAATCTGGATTCAAAATGATTAGTCTTCAACAAAAATCTCTTTTTAAAGTAATATTAAGTCTTCCAATCTTTTTTTACAAAAAAACAATAACAGAAAAAACAGTCTTTAAAGTTCTTTCTTATTCTTATTGCTTCATATTTATTTAAAGTAGCAATCATAAATTGCATTTCAGCTTTCAGGTAACATTATTTTCTCAGTTCAGTTCATTCAGTCTACAAACTCAATCTGGATACTTTCATCAAGCCCAAAAAGTTAATCTCAACAATTTCAAAATCATTTGGTCTACAGTTTAATGTGTTTTTCTCTACTTCCAGATCACTCCCAATAGAAGATTGTCAACAATTTACTGCATTCCAGGTCTCTCTATCTTCTTCTTCAGACACAGATGCAAAATACACCAGTTCAGGTGGTGTGCCCTTTCAGTTAAACATTCTCTTCTCTTGCTGGTCTTTAAGCAACTGGCAACTCAGTATCACTATTTTCTGAGATGATTTAAATTACTCTAGGTTCTTCTCTGATTGTCTCTAGTCTCAAATACTGTTTCTTCTTGCTTCCACTCGTTACTTTCCAACAGCTCTTCACTCTGACCCTTGCATTAAAACTGGGTACTGGTACCTTCACTAGGATCTTCACCATCAATTTCTTCAGCAACTTCTGAAGCCTTGACTACTTCGAGCCTTCGCTAGTTTCAAAGTTTTCTTCACCCCCCGATACACGTTAAGAACTCAAACTTGTAGTGGTTGAGGTCACACTCCTTCATCTGCGACCTACACTCTCTTTGTGTGAGCAGTGTGGATCCACTGCAGAACTCCACCACACAGTGTTAGTCACAACTTGGAAAAGGTTGCTCTGCCTCCCCACAAGCAGGTTTTTTCAGACATACCTATTGACGAGAATCAAGTTGCCCAGACTCAATGAGTGACATTTGATTTCTGTCATCACTTAGCCATCACTTTTGTCATCACTTTTGATAATGCCATTCCTCCTCTCCCCTATGCCAGATTGTTATGTCCTGTTAACTTGTTAATGTGTATTGTTTAATTCTATTACTCTGGTAACCGGATCTTAGCAACTGCTAGCTCTGTCACTGGATTCTGGATTGTGGAATCTAGTGGCAGTAGTGGCTTTGCTGGAGGAACGGCTGCTGGGGGTTACTCTTCCCATACTTGAATAAAGCCTTTATTTAAAGACAACTGCAATCGACCCTCCTTAAAAATGGCACGAGGATGGGATGCACTCTAAGAAGAAGAAGACAAAGACTTTTTTTTTTCAACAGTCTCAACTTTTCTTAAACTTTCTCATCGGGGCTGAACAGACTAAGGGGCCGATTCCGATTCGGGCCGGGAAACATACCGACCGACTCGGTACGGGAATGTTGTCCGACCGACACGTACCGGCGCTGCCCGATCCGTGTAGTATGATGAAATGCATGTGAATCACGACCGACTCATACGGAACACAAGCTGAACGACCGAACCGCACCGAACCGCACGGAAACCAGCTATCCGGCCGGGAAACTACGCAAATCGAACCGACCGACACGCACCAGGAATGAACCCGACAGAAACGTACCCGCGAACACCGACCCGCGCAGTACGATGCAATGCGTGTAAAACCAGACCGAGTCGCACGGAGCCCAAGCCGTACGACCGACATGCATACAAAACCCAGCCGAAGCAACCCAATACTCTGCGACCGACGCGTACGCCGCACATGAAACCCAGCAGAAACACAGCTTGAACGATTCGGAGAAGCCCGCACGAGCCAACTGCAGCGTCCTACTCGGTCAGTAGAACGTCTCCTACATGCCTAAAAAACTCAAAGGAAAAAATACAAAAAAAAGGGCCAAACAAGCAATGACAAAGTCAATAAATACAGGGGGAAAAAAACATGGAACAAGGACACACCCCCAACTCCACCCATATAAAGGCCACAAATCCCTACCGTGATCTTTTGCAAATTCAACTGACCTGCCAGCACAGAACACCATCAGACAGCAACCACAGACACACTCACAACTCATCCATCACACAAGCCACACACCATTAGCACCTCACAAATAGCACCCTCACATACACCCAGCAAAACCGACACTCACCCACACTCACACACACATCAATCCCCACCACCACCCATCACCATGCCCCCAAAGAAGAATCCAAAGTTCCTAGGCAGTGAATTGGAAGTCCTGGTAGATGAGATCCTCAGGGTAGAGCCACAGTTGTTTGGTACATTGGTCCAACAGACCCCCATGTCGCAGAAAACCAAGATGTGGAAGAGGATCGTCGACAGGGTGAACGCACAATCACCATGTTTGCGCACAAAGGAAGACATCCAGAACAGGTGGTATGATGTGCGCAGGAGGGTCAAGGACCTACTCAAGAAGGATTACACCTTGAGTCAGTGCACCGGCAGTGGCCCTCCTGCCAAACCACTATACCTCAGGCCCTGGGAGGAGAATGTGCAGGCCATCCTACCACCAGTGAGCGTATATGGACTATCAAACATCCCAGAGCCTGGTGAGTACACAACCAATATACACAATATTGTGTGACAATACACACACATCACTGTCAAGGGGATAGTCAAACCAGGCACCCTTAGCAAATCCACAGCAACCAAAAGATAATCATCCCAAGATGTGTATGTTAGTCAGATAAACACAATACATGCCATCTCATAGTGATATGTAACTCTGTCATGACATGTACAAACCTAACAACAAATAGAGCATGGCAGTGGCACAAATCTAACCAACAAACACAGTCAGATATTTAGCCACCACTAGAACACCACCTCACAGGGAAGCTCACTGAAAGGAAGCAATTCTGTGTATGCTGGTGAAGTGAGTGTAGGCAATAGCATGATGGGAGTTGTAGTCACAGTATTGGTCACCCTAACAATTTGCCCATCAACACCACTCTGAACCATGCTCACATCACATGGAGTGGAAAAGAACTGACAAGATGGCTGACACTGGGTACTGCTGTGGGAAGCACAAGGCCCTGCTGGGAACTGTGCAACAACCAACAGCAGGACACCACTCACTGACATCCTGAAAGCCAACTTGCACTCCCTGCAATAGAAGCACGTTCCATGGTGGGATATCTGGTTGGGTGGGAAGGAGGGCTGACAGCTCTGACCATAGTTACCAGCAGCTTTTCTCACACACCCCCTTAACACAAACTCCACACAACTCACCTGGGAGAATGCAATGCCTCACACTCTAATCAAATATCCCACAAAGAACAACCACACTGGGTTATGCTGTGTGAAGCACAGGGACACTTTTGGGACTTGTAGCCAAACAAACGCCAGGACAACACTGTCAGCCATCCTGTCAGCACAGGCACACCACCCCACAGGGAAGCAGAGTCAAAAGGAAGGAAGTATGTGCATGCTGGGAAGGGGGGTGTAGACAATAGCATGATGGGAGTGGTAGTCACAGCTCAACATCCCCCACCCACATGGCCCAGCAAGCTCACACTGAAGCATGCACACCTCACAGGGAGTGAAAAGCCACTTCAAAGATGTCTGACTCTGGCCTCAGCTGTGGGGAGCACAAGGCCCTGCTGGGAACTGTGCACCAACAAACAACAGGACCACACTGTCAGCCATCTTGCCATTGCTGTCACACTCACACACAGTGAAGTCCACTCAAAAGGAAGGAAGTATGTGCATGCTGGGAAGGGGGGTGTAGGCAATAGCATGATGTGAGTGGTAGTCACAGCTCAACATCCCCCACCCACATGGCCCAGCAAGCTCACACTGAAGCATGCCAACCTTACAGGGAGTGAAAAGCCACTTCTAAGATGTCTGACAATGGTGCTCTGTTGTGGGGAGTACCAGGCCCTGCTGGGAACTGTGCACCAACCAACAGCAGGACACAACTGCCTAACATCCTGAAAGCCAACTTGCACTCCCTGCAATAGAAGCACGTTCCATGGTGGGATATCTGGCTGGGTGGGAAGGAGGACTGACAGCTCTGACCATAGTTACCAGCAGCTTTTCTCACACACCCCCTAAACACAAACTCCACACAACTCACCTGGGAGAATGCAATGCCTCACACTCTAAATATCCCACAAAGAACAACCACATTGGGTTATGCTGTGTGTAGCACAGGGACACTTTTGGGACTTGTAGCCAAACAAACGCCAGGACAACACTGTCAGCCATCCTGTCAGCACAGGCACACCACCCCACAGGGAAGCAGAGTCAAAAGGAAGGAAGTATGGGCATGCTGGGAAGGGGGGTGTAGGCAATAGCATGATGGGAGTGGTAGTCACAGCTCAACATCCCCCACCCACATGGCCCAGCAAGCTCACACTGAAGCATGCACACCTCACAGGGAGTGAAAAGCCACTTCAAAGATGTCTGACAATGGTGCTCTGTTGTGGGGAGTACCAGGCCCTGCTGGGAACTGGGCACCAACCAACAGCAGGACACCACTGACTGACATCCTGAGAGTCAACCTGCACCCACTGCAAGGGTGGCATGCTTCATGGTGGGATAACTGGGCTGGGGGAGAAGGAGGTCCGGATGTCAACCAAATACCACCAATGCTGGTCATGCACAAACCTCAACATCCACATTGAAATGCATCAGGTTGGCAGGACAATGAGCCACACCAATATCAACCTCTGACTGTGATAACTTAGGACAATGCAATGTACAGGGCCGCATCCAGAGGTACAGTCACAACTGTCATGTGTTTGAACCATTGATGCCTGCAAAAACATAACATACATTGTGTGTCTCTTCCAAAAACAGGTAATGATGGGGACACAGCCGCAGATGAGGAGGAGTCCCTGTCCCAGGCTCCGGGGGACCCTGAGCTCTCTGGTGTGGAACAGCCTCTGCCCTCATCGGATGGCAACCACCAACCTGGCACCTCCGGAGTGAGTCATCATGTAGCACCAGCAGGACCACCATCTGCACCCCCTGCACCCATTCCTCCAACATCTGCCAACACACAGACCACCCCCGCTGACACGGACAGACCAAGGACACTGGATGACAACAGCACAGGGACCACAGCCCACCGTGAAGCAACGGGCAACGGACAACAACCCCAGTACCAACCCCAAAGGAGGCCTAGGGTCACCTGTGCGTGCCACCACAACTCCTGCACGTGTGGCCAGGGGTGGTGGGAGGGGTGCTAGGCAGAGGTCGCTGTTTGCAGAGGGGTCTGGACTGCATGATGACCCACAACTGGCACGCATTGCTGATGCGTACCAGAATAGCACCGGAGAGGTCAGCCAGGTCAGCCAGGTAGTGGGGATCCTCAAGGACATTAAACAGCAGCAGGCTGCCCATCATGCCCGCTTGGACTCCCACATGTCCCGTGTGGAGACACACATGTCCTGTGTGGAGACACACATGTCTGGCATGGAGTCCAAGTGGGACACATTGGAAGAACTGACAGCGGTGCAGAGGGACATATTGACATGCCTCTGCCAGATTAGCACCAACATGTCCACACCTCCCTGTGTGCCCACAACATCTGGTTCCGCAACAACTGCAACTGCCACAGGGAGGGAGGATGACTCTAGTGGAGAGTACTCTGCACTGCAGCGGCCTGCACGTGAGGGTCCCCCCAGAAAGAAGAGGGGTCGTCCAAGGAAGGACAACCGAGAGGCCGATGGCCATGTACATCCCCCAGGAACCCAACACCTGTTCTTGAAATTCTCCTTTGTGTGCAAACTGTTCACCCTGTCGAATGCAACTCAACTCTCCCACATGACATGGGGAGTTTAATTTGGACTAATGTATCAGATGACTGTGGACTTTACTCAGGACATTTCTGCTACCAACACTTCCAACTCATCTGGGAACTTTGGATTCCAATACCAATGTACAGCACCCACCATCCTGTGCACTATCCTCACACATGTATGTAAATAAACTCACTAATACACCATACTTGCCTCTGTTGTGATTCCAACGTTGTTTTTGTCATGGAGATGATGATCTGCTAAATGACACTGTGCATGCTAACTGCTACAGCAAGTTCAACACCGTCATGTGAGTCATGGTGACATGACACATATGAGGGAGACACACCACTAGGGCTACACAACACATAGACACCAGGGCCATCTGACTCATCGCCTACACTGATGTTGCCAGGAAATGCAGTGGAATGCACAGACACCACACCTATTCAGAGTCTGTGTTAACTAGCCCACAGGTGCAGTAAGCAAATGTCAGTCAGATGTGTGACCACAGACAACACACATCCCAAAGTGAAGCACAGGTTTATTACACATTTGTAACATGCTGTTTCCACTACAAATGCAAGGTAATCCCATGTGGCAGTGGCCACACAGTCAACAAGTGTAGAAGAAATAAAGTCCAGGGGTGTGTGGCACATCACCTGTAGGGAAACGACTGCTTCCACCCTGAAAGCTGAATCATGGTGTCGGGGGATCTGAGTTGACCAAACAACTCTGAAAGTACCCTGTGAAGGACAGACATGACACACAGTCAAAAGCACTGAAGAACAGGACAGAACTGCAATACTCATGCCCAATACATGTCACAAGATACCTACACAAAACCAAGTTAGCATGTAGACACTGTTGGGGAGTACAGACTACCTGTAAGGACACATCGCTGCACGCATCCAGTCAAGTAGCACATGGCCACACTCAAACAGCACCAGAGCACCACTCACACATATCATGCAAACTCACATCATTGACACGACATCTCTGGATACTCACATTCAGCTGAAGAAGTTGGTGATGAGCTGTGTGCGGACATCACCCTCATCATCATCATCATCATCACTGGCATCGTGGCCCAGGCCAGGATCCTCCACAGGTGGCGGATGTTGGTCATCGTCATCCAGGATGAGAGGCAACTCCTTCCGCACTGCCAGGTTGTGTAGCATGCAGCAGACGATGACAATCTTGCACACCTTTGCTGGGGCATATGGGAGGGCCCCTCCTGTCTTGTCTAGGCAGTGGAAGCGGCTCTTCAGGAGACCAGATGTCCGCTCGATCACTCTCCTGGTCAGACCATGTGCCTCATTGTAGCGCATCTGGGCTGGTGTCACAGGGTTCCTGAGGGGTGTCAGCAACCACGGCATGTTGGGGTATCCGGAGTCACCTACATACAGACAATTGCACATTAGCTGAGTTGGAAAAGAGGGCGGAATACAACATTGCAGAACACACACAATGGTACACCGACAAGCCAGGCACGCTGGTTCTGCATCTGTGACATCATCCTCGGGATGCGACTACTCCTCATCACGTAGGCATCGTGTGCCGAACCGGGGAAACGGGCACACACATGTGAGATGCTCATATCTGCAAGCCATACCACCAGAGCATTGATCGAATGGTAATGTTTCCTGTTCCTGTATGCCTGCTCATGTGCCTGTGGTGGTACCAAAGCCACATGTGTCCCATCAATGGAGCCAATGACATGTGGCATCCTCCCCAGGGCATAGAAGTCACTCTTGACGTCAGTGAGTTGTTGACATTTAGGGAAATGTACTGGTTCAGGTATCTCAACATTGCCTCCAAAACATCGCGTAGCACACGGCTGAACATGGTCTGTGACATCCCACCAGCTGATGCCACAGTGTGTTGAAAGGTACCGGTGGCAAAGAAGTGTAGGGCTGCCATCACCTTCACCTTGGGGGTCAGCGCTGTAGGGTATGGCCAGCCAGGTTGCAAATGTGGGGCCAACCACACCACCAATTCCTCAATCAGCGCCCTGTTGAAGCGGTACCGTCGGCTGCAGTCACGTTCAACCATCGTTGCAAGGTCAGGGAATGGTCTATGGACAGCTGGTGCCCTGCAGTGCATAGGTGAAGAAAGAAAGATTGTCAGTCACCCCACATATGTGGCATTGACCATACTCAACATCACATGATACATCATTACGAGACACAAGTACCTGATGTGTGTGCCGTTCTGTATGGACATATATGGCACCTACATGGCCAACATCTAACATCACAGTTCAACATGTGTTGACAACAAGTTCCAGGTTGTGCTATGGGAAATCATTAGGCTGTGTCACAGTACCCATGTACTGCTGTCACGTTCCAAACACACACCACAGTGACATGTGAGGACAGATGTGCCACAGGCATCACAGCTCATTGACAGGTAGATTCCCAGGGACCCTGTATTGCCACATGGACACTGGCATGACATGGCGTATCATGTACACGTCAGCAAAACAACCATGACTCCCACAGGTAGTGGCCCCTGTTGCCTCTGCAGGACAGACATGGACGTCTGTGACACACACACGCACAACATCAAAGTCCATGCACAAACAACGTGGATGTGGAGACTGTCTCCCATTGTGCACATGGAATCAGAGACATTGGAAACACAGCATGCACACAGACTGTGGAGGGCCATCACTATTGTGGCAATGGGTCACCCTGTGACGTACATACCTTCCCACATGGGACTCAGGGGGTATGTGACATGACATACACATACACAACCTGGAAATGTGACCATGCCACATGCCCTGAAATGAACAGTTGCACATCACAGTGGTCATGTGCACAACACACAAAGGATTCTTTCCCCATGAACACGTGCACAGCCTGGGAGTGGCTGCCCCCAAGTGCCACCAAAAAAAACACATGTTGACCCCCATACACATACAGGTAATGCAGCCTTAGATGCCTAAGGATACAGTGTGGACAGGCTGTGGTGTTGTAGGTGTGCCCCTGAGTCCCTGGCAAGTAAATGTGGCTGGCATACGTTCACCAGTGACAACCATGGTGACATATGCGAGTGACTTGTACAGGGACGTGTCGTACAGCAATGGACCGATCCGTGTGCACGCATTGGCCATTACATATGATGTGGACGGATGCATGTTGTCATCCGAAATACGCGTTGTACAGCAATGGACCGATCGGTGCGCACGCATTGGCCATTGCATATGATGTGGACGGATGCGTGTTGTCATCCAAAATACGCGTTGTACAGCAATGGACCGATCGGTGCGCACACATTGGCCATTGCATATGATGTGGACGGATGCGTGTTGTTTTTCGAAATACGCGTTGTACAGCAGTGGACCGATCGGTGCGCACGCATTGGCCATTGTATATGATGTGGACGGATGCGTGTTGTATTTCGAAATACGCGTTGTGCAGCAATGGACCGATTGGTGCACACGCATTGGCCATTGCATATGATGTGGATGGATGCGTGTTGTTTTTCGAAATACTTGTTGTACAGCAATGGACCGATCGGTGCACACGCATTGGCCATTGCATATGATGTGGACGGATGTGTGTTGTTTTTCGAAATACGTGTTGTACAGCAATGGACCGATTGGTGCGCACGCATTGGCCATTGCATATGATGTGGACGGATGCGTGTTGTTTTTCGAAATACGCGTTGTACAGCAATGGACCGATCGGTGCTCACGCATTGGCCATTGCATATGATGTGGACCGATGCGTGTTGTTTTTCGAAATATGCGTTGTACAGCAATGGACCGATCGGTGCTCACGCATTGGCCATTGCATATGATGTGGACGGATGCGTGTTGTTTTTCGAAATACGCGTTGTACAGCAATGGACCGATCGGTGCGCACGCATTGGCCATTGCATATGATGTGGACGGATGTGTGTTGTCATCTGAAATGCGCGTTGTACAGCAATGGACCGATCGGTGCGCACGCATTGGCCATTGCATATGATGTGGACGGCTGTGGTGTTGTAGGTGTGCCCCTGAGTCCCTGGCAAGTAAATGTGGCTGGCATATGTTCACCAGTGACAACCATGGTGAAATATGCGAGTGACTTGTACAGGGACGCGTCGTACAGCAATGGACCGATCTGTGTGCACGCATTGGCCATTACATATGATGTGGACGGATGCGTGTTGTCATCTGAAATACGTGTTGTACAGCAATGGACCGATCGGTGCGCACGCATTGGCCATTGCATATGATGTGGACGGATGCGTGTTGTCATCCGAACTACGCGTTGTACAGCAATCGACCGATCGGTGCGCACGCATTGGCCATTGCATATGATGTGGACGGATGCGTGTTGTTTTTCGAAATACGCGTTGTACAGCAATGGACCAAAAGGTGCGCACGCATTGGCCATTGCATATGATGTGGACGGATGCGTGTTGTTTTTCGAAATACGCGTTGTACAGCAATGGACCGATCGGTGCACACGCATTGGCCATTGCATATGATGTGGACGGATGCGTGATGTTTTTCGAAATACGCGTTGTACAGCAATGGACCGATTGGTGCGCACGCATTGGCCATTGCATATGATGTGGACGGATGTGTGTTGTCATCCGAAATACGCATTGTACAGCAATGGACCGATCGGTGCGCACGCATTGGCCATTGCATATGATGTGGACGGATGCGTGTTGTTTTTCGAAATACGCGTTGTACAGCAATGGACCGATCAGTGCGCACGCATTGGCCATTGCATATGATGTGGACGGATGCGTGTTGTTTTTCGAAATATGCGTTGTACAGCAATGGACCGATCGGTGCGCACGCATTGGCTATGGCCTGACATGGTAGCGGACGCGTTTTTGAAGCTTGTACGAGTCGGATGCAGTGAATTCAGTTGGCCACCCACAACAATGTTGCAAATTCATGGGTGTCATGAAGTTAAACTTTTGAAGGATGCTGTGGGCGTGTATAAGTGGTACAATTCCATGGATTGGCCAGATTCAGAAGATGCAAACGACTTGGACCTATCACTTTGGACACATGGGACAGTATCTGCCTCTGCAGCACACATAATGCTGGCTGTTCCCCTGAGAGCTCACTTGCCTGCACTACATGCTCCAGGACGACATCTGCCACCACCACTGCTGCTGTCTCTGCATCCTCTGGCTACTGCAATGGCACGTACTGTGGATAGAGCCCCAGCCTTCAGCACTGATGAGAACCAGGCCCTGCTGGACAGCCTCCTTCCACAGTACAGCAACCTGTATGGGAAACCCGGGGAGCAGGTGAGTGTGCTGCCCACTGCCTTACTAATTGTGCATGTTGTCTGACTAGCAAGACGTACAGTGTGTACACCAGTGGGTAGCATGCTCACTGAGTAGTTGTCACCCCCCAAAGTGTGTAGTCACATGCACTGAACAGGTATAGTGCAGTAACAGTGCATTCCAACAAGGTTTTACTTCCCAGGCAATGATACCATTTAGTAACTGCTGGCAAACTGTTCATAGCCATAGTTGCACTACCTGTGTAGATCATATGCCCCTGTGATTGAGACATGTATATCCAACTGTGTGATGCATGGAAATGTTGCATGTGTAGTAATGGCCTTTTCACTTTGTCATCCTCACAGGTTGATGCCCACCAGAAGCAGGAGATATGGCTGACCATCGTCCGGGCAATACGATCGGTGGGGGTCTACAGGCGCAGGATCTGCAACTGCCAGAAGAGGTGGCAGGACCTTCGTGGCTGGACCCGGAGGATCGCAAGGGTCCAGCTGAAGCTGTCGCCTCCTCGCAGGAGGGGCGGATACCGGACCCTAACCCCCACATGCTCCAGATCCTGGCAGTGGTCTTCCCTGACCTGGATGGGCAGCTGAAGGCCAGACAGCAGCAAGGAGGGGGTAAGTGTTAGCCTCAACTGTACTATGACTGACATGCTCTATGCACTCCTTTAGCCTGGTTCCACTTCCACAGTACAACTGTCATGTCGTCCTGGACTCATGTCCCTCACTTGTGTCATGCCCCCTCCTCATCTGATACACAGGTGTGGCCCTTACAGTCTGTGACTTAGGTCACTTGGGTACTGTGTACTTGCAGTTACCTGTGGTTCAAGTTGGGGACAGCATCAGTTACAGGAACTTTGTGGTGGGCTGCACGGGTGGTACAATTGCTCACATTGCCTGTGATCTGACATGTACTCTGGGTATGGGTTTGATATGTGTTCCAATTGCTGCTCTGACTCACCACATGTCTGGGGTATGTGCCACACACCCATGCTGCTGCAGAGACCAAGGTAGAGGCCTCAGAAGTATATACATCATGTGTGTGACACATGCATAGCCACCTGCCTAGTGTTCAGGGTAATACCATGTTGCACATGGACCAGGATTGTAATGCCTACTCCATACATCGAAGGCACTCTGTTCTCCCACTCACGTGTGTCAGCATACATATTGGGCATTGTGAAGAGTGCACTCAGGTATATGCCTCTGTGTCACCGTGGTGTGGCCTTGCTATTAGGACTCCTGGAGTGTTTAACTATTTGGGGTGGCCAGCTATCTGAGGTATGACTATGGGATCTGCACATAGGTCAATGTATAGGTCTCTGATCCCTTGACTGTGCACAATATTGTATGAAACATTGAGGTGCATGCAGCTTTGGTTCATTCTCATCAGACAGTGAAGTGCTCATGTGTATGGATTTGTGTTTACAGTCACTCAAATGTCTCATTTGGTTGACGTGGGATCATCTCAGTCCTCATGATGTGGGTGGCCAGGGCTGCACATGTCAGCTACAGGGCTTACATTTCAAAAACTCCCCTAATTGTGACACAGTGCAGACTGGTGTTGTGTGTATGCACTGCCCCTGTGACAGGAGACAGTTATGACTGACTTCCCAGACAGGCCTGTGCTATGACATTCCAATCACAAAGGGTGATCCAGCAGTGGTGTGATATGTCCTGCATGCACACCATTGTTGCATTGTCTATCAGGACATGAGGACATCATTGTGTCTGGTGATGGAAGCAAAACCCACATATCAACAGAGACTTTGCCCATCACTTTTCCTGACACATGTACTGAGTCAGTGGCAGGAGATGGCATGTGTTTTGAGTGACACATTTCCATATATACTCTTGGATGTCCAACAACTGTGTATGTGGTGCATGTGTGCACATATGATTAGTCGCATACAACAGGCAGCAGACAGATGGGTGCATGGACAGGTAGGATATGTGTGGCATGACTGACTGTCAGGCAGACAATGGGCTTCTTCAAATCGGTGTCAGCACGAATTGCAATGTCTAGCAAATGATGGCAGGGCTTGCTCTGTGATGTGCTGTACTTACTGTGGTGTGTGTGGTCAGTACAGGTGACTAATGTTGCTCTGTTTATCATGATTGTTTGCAGATACATCCACGGCCACAGGAGGAGACAGCTCCATGGACCAAGAGGAGTGGCAGAGCCAGACTGGGTCCACTTCAGGGGAGAGCGAGGGACCCAGTGGCACGGAGGGTGAGGGGAGCCACACTGAGGAGACCTCAGCTAAGACCACCTCAGCTGGGGAAAACAGCACTTCCAGTGAGGACTCCCTTGTGGAGGCGGGTGTCAGCAGACCAGAGGCAATGGCAAGCAAGTCTGTCCCCGCCACCACCACCATCTCCACCCTCCCATCTGCTCCCATCCCACATGTCCGTGGAGGCTCCCGTGTAGGGGAGCGTGTCTCCTTCAAGCCAGGCACCGCACCCCCTGCCTCTGTCCCCCCTGCTGCCCTGAGTGTGGAGTCTGTGGACTTACTTAAGCAGATCCATGTAGAGCAGACATCAATGCTGAGTGTCCTCCATGCACACACGGGTATTTTGACACAACTGGTGTCATTCATGGAGGGCATGTCATCTGGCATGTCTGCCCTACATCGGACCAATCAGTCCATGGCCTCCTCACTGACGGCAGCAGTGTCCCTCCTGCAACAGTCCCTCACCCCTCCTACCTCTGCCCCATCCACAATCCCCAGCACTATACCTGTCCCAAGCACACACACACACCGGCACCGGCAGTCACCAGCACAGACAAGCAGCACACAGACACACAAGACAAAATCCAGACGCACACGCACGCACAGTCAGGGGACTGATACCTCACTCACAGGGGATGGGTCCCAGACACACACACACGCATCCACTAGTACTGCACAGTCCTCAGATACCTCTCCCTCCAAAAGCCCTTCCCTTGCTTCACCTGCAACCCCCCCTCCCAGAAGCTCTTCCTCTGTGAGCTTGGCCTCTTCCCCACAGATACACCTGACACGAAATCCAGGCGGAAGAGGTGACCACCACACACAGAGGGGAGTGCCCCTCACACCCAGACACCCTCCCCCAGGCACAGGCAGACAGAGGACCCCATTTGAAAGTCCCCCCGGACCAGGAAGGGCAAGACCCTACCACCACCATGCAGCTCTACCACACAGTCTCTCTCCTCTATCCCCCAGGCCACCACTGCACAGGTTCCACTGCCACACCCTGCCCCAGGTTCCCCCACACACCGATACCGCATCTCCAAACTACTTAGGCCCTCCCCCTACCACTTGCTCTTCCACCCCCAAACCAGACGCTCTGCCTGTTTGTGCCACTGGTGTGGTGACCGGGTCCCCCCTCTGTCCTGCCCACCTCATCTGCCCCCCTTCCACTCCCTTGGAGTTATGCACTGCAGTGGAGTCCACAACCACCCCGTCTGACTCGGGCACTGCAGTGGGGCCCCAGTCCACTCCATCTGACCGGCCCACTGCAGTGGTTGCAGCACCCACAAAATCTGACTTGTGCCCTACAGTGGTGCCGGCCCCCACTGAGTCAGACATCTCCACTGCAGTTGCCGGTGACACTCCTGCACCCACCACTCCTTCACTGCCTCCTTCTGGCATCCCCTGATCCTGTCCCAGCGGTGCCTGGCCTGCCCCTTGTATGCCCCTCCGAGGGGGATGTCCCCTGTCCGTACCAGTGCAGGCAAGCAATGGGTGACAAGTTGTCACGTATCACCCTGTTGGGACTGTGTATTTGGACTGGCCATTGAACTTAGTTTCTTTTGGACTTCAAATTTAAATTTAACATTTGCTGAATAAAGCCTCTTTTTGTTTAATTGTGGTTTTTCTTTGGATGTACATGATGTAGATGAGTATCATCATGCATTTGCAGTTGTAATAGTGTTCAGATCAGGAAAATGAAGTGTTGCTGTGATGGACTCCATGTGGTCCATGGGATATGTGTCCTAATATTGTCTGGATTTATAGCATCCTTTGCTGCAGTCTGAGGGTGTAATGTTCAGCATTTGACACAGGGATGTACGTTTTGCATTTGTAAATTAACATCTTTGGCTTACACTGATGCACATCTGGTGGGCTTACCACTGTTCAATGTTTCTATTTCCCTGACTGTGTGCCCATCTCCACTGGACATACAGTTTAGCACATCAATGTTGAAGGACTCATCTGTGTATACAGTGCAACTTGCTGTCAGAGACACAAGCAATCCTACCTGTCAGTTGCTTGTATGTTGAGTTCGCAGAGACGTTATGGACCGACTTCCCAATGCCCTAACTTATAACCTTTGTAGGGATAAAAACACTAAGGCTACTCAGTTGGGGTTCAGGGAGGAGGGCCGGATCCTGGACGCTAGTTGCTCCTAGTTGTCGACCTGCGAGGCAACAAGGAAACGTATAACTAACCAGAAACCTATAATCAGGTGTTAACATACACTATTCTCGGAGAAGTCCTTCGGAATTCCTGTATAGTCTCCTACCTGCGAATTAGGAGTGTTGTACGTCGCGTCCTGTAGTCGTCGTGAAGCGTGTTCAGGTTGAGTAATTGAGGTGTCAACGTATGTAGAGGACAGCTGCTTGCTTGTACCTGTGTTTAAGATTAAGTGTTGAAAATAAGTTACAGGTTTTCAAGTTTTTTCCAAACTGTGCGCAAAAATAATGACTTCTTTATTCTTTTATGTCATTTACTCTATTGCCCCAACTCTCCCTTATTCTTCACGACCTATATTGGGTGAAAGAAATAACACTTCCCAAAACACACAGCAAAAACTCTCTATATGCCCTTCCTGATTCTTAACTAAACGCTTAAACTAAAAATGGATAAATACATAACATTTCTACACTCCTTTGGCATTACAATGTTCCATCACAATATTCGTTTTACATATTTAGATTGACGCTCATCACTGTCTTTCCGTTTTCAGGGGAGTTCTCCAAAGATGTCCCAAGACCAAACTAGGTGAGTATTTGCGCGCTTGCTTCTTGCTTTCTTGCGTAGGGCGCCTAAATCCAACTTAAAACGTTCACTTAGCTTTTTTCTTCTTCTCTCTGTAGCTCCGGATGCGCCGTGAATCAGAAGGACTGCAGCGGTGAAGAAGGGAATCCTCCGTGAAGCGCAGAGTCACTCCAGCACAGAGCAGGTAAGCGGGATGTCCAACTCCTCCACAAGGCGGAAGGCAAAGCGTGTTCTGGAAGATGGGTGTGGCATAAATAGCCTCGCCACACCCAAAACGACTGCAGACGTAGTGCACGTTACGTGACGTGCGCTTACCTGAACTGCTGCTGATGAGCAACAGTCACCATGCCCATTACCTCCTCGGCCCAAACCCACCGCCACTTGATCCTTCACCGCACAAATGCCCATGTACCGAGCCAAGCAAAATACGGAACAATGCCAAACATGAAAGCGCATCACGTGGTCACAACGTATTTTACACAACAGATTCATAAAACATCACACATTACCGTATAGCCAAATCAGCAAACATATCCCATTACGGCAGTGCTTCCCAAACTTTTTCCACCTGCGGCTCCCGTGACCTATTGGCTATTGACCGCGGCTCCCCATTATGTTACTTTTTTTAGCGGGTGGGTAATGTAAGCCCGGCCTCTGGAGTACTTCCATTTTATTCCCTGGAAATAATTGGCATGAAGCTGATGAAGGTATTATAATCATAGATGTAACAAAATAAAAGTATAACAGTTGTTTAATTAAAAAAAACTTGATTTGGTTAAGTCAGAAAGAATACTCTTCAGCACTGTGGTTTAAATGTGGAATATTTTTTTTAAATCTTTGTTTTTAAAAATTTGGCACTAGCATTCGGTGCTCTCCTACAAATCATTTTAGTTGTTAAGGAGCCACTTTTGATATATACGAATGCTGCTCCACTAATCTTATTAGCCATGTGTCCACATTAGTAAAGTTTTGGTGTTCTACATATATTTATCATTTCTCTCATATCACTTCTTGTGTTGATGTCAAGTATGTTAATTAGTTCTCACTTTTAATGCGTCTTACAATTTGAGAACTCTGCAACTGTTGATTTGGTATTGCAAAATGTGACGGATTGGATCTATAAACCCACCCAAGGGTTAAACTAGACAGAGTGACAAGGAGCGGTGTGTTTAGTGAAAGAACTAAGGCTACAGTTATGCAGTTTACATAAGCAACAGCTCTTGAGATTGCGAGTATACACAGGAAATGCACAAGACTGCTGTTAAACTAAAACCTAAACTACAGACTTTAGAGGTTGGGGAGAAATACGATTGATTTCATAGTTTTTGGAGAACAATCAAAAAGCATACACTTCTACCAACTTCCAGGTTTCAAGAATGGAGGTGGAGATTGCTGGAGAATGACAAGTGGAAGTACAGAGGCATCTGTACAATGCTTAAGTCCCAATCTTTGTACGAGTTGGTGATGGTAAAACAAATCATACAAGCAACATTTAAAAATATAACGAAGCAAGACAGCTATCCCAAAACGGCGCTACTTTAATAGTTTTAAACTCACCTGTGAGCCTGTGGTGGCTGCAAGCTTGAAGACAGTCTTTTCGACCAGGTCAGCAGCAGGTAGAGGCTGATCAGGAATTACATCAGAACCCAAGCAAGATATCTTACAAGCTAAAACTAGAGACTTAACAGGATCTGCACCCTGTTTAGCTTCACCTTAAGTACAGCTTGAGAGGCAGGTACCACTGCCACACCCTCCTTGAATCTCCACTGGAGTGCCTTTTACCATGTCTATTTAATTGTAGGTACGAGCCAGGTAGTTGGGAATTGTTACTGAGCGATCTTCATACAGAAGATAAGTGGGACTAGTAAGAAAACCCATTATATATGACCTCGGCTGCTCGTTGCAGGTCACATTTTCTTTAAAAAAAAAGTGTGGGTTACTATATACAAGAATAATTAGAAATGTGCGTGTCCTTAAAGTGCAGAAATGTCAGGAACTCTGACAAAGCAAAGGGCAAATAATTTCTAGTTGCTGCAATTTTTGAAGGTTTCCAGGAAGCACTTGGAGGCCAAGTTTCAAGTGAACTCCTGCTGAGGATATTGTCACGCTTGAATCACTTTTACCCACAGACCACGATGCAATCCAACCTGTAAATTAAGTCTCAAAGCAACAGAGTTCCCAAATGCACACGTAGCTTTCTTTTAGCTAATGATCTCATGAGTCATTCATGAAGAGGAGACCACTAAGAATAATAAGATATTTCCTCATCAATTTCATACGTTCGTAACTTCAATAAACTCACTTAATGGCTCAGTTACTTGTTATATAATTTAAACAGCCGTCCCTTTGTGTGTGTGTTTATATATCCTCATCGCTCATAGTTTGTGTAAACTGCGTCAAAATCTGACATACAGGAGCAGTTAATGTGCTATTTTGTATGTCACACTGCCATCTAGCGGTACAAGAGGGAGTTTCATCCACCTTTAACAAAACATTTTACATAGCGAGCTTACAAAATGCAAATAATTGCACAAGCCGGGATATTGACGTATTGTGTCACGGCGCCCCTGGCTATTTTTGGGGGCGCACCAGGGCGCCACGGCGCACAGATTGGGAACCACTGCATTACGGTGTGCAGGATGCACGGGACAGGGGTGGGTTTCAATCTGGGAAACTGGACAGTGGATGCCCTGTCCTGAAGCATGCGACAAGCATGAACATGACGGGCTCCTACCTGTATGGACCTAGGAAGAGTTTAATGGAGGTGTGGGGAAGGGGAAGCATGACACTTGCTTGACACGTGTTTAGGGTATATGCAGATGACTGACGTGACACTCCCGTACCCAGGCTGATGTGAGCAGAGCCTTCAGTGTGTTGTAGTTGTTGACTCACTGACCGAGTGTTCTGCTGACATGTTTGAGTCGTGCACAGACAAGGTTTGGCACAGCAGACCTTCCACAGGAGTGGAGTGCCCTCATGGCAGTGTGTAATCCTGTGACATTGCCTGGGCCCATGTTGTGTGTTGTGTGAGCATGTCTGTGTGTGTGTTCCCTTCCCTTTTCCTACACAGGCTGTGTCCCTAGGGATGTTCCTGTTTGTGATGCTTGCTGAGTTGTCCTGTGTTCATCCAGCATCTTGGACCTTGTTTCTCCGGGATGTGGGTGCATGGCAAACTAATGGTCATGAGGTTGTCATCCCAGGTTGTCTTTGTTGTCAGGGCTGGGGATGTGGGCAAACGCAGATGGGACACAGTCAGGATTCCCCTTGGCACTTGTTGGTTACACAAGTCATGTAATTTACAGTTTGTGGTAGCTTTCAGTAATTGTGACACGTTGTGTGTGTGACTGCTGCCACTCCTCAGGGTCAGAGCTGCAATGTTGGAAGTTGTCTATGTGTGTTCTTTGTGGGTCACCTTGGCTTCTTCATTGGTGTGTGACTGTGACCGGGATCCCATTGATTGGGGTGGATTTCACGTCATGTCCATGTACGGCGTACTGTGCAGTGTGTCAGACATTCACGAGTCTTGTTGACTGGCCATGTGTGATGGGTTTCGCACCTTAGTTCCCACCACCCCCCCTGGGATTGTCATGGGTGCATGTGCAATGTCACCAGTCCATGTGAGCTTCACAGCTGCACATTGGTGGAGATCAAGGTGTGTGGTGTTGAGAGTGTGCAAATGTGAGTTGTTGCACGGCTAGACCCCTACCTCCATATTGGCCTTGGCTGACAGGCCGTGCTGATTGATTTGTGCTTGTGTAGGTGTGATGATAGTTAGTTGCTCAGGACACATCGCTGTGGTTCACTGTGTGAACGACATCTACCTTTGTCATCACAGTGGGATTATCATGCAGGCTAGTGTCACCACAATGTTGTGTCCCTGGGAGTAGTGCTGTGGTGGGTCTGTCTCTTGCTTTGTTAGTTGCTGTTCCTACAAGCTTGTGTGACATGTGTAATTTGGGCTCCCTCTCATCTAACAATGCCTGATTGCCCACATAGGGGAATCCGATCCATGAGTTACTTTTGTGTGGCACTGTATACACATCTGTGTAATTGGGATTCAGGCCTCCTCATGTGTTGTGTGGTTGCCTGTGGACACTGGCACACCCCCCATCACCTGTTGTGTTTGATATGCAGTGTGAGGCTGCCTGTTTGTGCATCTGCACCACTGCATTGGCATATCTTTAGTG
This sequence comes from Calotriton arnoldi, assembly GCA_963921515.1. NCBI lineage: Eukaryota > Metazoa > Chordata > Amphibia > Caudata > Salamandridae > Calotriton > Calotriton arnoldi. Next base: position 562,382 of record CAWUFW010002083.1, on the reverse strand, counting down.
TGCTATTGGCTGTATGTTGTTTGGTGGATTTCCCCTGCTGTCCCTGGGACTCCTAGGTCATCAGTCAGCACAATATTCATGGTTTGTATGTCCCATTGCTGCCATGGTATGGTATTTGTTCACCTCACATCTACAGTCTCCACAGAATATCTACATTTGTGTGTCCATTGGTGCAGATATGTGGGTCTGCATTATGATGGTCACTTCTGTCATTGTGTAATTGATAAATGTTGACAATGTCAGCCCCCATGGGTGATGTTTGTCTGCACATGGACAAAGGTATGTCTTATTTGCACTGCACTGTTTGCCTCACCCAATCTATGTTGCTATGGGACACAAGCACTACTTTGCCACTGATGTGTTTGTTGTTGTGTGACCAGGAATCATCCATGCTGTTTGGCAGTTACAGCTTTTTCTATGACAATACTTACCTTTTGGTCAATGTGATGATGGGGGTTTAGACCCCATTGCCACAATGTTCAAAATGTGCTTCAGCTATGGATCCCACACTTACATTTTGGTCACTGTGATGATGGGGGTTTAGACCCCATTGCCACAATGTTCAAAATGTGCTTCAGCTATGGACCCCACACTTACATTTTGGTCACTGTGATGATGGGGGTTTAGACCCCATTGCCACAATGTTCAAAATGTGCTTCAGCTATGGATCCCACACTTACATTTTGGTCACTGTGATGATGGGGGTTTAGACCCCATTGCCACAATGTTCAAAATGTGCTTCAGCTATGGACCCCACACTTACCTTTTGGTCACTGTGATGATGGGGGTTTAGACTCCATTGACACAATGTTCAATTGGGCTTAAGCTATGGACACCACACTTACATTTTGGTCACTGTGATGATGGTGGTTTAGACCCCATTGCCACAGTGGTCATGGTCTGCTTGCATTGTGGAGGCCACACACATTTATGTGTGACACATGTGATGGGGGTCACATTGTATGTTCAATGTCATGTTCAGTGTTGTAGGCATTTGACACAGACTACACACGCTTGTCATGATGTTGGGGTGATGTCTTTTTCTGACATTCCTTATGTTGGAGTATGCTGGTTGTGTCATGCATTACCCGTCCTATGAGTGGGGATGGTAGTGGTGGTAGGCATCCAGGCCCACATGATTAGGGGTGGTGGTAGTGGTAGGCATCCAGGCCCCCATGAGTAGGGGTGGTGGTAGTGGTAGGCATCCATCCCCCTATGAGTGGGGATGGTAGTAGTGACATGCATCCAAGCCCCCATGAGTAGGGGTGGTGGTAGTGGTAGGCATCCAGGCCCCCATGAGTAGGGGTGGTGTTAGTGGTAGGCATCCATCCCCCTATGAGTGGGGATGGTAGTAGTGACAGGCATTCAGGCCCCCTGAGTAGGGGTGGTGGTAGTGGTAGGCATCCAATCCCCCTATGAGTGGGGATGGTAGTAGTGACAGACATCCAGGCCCACATGAGTAGTGGTGGTAGTAGTGACAGGCATCCAGGCCCACATGAGTAGGGGTGGTGGTAGTGACAGGTATCCAGGCCCCCCTGAGTAGGGGTGGTGGTAGTGGTAGGCATCTAGGCCCCCTTAAGTAGGGGTGGTGGTAGTGGTAGGCATCCAAGCCCCCCTGAGTAGGGGTGGTGTTAGTGGTAGGCATCCAATCCCCCTATGAGTGGTGATGGTAGTAGTGACTGGCATCTAGGTCCCCCTGAGTAGGGGTGGTGGTAGTGGTAGGCATCCAGGCCCCCATGAGTAGGGGTGGTGTTAGGGTAGGCATCCATCCCCCTTTGAGTGGGGATGGTAGTAGTGACAGGCATCCAGGCCCACATGAGTAGGGGTGGTGGTAGTGGTAGGCATCCAATTCCCCTATGAGTTGGGATGGTAGTAGTGACAGGCATCCAGGCCCACATGAGTAGGGGTGGTGGTAATGGTAGGCATCCAGGCCCCCATGAGTAGGGGTGGTGTTAGTGGTAGGCATCCAATCCCCCTATGAGTGGAGATGGTAGTACTGACAGGCATCCAGGCCCCCCTGAGTAGGGGTGGTGTTAGTGGTAGGCATCCATCCCCCTATGAGTGGGGATGGTAGTAGTGACAGGCATCCAGGCCCCCCTGAGTAGGGGTGGTGGTAGTGGTAGGCATCCAATTCCCCTATGAGTGGGGATGGTAGTAGTGACAGGCATCCAGGCCCACATGAGTAGGGGTGGTGGTAATGGTAGGCATCCAGGCTCCCATGAGTAGGGGTGGTGTTAGTGGTAGGCATCCATCCCCCTATGAGTGGGGATGGTAGTAGTGACAGGCATCCAGGCCCACATGAGATGGGGTGGTGGTAGTGGTAGGCATCCAGGCCCCCCTGAGTAGGGGTGGTGGTAGTGGTAGGCATCCATCCCCCTATGAGTGGGGATGGTAGTAGTGACAGGCATCCAGGCCCACATGAGTAGGGGTGGTGGTAGTGGTAGGCATCAGGCCCCTATGGGTGTGTATGGCATTGGTGATAGCCATCCCACCCCTATGGTTCTGCTGTTGCTAGTGTATGTCATTTCTGCATCCCTATGTGTGTGTGACATATGTCGGGTATGTGTCGTTTGTTTGTGTTGTGGGTGTTTGACTTACCGTCTGCGCCGTACGCGTCCGTACCGGTCCCGGTAATAGATGTAGAGTATTGGTAGGACCTGCGCGATGGGATTCATGGTTGGGTCGTCTCGTTCGGGTTCCTCGTGGCTTCGACTCGTACTCGTCGCTGGCTTGTTCGTCTCGTAGCCATGGATCGTCTTGTGGCGTGAATCGGAGCTTATGTACAGCTCTCCCGGATGCTCTGACGTGCCGGACGTAGCGACGGGTTCGGCGCGTACGGAAGGCGCATCGTACTAGTCCGGCCGGAAGGTGCTGTATATTTTCTTCCGTGCGACTCGATTCGGCGTTTACGGATCCGGCTTGGGCGGGTAACGGGAGCTGGAATGGGTAAGTACGGCTCGCTCGGAATCTGTGCTGTTATGCGCATCGTACTTGCTCGTTCGGACGACTGTTCGAATCGGTCGGGAAACACGCATTCGGCTTGGTTTTTTTCCGGACGAATAGTGTTAGATGCGCTTCCGGCCGAGATCGGAATCGACCCCTAAGTTCATATGATTGCCGCTTGGGAAGCTTTGAAAACCCCTGGCAGCGTGCGTGTTGCACAGTAATTTCGGAACTGAATCCTTTCCAGGAGCGTATGTAAGTAGCAAAAAAACTTACATTTCGGTTGCCTGGCAGTTGCGTGTGAGGCCTCTGCATGCACCTGCGCCATTCGAATCATCACAACTCTGCGCGAGTGAGTTTGGTGAGTGGACCATCTGTTGTCATCGTTATCTTTGATGTGTGCCTCAGAACTCCGATCCTGGCTTTGTTCCTGCGTGATTACGTTTGAGTGATCACGTACAACGTGCAACGTGGCGCCATTTTGAAAGGATAAAGTGTTCTTGTGTTCCTGTTTACACTGATTACCTACTTGCGTGAACCTCATTGGTCGAGGTCACGCTGTGCGTGCCGCCATTTCTAAGGAAGGGAATTCATTTTCCGTCATCGATATTTGTAATTTTGCTGCATCTGCAGTTTTCGTCATTGGTGACACATTTGTCTAACGGCTGTTGTGCGATTTAAGAGTTTTGGCAATGTGGGAATGGGTGAGACTTTATCTTCGTTATTAATAACAAATTCTGACCGTTTTTAATTCCGGAGTTTACATATTCTCACTCTTGATATGCACATTGTTTATTTTTTTGGGATGTCCTTTACTCTACGAAGTGAACTTTCTCACTGTACTCTTTACAACAATATGTGGTTTTAGACGAACATCCACTTCTGGAGATCAGCTTCAGTAATAGACACATTGTTTGTACACCTCATTTTAACTGCCTCACACTAATCTTTTGATAGTAAGTGCTTCACCATGACAACTCAGTTTATTCCTCCACCTCCTGTATTTTTGGAAGAACCTGGTCCTACGTGTATGGATTGGGAAGACTAGTTAGAAGCCTTCACAACGTATCTGGAAGCTATTGGTGGGGAAGTGTATGTTTTAGTAGAAAATTAGCTATTTTGAAACTAAGCCTAGGTGTAGAGGGGAGGAAAGTATTGAACACTCTTCCCAAACCTATTATTAGTGTGAGGAGTACTGGATAAGATGCAACGGAAGTGAGTGAAGATATTTATGAATTAGCCATTACTGCGCTGAGAACTATGGAAAGAAACTAAGCATAGTAGTTGAAAGACACAAATTATTTTCCCGCAAACAATTACAAGGGGAGAAGATTGAGCAGTATGTAGCAGCGTTAAGAAGATTATCTATAACATGTAAATTTAGAGATCTCAGGGATGAGATAATCAGAGATCAATTGATAAATACTACTAACAATTCAAAAATTCAAGAAAAGTTGCTGAACTTAAAGGATCCCACATTAGAGAAGTCTTTAGAAATTCCCAAACGCATTGAGAATACATCGCAGTATGTGAAAGAATTATCAAAAACGGAGTCTAATGTTGAAGCCAATACACCTAATATATGCGATGTAAGTAGCAACAAGAAAGCTGTGCGTCAAGAAAATAACAAAAACAACAGCGATAAGAAACAATTTTCTAATTTCAAGAGGTCATGTTACAGATGTGGGAGCAATAGGCACACCGCTGATGCTACTCATTGTCCTGGACTTAAGAGCAGATGTTACAAGTGTAAAAGAATAGGTCACTTTTCTAGAGTTTGTAGGGCGAGTGACACTTCTCGTACTAAACAAATGGTGAATGTCATAAGTGATAACTCAGTAGTGAATTCAGGAAGTGAAAGTGACGTAGAAGTTTTAGTGGTCAATGAATTAGATGACACTAATGAGAAACTTAGCAACATATACTGTCCACCCAAATGCGTTATTTGTATTGACAACAAAAAATTAGCCATGTGGGCCGACTCATGTTCACCTATCACCTTAATTGATAAACAAGTGTGGTTAGATTTGGGTTCCAAAGAATTACAAACAGCTGATGTAAATCCTGTAGGATACTGTGGTCAAAAATTACCTGTACTTGGCTATTTCATTGCAAAAATTATGTTTCACAATAGAGAGGCCACGGCTAAAATATATGTTGTAGAAAAAGGTAAGTCATTGTTGGGGTGGTTAGATCAAAAAACTTTAAATATCATATTGGATCCCAACCATCCTTTACAAGTGTTGATGACTGAACCGCATTGTATTAATGAATGGATGTCCAGTTTTCCCAACCTTTTTAAATAAGATTTAGGCTGTTTAAAAAATTTAGACATCGCATATTTCTCAAGGAGGGATCTTCTCCCAAAGTACATAAAGTTCGGAATGTTCCTTTGACTCTGAGAGAACCTCTTAAAAAAGAATTGAACAGGTTATGTGAAGAAGGCATTATAGAACCGATAGAAGCATCTGATTGGTTAAGTCCCATTGTTATCGCACGCAAACCCAATGGCAGTATCCGCATGTGTGTGGAGGGATTTAAATGAATGTATATAGGTGGACCGACATCCGATACCACACATAAATGAGATGCTTGCCAGTGTAGACAATGGTAAGGTTTTCTCAACCTTGGATTTATCAAGCGCTTATCATCAGGTTTTATTACAACCTGAATCCAAACATTTGACATCTTTCATAACTCCTGAAGGTGCATTCCAATTCATTCGCATGTCCTTTGGTCTGGCATCTGCTTCGGCAGTTTTCCAAAGGGTGATGCAAGGAGTTTTGAAGGATGTCTCTAATGTATTAGTCTTTCAAGGTGTGGGGTAAGGACAATCTTCAACATGATAAGATTTTAAGAATTGTACTTAGCAGATTAGAAGAAGCTGGTTTAACTATAAGTTTACAAAAATGCAAATTCTGTAAATCTCAGGTAGATTATTTGGGTCATACTCTATCCCAAGATGGTATCAAACCTAAACTCAAACTGGTGGAGGATTTAGAGAAAGCTCCCATTCCTCAAGATAAGGACCAGCTAGGATCATTTCTTGGGCTGGCAGAGTATTATTCGAGGTTCATCTGTAATTTTTCAGACCGTGTTTTTCCTTTACGTGAGCAAATGAAAAAGAATGCAACGTATGCTTGGACTGATGAGTGTCAAAAGGCTTTTGACAATGTCAAGGTAGCAGTTGCAAAAGCCACCGCCTTAAAACCTTTCAATACCAATGATAAAAGCATTATAGTAACAGAAGCCAGTGGGTATGGTTTGGGTGCCGTCTTAATGCAATCACAACAAGGGAAAGAAAGAGTGGTAGCCTTCGCATCACGCACACTCAAGGGTGCTGAGGACACGTATTCTACAATTGAAAAAGAGGCTTTAGCATGCTAGTGGGGAGTACAGCATTTTCGTACTTTTGTCTGGGGCACCAATTTTGAACTTCATACTGACCACAAACCTCTCATTGATATATTTTCTACAGCCGGTGCAGATAGAGCCTCACCACACAGCCAAGTGGAATTATCGGTTACAGGAATACAATTTTGTCTTAAAGTATGTCCCTGGAACTAGGAATGTAAACGCCGATTGTTTATCTCGTTTACCAATCGATAAATTGGAGAATGTTGAAGAGAAGTCTGATGAAGATGAATGGATTGTGGCTAATTTGGATGAGGTTTGTCAAGCCATTGAGGAATCTGACTGGAAACTAGCCATTGCTGATGATGAAATCATAAGTAAAGTGATTAAAAACTTACCTAATAATTATGGATGGAAGTTGCATGATGACTTGTTGCAGTATAAAGAAGTTTGGAGTGAATTATCTGTTGTTAAAGGAATTTTGAGAAGGAGTGATAAATTAGTGGTTCCAGTCAGTATGAGGAATAGGCTTATAGAACTCTTGCATGAAGGTCATGGTGGCATGACTGCCATGAAAAGAAAAGCTAGAGATAATTTTTGGTGGCCAGGGATTGACAGACACATAGAAAGATTTGTAAGGGAGTGTATTGCATGTTCATGCAGTGATAAAGCCCATGTGGTACAAGAGTCGCCCATTCATTCTGTAAAGTGGCCTATGCATGTGTGGAAAAGAGTGGGCATTGATATTTGTGGGCCTTTCGATCTATTAAATGTGGAAGAAAAGTATGCTTTGGTGATTATGGATTATTTTTTCAAATGGCCAGAGGTGACCTTTTGTGAGGAAATTTTTTGTAGAGAAGGATGTCCTGCGGAAATCTTATCTGATAATGGCCCCCAATTTACGTCTGGTGAGTTCAGTGATTTTTTGAAAAGATGGGGTATCAAACATTTTAAAACACCCCTTTATCATCCAAGGGGAAATGGCTTAGTTGAGCGTCTTAGGTGAGTGCATTCAAATGGCCGTTCGTGGTAATTTGTGTTGGAGGAGTTGTGTTAAAAAAATGTTGTGGAATTATAGAACTACTCCACATTCTGTAACGGGTGAAACACCTTTTTGTTTATTGAAAGGTAGAGTTCCGTGTACTATAGCTGTGTCTGCGTGGATGGAGAGAGGTGGTAAAAAATTTGTGGATGAGACAGATTTATGGAACAAGGTGGAAAATTACCAACTAGCATATGAGCGGAGACACAACGACAAGTTGGTTAAAAAACCAAGAGTGTTTAAAGAAGGGATGTATGTGAGAGTACACATAGGAACTTCTTCTGGGAAAGGTCATTCTAAGTTGTCTGACATTAAAAGGGTTTCAGAGGTTAAAGGCGATTCGATTAAACTTTCTGATGGAAGATGGTGGAATTAGAAGCGTGTTGCTATTTGCAGCGATGAGGAAGTTCAGGAATGCTTAAAAATCAATCCTGAGGTAGATGGCAAACTGTGTATCTCCAGAAGAAAACTCAGTACTCAGGCACCACCTAAAAAGTTTCAAGATTTCATATGCAATTAATATATGTATTTCTGTAGTGAAATTAAATGTTTTTTTTGCTTGCTGTTTTTTAAAGAAAGAGGATATATGTTATGTCCTGTTAACTTGTTAATGTGTATTGTTTAATTCTATTACTCTGGTAACCGGATCTTAGCAACTGCTAGCTCTGTCACTGGTTTCTGGATTCTGGAATCTAGTGGCAGTAGTGGCTTTGCTGGAGGAGGAACGGCTGCTGGGGGTTACTCTTCCCATACTTGAATAAAGCCTTTCTTTAAAGACAACTGCAATCGACCCTCCTTAAAACAGATGACCTAGGATGATAACTGCAATTGAACCTCTGATCAATTTGGAGAGCTGTACAAATCAATTGAAAAATCTCTTTTTTGAAATGGGAGCCCTGATCTGTCTTAATGGAAGCTTGGCATCTGTCCTGCTGCCTGATCTACTAGTGGGATAGGACTAAATCTATTTTAAGAATAAGCAATCTCAAAAATGTATCAAAGACCATTGTAAACCAGCATTTCCATGAATTCTGCCTGAAGTCTCGTAAATGGGCCTAATGATTTGCCAGTGTGGTTTATTAGAACCATTGTTTTCTTTCTTTAATTAATTTTCTGACAAACAAGGCATCTCCGATACAAATTTCTGCAACACCTCTGAATTTAGAATTTGACCAGTATTTAGTAAAAACTTTGGCCTTTGCATCCTTTCTCACATGTGATTTATTATTTAAAAACCTACCATCGAATTCAATATTGTAACAGACAAAAAACACATTTATATTCAACAGTGGTCCATGAGTCCTGCTAGTGCTTTTTGAAACCCAACATTATTTTCCACCTTCTTTTCTCATCCCCTGGCATTTCCTCCTGAAGATCCATCGATTTACTCAAAGTCAGTATTGAATTAAAAAAGAAACAATTCACATTATCTGCACTTACAACAGAAGCCTTATTTGCTTAATTTTGCTCTGTGTTTTGAATTGTAATTTGTTAATTTGATGTTATGGCTTGATTCTCTAGTGCACAGTATTTAGCCATCTGATCCGTATATGTATTTCCAAGGGTAAGCATGTCATTTCCAGCTTTATGAGCAGTACCCTTGATCACTGTATCCTCCTTTGGAAATTGTATGGCTACCAAATAATCACATAAACAGGATCAATTCCTTATGAGAGTTCCAGAGGATGTCATGAAACCCACCTTGTGACCAAAGATGTCCAAAGGCATGATCCACACTAAATCCATACTGGCTGCCTGTATAAATTGTCACAACTAACCCTTCTGCAGACAACAAGCTCTTATCGATGTAATCAACTCTGGCACTTGCGCTGAAGTTATATCTGGCACATGCTTAATAGGCAGCCTTCAGTGCTCCATGATGGTGTCTCAAACAAGAACCATCCACAATCAAAATCAGATCAGCTCTTCAAAAGGAACTTCTCTAATGTCTGGTCTTGATTTGGTACATAACTCTGTGACTACCACATAGTCGTGCTAATCTTCAACACTCTCTTCCTTGTCTTCTTTGCGTTCAGGCAGCAGTGTTGCAGGGTTCAGAAAATGTAAATCTCCTCACAGAAAATATTTGAGCTACCAATCTGACTTGTACATATCTGGTCAAGCGACGGTTTGTCATATGCTACTGGGTCAGCAAAATCTCAACTGAATGTAGAACAAACGCAATTAACATGTCCCATCACAGCTCCTTCACTTTTCTCTATTACAGTGCAAACAGCTGCAACCAATTTCAGATAACCAGGAAGAGCAACAGCTACTGGAGCCAAAACAGCTGACAAGTAGGCTATTGGCCTCATAATTCCACGATGTTTCTGAGAAAGTATGGAAAGAGCACTCCCACCTTTTTCATGATAATAAAGGTAGAACTCTGCATCATAATCTGGCTTTCTGAGGGCGGTTGCATTGCATACTTTTTCTTTTGATTTTCCGAAGGCCTCTAAATATTTGTCATCAAATTGTACTGGATCACTGATATTACCGTGTGTAAGCCTTATTAAAAGGCTTCACAATCAAAGAAAGTTTGGAATCAACTGGCGACAGTAGCCAACAACTCATAGGAACATCCTTATCTCCCTTTGGGTGGTTGGGGGATACATCTTCAGAATTGCAGAAACGTGTTCTCTTGAGACCTTCCTTGCGCTTTTGATAATGCGATGACCAAGATAAATCATTTCTTTCCACAATACTGCATCATTGTAGAGAAAACTGTGTGACCATTGTCAGCTAAATGATTCAGAAGTGCAATAATATAAAGTATTCAATCTTCTTTTGCCTAAGATGCTACCAATAGGTCATCTATATACTGTACATGGAATGAAGTAGATGGCAATGGCAAACTTTCTAAATCTTTCTTTAGCATTGAACTAAAAATTGAAGGATTTTCAGCATAACCCTGTGGAATTCGACACTACACCAGGATGTTATTTTGGAATTGAAACACAAAGATATATTTGCCGTCCGCATGCAGAGGAATGGAGAAGAATACTTGGCATAAGTCGATGACTGTATACCATACTGCGCCTGTTGGAATTGGATACAGAATTACTGCAGGATTTGCAGGCCTCAAAAAATCATACAAATGTCACCAGACCTGCGGGTCTAACAACCTGAATAATCTACTTGACCTAACTGTAATGTACTTGACCCATAAACTGGTCTCATTATGTCATTGCAAGCAAATATTTTGTTTTGCACAGCTACCGTTTTCTTCATTATCACATATGAGAGCACCAGTACCAGTATGTAAGCTCAACATTCATTTTATACAAATAAACTATTTGTTTTGGTTTAATAAATTAATAGTTTGCTGCATGCATAATAAGAATCCAGCCCACATAGGTACACATTGACCCTGACTTGCCTTTTAGTTCACTAATAGCATTGTCATCAGGGCAGGGGCAGGAATGTTTCTCAGTTCTTCTTAAAAAAATCACTTTTAATAAATATATTACTAAAGCACAAGGTGGTAGTGCACTGTCATTTACAGAACCCTTTTTCCCTACTGAAGTGGTCAAAAATATTCCCACTAACATGCAGTTTTACTTATAAAACTATATAGTGTATAAACAATAATCTGTGGAAATTGAGTTTCAGCAAACAAATTTATCATTTCTACACCACCAAGTAAAGTGTTCTTATATGTTTTTATCCTAGTACAATATTTTTTTTCATCACACAATTACAAAATAAGGGCTTTAATGTCTTCTGAAATTTATTTTGAAATGTTTGTGCAGTTCACTTTTTATCTATTTAGGTGTGTGTGAATAAAACATGACAGCCTTTCATTTCACATTTTTCGTACAAAACGGTTTGTCGGACAGTTCACTTTACAAAATCTTTGAATTTTGCAGTCAGAGAAAGAAAAGTAATTGTAGATGTAAACTGACTTTTGACCTCTGTCTCTGACGATAGAATAAATCTGACTAGATAAAAAGTATTTAAATGAATCTTTAACGCTCTTACACTGTGTGAGTAAGTGAGTAAGTAATCTTTATTGTTTAGTTAATTAAAACCATAACTATTTTGCTGCATATGTCAACTTTTATTTAAAACAGACGTTTAAAATTAATTCATCAACCCAATATATCACAATGTAATATCACACAGTTATAAATATCTTCAATTGTCAATACTCTCTAAAATCCTGTAAAATAGTGTCTAAAATATGTAAGAGCATTGATACGTTTGGGACAGACATGTGTAAAACCGTATTTGTTTCCTGCCTGGAGTGTGAAGCAATGGGCTGCGCACAATTCCGTCCTCAAATGGCAATCGAGCAGATCAATTATGGCAGGCGTGGTTCCTTCAGTAATGTAGACCCTCACCATAGGGGCTTAGACTTCACAGCCTGATCGTGTATGTGAAGGAACTTAACCAGTATGTAGTTCATCTGTGGGTCAGATGGATCAAGCCCTTTAATATTAGCAGACCTGCAGGATCATATTCCTCTATTCTGGAAGGCTTCCTTTAATAAAGTGACACAAGCCGGATGAAGTTTCTGACAGATACATATCAGGTGGATAAGATCTTCCTTTTGACTACCACACAGGCGACACGTTTTTGAGCCAGTGTTTTTCCACTTTGGAGCGTCTAAAAGTGAGGGATATTTTCCAGAGCACAGTGCCATTAGCTTTTTTTTTAAGTGGACCAAAAAAGTTAGATCTAGGTAGGCCACCGGTTTGAGGACTTTATAGTTGTTGAGTACTGCCCAGGAATGAGATCTTTGGCTAAAAATACTTTTGTCCAGTAATAGAGAATGGAGATTTGCGGCTTTGTTTAGTGCTAACTTTAATGTTAAAAAGGGCAGGTTTTTGTTCCAAAGGTTCAAAGTGCAAGTGGATTTAAGTGGGTTGTGCAAAAAGTCAGTGTATGGTGATTTCTTCCCTTTCTCGAGTTCTAACCACAATGCCTCGTTAAGGCTGGAGTTCTCCACATTTTGTTTTATGCAATAGCAAACTTTTATTGATGAGTAGAGTCGGCCCAGTGTTTCGTTAATTAGGCCAAATTCCAGGCACATTTGCGCTGGCAAGGCGGTTTGGGGGAGTTAATAAACCTTTTTTTAAAATGCTAGTAGTTAAGTTATTAAGGAGTGCTGAGTCTTTTCCGTGAAGGGCGGCGCTCGCATATGTTAAAGTTGGAAGTGTTTTGGCTGTTATTACCGAAATCAGTGGTCTGAATGATGGGCCCTCCAGTTTCTTTGCCAATGACTTGGAAGCAAAAGTTAGTGCGCTTGCCCGTTGAACCATGTAGTTCTTCTGTTCATGATGAGTTCGTTTATTGTCAATGTAAAGTCCCAGATATTTATAGCCAGACACATTTTCCAGAGATTTTCCTTCTAGCCGGATGTTATGCGGGTGGGCTGCCCGATTACTAATAAGCATAGTTTTTGTTGTGTTGATTTATAACTTGTTTGCTGTTCTACAAGTTCAGTCATTAATCTAGTTAGACCAATCTTGGTTAAATTGAGTAAAACAATGTCATCAGCATAGGCAAGGTGCGATAGGACTAAGGTGCCAAGATGTGGGGAATGGGAATTGATTGTATTAAGATTTACTTGCAGATCAGATATGAAAAGATTAAATAAATGTGGGGCCAAAACACGTCCCTGCTTCAGGCCCTTGTTCGTGTATAATTTTCTTGAGACTCTTGAGCCGTCCCCAAGTTTCACTCTTATCCATGTATTATTTGGTTTAGATCCGGAATTACAGCTGTGAGTCTTATTATATTACTTCTGTTCAAGATATCATGGCTGCCATGTGATTCGTATTCTGGAGTCCATATTATCTGCTGTGCTGTGCAGTTGGGCTTAGTTGTGTCCCTTAAGCTTTCCTTAAGTGTGCTCTCCTTTGATACAGAGTTTATCAGGTTTACAATGTGATATCGTAGTTGTGTTTGTGATAGCTGGTTTCTGTCTCGTGGCATTGATTCTGGAAACCTCTGGTGGATCTGAGCAATTATTCTCTTTTATTTCCTGCTGCTGAGAGCCCGGTGTTTTATCAGGGCTGGATAAATATTCTGTTATGTCTGAGAACATGAGAACATGTTTAAATTGTTAACAGTTTTAGGACTTTCTGTTATTCCGGATAAATGTTTCCGTGCTGGAAGTAGTGATTGTGATGTTGATGAGAGATGTGAATTTGAAGGAGCTTGATTTTCCCTTTTGTTAGTTCCTTCTCTGTCTGTTCGCATCTTGAGTTCTTGTGCGTGCAGATCCACTCTATCAATGGACTTGTGTGTTTCCGATTCTTCTTGGGGATTAGCGTAGACCAAAACAGTGGAGTCACTGGTTTGTTTTTTAAGAAACCCTGATGCTTCTGTATTCATTCCTGTAGACCCTTTGTTTAAGTCGGTTTGGATTAGCGGCAGAATGGCATGTGTTGATGACGACGGGCACTCTTCTACATTTTTCGCTTGGCGTGATATAGTAAAAATCAGATATACTTTGGTGAAGCTTTCTATGGCGTGTTCCTTAGTTCTATTCCTTGCATTCCTTTCTCTCTTTTTTTGCCTTCTGGATTCCAATAGTGTATTTGGTTGACCTGGAGAAACCTTTGGGTTCATTATTTGTTCGGCATTTGCATAATCAGTCATTTCTGCGGCTGGAGACTGGGTAATGTTATTGATTCCAAGCGCGGGGACTGGCACTACCGGCGGAAGCTGCTCATTTGAGGTTGAACCAGTATAATCTGTGACCATGCTCACCAGCTGAGAGTTAGAGATAACCATGCGTTTTTTAAGAAAATAATCTGTTCCAAAAAAGTTGGTATAAAGCTTAACTTATCTAGTATTGGGCCGCATGCACATGAAGAGGTCTGCGGGGAGTATGTGGATTGTACTCTCGTTCTAAGATTAGTTAAGTTGTCCGATTTTGAGTTTATCCCTGCGATGATCGATGCAATAATTTTCATTAGGTCTATTTGAATGTCTAGTTTATCTGACTGCAAAATCAGTGTATCTGTTGATGCTTGTAGTGCTTGCAACAGCGGGGATATGAGTTCCATCTGGTTCTGTGTCTTGTCCCTTGCCACGTTGTCTATTAGGAGAGTGTGTCCTTAGCCTCAGGTGGAGAGTTTATTCCTAAATTGGCAATTACAGTGGTCTCTGGGGGAGGGTGAGATTAAGTGGTGCGGTATTGAGGCAGCATTATTTGCTTAACTTGCCCGCTCTTACACTGTGTGAGTGAACAGAACACCTGTTGCTTGTCAGCTAGCCAGAAGGGGTGAATAGACCCTAAATATAGCTCGCCCTGATAAAACCTGACTTGCCATATCGAGTGGGTGAGTAGATTTGTCGAGGTTTTTTTCAGTACCACCGGACAACATGGAATCACTATTTGGTTAATTTTCTGAAGGTTCTGTGCTATTCTCCATTTACCACTCATTTTTTTAATGCCCATCATGGGAGAATAGCAAGGATTACCAAGTACATCATGCAAAATACATTGTTCATTCATTTTCTCAATGATGGGCTTCATTCATTTTCTGCCTCTTTTGAAAATCTGTATTATCAAATTCTGGGGAAAACTGCATTTGGTTTGACAGGCTTTGGGCGTTTAATCAAACCTTTCTCTTTTATTGTAAAATCAAATACCTCTTTTTAGAGAGCGTCTTAAATTGAGAGTTCAGTTTGGTAAGATGTAGTAACAACTGAACTATTGAATCATTTGATTTGATCCTAATCAATGAATCTTCATATTGGGTGTCAATTAGAACACCATCTGGTGTGCAATAAATCACACAATTCATCTTGCAATGCAAATCACAGCACACGCATTAATAGCACTTGAACCACACAATATGAATTGATGGTTATTTTCCATTGATCCTCTTTTATTAGGAACATCTGCCATAATCTGATAAACAATGTGATTATTGCTGATGCCTACAACTTCATCTTTTCAATTGCCCAGAAGGGTAGGTTTAGAACCCCCATTGAAAAAACTGTAGACCCAGTAGCTACTGTGTCAATCAATCAATCAGTCAATCAAGAGAGACATAGGGTGGTCATTCATCTCACATCTACAAAGGGGTCACTTTGGTCTACCTCAAGGACTGCACTAAGTAAGCAATCCTCACTCCCCATTAGGCACCATCATTGGGAATTATTCTCTGAAAAGTCATTATCTAGAATTAATGAACTCTGTTGACAACCTGGGCTTAATGGCATATTATTTCTCATGTTTTGTTAGATCACAGGAGCTACATGCATTTTCATACTAAATTGCTACTGATTTAACACATTCTGCACAGAAGATGATTGTGCTGTGCTACTGACTGTGTTAGGACCTGATTCATATTCCGCTGCATCTGAGAAACAAAATCATTCTAGATTCTGTTTACGCTCCTGCTTCCAATGGCCGATTTACCTGCAAATATTACAAGCAGTACTTCTCTTCAGCAACCTGACATCTGTATTCACTCCAGAATTATTCACCACTTCTCCACCAGGAGCTTGCATATAAACCGTCTCATTTCCCACTCTCGCACCTTGCATTGAATGCTCGCCATTCATTTCCGAATTGTCAAAACCAGCATCAAAACTCATCATTTGATTTCTGCCATTTTTCTGAAACAGCTTTCTATGAGCAGCCATCAGTTGTTCTTTAATCTTCTTCTGTTTCACAACAAACCAAATAGTATTGTACTTGGAGTATTTCAAAATATCATTGATCCCTTTAGTCTGAACATTACACTCTGTTGAATATGCATGCTAAGCTCAGGACGCAAACCCATAGCAAAAGCAGATACAAACCCACGGGCATATTTATAAGGGCTTATCACCACAGGAACGTC
The DNA here is from genome assembly GCA_963921515.1 of Calotriton arnoldi. Classification (NCBI taxonomy): domain Eukaryota; kingdom Metazoa; phylum Chordata; class Amphibia; order Caudata; family Salamandridae; genus Calotriton; species Calotriton arnoldi. The sequence goes on along the minus strand of CAWUFW010002083.1, from coordinate 546,233 downwards.
ACCTTTTGTGATGTACCTGTGGCGATAAACCCTTCACCTTATTTACAAGGTGGCGTTAAGCCACTAAATGTGGCTTAACGCCGCCTTGTAAATAAGTACCCCTTTCATGCAGCATTTAGCATGAAAGGGGCACACAATGGGCGTTGCGGCGGAAATGGGTGTTGCGGTGGGCATTCCGCCGCAACGCCCATTGCTATTTGACGCTGCCCCCTATTTACATGGGTGTCATAAATAGGAGGCAGCGCCAAAAATAAGACCAGGGAAAACTTGGGGGCATTTTTACAAGCCCCTATTGCCACCACAGCGTCCCTTTTTACCGATGTTCTTGTGGCGATAGTGGCTTTGCCTTTTTTACAAGGCAGTGTTAAGCCACTTAACGCTGCCTTGTAAATAAGGCACCCTTTCATGCTATACTTACCATGAAAGGGGAGGGCAATGTGTTTTGCGGTGGGCGTTCCACACCAACACCCATTGATTTTGATGGTACCCCAAATTTACAAGGGTGGCGTAAATATGGGGCAGCGCCAAAATTAAGACCAGGGAAAACCTGGCCTTAGCCTGGCGCAACAAGGAGAAATGTTTAATTTCTCCTCATTTTTGCTGTTTCCATGTGTGCTGCGTTGTGCAACACACATAAAAACAGCAAAACACCAATGACTATTTATGTGCAAGAAGGTGTCCCTTCCTCCACATAAACAATCATGTTAAAAAAATTATGTTTTGCATCTTCAATGTGTGCTGCATTAAGCAGCACACATAGAAGTTACAAAACGCCATTTAAAGATTGTTTATGTGTAGGAAGGGACACATAAACAATCTTCCCCTGCAATGCAGGCACCCTTGCACTATGGTGCAAGGGTGCCTACGTTGGTGCTAGGCAGCTAAATATAGTGCCAGCGCAGGGGGAAACGAAGGGCTACACCGTATTGCTGTAAATACAGTGCAGCCCTGCGTTTCGGAAGTGGCGGAGCGCAACGTTAAGCTAATGAGGCTAACCCCGCGCTCCGCCACTTCCTAGTAAATATGCCCCTTGGTTTTCACCTGGCAAAACAAAGGGAAATTATTAATTTCTCCTCATTTTTGCTGTTTCTATGTGTGCTGCAGAAACAGCAAATCACCACTAACGATTGTTCATGTGCGGGAAGGTGTCCCTTCCTGCATATCAACAATCACTGAAAAATGACGAATTGCAACTTCTATGTGTGGGACGGGTATGCCCAGACGTGGGTCCTGTGCTCTCCATGCCACTGGAGTCAAGCTATCCTGGCTAATGAGGGGTGAAACCCCGAAACCGGTCCTAGGATGCTTGTTCCCAGTCCAGGGAGGACCTGGCCTGGCAGTTTAGGCTAGACTGTTCCCATTGGGCGCAGGGTCAAGACTGATTTGCATATGGCTGGGTTCAAACTGAAATGGCATGGGGAGCAAAAAAACGATGGATTTAGGCCCAGATCTCTGTACTGGGGTGAATGTATGACATTGTTCTGCATTCTGTCCTTCAATTGTTCTTTTTGTATTTGTCACCCAGAGTGGGACGGGTATGCCCAAACGTGGGTCTTGTGCTCTCCATGCCACTGGAGTCAAGCTATCCTGGCTGATGAGGGGTGAGACCCCGAAGCCGGTCCGAGGATGCTTGTTTCCAGTCCAGGGAGGACCTGGCCTGGCAGTTCGGGCTAGACTGTTCCCATTCGGCGCAGGGTCAAGACTGATTAGCATATGGCTGGGTTCAAACTGGAATGGTATGGGGAGCAAACGAAACGATGTATTTAGGCCCAGATCTCTGTACTGGGGTGAATGCATGACATTGTTCTTCAATCTGCCCTTCAATTGTTCTTTTTGCAGAAAAAGCACAACACATTGAAGTTACAAATTCGCCATTACTGATTGTATATGTGCAGAAAGGGACACCTCAACGCAGGCACCCTTGCATTATGATGAAAGGGTGCATGCGCCAGCGCTAGGGGAAATGCAAGGGTGCGCCACATTCTTATAAATACGGAGCATCCCTGGGCTATCTCGGCTTATTGCCACGCTCCGACAGTTTCCTTGTATATATGCGCTAGAGTTTCTTAAAAATCTGCATAAGTCCCTCATAATTAGTGTGCACTTACTTTGGCTCTTGTATACTTCTCAAAATTTTTGTTCAATAATTTCTTTCTCCTGCACCTTCTCTTTCAAATTCTTTAGCACTGCTCTAAATTTTCCAGCAACTGTTTCGGCTGGGACATTAGTACCTACAACTCTAGCTGGTTCCTCAGTCTGCCAAGCAATAGCAACTTTACACCCTGCCTAGAAAGCACTTGGTACCACAGTCTCAAATAGCATATTTGAATCTGTCCAAAGATGTTTTGAAATTGTCATTAATCTAAGAATGTCCTCATACCATTTTTACAGTTCTTCACGCAAATTTGGAAAATTTGTCGTAAGGGCAAAAGTATTACCTCTCATCCAGGGCACATGCACATAATTCCCTCAATGCAAATTTTAAAATTGACTCTAACACCGAATCACTAGCTGAACCCTTTGCCTTCCTTCCTGTCTCTGTAGCATTCTTTATAGTAACAACCATCTTCTTCCACCTTCCTGCATACGTCTTCATATCTATCCAGTATTTTATCTTTTTAACTAGGTGCTTAATATGAGCTCATCTCCTTGATTCCTTGTTAGACAAGTCCATTCTATAATTTCTCTGTATATTCCTGTTAGACCTGTCATCCTTAGGGTGGTCTTCCCCAAAACGTTTTAATTCTGACCTTCACGCTTTGCTGTATTTTTTTGGGGGGGGGGGCTTTAGGACTCTGAGCACTTTACCTCTGCTAACCAGTGCTAAAGAGCGTGTGCTTCTTCCCTAAACATGTGTGTAACTGGTGTATGCTTGATTGACATATTTAATTTACTTGTAAGTCCCTTGTAAGGTGGTATAGCATATACCCAGGGCCTGTAAGTTAAATTCTACAAGTGGGGTGCAGCATTGATTGTGCCACCCACAGTAGCCTTTCAAACCTGTCTCAGGCCTGCCAATTTAAAGTCTGTGTATAAAGTTTACTGTCACTTCGACTTGTTATTTACTTTGCTCAGTTGTACACCCATAAAAGCACATACAACATTACAGACAAAATAATTCTGTGCACTTATTAGACATCCACATTTAAAAGGTCAGTTTAAAATGTTGTCATTTGTTCCATACATGGCCCATTGTGGATTTCTCTATGTTAGCCTAACTGTGCACGACACAGGCTGCATTAGCTTTGCACACTTTACTATATAAACACATTTGCTTTTGTGCCACATTATATTTTCACACAGAAACCTGCAGTTATTTTCTTGTTCTGTTCTTTCCTGGGATTTAGCTTGAACACAGCAGACAAGGTCAAACAACAATGGGGCATATTAGCAAGCCTCAGCGATGAACGCGCTTAGCGCGTTTTGCACTAACGCCAGCTATCGCAGGAAATTATTGTAGGAGAGTAGGATCTGCTTCACAGGGGTACCCCCACTTTTTGCTGATACTTCACTGGTTTTCGACATTAGTCTGGCTGGGGCCCTGCTATTCAGAACCCCAGCCTAGCTGTTTCCTCTTTAAAAGGGTCTCCATGTGCCTTAGGCACATCACTGATTGGGATCTGGAGTGCCCTTGTAAGTCCCTAGTATATGGTATACTATGTACCAAGGGCATAGGTACCTCAGAGGCCTGCCAGGGGCTGCAGCATGTATTATGCCACCCCTGGTAGGCCATCCAAACTGACACCACAGGTCTGCTACTGCAGCCTGGGTAAGGTGGTGCATGCACCCCTTGCTGTGGTATAGGTTACCTATATCACTAAAAGCATACACACATATAAACCTATAAGTCACTCCTAAGGCAGGCCTTATCAATCCTAAAGGCAGAGTGCATGGTTCCTATGTGAGAGGGTGCCCCTGCATGAGCAGGGCCCCTCTGCAGCGTTCGGAGACCATCTCTGATGCTGTTTGTAGTGCAGCCTGACCATATACTCTTAAACGCATTATATCCTCGCGGTAAAATGCTAACTATGGAATGGCTGCACCTAAACATGTCGTGTTTGGTGTCAAACATCTTGGAATACTACCCCCCGCCAATCCTGGCGGCGGGGGTAGCATTCCACCCTTCTAGAGGGAAAGGCATGTTAACTCTGACGAGTCCGGTAACTTCTTTCCAGAGCCCTGGCATCACAAAATGGATGCTGCTGCCACAGACACGAGTCTGGCCTCCTGCTGCTGGACGAAACTCCGGCAGGGGAGGCCTGGACAATAGGTTTCCTGTCCCAGGGAGGTGTGACCACCTCCCCAGACAGGACAATGTGTATTGGGGCTGGGCGGGAGCACTTTCGGGTGCTTTGAAGTCCTGCACTGGGGGCACATTTGGTGTCCCTGTGCATACCCCAGTTCAAACCGGATCAGGGGCTTGCAGCCCCTGCTTTGGCGCGAACTGGACAAAGGGAAGGGGTGTAGCCACCCCTCTGCCCTGACCCACCCATAGGTGGGGCCACAGAGTAGTCCATCCCCTATTTTTAGAATAAAGGTAGGAACCCAGTCCTTAGGACTTTAGATTATACCTGGACGAAACTCTGAAACAGAATCCTGGACCTTCGACGCTCTACTCATGATTAGAGGACTGAAGAATCTCCCTTGGGGTCAAGGAGTGACTCCCCTGCTTGGCAGGCACCAAAGAAGCATCTGTCCGGTTCGCATCACTGAAGCTCCCGTCGGACGCCGAAGTCATCGCATCACCAGAGGTGGATTCTCAGACTTCCCCGAGGCTACCCTGAGTCCCCAGCAAAGCTGAGGCCCGTGGCTATCGTGGGTGACTTGAGACCGTGACCCCTGGACACCGAGCACACTTGCAAGTGCACCGTCTTCTGGGTCTCCCAAGAAGTCGTGCTTTGGGCTCCGAGTAGCCCTAGCCTCCAGCACCACCTGCACCGAAGATCACTGGCCCCCACTCCACGAGTGTCCTGTAAGCCAGCTCCACGTGCGGCGTCACGAGGCTCCTTCGCGGTCGCTAGCCCGTTGGCTAGTAGCCCTTACCGAAGGCCAATCTTTTCTTTACTTGGCAGTCTGGTTGCTCCAGGCCTGCCCTCACTTACCCTTGCTGGGTGAGTTCCCCAGACCTTGCTGGTCTGCATCATCGACGATCTACATCTTACTCGAGACTTGCCGTTGCCAAGGCCTGTTGGGTCCAATCTGGTCGCCGACACCTCTGCACTCGACAGACATCGAGCAACAGCCCGAATCCTGCTCCTGGTCGCCGACAACGCCTCCCGGACCTCGTGGCTGAAGAGTCAAGACGACCGTCAACGAACTTGAAACACTCGACATCGGTGGGCATCTGTCCATCGCCCTCCTGGTCACTGGCTAGTGACCCAGACTCTGTCCCCTCTGCTTTCAGGTTCTTCAGAACTCCGATCCACTCTTGGATCCACCCGGACACTTTTCTCCTGGTCGCCAGCAGCACTTTGCAGCAGATCGCCATAAGAACCGACGACGAAACCCGACCCCGAAAGGCACCTATGCACCCGGCTTCCCTGGGTGAGGTAACACGAGTACTCCGGTGCTCCCGTGGGTAGAGACTCTTCAAAGTCCTAGATCTCAAAGGGTTTTGTCCTAGTCCTCTTTAAAGTGTCCCTTTCCTCTATTTTCCCGATCCCGACTTTCTCCATAGAAGTTAACGGCGTATCGCGGTTGTGTATTTACACTGCACGCGTCTCCCGTGGGTCCCCTGTGTCACTACCTTGGGTGGTTCCTTGTGGTCCAAGCACTTCTAGAGGCTCTAGGCCTAGTGTCTAGTTCAGTCGTGGTTCGCATACCACTTTATTGGTATATGGTTTGGTACGCCCCTAGGGCCCAAACGTGTATTTGTGCTATTACTGTGATTTAAGATCTTATAACCTATGTACTTCGAACTCTAGCCTCATAAAGAGACTAGAGGGGTGTGTTTAGTAATAAATACATATATTTTGAATATATACCTGGTGTGGTGCTCTTTCATTTGGTCACTCAAGAGATTATAGACTGGTAAAACAAGCTGCTTTACATTCCTTCAAGACTTAGCCTGAAGGCTGCTCTCCATAGCTACCACTAGGATAGCTTTCAATAAGGTTGTCTTTAACCTATCTACCATAAGAGTCGATTTGGACTGGTGCACGGTGCCCACTTTAATTAGTGGTCAGCATATGCCAGGCCAACTTCTCACATTGGTGTGCAGCGTGTGGGATTCCAGCTTGCTATTGTTTTACCAGATAATCTCAATTGAATTGATCAACTGAAAACCACTAAAGGTACCTAAGGTACATATAATTTAAGCTTAGAATATCAGTAAGTTCTACTGAACTTAGAGTTGTGTGTTAAGGGATAGCACAACCCTTTCTACAACTCAAGAGAGTTTAGTAGGCCACACTAGAGTAGGTAGTGCATACACCACACCACACTAGTAATGTCTTTAAAAGCAGGATCTAGAGATGCCCTGCAGGAAGCCATGGAGCTTCCCCTCCAAGTATGACACACTCCCATTCTTGGAACTGAGAGCTTTGTGTAACGTGAGGAAATTAAGGACAGGCCAAAGTCCCACCACCCAACACCTCCAGGAGTTGTTGGTGGCTTATGATCTTAGTAAGTCTTCAGAGACTGAAGGGGTAGGAGCAGAGGGTGGGCCAGCAGATGAGGAAGGGGCCAGGGGTACTACTACCCCCAGCCCCCCTCTGAAACTGACCAGGAGGGTGACAATGACCCTGACCTGGAAAACCCAATCCCTTCTGGGGAAGATGAAGATGAGGATCTTGAGAACCACACCTTTGTCCCCCAGGAAGGATTATGAGTGTGCTCAGAAAGTCTAGGTCTCCTTCTCAGGAGTCTAACCACTCTGGCACCTCAATAGGGAGCTCTGTTTCTTCTCACAGGAGGGAATCCTCTCATGAGAGAAGAAAGAGACTGGTCCAGTATGAGGAAACTCAACTGGAGATCAGGAAGAAGCAATTGGCTTTAGATAGAGACTCCCTAGATCTCCTTAGAGAGAGAAGAAAGTTGGGACTAGAGTCCCATGGTGGCAGCCATGTCCCTAGAGATAGGGAAAGGTCCTATGACCATAGGAACCTGAGCAAGATTGTCCCTCCCTACCAGAGTGGGGATGATATCCACAAATGGATAACTGCTTTAGAGAGGGCCTGTAAAGTACAGAAGGTCCCTCAGTAGCAGTGGGCAGCAATCTTGTGGCTCTCCTTTGCTGACAAAGGTAGAGACAAGCTCCTCACTGTTAGAGAGGAGGATGCTGACAATTACAAGGTCTTGAAGAGTGCTCTTATTGATGGGTTTGGCCTAACCACTGAACAGTACAGGTTGAAGTTCAGAGACACCCAAAAAGCACAGACTCAAGACTGGGTAGACTATGTGGATTGTTCTGCCAAGGCTCTGGAAGGCTGGTTGATGGGCAGTAAGGTGTGTGACTTCTCAGGATTGTATAATCTGATAATGAGGGAGCAGATTCTTAATAACTGTCAAAACCAGCTGTTGCATCAGTACCTGGTTGACTCTGATCTGACCTCTCCCCAAGAATTGGGAAAGAAGGCAGACAAATGGGTCAGAACCAGGGTGAAGCAGAAGGTACAGAACCAAGGTGGGGAAACCAAGAAGCAAGATGCTAAGAACTCTGACAAGGGTGGGGAGAAGGGTAAAGATCAAAAGTCTTCATCAGGCCCCCAAAAATCTTCTTCTGGTGGGGATTCCCAGTCTACCAAGGGTAAAGGCCAAAGAAAACCATGGTGCAAGGTCTGTAAGCAAAAGACCCACTGGACCAGTGATTGCACCAAGTCCAAAGACTCCAGTCCAGCACCCACCAATGCCCCTAAGGCACCTGTTCCCCCTAGTACAGTTGGTGGAAGTGCTCCAGCAAAGGGTTTAGTAGGGTTCACCCTGGGAACTGAGTTGGGCTCTGACTTAGTCAGGGAACTGACTCAGGCTGTGTTAGTCTGTGATGGAGGCATGGATGTGACCTCCACTGTGAGACCCAGTAATCTGGGCAAGTACAGACAACAGCCTTTAATCAATGGACGAGAGGCTTTGGCATTTAGGGACACAGGGGCAAGTGTCACAATGGTGACACAAGACCTTGTGCTACCTGGGCAAGTTATACTTGGTGAGATGTACCAAGTGACCAATGCTAGCAATGTCAGAACAGACCATACTCTGGCAGTTGTTAACTTCTCCTGGGGAGGGGTAACTGGCCTTAAGAAGGTTGTGGTAAGTGCAAACCTACCAGTTGAATGCTTGCTTGGCAATGACTTAGAGACTTCTGCTTGGGCAGAAGTGGAGCTCAGGACCCAAGCAGAAATGCTGGGGATCCCTGCAGATGTGTTTGCTGTGACCAGGTCACAAGCTAAACTGTCTAAAACTGAACAGGCCTTGGATTCTGGAAGAATGGACCAAGTGCCTTCCAAGAGGAGGAGTAGTAGGGTTAAGGCAGTGCCTTCCCCCTTGGCTCAGGAGGAAGATCAGTCCCTTGAGGGGGATGATCTCAGCCCTGAAGAAGGAACTGTCCCAGAGGAACTTGAACCTGACCAGGTTGAGTTCTTGGGGACAGGGGGACCTTCTAGGGCAGATCTGAGCCAGGAGCAGCAGAGCTGCCCCTCCCTTGAACCCCTCAGACAGCAAGCTGCTGCTGAGGCTGCTGGGAAAGCTAGTGGTCCCCATACAGTGTATTGGGATGATGGACTCCTGTACTCAGAGAGTAGAGACCCCAAGCCTGGTGCTACCAGGAGGTTGGTAATACCTTTGAAGTTCAGGGGCTTCCTATTGACCCTAGCCCATGATATTCCCTTAGCAGGACACCTGGGCCAGAACAAGACTTGGGACAGAATTGTCCCTCACTTTCACTGGCCCCACATGTCTGAAGACAGTAAGGAGTTTTGTCGCTCCTGTGTAACCTGCCAAGCCAGTGGCAAAGCAGGTGGCACTACAAAGGCCCCCTGATACCACTACCTGTGGTGGGGGTGCCCTTTGAGAGGGTAGGGATTGACATTGTTGGTCCCATGGATCCCCAAACAGCATCTGGGCACAGATTTATACTGGTGGTAGTGGATCATGCCACCAGGTACCCAGAGGCTATACCCCTTAGGACCACTACAGCACCTGTGGTGGCAAGGGCCCTCCTGGGAATCTTCTCAAGAGTGGGCTTTCCTAAGGAGGTAGTATCAGACAGGGGTGCAAACTTCATGTCTGGGTACTTAAAAGCAATGTGGAAGGAGTGTGGAGTTACTTATAAGTTCACCACACCCTATCACCCACAATGCAATGGTTTAGTTGAGAGATTCAACAAAACCTTGAAGGGCATGATTAAAGGGCTCCCAGAAAAGCTTAGGCGTAGATGGGACATACTCTTGCCCTGCCTTTTATTCGCATATAGGGAGGTGCCTCAGAAGGGGTTGGTTACAGCCCTTTTGAACTTCTGTTTGGCCACCCTGTGAGGGGTCCACTGTGCTTGGTGAAGGAAGGATGGGAGTTACCTCTCAAGCCCCCAAAGCAAGATATAGTGGACTATGTACTTGGTCTCCGCTCCAGAATGGCCGAGTACATGAAAAAGGCAACCAAAAACCTTGAGGCTAGCCAGGAACTTCAAAAGGCCTGGCATGACCAAAGGCTGTTCTGACTGTTTACCAGCCAGGACAGAAGGTGTGGGTGTTGGAGCCAGTGGCCCCAGCAGCTCTCCAAGACAAATGGAGTGGACCCCACACTATTGTTGAGCAGAAGGGTGAGGTCACTTACTTAGTGGACCTGGGAACACCCAGGAGTCCCCAAAGGGTTCTCCATGTCAACAGACTTAAGCCATATGTGGACAGGGCAGACATGGGCTTGCTCATGGCTACTGATGAAGGGCAGGAGGAAGAGAGTGACCCACTCCCTGACCTGCTCTCACAGAACCCTGACGATGGGTCAGTTGATGGTGCAGCCTTGGCAGGCAGCCTCACTACCCAGCAACAAACTGATTGCAGGCAAGTCCTCAATCAGTTTAGACATAGTTTTCACTGACACCCAGTCAGACCACCTGGTGCACTCATGAAGTGGACACTGGGGACAGTCTGCCTATTAAAAACAAGATTTATAGGCAACCTGACCATGTCAGGGACTGTATCAGGACTGAAGTCCAGAAGATGTTGGAATTGGGAGTGATTGAGCCCTCAGATAGCCCTTGGGCTAGTCCAGTAGTCCTAGTACCTAAACCTCACACCAGTGGTGGGAAAAGAGAGATGAGGTTTTGTGTAGACTACAGGGGCCTCAATGCAGTCACTAGGACTGATGCCCATCCAATACCTAGGGCAGATGAGCTCATAGATACTTTGGCCTCTGCCAAATATCTCAGCACATTTGACCTAACAGCTGGCTACTGGCAGATCAGACTAGCTGAGCCTGCAAAGCCCAAAACAGCATTTTCAACCCCTAGTGGGCATTATCAATTTGTGGTGATGCCCTTTGGTCTGAAAAATGCACCTGCCACTTTCCAGAGGTTGGTGAACACAGTTCTCACAGGACTGGAAGCCTATAGTGCAGCTTATCTAGATGATATTGCTGTCTTTAGCTCCACCTGGGAGGATCACCTGGTCCACCTCAGGAATGTTTTACAGGCCCTGCAAAAGGCAGGCCTGACTATCAAGGCCACTAAGTGCCAGATAGGGCAGAGTCAGGTTGTGTACCTGGGCCACCTTGTGGGTGGAGGCCAGGTTCAACCTTTGCAGAGCAAGATCCAGACCATCATGGACTGGACTGCTCCCACTACCCAGACTCAGGTGAGAGCCTTCTTAGGCCTGACTGGGTACTATAGGAGATTTGTCAAGGGGTATGGATCAATAGTGACACCCTTGAATGACTTAACTTCTAAGAAAATGCCCAAAAAGGTTCAGTGGACAGTTAGCTGTCAAAAGGCATTTGATGACCTCAAGCAGGCCATGTGCACTGCTCCAATTCTGCAGAGTCCTGATTACTCCAAGAAGTTCATTGTTCAAACAGATGCATCTGAATTGGGGGTAGGGGCTGTACTGTCACAATTGAATGAAGAAGGTCAGGATCAGCCAGTAGCTTTTATTAGCAGAAGGCTGACCCCTAGAGAGAAACGTTGGTCAGCCATAGAGAGGGAGGCCTTTGCTGTGGTCTGGGCTCTGAAGAAGTTGAGGCCATACTTGTTTGGTACACACTTCCTGGTTCAGACAGACCATAAGCCCCTCTTATGGCTAAAACAAATGAAGGGTGAAAACCCCAAACTGCTTAGGTGGTCCATTTCCCTACAGGGGATGGACTTTACAGTGGAACATAGGCCTGGGAGTAACCATGCGAATGCAGATGGACTCTCTAGGTATTTCCACTTAGAACATGAAGACTTAACTGGGCAAGGTTAGTTTAATGTCCCTACGTTTGGGGGGTTGTGTAGGAGAGTAGGATCTGCTTCACAGGGGTACCCCCACTTTTTGCTGATACTTCACTGGTTTTCGACATTAGTCTGGCTGGGGCCCTGCTATTCAGAACCCCAGCCTAGCTGTTTCCTCTTTAAAAGGGTCTCCATGTGCCTTAGGCACATCACTGATTGGGATCTGGAGTGCCCTTGTAAGTCCCTAGTATATGGTATGCTATGTACCAAGGGCATAGGTACCTCAGAGGCCTGCCAGGGGCTGCAGCATGTATTATGCCACCCCTGGTAGGCCATCCAAACTGACACCACAGGTCTGCTACTGCAGCCTGGGTAAGGTGGTGCATGCACCCCTTGCTGTGGTATAGGTTACCTATATCACTAAAAGCATACACACATATAAACCTATAAGTCACTCCTAAGGCAGGCCTTATCAATCCTAAAGGCAGAGTGCATGGTTCCTATGTGAGAGGGTGCCCCTGCATGAGCAGGGCCCCTCTGCAGCGTTCGGAGACTATCTCTGATGCTGTTTGTAGTGCAGCCTGACCATATACTCTTAAACGCATTATATCCTCGCGGTAAAATGCTAACTATGGAATGGCTGCACCTAAACATGTCGTGTTTGGTGTCAAACATCTTGGAATACTACCCCCCGCCAATCCTGGCGGCGGGGGTAGCATTCCACCCTTCTAGAGGGAAAGGCATGTTAACTCTGACGAGTCCGGTAACTTCTTTCCAGAGCCCTGGCATCACAAAATGGATGCTGCTGCCACAGACACGAGTCTGGCCTCCTGCTGCTGGACGAAACTCCGGCAGGGGAGGCCTGGACAATAGGTTTCCTGTCCCAGGGAGGTGTGACCACCTCCCCAGACAGGACAATGTGTATTGGGGCTGGGCGGGAGCACTTTCGGGTGCTTTGAAGTCCTGCACTGGGGGCACATTTGGTGTCCCTGTGCATACCCCAGTTCAAACCGGATCAGGGGCTTGCAGCCCCTGCTTTGGCGCGAACTGGACAAAGGGAAAGGGGTGTAGCCACCCCTCTGCCCTGACCCACCCATAGGTGGGGCCACAGAGTAGTCCATCCCCTATTTTTAGAATAAAGGTAGGAACCCAGTCCTTAGGACTTTAGATTATACCTGGACGAAACTCTGAAACAGAATCCTGGACCTTCGACGCTCTACTCACGATTAGAGGACTGAAGAATCTCCCTTGGGGTCAAGGAGTGACTCCCCTGCTTGGCAGGCACCAAAGAAGCATCTGTCCGGTTCGCATCACGGAAGCTCCCGTCGGAAGCCGAAGTCATCGCATCACCAGAGGTGGATTCTCAGACTTCCCCGAGGCTACCCTGAGTCCCCAGCAAAGCTGAGGCCCGTGGCTATCGTGGGTGACTCGAGACCGTGACCCCTGGACACCGAGCACACTTGCAAGTGCACCGTCTTCTGGGTCTCCCAAGAAGTCGTGCTTTGGGCTCCGAGTAGCCCTAGCCTCCAGCACCACCTGCACTGAAGATCACTGGCCCCCACTCCACGAGTGTCCTGTAAGCCAGCTCCACGTGCGGCGTCACGAGGCTCCTTCGCGGTCGCTAGCCCGTTGGCTAGTAGCCCTTACCGAAGGCCAATCTTTTCTTTACTTGGCAGTCTGGTTGCTCCAGGCCTGCCCTCACTTACCCTTGCTGGGTGAGTTCCCCAGACCTTGCTGGTCTGCATCATCGACGATCTACATCTTACTCGAGACTTGCCGTTGCCAAGGCCTGTTGGGTCCAATCTGGTCGCCGACACCTCTGCACTCGACAGACATCGAGCAACAGCCCGAATCCTGCTCCTGGTCGCCGACAACGCCTCCCGGACCTCGTGGCTGAAGAGTCAAGACGACCGTCAACGAACTTGAAACACTCGACATCGGTGGGCATCTGTCCATCGCCCTCCTGGTCACTGGCTAGTGACCCAGACTCTGTCCCCTCTGCTTTCAGGTTCTTCAGAACTCCGATCCACTCTTGGATCCACCCGGACACTTTTCTCCTGGTCGCCAGCAGCACTTTGCAGCAGATCGCCATAAGAACCGACGACGAAACCCGACCCCGAAAGGCACCTATGCACCCGGCTTCCCTGGGTGAGGTAACACGAGTACTCCGGTGCTCCCGTGGGTAGAGACTCTTCAAAGTCCTAGATCTCAAAGGGTTTTGTCCTAGTCCTCTTTAAAGTGTCCCTTTCCTCTATTTTCCCGATCCCGACTTTCTCCATAGAAGTTAACGGCGTATCGCGGTTGTGTATTTACACTGCACGCGTCTCCCGTGGGTCCCCTGTGTCACTACCTTGGGTGGTTCCTTGTGGTCCAAGCACTTCTAGAGGCTCTAGGCCTAGTGTCTAGTTCAGTCGTGGTTCGCATACCACTTTATTGGTATATGGTTTGGTACGCCCCTAGGGCCCAAACGTGTATTTGTGCTATTACTGTGATTTAAGATCTTATAACCTATGTATTTCGAACTCTAGCCTCATAAAGAGACTAGAGGGGTGTGTTTAGTAATAAATACATATATTTTGAATATATACCTGGTGTGGTGCTCTTTCATTTGGTCACTCAAGAGATTATAGACTGGTAAAACAAGCTGCTTTACATTCCTTCAAGACTTAGCCTGAAGGCTGCTCTCCATAGCTACCACTAGGATAGCTTTCAATAAAGTTGTCTTTAACCTATCTACCATAAGAGTCGATTTGGACTGGTGCACGGTGCCCACTTTAATTAGTGGTCAGCATATGCCAGGCCAACTTCTCACAATTATCGCCAGGCTAGCGCTGTATCAACAACGCTTAGCGCTTTGGCGATATTATTCCCAGCAATAGCCGGCAATATGGGGCGACATCGCTGGAAAACCAGCGATAATCCAGCAGAATTGGAGATGAACTTGCTGATAGGGCCCTGTGGCCTCAACCCTAGAATCCACTTCCAATAGTACACATAGGGTAGTCAAGAAAATACCAGACGTTAGGATCCAGCGTTAAGGGGCATTAGCGCAACTATTATCGGCGCTTTGCGGCTCTGGAGCATCCTTGTTAATATCGCGATGCTGTGTCAGCGATATTTTACATGGATTCTATGTGAGGAACGCCTACTTTGCATCTAATTAGCGATGCAAGGCGAGGCGTTCGGAAAACGGCAGCTAACATGCGCTAATGCATGTTAGCGCCGCCTTGATGATTGTGCGATATTTGAATCGCCGCTTTTTCGGCGCTATGTGCCGAAAAAGCGGCGATATGTGTCTTGATGATATGCCCCTATGTCTCTTGTTATTTTGTTCTGGTCAGGCACTCGCACCTAGACACAACACAGAAATGCAGCTGTTGTTTATGTAAACCTTGTCATATAGGTACGCACAGCAATGTAACAGAGAGAGAAAGAGATTTCTGAGAGAAGATCACAGCTGTATCTGAGATGTAGAACATTTATCTATGTACGCTAAGGCATGGGGTACGCCACTAATCCCAGAGATATTTGATGTATAATCAATTTTTCTCTGTAGAAGAGGATGGGGGTTAGGCCAATCTGTTTTATAATATGACAGGGCTTTTTGTAATATACGGTTTACTGACTATGCTGATGGTATTTTTGCTAGGCAGTTGTTTTTTGATTGAGGCACGTAGACTGCACTCTAGAGCACAACAGTTTAAGCAAATATTTCAAACTTCCTTTGTATCTCGGTCATATCTTATTGTGGTTGAGTATGAGTGTGTGAGCAAAAAGGTGTATCTTGTTACCGTGATCCCTTTGTTCTGGGGTGTCCATTCACTTGTCTCTCTGGATATGGGTAGGAGGGCAAGTAAGACACTATAGCTAGTTCAACTGGGGTTCATGGTGCTGAGGTGTTATTGTGACTCAGTCCCTATCTACTAATGTTCTATGGTCCCAAGCATAGTTTTGTTCCTGAGCAGAATCCCTGCAACAACGTGATTATTACGATTGTTTAAAAACCTTAAAACAAATAATAAAATTTCAGTGTTAAAAGTATAGGAGCCTCAGTATCAACCTATAAGAACAGCACATGTGTGGTAAATAAGGGCTAAACCTGCTCAGTAGTCCTGTATTGGGGTGGCAAGTTCAACAACAAGAGGAAAGGGTAGATGTAGCAGAAGGGAACCCCACTGAGACCAGTTGCCAGCGGGTGCTATTGCATTGCTTTTTCCCTGTTGGAAAAGCTCCAAAGAAGATATTTAGTCACAGCACAGACAACGGACTACCTTGATTCTGTGAGTAACAGCCTAGGCATCAGAAGATACTATCGGCACCATAGCTGCCTGCAGATCGGGATGATCCAGCTTTTCCTGGGCCCGCCATAGCCGGGACAGAAAAAGATAAAGTGTGGTAAGGATTCCTCTGCCTGCAAGCATACTGGGCACACAGTATTTTTATCTACATTGGATTTCCACTTTGAACTAAAGACTAGGAGAGGTAGGATACCGTATTGAAATTTAAGAAACAATTTTCTGGCTTCTGGGGTAAGCAGGTAATCAAGAAAGAGCTGAAATTCAGTGTGGGATTTAATCTCCAGGAAGGCACTAGAGAAGATCCACGATTCACATTCCTCATGTTTTGTTTCCACTTCCAACCCCAGAATGATTCTTTAAGTGCCTCCCTGGAAAGAGGTGGGTAATTTTCAGACAAGAATTCACTAAAGTCTAAGATCCGATAAAGGGGCATATTTATAAAGAAGTGATGGAGCGTGTCGTTAGCCTCCTTGGCTTAACGACACGCTCCGCCACTTCTGAAATGCAGGGCTGCACCATATTTACAAGAATATGGTGCAGCCATGCGTTTCACCTGCTCTGGCGCTAAGTTTAGGAGCCTAGAACCAATGCAGGCACCCTTGGCCATAGTGCAAAGGTGTCTGCGTTCAGGGGAAGATTGTTTATGTGCAGGAAAGTCCCCCTTCCTGCACATAAACAATCTTTAAATGCCGCATTGTAACTTCTATGTGTGCTGCTTAATGCAACACAGGAAAAAGTTGCAAACAGCATTTTTTTTAAATGATTGTTTATGTGCAGGAAGGGGGACCTTCCTGTACATAAGGTCCCCCTTCCTGCACATAAACAATCATTGGCCTTTTGCTGTTTTCATGTGTGCTGCACAATGCAGCACACATGAAAACAGCAAAAACGAGGAGAAATGCAACATTTCTCCTCGTTGCGCCAGTGTAAGACCTGGGTTTCCCGGGTCTTAATTCTGGTGCTGCCTCCTATTTATGCTTCCCTTGTAAATAGGAGGCAGAGTCAGAATCAATGGGGATGTAGCTGGGCCTTATAGCCACTGGTGTGAGCCCCATATCTCCTAAGAGTGATAATAAGGGGTGCTTTTGGGAAGACTGACCAGGGCTCGCAAAAAGTTGTTTTCTGCTATGCTCAGTTTGTGCAGTCCTAGATCTCTGCCACATACAGTGCACTGGCCTCTGCCTTGGCCATATAAACTTTAAAGGTGGATGAGATGCGACAGGTTTTGGATGATTTGTTGAGTCTTAGAATCGCTGTGGCCTGGTGTGATAGATTCAGGACACTTTTTTTTACTTGTGGTGACCCGGACATATTCTTAGTTAGGGTTATCCCAGGTAGTTAAACTCAGTGACCCTTTCTAATGGTAGCTCCTTGAGCATGACGGAACCTCTAAAACAAGAGAATAGTGTTGGGGCAAGAATGCACCCCGGGCAAACGCACTTGTGGACTCCTATCAGTTCTGCTCGTTCCCCCCTGGTGCCCCACCGAACATGTGGGTGTGTGTCATGGGTCAAACGCATCAGGATTTCCAGAAGATCAGGCGGCACTTCACTATCATTCAGAACCTCCGACAATTTGCAGCAGGGGACTAGGTTAAAAGCCATTTTAAGGTCCTCAAAATGAAGTTATAAATGAGATTTTTCAATAATGACGGTCTTCTAATAAATAATCATGAACGTAAGGACCTGGTCAATGGTACTGGTCTGGCTTCTGAAGCCTGCGTGATGATATGACAGTTCTCCAAGCTCCTCTATCCAATGGTCAAGCTGAAACAAGATCTGCCTAATGAAAACCTTTTGTGTTACATCAATAAGGCTAATTGGCCTGCAGTTTGAGGGGGGGGGGGGCTTGGGCCTTTCTTGTAAACAGGAACAATATCAGTCACTTTCCAGCTAGAAGGTAAGGTTGTTCTAACACCATCCAACTTAATTAATCTTGTGTGTGATTATTTTCTAGGAAATGGGTCGTTAGCTTGGTGGACTGTTTTTTACAGCGAATGGTACTTTTGTGCTCTAATATCCTGGTCTTTATCTTGCGGGTGGTCATGCCCACATATTGGAGACCACATGGACAACTGATCAAATAGATCAGTTTCTCGCTATTGAAGTTAGTGTGGCGAGATAATACCCGGGGTCTACCTGTGCCGATATCAATCGTGGTGGTATTTTTTGGTTGTGGGCATGCTGCACAAGAACCACAGGGAAAGTGACCTTGAATGGGTGGAAGGTCCCACAGTGTGTTACGACTGGTATTCTTTTTCAGTTTGGGATGGGTATGAACCAACTGATCTTTGAGATTTGTACTTCTTTTGAATGCGAACAGTGGTTGAGGCATCACAGTGTTTCCTATGCTCAGGATCTTCCAATTTTTCTTGATCGATTTCTTTATTTTATTGGAAAAGCTGCAAAAGGTATTGACACACGTGATTGTTGTGGATTTCTCTTTGGATGCCGCAACCTCAATCAGTGCCTCTCTGTTATTATTTGCTGCTCGTTTCTTTGATCTCCGTACTAAGTCAGCTGGATAGTGTCTGTCTTTGAGTTGTAATGACAATGCTTGTGCATGCTCTTCATATTTATCCTTCGTTGAACAATTCCTCCTGATCCATAGAAATTGCCCATAGGGCAAGTTGTCACGGAGGGATTTAGGGTGGCCATTGGTTTTCGAAAAAGTTCTGACCCCAGTCCCTCTCCTGAAGGAAAAATGTGGATGTCTAGAAACGGCAGGCTTAGGTTGCTATACTAAAAAGTGAATTTCAGGAACTCACTTCTAGTATTCAACCATTGGTGGAAGTCAATGATGGTGTCCCCCGCCATATGACAAATATATTGTCAATATAGTGCTTCCTCACAAGAATATTATTCCTGTAAGGGTTGGTATCTGTCAATATCCTTTCCTGCTCAAAAAGATTTACTTACAAGTTCGCCAAGCTGGGCACGAAAACGCTGCCCATAGGAGTTCCTGAAACTTGGAGAAAGAGGGAGTCTTCAAATTTGATAAAGTTCTCCTTCATGGCCAGTCGTGCGCATTCCATTATGAAGGGTACTGGAGAGATGGTGTCCAGATCTCTGTCGTTAAGCAAGGATCGTACTGCTGCAAGTGTTTCATCCTGCGGAATGCATGTATAAAGAGACACAACGTCAAATGAGACAAGATAGTCTTGAGTGGTATCAAACGGAGTCTCAGCAAGAAGTCTGAGGATATCTTTAGTGTATTGAATGTAAGTTGACGTCTCAGACACAATCGGGCGGAGGAAATGATCCACAAAGGTAGAAAGGGGCTCCAAAAGTGACCCTATCCCTGAAATTATGGGTCTCCCGGGCGGTGGTCTTTGCTCTTTATGTATTTTTGGCAATACATAGAAATAGGGAGTGACTGGATGAGGTGTAATCAAGAATGTTGCCTCTTGGGAAGTGATCCATCCATTGTCTTTTGCATCTTCAACCAACTGTTTTATCTCTTGTGTCAGCCTTATTGTGGGATCCATTTTCAGTGGACGGTAGAACTGTCTGTTCTCCAATTGGCGAAGGCATTCCAAGTGGTAGGAGGACGTGTTCATAATAACCGTCGCACCTCCTTTGTCCGCTGGCTTGATAGTGATTGTTTCATCATTGGTTAGCGTTTGTATCGCTATTTGTTCTCTCTTCAGGAGGCTATTGAATTGTCTGATGTCTTGTTTACAGGCGTTAGCTACTTCTTCTGAGACAGCTTTCTCAAATGTCAGACCCTGAGAGGGAATCAGGTGAGAAGGGGGATTGAAAGTAGAGCGAATTTTCAAACCTGTATTAGATATTCCTTCCTCTGTCTCTTCAGTGGGTTTATCCTTGAAAAAGAAGAAAAGACGTACTTTCCGAAAGAATTGCGCTAGTTCTTGTTTAATTTGGAAAGTATCTCCTTTATATGAAGGGACGAAACCTAGTCCTCTATTGAGTACTGTTCGTTCGTCTTCGGACAACTGTTGGTCGCTCAAATTTACCACTAGGTCGCCTCGTGGCTGGGAGGTTGGTTTTGTCATGCTCCGTGTGGTCCTCCGAGAGGGAGGAGGGCTCCATTGAACATGTGCATGCTGGTTTCTTCTTCTCCCTCTCGATCGACCTCGGCCAGATCCTAAAAAAGGCTGGTTCAGGATGAACTGAGGTTGTGGATGATATGGAAGCATTGGTGGTTGGAACGGTGGGTTGTGGTACCCATAGGGTACTGGTGGCCACCATTGGAGTGGTGGGGGACCGGATTGGCCGCCTCGCCAATTCCTCCTATTCCTGCTGTTTGGTCCTCTCCTATGAGGTTCCGTGCTGGTGATGGAATCAGAGTCACTTGACCATTCTTCACTCCCTGAGGTCAAGTTGTTTGAACCGTATCGCTTCCCTCTTTGATTAAATTGTGGTGGGACATAGCTGTCGCTTGTATAGGGGTATACTTTCTCAAATGAGAAGCGTGCCAAGTCCTTCTTAAATTTATTGATCTTTGCTGTTAATATTGAGTCTTTGAACTCCTTGTTTGTCTTATTTGTGTCATCCGCCTGTTTCTTATATAGAGTGACTGAAATGATGGTTTTGATATGTGCTCTGGGGTTTAGATCTCAACTAGTATTGTATTTGCAATCCGCTTGGCGGTGCTAAATATTAAGATGAGCCAATCTCTCGTACACCGCCAGGCGATGAGAGACCAGTCTTTCAGAAACAATTTATCATCAAGGAATAATCTGGGTGTATTCGTAACTATCAGGCCTCTGGGTGCACAGTTTCCCCTCAGGTACTCTGTCATGATAGCACCATGAATAGAGGTTCGAGAATGTGTTCTTTTCAATACGAGTAATTTGGCCCAGTCAGCTCCTTGTGTAGTTGTGCCACCCTGAATCGTGTCAATTACACTAGGTGTAGTCAAAATGGCTTGAACCATGGTATCATCAAAAGCTAGGCCCTGTAGTTCTGTCATGATGATATATGACAGAAACTCCAACTTGGTCGTACTATGATCGATTCTCCTGCTAGAGCGAAAGAAGAAAGAAAAGTCCCATAAGTGGAGGACTAATATTATGAACCCGCAGCCAAGGCTGCTCTAAGATGCTTAACAAAAACACGAGAGGGGAGGGTTCCAGGGATATTTTTGAGACCTGCAAGGATTACGTCCCCGACCTATACTATAAAAAACACGAATCCCAGATGATGAAGCATGCCACCTATGGTGGGTGAGGGATTTCGTCCTGAAAGGGGTTTCCCCACAAGCTACTAGAGATTACCTTTAGTGTTTTTTTCGTGCCTGTACGGGTATTTTAGACCCAAGGATTTCTTTGTTGTTTTTTGTACTATAGGTCGGGGACGTAATCCTTGCAGGTCTCAAAAATATCCCTTGAACCCTCCCCTCTCGTGTTTTTGTTAAGCAGTACTCTACTTTGACCATGATACCTTGAATGTCATGGGATGCAGTGACAAGAGGGCAAAGTTTCTCATTAAGGGTAATGTAAACCGAGATTAAAAGACTGCCCGATGGACGTCCCTTCCCAGTGAAACATGCAGGGATGAAAAAGTTAATGAACCCAGACCTGTAGACAGGGTTAATGCACCAGGTTTCCTGTTGGAGACATATGTCAAATTGATTGATAAAAGATCCTCCTGCTTAGTCGTTGAGCTTAGATCTAACCCCAGCCACATTCCAGGATAACAAATTGGTTATGGTCAGTTTCTTGGTGGATATAAGGGATAAGAGATCTCATCAGGGGTGGGATGGGACAGCCTCCTTGGGTCATGATTCAATAGCACTGTCTTACTAGGGGCTAGGTGTTCCAATGCCACAGTAAGGGCTGATTGAGACCTGTTTCCCAGTCAGTGCACAATAGAAGTGTCCAGAGGTGACGTTATCATGTAAACAGATGCATGGTGTAGGGGCAGTACTGTTGTAAGTGAATGAGGAGGGCCTTCATCTCCAGCAAGTTACTCCCAGGGAACAAAGCTGAAGTGCTATAGAAAGAGAAGCTTATGCTGTGGTCTGGGCACTGAAGAAGTTGAGGCCATACCTGTTTGGCACTCACTTCCTGATTCAGATTGACCACAGGCCCCCTCAGGTGACTCGTGCAAATGAGGGATGAGAATCCAAAACTGTGGAGGTGGCCCATTTCCCTACAGGGTATGGACTTCAGGAGGGAACACAAACCAGGGGTAGACCACTCCAATGTTGATGGTCTATCCAGGACTTTCTGCCTTAGTGAGGAGGACTCCCTAGAGGTTAGGTCGATCTCCCAACTTTCAGCTGGGGGACACATGTTAGACCTGTCATCCTTAGGGTGTTCTTCCCCCAAACCTTTTGCTTTTGACCTCCACGTTTTGCTGCATCATTATGTTGGCTTTAGGACTCTGAGCACTTTACCAGTACTAACATGCATGTGCTTCTTCCCTAAACATGTGTGCAATTGGTGTATACCTGATTGACATATTAAACTTACTAGCAAGTCCCTTGTAAGCTGGTATACCATATACCCAGGGCCTGTAAGTTAGATGATACTAGTGGGCTGCAGCACTGGCTGTGCCACTCACAGAAGTAGCCTTTCAAACGTGTCTACCACTGCAGTGCCTGTGTATGCAGTTTACTGTCACTTTGACTTTGCATTTAAAACCACTTGCCAAGCCTTAAACACCCATTTTATTACACATAGGTCACCCCTAAAGTAGACCCTAGGTAGCCTTAAGGGCAGGGTGCTGTGTAAATAAATGGGAGGACATGTACTCTTATGGACTGCATGTCCTGGTAACGGCAAACAGCCTATTTTGTTTTTCACTACTGTGAGGTCTGCTACTCTCATAGGTTAACAATGAGAATTCCTTAGAACACTTTTAAGCTGTAATTTCTGATCAGAGAGGAGTAGCTTTTTCATGTTTCATATATTTGCATTGGTATTGATAAATCCTACGTATTGGTGAAGTTGAATTTAACTTTACTGTTTTTAAAATGCCACTTTCAGAAAGTTGACATTGCTGTGCACTTACTGCTCTGTGTGCCTTGCAGCCTGTCTCTAATACACGTCTGGGCAACAGCTACACTTTGTTCATTCCCTTCAGACAGCCACAAACACAGGAAGACTAGGTGTGTCACGCACAGCAACTCCAAGGAGTGTCCCAGAGCAAAAGCAGCGAGGTCAAAAATGAAAAGACGTAGGCCTGCACAAAAAGCCAGGTTTTAAGTTTCTTATTAAATCAGAGGAAGCTGATTCCATGCTGTTGAACCCAGGTACGCAAAAGATCTGCCTCCTACTCTTTCTCGCTGAATCCTGGGAATCTCTGCCAGAGATTTATTGGCAGATCTCAGCTGTCTTGTAGGGTTATGCAAGCTGAATCTGGTTCTGAGGTAGGAGGGCCCCGATTGATATAGAGCATCATGTACTTATCTACATACATCTGCATTCTGATGGCCCTGACTTGATGGGAGGGAAGGGAGGGGCTAACATGTCACTTGAATAGGTAGTGTCATGTTTGCACACAAAGGGCTGATGTATCCCCCATAGATAGTTTGGCAGACAGGACTGTGCTGAAAGGGGAACCTGTGCACTTCAGAGAGTTGCTTTGAAGTTCCCCCACATCAAAGGAACTTTTGGGTATAAGTCCAGGGTCTCTGTCCCCATCAAAACAGACACTTTCTGGATCTGGAACTGAAGCTCTTCCAGAGCAACTACTGTGCTGCATAAAAGGACTCAACTGAACTGCTGATCTGAAAGGCCTGCTTTTCTGTTTGTGGCCCTAATGCCTCCTGTTGCTTTGCATTTTGCCAAGATTTTTCCTAGGGCTTGCTGGCTTACCTCCTGGTCTGCTGAAGTTTCAGGGATACAAAAGAATTCTAACTTATCACCTACAGCTCTCGGACCCGTCTTCAACTTGCTCCTGACCCCCAAGTGGCACCTTTACAGTCCTGGTCCCTTGGAAGTGGTTTTTTGGGCCCCTGAAATCAAGTTTTTTAGCTCTTCGTAACCACAAATGGGCCCGTTCACTCTAGGACTGCGCCACTCACTCAAAGGAGTCAGCACGAGCCACCATAGCATTGTCTCATCAAACAATAATGAGCACAACCTGCGACTGCAAGGCCCTGTCTGCTATCCCCGATGCCTGAATGACTCTTCACGCCCACAGGATCATCGCTAGCAACGCTCTACTTGCTCCAGGCGACCGTCTGCCCTGTGATTGGTGCTCTTGGCTCCACTTGAGAAGGTAAAACCTAATCAGGATCCATTTGCTACTGTATCCAACCAGCACTACATTGCGGTCGGCCTGAACTTTGGATTTACCTCTGTCTAGCGCAACTTCAGTAACCTTTCAGAACTATTGATTTCTAAGCACTATTTTTGGTTTATTCTTTAAACATTCATGACTCCAGTTCCACTTTTTGAACTTTTGTTGTTTTGGTCTTGTTTTTTTAATAAAAATACAATCTTTGTTTTTAACCCTGTGTGGAGCTACCAGAGGGTGAACTCAGGCTACATTTTAGTGTGTACTTGCCTTACCCTAACTAGAGTGGTGGCTTCTGCCTGGCCCGGGTGCATACCTCAGCCAACCAGGAATCCCATTTTTAACAATTCCTCATTCTGCTGATTTCAGCCTCAAATTCATCAGCTAATTCATCAAGGTTAGCATGTGCTTCATTTGTGCACATTGCTGCTAGTCTGATCAAATATCTAATTTAATCCACATTGTATGTTAATAATCTATTTAAGTCAATTGTCCCTTGCATAATTTCTCCAAATTCAGTCTTCAAAAGTCCAACATTAATCTCTCTTTCTTTAAGCAAAAACTTGACTGGATTAATCGTTGACATGCCACCTGAAACTGGAGAGACAATAGTAGTGTCCTAAGTGTAACTAAAGAGGCACTCCCTGTGCACTCGCTACCTTTCCCGCTGCACCCATGTCAGGCACCACGGAAACCTGCATCTGTCTCTGAGTCCCATCCACATATAGTGGAGATCTGGAATTCAAAAGAACATTAAAAAAGTTATCCTCCTAATCTGAATCCTGTTCTTGGTGCTGCCTCTCTCTGTCTCCCTCATCAGTTTTTTTTGTCTGTTTTTTCATCAACTATTGCAGGAAAAACTCAGACTCTTTTTACTATATCCTCCCTTCAACATCTGTCTTGATGATCTCACTTATTCTCAAACCATTGTCTAAATGAACCCTTAATCATTTTCTTTCTGTTTTTCGCTATGGCCATTTTGATCCCATTTGTTCAATTCCTCAAACTGTGTAGGTCTAGGTAACGGCTTCCTCTCATTCATTGTTTGTTTTTAGAAATCTAGCTTCCTAATGTTAAAACTTCCCTCTAAAGAAAGCTGCAAGTCCTTGTCTGAAGAGGTGTATTCATGCCAGTCACAAATCCAGATACATGTATGAACTCCAATTCATGTCATCATTTCATATGCAGGCGAACCTTCTACAGGTATACTCTTTCCCTCCATGTTAAGCAATCTAGGAGCTTCAGGCTTTTTCATCACAACATCAATTATTCCCACTTAAAATAATTTTTAAAAAACACAAAACAAATTAGCGAACAATAACCAATCCAGCTCAGTTATGCCAAAGATCAACCAATCACAGCACAGCTATGACACCAACCAACCAATGATAGTGCAACTCTGTGGGGCCGTTTCGCCAGCACAGCATGAGTCTTTGGCTGACTAACCAATCACAGTGCAATTTCTCATTGAATAAGAAAACAAATTGCACAGCCGTTCTCAATGTATACACAATAAAGCAGAATAAACGTCTGCTCAACAACAAGAATAGGACTATCACCTTCATGGCACTATCCAACTCAATCAAACTGAACCAGACTCCCGTCCAGTGGCAATTCAACTCTGGCTAGTGCATTTACTCCCTTATCTGTGTGTAGGCCTCTGAAACACACTACCTTTAATGCAGGCAAGTTCAACAATATCTTGAGATCTATCTTAAATTTCCACTAATCCATTTACCAAACCAACGGACAATAAAACCAGTGAATCCTTAACAGAAATCACAAGAATTGCACATCAAAATCCCAGTGACCAAACCACCAATTGAGCCCAAAATCAAAAATGCAATACCAAAATCTTCACACACAGCATAGCTATCATCACACAATACAATACAAAATACTTTAATAAGACTCCAGAACACACACAATTATCAGTACCACTCTGCCTTATTCATACTTACAATCCGATTTGCTCAGGAGCAGTGTCCACAATTCAGAAACTTGGCAGGATAATCCACATTAGAAATTCCACTGAGGAAAACTGAAAAACCCACTAACACTAGGGATTAGGCAAAAAATGAATTCTAAGCAAAAAGGCAGTACTCTTAAGCCTCAACCATCCTCTGCTACCAAAATGTGATGGGGCAGCACCACCAGAATTCTTGAAACCAAAACATTTACATCAACAGAACTCCCATAGATGGACAAATCGGAGATGGTGTTGACCTCAATTTTGTGGGCCAATGTGTCGCAGCGGTAAGGCACCTCCAAATAAACATCAAAATATCAGGAACATAGTCAATTAAGCATGAGGGCCCACTCAATAACAGAGTTCTAGATCAGTGTAATATTTCAAAGTTTTTTATTACAAAAAGTCGATAGGTAGAAGTTCAAAGTTGAAGCCATAAAGGCAAGCCAGTAAATAGAGAATTACAGAGAAGTGCAAAATCAAAAATATATAGTCCCAAGGAGCAACAAAATAAAAGAAAAAACTGACAGAATACCTAGTAGAATCAGAAAGTCTTCTGGCTCACCCCCAAAATCAAGGGTGTATATGGGAAATCTCATAGAATAGAACAAAAATGGCAAAATTATCACGGTGTGAGAAAAAGTATCAACTTCTTAGCAAATCAAAACACGGTTTTATTAATTAATCATACTACCTTTGCACCTAAATACTATCCTACTTCATGAATATTAAATCTGCCCACTCTACGCTAATGTCATCTGTAGATGGCAGGACAAACTAGATACATAAACAACTATTGTGAATGAATAAGGTACAGTGATCTAGTGTAAGCGACCTGGATTACGCAATATTACTGGGAACAAGTCTTTTCTTCGAGAATAGCTATATTAACTTCATTAAAAAATAAACAAATATAGCTCTGCTTGACTGTGTGCTGCAGAAATGAGGAACAAGGAAATGTGCAGGGGTAATACGCCAGCAGCATCCATTTTACCAAAGATGGCAACAAGGCCTAAATTGATTCATAGTTGGCAAGATTCAGAAAAACACATTTCTACGCATCATAGGAAATTCGTTCTAAACTGCACCTACCTAATTTCAATATATACAAATAAAATCAAAAGCAAAATTGAACTCTGCACGATAATTATGATGCACGAAAATATAGTGCAGGAAAATCTCCAACATACATATCTGCAATTTGAAAACATGCTGCTGGTGGGAGCAGTGTTGCGGATAAAATGAAAACCGTGGTATCATGGTTGAAGAGTATGTAAGCTTCAGGGTTCAGCTGGAGGTCCAGAGAGGCGTCTGCGAGGTCTACATCATCCACCCACTAAGCTTCATGAGCCTCACACCAAGTGCTTCTGGGATCCAGCCTTCGCCATGTGAGTCGTGAACCTCAAATGGTCCTCTGAACTTCTATTTTATCAGTAGTGCCATGATCGTGTTTTAGCTATACTCCTACCCATAGAATATACCCTTAAACATGGATCAACTGGGGCCGACTAATTTTGCAGAAAAAGAAAAGGTAGTGTATTTCCAGGGTGGCTGGCTCATGGGCGACAATGACAACCACTGTGGTCAAAACCAATACAGCTGGCATTTTCCAAAGTTCTTCCTCATTGGTTGACAATATGTTGTGTCTGGGGCTGCACCGATTGTTGAGGGGGTGAATGAGAAAATGAGGCAAAGGCTGGATGAATGGATTGATGACTGACAGCGTTAATGGGTGGAATGATGAGTACTTAGGTATATGGAAGTATGAATGGGTGAGTGAATAAAGTTGCATATGGCTAGTTGCAAAGATGAGTGTATGGATAAATGTATTGGCGACTGTGTTTCTACGTGGAGGAAATGGTGTCAATCAATTAATCAATCAGGGGTTTTTAACGTGCGCTACTCACCCCTGAGGGTCTCAGGGCGCTGGGGGGGGGGGTGGAGGGAGGGTCAGCAGTTCCGTTCAATCGAACAGACAGGTCTTCAGTGCTTTCCTGAAGGTGTTCAGGGAAGGGGCACGTCTGATGTCGGTAGGGAGCTCGTTCCAGGCCTTGGCCGCGATGTATGAGAAGGATCTTCCCCCTGCTCTGGCTCTGTGAATGCGTGGGGTTTCAGCGAGGAAGAGGTTGGTGGATCAGAGGTTTCTTTTGGGTACGTGGAGGTTGATTCTGCCGTTGAGGTATTGGGGTCCGGTGTTATGTAGGCATTTGTAGGCGTGGGTGAGTATCTTGAAAGTAACTCTCTTCTTGATGGGGAGCCAGTGGATCTTCCGTAGGTCTTGGCTAATGTGATTGTGTCTCAGGATACAGAGGACGAGTCTGGCAGCTGTGTTCTGTATCGTCTGGAGCTTGCGGAGTAGAGGCTTGTTTATGCCAGCATAGAGGGCGTTTCCGTAGTCCAGCCTGCTGGTGATGAGGGCGTGGGTGAGTGTCTTCCTTGCCTCGGGGGGGATCCACTTGAAGGTTTTGCGGAGGATGCGGAGGGTGTTAAAGCAGCTGGACATGATGGCGTTGACCTGTCTGTTCATGGAGAGAGAGGAGTCGAGTACGATGCCAAGGTTTCTAGCGTGGTCCGTGGAGGTCGGGGGGGTGTGCCAAGGGTGGCGGGCCACCAGGAGTTGTCCCATGCCGATGGGGTAGTTCCGAGGATGAGGACTTCTGTCTTCTCCGAGTTGAGTTTCAGGCAGCTGTTGCTCATCGAGGCTGCGACGTCCTGCATTCCTTTCTGGAAGTTGATTCTGGTGGTGGTGGGGTCCTTTGTGAGGGAGAGGATGAGCTGAGTGTCGTCGGCATAGGACACTATGTTGAGACCGTGCTGTCGGACGAAGACGGCACGGGGGGCCATGTAGATGTTGAAGAGGGTTGGGCTGAGCGATGATCCCTGTGGGACTCCGCAGTTGATTTCCGTGGGTTCGGAGAGGAATGGTGGCAGTCTGACCCTTTGGCTTCTGCCGGTGAGGAATGATCGGATCCAGTCGAGGGCGGTTCCTTGTATGCCGGCGTCGTGTAGTCTGGCTGCGAGTGTGCAGTGGGAGACGGAGTCGAATGCTGCTGACAGGTCGAGTAGAATCAGGGCTGCGGTGTGGCCTTGGTCGAGGAGGGCGCAGATGTCGTCTGTGGCGGCAAGTAGGGCAGGCTCGGTGCTGTGGTTGCTCCGGAATCCGGATTGAGAGGGGTCAAGGATGGCATGGTCTTTGATGAACCCGGTCAGTTCTGCGTTGACGGTCTTCTCTACGACGTTCACAGTGAAGGGGAGAAGCGAGATGGGCCGGTAGTTCTTGAGGTCCGTCGGGTCTGCTGAGGGTTTCTTGAGCAGGGGCCTGACTTCTGCGTGCTTCCAATCGTCGGGGAAGGAGCCAGTTTTGAAGGTAGTGTTGATGGTGCGTTGTAGTACAGGTGTAATTGCGGTGGCGGCTCTGTGGTAGATGTGTGGTGGGCAGGGGTCTGTGGGGGCCCCCGAGTGGGTGCTTTTCATGGTTGAGGCGGGCTCTTCGGTCGTGATCGGTGTCCAGGAGGAGATGGTGGGCTGGCCAGAGTAGTTGTCTGCGTAGCCGGCGTAGCGGTCTGCGGAATCCAGCTTATGGTCGTTGAAATTGTCATAGAGGTTTTTGATCTTCAGGGGGAGGTAGGCTCTGAGTTTGTCGCAGAGGTCCTGGGAGGGGGCAATGTCCGTGGCTTCGCTGTGGGGCTTGGTGAATTCTTGGATGACGCTGAAGAGTTCCTTGGGGTTGCTGGAGTTGGCGTAGATTTTGTTGTGGATGAAGGTTCTTTTGGTGGTTCAGATTTGTTGATGGTATTCCGTCATGGTGTCCTTGTAGGTGGTGTAGCTTTCAGGTGTCTTGCTGTTTCTCCAGTTCTTGTCCAGGCATCTGCAGGTGCGTCTGGCTTCTTGTAGGTCGGTGGTGACCCAGGCGGCTTTCCTGAGGCGCTGTTTGTCGGGGTTGCGTCACGGGCCGAGCATGTCTGCACAGTTGGTCCACATGCGGAATTCCCTGGCTGCGAGGTTGGCGTTGGTTGCGGCGGTGGGGGGTGTTGCGGTTGAGGGTGGAGTTGAGTTGTTCCTCTGTGAATCTGTTCCAGTTTCTTCACGGGGGAGCGGAGCGGGTTTGGGCAGCCTGGGTTTGTTGACGAGGAAGTGTACGCAGTGGTGGTCGGTCCAAGGGGGTTTTGTGGTGTGACTGAAGTGGACGCTGTTCCCTCCAGCGAAGATGGGGTCAAGGGTGTGTCCTGCCTTGTGGGTCGGTGTGGTGACGAGTTGTTTTAGTCCGATGTTGGCGAGGTTGTCGCGTAGGGTGGCAGAGTTGGGGTCGCTGGGGTTGTCGAGGTGGAAGTTCAGGTCTCTGATGAGTATGTAGTCCAAGGAGGTGATGGCGTGGGGAGCGATGAGGTCTGTGATGGTGTCTGCGAACAGGGCCCAGGGGCCGGGGGGTCTGTAGGCGAGGGTGCCGCGGAGTGTGGAGTTGGGGCTGGTCTGGACCTGGAAGTGCAGGTGTTTGGAGGCAGGGAAGGTTTCGCTGTTTTTGTGCGCGATGGCGAGGCCACCTCCCGGGTGGTTGGGGCGATCCTTCCTCTGGATCTTGTATCCGTCCGGGATGGCAATGGCGATGTCAGGGGCCGAGGAGGCGTTGGTCCAGGTTTCTGTGAAAAAGGAGACGTCGGGTGAGAGTGAGTCCAGGAGGTTCCAGATCTCCACGGCGTGTCTGTGCATGGAACATGAATGACCAAAGACGTTGGTAGCAGGAAGCAGGTCTAAACTCCTGTCTCTGCTGCTCACTGACCCATGCTCTCACCCTTTCATCTTGTCATGTATCCAGTCACTCCCATATTCACTAATGTACAATCAGCTCCACTCACCTTCTCACACACCGCCCACATTCAGTGAAACCCTTTCTATTAAAAGGCTGACCTATGGTTTGGAGAGCATCGTCATTGAATGTGATGGAATTTCATGCGTCAAGGTGAACATATGAACTAGCTCTACTGTGTTCCCAGCCTCCTGGTGGGAGGGGCAGAAGTGGGATGGAAAGTGTCCTGTTCACCTCCATGCAAACACACCGCTGCCAGGCCTCTCACTGCGCTATAAGTACAGGACACACAGACCAGTTACTGGGCTCGCAGGTCTGGTTACGAGCAACCACACTGCCATTTATTTATGCCCTTGGCCCCTTAAGGTGGATGCCGATATGCGCCAGTGGTTTCCAGTGCTCGGCACCTGCACTTGTCAACACCAGCAGTTATATCAGCTGCCACATGGTGGCGCTGTTTGTCTAATTTAGATATGAGGAGAGCAGCCATTGTTTATTAATTCAGTATACATTAAATTCAACTAATACCTGCCACCCAAGCCATTTTTTAGGTCGGGCCTAGAGTCAGCGCGCAAGTGCTGCTCTGGTGAGGATCTGCTCTAGTTCAGTACTTGAGGGAAGCCCCGCCCACTCCCCTGCCCATATTTTTCATTGGCTTGTGTCTTTGTCCTTCGTAAATGCTGCCTTCGGATTCGTTTATAGTCCCTCCTTATTACTTCCATGTCGTCATTTGTATCCTCCCATGGCTACTGGCCCCTTTACTTCGAGTGTTACACAGTACGTGTTATTTAGACTGTGAGCACTATTTTCTTTAATGAGGTTCTCCTACTGCCTTCTCTACTCCCCCCTCCCCCTGTTGTCCGTGCCTTCTCACCCCCTCCCCCGCCCGCACTCCCATTGTCCGTGCCTTCTCGCCCCCATCTCCCCCTCCCTTTGCCCGCACTCCCGTTGTCCGTGCCTTCTCCCCCCTCCCCCTGCCCGCACTCCAGTTGTCTGTGCCTTCTCACCCCTCACTCCTGTTGTCCTTGCCTCCCCCCGCCCTCCCTCCCGTTGTCCGTGATGACTACCGTTTGCAATGCAATAGGTCTCGCGTAAATGCGAGTCCTATTGCAGGGCAAATGCTTGTTTTGATTAATTGGACAGTCGGGGAGCCAGTCAGCTGACTTCCTGCACTGCAGCCCAGCGAAGTAACAAAGGGAACAGAGGGCTTTGCGTATAGTTTGAGTCTGCCGTGTGGAGACGAGCAATCCATTTTGCACGCAGCTATGAAGTTGCTGATCGTGTACTCTTCGGTTTTAGCAGCACGTAAGTGCCGTAGTTATAAGGATACATCCAAAAAATACATATGCCACTAACTCTTAACACATTGCACAATCCCACCCGTATTATGAGCTTGGTGGTGGTGGTTGGGGGTGTAGTGAGAGGGAGGAACCTTTAATGTATGAGGGATAGCATGGACATCTCATCCTGAATGTAGTAAGGGAGAATGACGATTCTCCAATTATTATGCAGAGAGAATCTTGATTTCATGAAAGACAAACGGAGGCTAACATTATGCAAATACTTTTATTTACTGCCCCAACATGTAGCCCTTTAAAGAATGTTAATACATCACAATACATGGAACATTAACAATATCATAAGACAGTGCACACTCCCATCTTCCTCTTAGTCTGCGATGACACAGGCGGATAACGTGGCATTCCGGTTGCTTCTAAACATTGTTATCTGAGGAAAAGGCAAAAAAAAAAACACTGTATAGTTAAGGGGTATAAAAAGAGGGTCTATATCGAATAGATAATAGTAACGATGCACAATACATTAAAAGTAGAGAAATACAATATCAACATATGAAAATTAAACAATACCGAACCCAAGCCTCTCAGGGAGAGGAGGGTGGGATAATGTTAGTTTCCGTTTGTCTTTAATGAAATCAAGATTCTTCTGCATAATAATTGGAGAATCGTCATTTCATTACAAGACCGGAGGCTACCATTATGCATGTTTAAAGACATGTAAAGCTACACTGCTAACATGCTCTATTGGTCTCAAATAGAACTTTGAGAAGGTACTTGCATTTGACCAATCAGCGGCTTTAAGCATTTCGGGCAGGGATCCTTCTGCCCAAAATACCTTACTCACCATTGCACCCCTAGAAGAGTGAGCTCCAAATCTAGAGAGATCAATGCCAGCTTCATGCATAACCAGGCGGACCCATCTGGCTAGAGTGGCTGAAGAAACAGGTCTAAAAGGACTAACATATGACAGGAAAAGTTGATCAGTGCCAACAGCTCATCCTCTCCCTCACCAAAGACCCCACCACTGCCAAACTCAACTTCCAGAAAGGAATGCAAGACATCGCAGTCTGGATGACCAACAGCTGCCTGAAGCTCAATGCCGAGTAGACAGAAGTCCTCGTCCTCGGTACCACCCCTTCTGCATGGGACAGCACCTGGTGGCCGACCGCCCTCGGAAGCCCACCTACCCCCTCAGACCACGCCAAGAACCTCGGCATCGTACTCGACTCATCACTCTCCATGAACCGACAGGTCAACGTCGTCACCTCCAGCTGCTTCAACACCCTCCGCATCCTCCGCAAGACCTTTAAGTGGATCCCCCCTGAGTCAAGGAAGACAGTCACCCACGCACTCATCACCAGCAGACTGGACTATGGAAACGCACTCTACGCCGGCATCAACAAGTCCCTACTCCGCAAACTCCAGACAGTACAAAACACTGCCGCCAGACTTGTCCTCGGCATCCCCCGACACGAACACATCAGCCAACACCTACGAAGTCTCCACTGGCTCCCCGTGGAGAAAAGAGTCACTTTCAAAATCCTCACTCACGCCTACAAATGCCTACACAACAACGGACCCAAATACCTCAACGACAGAATCAACTTCCACGTACCCAAAAGAAACCTCAGATCATCCAACCTCGCACTGGCCGAAACCCCGCGCATCCACAGAGCCAGAGCAGGCGGAAGATCCTTCTCTCACATTGCAGCCAAGACCTGGAACGAGCTACCAGCAGACATCAGACGCGCCCCCTCCCTGAACACCTTCAGGAAGACCCTCAAGACCTGGCTCTTCGGCTAAACAGATCTGCGGACCCCCCCCCTCAGCGCCTTGAGACCCTCACGGGTGAGTAGCGTGCTTACAATTCCCTGATTGATTGATTGATTGAACAGGTCTAAATGTTGAAATTTTATTCTCATAACACTTCATACAATTTACAACACACAATTTTTTACACTCATGAAAAAAGGGATAGAAAATAGTTTCTGACATTGTTTTAGTTCTTTTCCAAATATCGAAGTGAACACCTTCGGAGGAGTAAAATCTATTCGAAAGTTCTAAAGCTTTAATGTCTGAGACCCTTCTGAAAGAAATCAGACACAAAAGAGTTGTCAATTTCATGGAGATTTGTTTAAGGGAGAGTAAATTGTTATCAGGCCAAGAAAGGAAGAGATAAAAAATTAGGTTAACATCCCAAAGGGATTCGTAACGAGCCTTAGGGGGTCTCCTTAGTCTAACACCTTTCATAACCCTTTTGATTAGAGGGTTGCTACCAATAGCAAGATTATTAATCAAGGCATGACCAGAGAAAATTGCCGATCTGTAGCAGTTGATAGTCCTATAGGAGAGACCTGACCCAAAGAGATGGGCTAGATAATTGGCTACGTGTTGTAGAGAACTTTGTACGGGATCCAGATCCCTTTCCATGCACCAACAAGACCACTTTCTCCAAACACCCCTGTACCTTTTCCTGGTTCCTGGTGCCCATGAATCTTCCAGAAGGCTCTTAGCCTCTCCTGAAAGGTCAGAGTATCTGCCAGAACCCCTGAAATCCTCCAAACAAGAAGGTTCAGCCTCCCTTCTAAAACCAAAGGATGTTCCTCTCCGTCCGGACCCTGGAGTAGACCTAAGGATGACGGGATTAGCCGCGGAAAATCTACCGCTAGTTCCATTACCCCGGGAAACCAAACCTGGGATTTCCAAAAGGGGGTTACAAGAATGATGGAGCCTGACTCCAGTCTCACTTTCCACAACAGTCTCTGAATCATTGAGAAGGGAGGAAAGGCGTAGCCCTTGATCTCCTCCCAAGACTGGAGAAAGGCATCTACTCCTGATGCATTGGGATCCGGTCTCCAGCTGAAATATTTCTGAACTTGGTGAGTTAGTCTGCTGGCGAACAGGTCTATTTGAACTGGGCCTCATAACTCCTGAATCAGAGAAAAGGCCCCCGGATTCAACTTCCAATCGCTGTAGTCGTGAAGGAAGCGGGAATTCCAGTCTGCCCTTAGATTCTGAATTCCCGGAATGAATTCCGCCCTGAGCGTAATCTTTTGATCCCAACAAAAATACCAGATCTGTTTGGCAATATCTGAAAGATTCTTGGATTTTGCACCCCCCAGGCAGTTTATATATGAGACAGCAGAGAAATAGTCTAAGCGGATTATGGTATTGGAGTTCTTTAGATACTCCTTGAAGCATTCAGAGCTGCTAACATCTCCAGGGAGTTTATGTGTAGGGATTGTTCCTCTAAGGACCACCTCCCCCCGGTTTCTAAATTGTTTAGGCGAGCACCCCAACCGCGGTTGCTCGCATCTGATTCTAGAGTAAAGTCTGGAACATTTCCGAAAATAGCTTTTCCGTTCCATGCTTGAAGGTTTTTCAACCACCAGTGGAGATCCTCTCGAGCGTCTTCCGAGAGGGGGACTGAGTCTTCGTACCACAAACCTTTTCTCAGGCCAAGAGCTTTTAGTCTTTGAAGACCCTGTAATGAAGAGGGCCGGGAGAGATAGCCTGGATAGAGGATGACAGAAGACCTAGAACCCTGGCTAGGTCTTTCAGGCGAATAGATTCTTTCGATAAGATAAGAGAGACATGTTTCTTTATCTTGGTAACCTTCTTGTGAGGCAGAATTAGATTGGAGAGAACAGCATTTACCTGGAAACCGAGGAATTCCAACTCCTGTGTCGGGACTATGATAGATTTCTCTATATTTATGATAAATCCTAGATTCTGAAGAAGGTCTACAGTCTAAGTGTTTCTGAATTTCCAGTTTGTCTTGAGACATAATGAGAATATCGTCTAGGTAAATAATTAGACGAACCCCTCTGTCTCTGAGGTAACTCACTACTGGGCGAAGGACTTTGGTGAAGCACCAAGGTGCTGAGGACAAGCCGAAGGGGAGACACTGGAACTGATAAAGGGTTCTTTTCCAAGTAAAACGAAGATGCTTTTGACAGTCCTCGTCCATGGGTATCGTAAAATAGGCATCTTTGAGATCCAATTTCACCAGCCAATCCTTGGCTTGCATAATGTCTCTCAAAAGATGGATACCCTCCATCTTGAAATGTCTTTAAGTTAGAAACTTGTTCAGATATTTTAGATTTATGACGGGACGCCAACCTTTGTCCTTCTTTTTGACTAGGAAGATAGTACTTATAAAACCCTTGGAAATCTCTGATAAGGGGATCTTTGTAATGGCTCCCTTGTCTAACATTTGGGAAATCTCCAATTCTATTAGCTTTGAATTCTCAGAGTCTAGAATCATCTCCCTTGGAATCTTTCTTTGAAATGGTTGTTCCCAAAAATCTATTTTGAACCCCATTATAGTTTCTCGAACCCAGGGGTCTTGTGTAATCTTTAACCAATTGTGTGCAAAGTATTTTAGTCTTCCTGCCACCCTTGATGGGAAAGAAGACTTCGGGCTTACCTTGGTAAGTTTGATTGGATGATCTGGGTCTGCCGCCACGGGATCTTGAATTCCTCCCTTTCTGGGGGTAGAAATTGGAGTTGGATCGGTAGCCTCTATTGAAACGAGAGGAGCCTCTTTCGTCTTGGGGGTAAAATTGAGATCTATAGGTGTTGCGGCTGACAGGCTGTCCCCTCCTGTCAGCCCTTCCAAAAAGTGGGCGACCCCCAAAGACTCTGCGCATGCTAGACTGAGCTTTGCTGAATGCGTTAAAGGTGGACACATATTTGCCCAGGGATTTAACAAAATTGTCTCCAAATAGGAGTCCCTTAGTGTCATACATGTCCTCCTTAGCGGATAGGTCGGCAAGCTTTAGGTTAATTCTTAGCAGAACTGCTTTCCTGCGCTCGGTAATGAGGTTGGCATTAGCGTTAACAACGAAGCAAATTGCTTGTTGTGACCAGCCCCTTAGAAGATCGATGTTGACTGGGATATTATTGGCCCTAGCCTCTTCAGTCATATCAAGGATCTTGGACAAGGGTCCAAGTACATCAAGCAGTTTGTCTTCGCACTGCTTCAAACATTTCTCAATCCCTTTTCTGGGGTCCTTCCCAGATTTGAAGAGGGAGGTGATCAATTTGGGGTCAAGATTGGGGGTGTTGCGTAAAAGGTTGCGAGTTTCTTTGTCTAAAGGTTTTTTCACCCACTGTGAAAGATATTTTCCGATGTGGTCCATTGGCCACCATTCGGAACTGCGGGGGTGACAAATGGGTTAAACATCTCCCCACCGAGGGGTTCCTTAACAATAGTAGAAGAGGTGGAAGGCTAGTCCAGATCTACATCAAGATCCTCCAATGTATACTGAGGATCAAAAATAAAGTCATCCATATCCAAATCCTCATGATCCAGGGATTCATGATGGGTATGTAAGGAATCGTCAAAATCATTTGTACCGTAAAGGTTACCTCTCTCTATCATGCCGCTACGGGCAACTCTTCTCTATGTCCCAAAGTATTGGGATTTCTCTCTTGTGCTGCTATGAGCACCATTATCTATTGTAGCGCGAGGGCTACCAAGATCATTCGCATGGGTAAATGCCTCCTTCAAATGTTTCCTTTTCTGGGA
The DNA here is from genome assembly GCA_963921515.1 of Calotriton arnoldi. Lineage (NCBI taxonomy): Eukaryota > Metazoa > Chordata > Amphibia > Caudata > Salamandridae > Calotriton > Calotriton arnoldi. Next base: position 508,759 of record CAWUFW010002083.1, on the reverse strand, counting down.
AACCTTTCCTCCTTTCTGCGGTCCAGAGGTAGAGGGAGAGTCTCCATCAGAGAGAGAAAAGTAAATCTCTTCGACAGGGGACACCCTCTTCCTCTTAGTTAAAGCGGCATCAACCGCCTCCCTAACGGAAAATTTTAGTTCTTCCCCAAGTAACCTCTTCAAGCTATCACCCAAAAGCTCCTTAGAGGGCTGTTGAGGGTTATTAGCATTAGCATCCATCTCTTTTTCAAACAGGATGTCTTAAATATATTCACCCATTAAATAAAGCTTACTCACAGTTTTATGCAGGTTTCACACCTTAAAGTCAGTACCCCGCTGAAATTAAAAGATTCCTTACTTGACACAATAAAGCTTATGGCCAAATTAGCAGTGCACCTAAAAGACCACCGGGTGGTGATCGGTCGCTTAGAATAGTCTTTAGGTTACTAAAATAGGCAGAAAGAGACTCCGGCTCGACCAGGCACGGTTACGCACTCGAGCAAAGGAGCCGTAACCAAGGTAACGTGCCGCCAAGCTGGAGAGGAGCCTTGCGCCACCAAGGACGCGTGTGCAGGAAACAGTGGCTCGCTCCCGCGTCTCCCAGCAGGTTGCTAGGAGACGCGGGGGAATCAAATCATGCAGGCGTAGTTCCGTCTCTTTTTCTTTTTTTTATTAGCAACGGGGTTTCTGCCAACAATTGAGGAGTTACGAAGCCCAGAAACGGCTTGAAGCTTTAAATCAGACGGCGGGATCGCACGTCGTGATGGCAGGCCGCAGAGCGGTATGGGGAGAAAAGAAACACATTAAAACATGCTTACCTGAAACTTCTGACGATCGTAAATCGATCGGAAAATAACACAAAGTATAAGACATTCCCCGCCATAAATTGGACAGGGGAGGAGGCGAGCTTAAAAGGAAGGGGGTTAATACAAATATTAACGAAGCAAAGTAGGCAAAAGAGCCACTAGCTAAACAAACCTAAGGAAAGCTCATCATAATACCAACAATACATAAACAGTGTCAATATTAATAGTTACAATAAATAGGCAATAATGCCACGAATGAAAAGTGTACTTAGCTGTGTCAGGAGCAGCGAACAAAAGGAAGATGGGAGTGTGCACTGTCTTCTTATGATATTGTTAATGTTCTATGTATTGTGATGTATTAACATTCTTTAAAGGGCTGCATGTTGGGGCAGCAAATAAAAGTATTTTCATAATGGTAGCCTCCGGTCTTGTAATGAAATCAGGGCGTTAGGGCATCCTGGAAGTATGGAGTCGGAAAGAGGATGACTATATTTTGAAAAGCAACATCTAGAGCAGGATCCACCTGAAAAAAGACTGTTACCTTTTTTGAAAATTGGAATTTAACCGTGTGTAGGATTGCCTATTTATGAGTCTGGTATGCTCAAACATCTAAAATAATTGCCTACTTTTAATTGTACTCCTCACGTGCAATATGTGTGTGCACAGCGCGCCACTAATTTTTAAACAAATTTACCTATGCCAGGACCTTATCCCTTTAGTGGGATCGGTAACCGAGGATCCACCTGAGCCGCTCCTGGACTGCTTTAAATAGGCTGTGCTTTAAGAGATGACTTACGCTTCACACTAGAGCCACACCCTGGAAGTCAGAGAAAATGCATCAATTTCAAATGCTCACTCGGTCTTTTGAAAATAATATGACCTGTATTTGAAGATGGTAAAATCACCGCAGCAGGCCTCTGAAAACCAATACGGCCTTGTGAAATAAGGGACGTCTGCTCACTCATTTATTTATGCAGTTTTATATAGCGGGGACATTGACCAAAGGTGTCGGAGCGCTTTACAATTGCACTGTAATCTTAAAAAGGTGCATATGGGATAATTGGAATTGGTGGGTTGATTTTGTATTGCTATTTCAATGTACAGCTTAGCCTATGATGCCACCTCACCGCTGTTCTTGCTGCGCCATGTACCTTCTATTTGCTTGGCCTCTGTTTTATTTCTTGCTTTGTCTTTAATAAACAGACATTAAAGTAAAAAAGGTGCATATGTTATATTCAGGAGTAGCATAAAGAGCGTGGGAGCAAGGCTAGGAAGGTGCCCCATAATGAAGTAGAATGGAAGGACCCAGGGCACCGAGGATCTTGCAGACCTTTTCTGGAGTTCGAGCTCTGTGTTACAAATAAGAGTATAACATCTCGCACATAAATTGATCACACAGTCAGAAAGAGTGTCAGATTGAACGTTTATGCAATGTCAGGAGCGAGCCAAATCATACCAAGATGGAGTTGTTTGTTTCTCTGGACATGCATCATTGAAGAGCGTCATGCGCTGGGGAGGGATATGGACATGCATCATTGAAGAGCGTCATGCGCTGGGGTGGGATATGGACATGCATCATTGAAGAGCGTCATGCGCTGGATGGGATATGGACATGCATCATTGAAGAGCGTCATGCGCTGGGGTGGGATATGGACATGCATCATTGAAGAGCATCATTCGCTGGGGTGGGATATGGACATGCATCATTGAAGAGCGTCATGCGCTGGGGTGGGATATGGACATGCATCATTGAAGAGCATCATGCGCTGGGGTGGGATATGGACATGCATCATTGAAGAGCGTCATGCGCTGGGGTGGGATATGGACATGCATCATTGAAGAGCGTCATGCGCTGGGGTGGGATATGGACATGCATCATTGAAGAGCGTCACGCGCTGGGGTGGGATATGAACATGCATCATTGAAGAGCGTCATGCGCTGGGGTGGGATATGGACATGCATCATTGAAGAGCGTCATGCGCTGGGGAGGGATATGGACATGCATCATTGAAGAGCGTCATGCGCTGGGGAGGGATATGGACATGCATCATTGAAGAGCATCATGCGCTGGGGTGGGATATGGACATGCATCATTGAAGAGCGTCATGCGCTGGGGTGGGATATGGACATGCATCATTGAAGAGCGTCATGCGCTGGGGTGGGATATGGACATGCATCATTGAAGAGCGTCATGCGCTGGGGTGGGATATGGACATGCATCCTTGAAGAGCGTCATGCGCTGGGGTGGGATATGGACATGCATCATTGAAGAGCGTCATGCGCTGGGGTGGGATATGGACATGCATCATTGAAGAGCGTCATGCGCTGGGGTGGGATATGGACATGCATCATTGAAGAGCGTCATGCGCTGGGGTGGGATATGGACATGCATCATTGAAGAGCGTCATGCGCTGGGGTGGGATATGGACATGCATCATTGAAGAGCGTCATGCTCTGGGGTGGGATATGGACATGCATCCTTGAAGAGCGTCATGCGCTGGGGTGGGATATGGACATGCATCATTGAAGAGCGTCATGCGCTGGGGTGGGATATGGACATGCATCATTGAAGAGCGTCATGCGCTGGGGTGGGATATGGACATGCATCATTGAAGAGCGTCATGCGCTGGGGTGGGATATGGACATGCATCATTGAAGAGCGTCATGCGCTGGGGTGGGATATGGACATGCATCATTGAGGAGCGTCATGCGTTGGGGTGGGATATGGACATGCATCATTGAAGAGCGTCATGCGCTGGGGTGGGATAGGGAGGTCAGTTTTTTAAAATGTCTTTTGAATATCAAGTCTTTCAGTTCCGGTTTGATATCTGTTGCGGTTGGCGTGGGTATATCTGCAAGTATGTGAGGAAGACCATTCTGGATAAGGAGGTCTAAGAGAGGGATTACATTCCCTGCATTGCACAGAGTGCATTGTCAGAGAGACTCAATCGTCGACTTTAAAGAACCCGTAGTTGTGCTGGAATGTAATGAGCCGGGGCAGGGAGCAGAGGAAGGCAGTTCTGTATGCGGAGAAGTAATCCTGTGTTGGTGGAGAAGAGTGGCGATTGTCTCCTGTGTTGCAGGAAAGGGGCTAGGGAGATAATTATGTATGTGGAAGAAAAGTGAAGGTCAATGATGGAAGTGGGAGTAAATACTTCTGGGCCCATACATTGGAGATTAAGGGGGCACAGCTGAAAGGAGACTCTGCCACAAGCGGCAGAGTCATTAGAAGCAGAGTTTGGAGATCAGCTCCTACTTTTTTTTTTTTAAAAAGCTCCCCATCCCCCAAGAAACTTACAACAAGGGCATATGTGGTAGTAAATATGTTCTCTTATTAATTGTACACAGCCTGCATTTACAAAAATCTTTCTGACTTAAGGCACCTGCCGCAAAGATCCATGTAACCAGCAGGTTTAAGGGTATAGCAGCTGTCAAATAACTTTAGTGGCTTAGCTAATGCACTTGCTGGGGAATTCTGTATGCAGTCTAGTTTCGGGTTTGAATTATCCTAAATAAAACACCAAAAATATAAGCTGCCTACTGTAAAGTACAGCATGTAAAATTAAGTTCGAAGGTTTCTATTTTATATAGATAGATCAGTGGGTTAATTCTTTAGTTGCAGAGATCTGTGTCACTTGCATTTCACAAGTTGCAATCCCTGTATTATTGCTTAGTGAGTTTCAAGTAGGCAGCAAGGAGTTGCATGGAAACTGAGGCGTAAGTTGAGAACCTTACTGGTGTTCTCCCCCCCCCCTCCTTTAATTCGCCTCTTGTTCTGAGGCTGCTAAAAAGAATTGGTTTGGGTAGAAATGGACACTTCCATGTAAGTGCCTTATAAATGATTATTGATGTAGTTCAGTGACACAAACGTTGATGGGAGGAATGCTTGCAAATAGTCTAACCATGGCAGTCGCTCGCAACATCATTCTAACCATCGTATTTTGCCCACTGTCGAACTCTAGACAAAGGCCTGCCTTATGCAGGAAAGGGCTAACCCTGATCCTCAGGGATGTCCAATATAAATGGTCTTGGGTTGCTTGTATTCAGTTCCACAGAGAAACCTGGCTTAGCATTGCGGGCTGGACTGTTCTTTTGGAGTAGTACAAAGGCTGATTTTGCACATGGCTGGGTCTAACCTCAGGTGGCATGGTGGTAAAAAGTATGGTGGTTTGGAATGTAGCCTGAGTGACTGCCAGTGGTAAGATTTCAAGTGTTCCAACCATCACCTTTTGTTATTTGATATAATGCACCAAGTGGCCAAGGGTATATCTAGATGTGGGTCCCTTGCTCACAGTGCCACCGGAACCAAGATGCACCTGACTGAAGAGACCCAGTGAAGTTGAAACTGATTTCGGGTATGCTTGTGTTCAGGTTCAGCGAGGACCTGGTTTGGCATGATGATCTGGACTGTTCTGTTGGAGCAGGACCAATGCTGATTTGCATATTGCTGGGTCAAATCTGCGCTGGTATGGTGGGCAAAACAATGAATTGCAGTGCTACTCTGAGCGATTGTCCGTGGTTAGACAAATTACAAGCATTCTGTCCATTATGTTTTGTGTGATTGATAATAATATGGCTCCTCATAGTCAGGTCCAGTGTTTCGACTGTGTATGCAAATCTCTAACTTACTTCACTAGGAAAGTCAAAACCGACCTTTTAGTTTCTCTCAAGTACTTGTAAAGTGAAACACAGTGACGGGTTCCTAGATGGCATTGGCTCCCAGCCAGGTTGATACTTGAACAAAAGGAGTGGTAGCCCTTTACGTGAGACTTTTGTGTTGAGAGCAACTGCAACTGAAATAAGGATTACCTCAACCCAAGCAGGTTGTTTCTCTGAAAGGTAAGCTCAAGTGTACACTGCTGATTGTGTCCTGATGTCGGTAATCTTCACTGGGGCAAGGCATGTTTCACTGGAGCAGAGCCATATCTAGCTCAATGTTGGAATTAATAGCTGCCAACTTTCAAACCAAAAGCAGCCCACCAGCAATTTTCACTTCAATACGCATTACTCTTTAAATTCCCGGTTACTAAACAAGAACTTGGATTATCTGAACTGCCAAACACTAGGGTCTACCTGATGTGTTTTCTAAAATCACAATTGTACCCTTTTTAGGTCGAGCCTATACAGCGCTTGCGCTGTTAGGCGATCTGTTGTAAGTGCTTTGTGGGGTCCGACTCCTCCCACACTTTGGATTGGCTTTTGTGTGCGTCATTTTGAAATGGTAGCCTGAAAATGGCTAATGATGGGTGCATGTTCCACCTTTTCTGGGAAGTTCACTCCCATGGAGTATTGCCGTGGGGGCGAGTAGCGACGCGCACGCAGTCCTCACGTGCAGTGCAGCTGGTGAGTGCTTGTTTTTTTTTTATCTCAGTCTGTGTTGCACAACCCTCCTACCCGCACTTCCATGTTGCTTGGCTGGTATGTGCGCTCTCGTGCCCATGGGGCATCTGCCAGGGAATATGCACCATAACATTCAGGTGCCCCAGGGCCCCCTGCCAGGCTGACTTGCCAGGTGCTGGGGCTGCTCCTGTGCCATGTGCTGTCGCTGCTGGTATGACGGTGCTAAGGCTGCGCTGCCAGCTCTTCCTTCATGAACCCAGCTATCATCTGCCCTCCACGCCCCCTCTCAGACTGCGCTGCTTGTAATCACACCTCCGGAGCAGCACCAGCGTCTCTCCCAGCCTTGCCCAGCATTTCCTCGTCCTGCAACGTTCCAGTGCAAAGTCTATAGCTCTGTTTTACCATTGACATCTGCGTTCTTAGTGGCATAAAGGTTAGAGCGGCCGACTATGAAGCCGGGCAACCGGGTTCGAGTCCTGGCAACGGCTCAAACATCCTGTGATTCTGGGAAAATCACTTGTGTGGATTTTTTTTGGCTTATTAATGACTGAACCCTAAAAATAGCTGTTTGTCAGTAGATCGCGAGTTATCGAGTAACAAAAAAGTATTATTTTGCCTCAACTTCTGTTTACAAATCAATATTATGCTGTAAATTGGTTCAACTGAAGCACCCAAATCCTACAGGTTCTCCTAGAATCTACTGATTTGTTACACAGAAGATCAACATCAAAAACATGGGCACATATCTACAAGGGCTGGCGATAATTATCGCTCAGCGCTCTTAGCGTGAGGATAATTATCGCCGGCCAACTCTGAATTTTATCGCGGAGATAGCGTGCTATCAGCAACGCTTATCTCCAAAGCGATAAAATTCAGAGCGCAAGCTGTCAACTGTGCGATTATCGCTGGAAATCCAGCGATAATCGCACAACTTTTGGCGATAGCTTGCTGATAGGGCTACACATACTTAGCCATGATATCCACCTTCCATAGGATATCATGGCTAAGTCAGTGTCAAAGCAGGCGTAAGGGAAGTAGCGATAACAGAGGTTATCGCTACTTTTCTTGTCGCCATGCTTCGTAGCGTGAGGCTTGATAATAGGAGAAATGTCGCTTAGCGACATTTCTCCCGTTATTCTGGGGAGGAACGCCCACTTTGCATCTCATTAGAGATGCAAAGCTGGGCGATATGTGAAAGGGCGAAGAAGCATGGATTCACGCGTTAGCGTATCCTTGCTAATAGGGCGTTACAATTATCGCCGCTTTTCGTCCGAAAACGGACGCTAAAGCGGCGATAATTTTATCGCCAGCCCTTGTAGATATGCCCCATGGTGCCCACTGTATATAGAGCACGTTTACTTACATCAGTATTCCTGCTTCCAAGCGCATTAAATGTATATTGGCTTTTGGCAACAACATCGAAAAAAGCAAACTACACATTATTCTGAGTTCTTTTACTGTGCTAAACAACTGGCGTTTATGATGTTTTATGTTCGTATTTTAGTTTCTTAACTATTTCAATGTTTTTAAGTCGAGCCTAGCAGCAGCGCGCATGCGCTGCTCGCTCTGCGAGACTGCTGCAGTAGAGTCTGAGAGAGAAGCCAGTGCCCACATTCCGCCCGTATTTTTCATTGGCTTGTGTCATTGTCTTTGGTAAATGCTGCCTTCGGATTCGTTAAAAGGCTTGTTAGTCCCTCCTTAGTATAGCCTTGTCTTCATCTGTAACCTCCCATGGCTACTGGCCCCTTTACTTCGGTTGTTACAAGGGCGGGACCTGTTATTTAGTCTGTAAGCACTATTTACTTTATTGAGTTTCTCTTACTGCAGGCCGGACATGCGCTGCTTCAGCTGAAAACGCTTGTGTTTTTTTAAGCAGCATGGCCGCCCCCGTAACACGTGCGCCGTTTTCAATCACTTTAACCCGGCATTATCTCGGGTCTGTTTCAACACCCAAGTAAAAGGGATTTAGAAATGGTTAGCGAATTAAGTCATGTGAATTCCAGGTAGCACATAATCGTGTGCTAATGGGCTGAAGCTGACAACAGCACATCTGTGTTAGATGTCATCTGCGCTAAAGCCATCTGACAGGGTTGTATTCAATAGCCTGTTTTATTAACAACAACAACACCACCACCACCAATACCACCACCACCATTACCACCACCACCAATACCACCACCACCACCAATACCATCACCACCACCAATACCACCAATACCACCACCACCACCAATACCACCAATACCACAACCACCACCACCAATACCACCACCACCACTAATGCCACCACCACCAATACCACCACCACCTCCAATACCACCACCACTAATACCACCACCAATACCACCACCACCACCACCAATACCACCACCACCAATACCACCACCACCACCAATACCACCAATACCACCACCACCACCACCAATATGACCACCAATACCACCATCAATACCACCACCACCATTCCCACCAAGGCCACCACCACCAATACCATCAATGCCACCACCACCACCACCAATGCCACCACCACCAATGCCACCACCACCACCTCAGCACCTCTCGCTCACTAGTAATAGCAGGGGCACTGTACGAGGCCGGAGCTGCAGCCGAGACCATCCCTCCTCCCTCCATGCCTGCCACAAAGCACAGCCCGCCCTGCACCAGGAGGTTAAGCCAGGGCCCTACTACAGCTGGAGTGTTAGAAATGGGATCTCTAGTTGGCAAAGGGTTGCACCTTTGTCCAAGTAGGGACCCTTCTTCCTAGTCAGGGTAAGGGTGTTACACTCGTGAAGTAACCCCTGCTCACCCTCGTGGTAGCTTGGCACGAGCAGTCGGGCTTAATTCAGAGGCAGTGTGTAAAGCATTTGCACATAACCAACAGTAATACAGTGTAAGCACTACAAACGGACACCACACCAGTTTAGAAAAATAACCAATATTTTATATACTCAAGACAAGACCAATTACGACAAAAATCCACAATACTATACTTTACGAATGAATGCTTGATACGGTAACTTCTTCTTTGCAGGAATAGCACAAAAGCAAAGTTCGTACGAGTCGGTAGCTCCGTCCGAGCCTACCGCGATGCTGAAAACCACAGAGTCTAACAGTTCCAGCCGACCGCGTCGATACGGGCCAGCAGAGTCGTGAACAGACTCGGTTACAGTACCTTTCTCGTTGTGGCTGGTACGGAGTGTACGAGCCGGTCGGCGTTCGTCGCGGTTGCGGTGCAAGACGGAGCGATGCAAGGTGCGGTGTCCCTCGATGCGGTGCAGGCAGCGGCTCGATGAGCGTCGTGCAGACGGGGTCGGTGAGTCCAAGGCGTGCGATGCAGGGTGAGACGATGCTCGATGCGATGCTGACAGGTTGCGATGCAGGCGTCCAAGCCGGAGTGCGGGAGCTGGCGTCGGACAGCGGTGCGTCGCAGACGTGCGAGCGGTGCCCCAAATGCGGTGCGGTCTCGACTCTTGAGCCAGTTGCAGCGACCGCGTCGGTCGGGTCCGGCTGGTTCAGTGAAGCGATGCGATGCGAACTGCGGTGCCCACAGGTCACGGTGCAAGCAGCGGCTCGATGTTGGCGGCGTCGGACGTCGCCACGGTGAGACCAGGGTTGCGATGCGAAGCGGGGCGATGCGGTCTGCGGTGCAAACAGGTCACCGGCCAGGGATGGATTCGGTTGACGGAGTCGGTTGCAGTTCCCTTCCTCTGTGGCAACTGAAACAGCGTTCCAGAAGCGGTACCCAGAGGCTTGTGAAGTCTTTGCAGTCCCTGAGACTTCTTAACAGGAGGCCAGCTCGATTCCAGGCCCTTGGAGATACTCAGCACAAGTTTGTAGAAAGTTCAGTCCAGTCCTTTCACTGCCCAAGACAGAAGCAGCCACTGCAGGCCAACCCATCAAAGCAACAACACAGCAAAGGGGCAGTACTCCTCCTGGCAGCTCTTCCAGCTCTTCGTCTTGGCAGGTTCCTTGATTCCAGCGAGATCTAAATTCATGGGGTCAGGGCCCCAATATTTATATCCCAAATTCCTTTGTTCTCTGAAGGCAGAGAGGCCTTTGCCTAGTCCAAACCAGTTCTGGAGCACTTTGTTGACAAGTCTCCGTTCCTTCTTTCAGTGAGTAGGCCAGGGACATCAGACGCACCACAGGAGGTGGAGCCAGCATTGTGGAGGGAAGGCACTGTCCTATTCAGGGCCCAGGTGCGACCCCTCCCACCCATCTACATGTAGATCTTGCTATTCAGCCCTGCGCTGACTCACCCTGTCTCCCGGCATCCCCCAGCCCCTGTCACTCACACTCCAGACAAGGAATACACAACCTCGCAGAGGCAGGCTTGGATGGTTAGACAAGAAAATACCCACCTTCTAAAAGTGGTATTTTCAAACACAGAATGTTAAAACCAACTTCACTAAAAGCTGCATTTTATCATTCTGAGTCCAGGCATACTAAACTCGAATTTCTACCATGTTCCCGGGTCAGTTAGGATTATAAGCTGTAATAATCAAAACGGCCCGTTCTGGCCTAGGGGGAACAGGTAGCCTTGCAATAGTGAGAAACGAACTAGGCTGTAATTCACTATCAGGACATGCCACACACACCAGGGCATGTCCTACCTTTCGCATACAACGCACCCTGCCCACAGGGGTACCTTGGGCCTACCTTAGGGGTGACTAACATGTAGAAAAGGGAAGGTTTAGGGACTTGCAAGTGTGTGCACTTGCCAAGTCGATATGGCAGCCCCAGGCTGCGCACGGGCTCTGCAATGGCAGGCCCGAGTTACACTTTACGAACTGTTTGCGTGGGTGGCACAATCCAGTGCTGCAGCCCACCAACAGCATTTGGTCTATAGGCCCTGGCACTCGCAGTGCACTTTACAAGGGACTGACACATAAACCAAATAGGCCAATCATGGAAACGCCAATCCATAACACATTTTATACAGGAGCACTTGCACTTTCCCACTGGACAGCAGTGAGGAAAGTGCGCAGAATCATTACACCATCAAAAACAGAGTCAAAACCGGGAGGTCAGAAAGCAAAAAGTCAGGGGAAACACGCCAAAAGATGCCAAGTCTAACACATGTCCCCTCCAGCTGAAAGTAGGGAGAACTACCCAACCCCATTGGAGTTCTCTTCACTAAGGCGGAAGAACCTGGACAGACCATCTGCGTTGGCGTGTTCTGTACCAGGACGGTGTGCCACCGTAAAGTCCATTCCCTGTAGGGAGATGGACCACCTCAGCAGTTTTGGATTCTCACCCCTCATTTGCATCAACCATCTGAGGGGCCTGTGGTCTGTCTGAACCCGGAAGTGAGTCCCAAACAGGTATGGTCTCAACTTCTTCAGTGCCCAGACCACAGCAAAAGCTTCCCTTTCTATGGCACTCCACCTCTGTTCCCTGGGAAGTAGTCTCCTGCTAAGGAAGACTACAGGCTGATCCAGGCCCTCTTCATTCAGTTGTGAGAGCACCGCTCGCACACCATGCTCTGAAGCGTCAGTCTGCACGACGAATTCCTTGGAGAAGTCAGGTGCCTTGAGCACGGGCGCCGTGCACATGGCTGCCTTCAGGGCATCAAAAGCTTTCTGGCAGGACTCAGTCCAGATCACTTTCCTGGGCTGCCTCTTAGAGGTCAGCTCTGTTAAGGGGGCAACGATGGTGCCATAGCCCTTAACAAATCTCCGATAGTAACCGGTGAGACCTAAGAAGGCTCTCACCTCTGTCTGGGTCTTGGGGGTTCCCAAGCCAGAATGGTGTCAATCTTGGGTTGTAGGGGCGCCACCTGGCCGCTTCCTACCTGGTGTCCCAAGTACACCACAGAACCCTGCCCGATCTGGCACTTACTGGCCTTGATCGTGAGGCCTGCACCTTGCAGAGCCCTCAACACTTTCTCAAGGTGCTGTACATGTTCTTCCCAGCTGGAACTGAACACAGCAATGTCATCCAGGTAGGCGGCACTGAAATCCTCCAGCCCAGCCAACACCTGATTGACCAACCTCTGAAAGGTGGCAGGGGCATTCTTCAACCCAAAGGGCATCACCCGGAATTGGTAATGACCTTCTGGGGTTGAGAATGCTGATCTCTCCTTGGCCCCATCGGTTAAGGCAATCTGCCAGTACCCAGACGTCAAATCAAACGTGCTGAGGAACCGGGCAGCTCCCAACCGATCAATGAGCTCATCAGCTCTGGGGATGGGGTGCGCGTCAGTCCTGGTGACGGCATTGAGCCCACGGTAGTCCACACAAAACCGGAGTTCTGGAGTGGCACGGGGCGCAGCAGCCTTTGGGACCAAGACCACTGGGCTGGCCCAAGGGCTGTGGGAGGGCTCAATCACCTCTAACGCCAACATCTTAGAGACCTCCTCCTTGATGCTGGCTCTGACCCGGTCAGTCAACCTGTAAATCTTGTGCTTCACAGGAGGGCTGTCACCAGTGTCCACGTCATGGGTACACCAGTGAGTAACACCGGGGGTCAGAGAGAACAGTGGGGCGAACTGTCCCAACAACTGGCGACAGTCCCCCTGCTGCTCCTGAGTCAGAGTAGGGGAGAGGATCACACCCTCTACTGACCCATCATGCTCCTTGGTAGACAGGAGGTCAGGGAGAGGCTCACTCTCCTCTTCCACCCCATCATCTGTCGCCAAGAGCATACTCACTTCGGACCTCTCGAAGTGGGGCTTGAGGCGGTTCACGTGAAGGACCCTCAAAGGGTTCCTTGGAGCCTGCAAATCCACCAGGTAGGTGACGTCACTTTTGCGCTCCTTTACCTCATATGGCCCAGTCCACTTGTCCTGCAAGGCACAAGGTGCCACTGGGGCCATGACCCACACTTTTTGCCCAGGTTGAAATTCGACCAGAGTGGCATTCTGGTCATACCATCTCTTCATTTCTTCCTGGCTTGCTTCTAGGTTCGCCTGAGCGAGTTTCCTGAAGCGGGCAGTTTGGTTTCTAAAGGCCAGCATGTAGCTAAATACATCCTGGGGAGTTTTCCTGGGAGCCGCCTCCCAGCCTTCCTTTACCAAACTCAGAGGTCCTCTGACAGGGTGGCCATACAGGAGCTCAAAGGGGCTGTACCCAAGAGACTTCTGAGGCACCTCCCTGTATGCAAAGAGTAGGCATGGCAAGAGGACGTCCCACTTACGCCTCATGGGTTCTGTTAGACCCTTGATCATGCCTTTCAAGGTCTGGTTGAATCTCTCCACCAGACCGTTTCCTTGTGGGTGGTAAGGAGTGGTGAACTTGTAGGTTACACCACACTCCTTCCACAGGGATGTCATATACTTCGATATGAAATTGGTCCCCCTATCAGAAAGCACCTCTCTGGGGAATCCCACACGGGAAAAGATCCCCATTAACGCCCGGCCCACCACTGGCGCCGTCGTTGTCCTGAGAGGGATTGCCTCCGGGTACCGGGTGGCATGGTCCACCAAGACCAGGATGTACCTGTTGCCCATGGCTGTCTTGGGATCCAGTGGCCCCACTATATCCATCCCTACCCTTTCAAAGGGTGTTCCAACAACAGGAAAAGGTTGGAGAGGAGCTTTGACCTTCCTCCCACTCTTACCACTTGCCTGGCAAGTTTGGCAAGACCTACAGTGTGCATCTGACTGCCTTCGCATTTGGGGCCAAAAGAAGTGGGTGACAAGCCTGTCAAAGGTCTTGTCCTGCCCCAAATGTCCTGCCAAAGGCACTTCATGAGCCAGACCCAGTAGGAAGGTCCTGAAGCGCTGGGGTACCACCAGCACACGGGCTGACCCAGGCTCAGCAACCTTAGGCTCACTGTATAGGAGACCACTCTCCCAGTAGCTCAGATGTGACCCGGACTGATTACCAGCTGCCTGGTCTGCAGCCTGCCGCCGCAGACCCTCCAGAGTAGGGCACTCGTTCTGCTCCCTGCAGAACTCCTCCCTGGTGGGACCCCCTTCTTGCTGCCAATGGGTCAGCTCAGAGATGTCTCCCACTTCGGCTACCTGCTCCCCTGTAGGCACTGGGGCGTCCCCTCGAGGTCCGCCTCCTCCCGGTCCGTGGGAACTTTGGGGGCCGGTTTCCCGCGCCCCTGCCCTTTCTCTTGGCAGGGACTTGGGCCACTGTTTCAGGCTCCAAGTCCTCTTGATCACCCTTTTGGCTGCCATTGACCGAGTAGACACGCATGCCCACTCTGGCAACCCAAGCATCTCCAAGTGAGACCTGAGCTCAACCTCCTTCCATAAGGACTGCTCGAGGTCGTTTCCTAGCAGACAATCTACAGGCATGGTAGGGCTCACACCACCCTCAAGGGACCTGAGACCCCCCCCCATTCAAAGGGAACCTGCGTCACCATACATTGGCGCTCTGAGTTGTCTACAGCAACTACTTGGTGGAATGCTCCTGGGACTACTTGCTTCTCAGACACCAGGTGACACCGGACTGAGGTCACACTGGCTCCAGTGTCTCTGAGAGCCTCTACCCTGTTCCCATTAATGGTCACCCAGGTGCTATATTTCTTTGTGTTAGGGGGCACCTGGTTTCCTGGGACCATCTCACTGTCCCCTAGTGAGACAAGGGTCATTTCTGCGGGATCCCCACCCTCCTGTGGGCACCCCTCCTCCCCAAGCGCTACACTAGCCAACACTTTGGACTGTCCACCGGTGGGCGGCTGTGTCCCCTTCGGGCACTTGGGGTCCCCCTTAAAGTGACCTACCTGGTCACATGCATAACACTTGCGGGGGCCGGTCTCAACAGGCTTCCCTGTGGAGACCCCTTTCTTCTTATCACCGGGGGCTGGGAACCTTTACGCTGGGTACTAGTTTGGGGCCCTTTAGAGAACTCCTGTGCTTTACCCTTGTCCCCCCCACCTTTCTGCTGGGGACCCTGCCCACCTTTGGCTGAGTCTCCCCCAAACGCTTTCTTGTGGACCCTGGTACTCACCCAGCGGTCCGCCTCCATAGCAAGCTTCCTGGGGTCAGTTAGCTTACTATCAACTAGGTGCTGGCGCAGATCTGCAAAACATAGACTAGACAAGTGTTCCCATGCAATCAAGTTGTAGAGCCCCTGAAAATCTGTTACACTACTGCCCTTCACCCAACCACCCAGAGACCTGCAGAACACATCCACACATTCCAACCAAGTGTTGGCATCAGACTTCTTACTGGACCTGAACTGATCCCTGTACTTTTCAGGAGTAAGACCATACTTCGTGAGAAGGGCATCCTTCATGTCAGCATAGGTGAGGTGATACCCCTTACCCAAAGCTATCAGAGCATCCCTTGCTTCTTCAGGGAAAAGTGGCCACAATCCTGCTCCCCAATTCTCCTCAGGGACCCCATTCATGTGTATGGCTGCCTCATAACCCTGAAACCACCTTTGTATGTCATCCCCCTTCTTGAACTCCTTGCCTACGTTCTTGGGAATGTGCACAATCCTGTCTGCCTTTCTGGACGAATTGCTGCCACCATCTGAGCCTGACTTACTCCTAAGTTCTAGCTCCTTCAGTTCTCTCTCATGCTCTAAGAGCATCTTCCTCTCCTCTATGGCCAATCTCTTCTCCTCCTGCTCACTCTCCAGCCTGAGCTTCTGCAGCTCAAACTGCCTTGCCTCCCGCCTGTCCTCCAGCTCCTCTGGGGACAGACTGCTGCTGCCTGATCTGGCGGGTTCCCCCCTACCCAAAAGCACATCCACCCTGGAAATAGGCTCCTCCACCTCCTCACTGAGATCACCAGGCTGCCCATTGGCATGTCTGGCTGCTACCCAGGCCCTCAGCGCCTTCTGTAGCTCCTCCTTCCTTGTGAGGCCTTTAATTTGGACTTTCAGGTTTTTACAAATCGCTCGTAGCTCCTTTACGGCGTAGGATTCCAACCTATCCTCCTCAAAGATGACTTCCAGGGATGCAACGGATGATGCAATTGATTCAGGCATGACAAAAGTAGTGAGTTGAAAACTGGCGAGATCAAAAATAGGCCAAAAGAAAAAGAACCAGTATGTGGTACGTAATGGTCTGCGATATGGTAGTAGTGCACACCAATCACTGTAAGTCAAGTGCAAACACAAGTCCTATCCTCACCGCTGACAACCAATGTTTGAAATGGGATCTCTAGTTGGCAAGGGGTTGCACCTTTGTCCAAGTAGGGACCCTTCTTCCTAGTCAGGGTAAGGGTGTTACACTCGTGAAGTAACCCCTGCTCACCCTCGTGGTAGCTTGGCACGAGCAGTCGGGCTTAATTCAGAGGCAGTGTGTAAAGCATTTGCACATAACCAACAGTAATACAGTGTAAGCACTACAAACGGACACCACACCAGTTTAGAAAAATAACCAATATTTTATATACTCAAGACAAGACCAATTACGACAAAAATCCACAATACTATACTTTACGAATGAATGCTTGATACGGTAACTTCTTCTTTGCAGGAATAGCACAAAAGCAAAGTTCGTACGAGTCGGTAGCTCCGTCCGAGCCTACCGCGATGCTGAAAACCACAGAGTCTAACAGTTCCAGCCGACCGCGTCGATACGGGCCAGCAGAGTCGTGAACAGACTCGGTTACAGTACCTTTCTCGTTGTGGCTGGTACGGAGTGTACGAGCCGGTCGGCGTTCGTCGCGGTTGCGGTGCAAGACGGAGCGATGCAAGGTGCGGTGTCCCTCGATGCGGTGCAGGCAGCGGCTCGATGAGCGTCGTGCAGACGGGGTCGGTGAGTCCAAGGCGTGCGATGCAGGGTGAGACGATGCTCGATACGGTGCTGACAGGTTGCGATGCAGGCGACCAAGCCGGAGTGTGGGAGCTGGCGTCGGACAGCGGTGCGAGTCGGAGCGGTGCGTCGCAGACGTGCGAGCGGTGCCCCAAATGCGGTGCGGTCTCGACTCTTGAGCCAGTTGCAGCGACCGCGTCGGTCGGGTCCGGCTGGTTCAGTGAAGCGATGCGATGCGAACTGCGGTGCCCACAGGTCACGGTGCAAGCAGCGGCTCGATGTTGGCGGCGTCGGACGTCGCCCACGGTGAGACCAGGGTTGCGATGCGAAGCGGGGCGATGCGGTCTGCGGTGCAAACAGGTCACCGGCCAGGGATGGATTCGGTTGACGGAGTCGGTTGCAGTTCCCTTCCTCTGTGGCAACTGAAACAGCGTTCCAGAAGCGGTACCCAGAGGCTTGTGAAGTCTTTGCAGTCCCTGAGACTTCTTAACAGGAGGCCAGCTCGGTTCCAGGCCCTTGGAGATACTCAGCACAAGTTTGTAGAAAGTTCAGTCCAGTCCTTTCACTGCCCAAGACAGAAGCAGCCACTGCAGGCCAACCCATCAAAGCAACAACACAACAAAGGGGCAGTACTCCTCCTGGCAGCTCTTCCAGCTCTTCGTCTTGGCAGGTTCCTTGATTCCAGCGAGATCTAAATTCATGGGGTCAGGGCCCCAATATTTATATCCCAAATTCCTTTGTTCTCTGAAGGCAGAGAGGCCTTTGCCTAGTCCAAACCAGTTCTGGAGCACTTTGTTGACAAGTCTCCGTTCCTTCTTTCAGTGAGTAGGCCAGGGACATCAGACGCATCACAGGAGGTGGAGCCAGCATTGTGGAGGGAAGGCACTGTCCTATTCAGGGCCCAGGTGCGACCCCTCCCACCCATCTACATGTAGATCTTGCTATTCAGCCCTGCGCTGACTCACCCTGTCTCCCGGCATCCCCCAGCCCCTGTCACTCACACTCCAGACAAGGAATACACAACCTCGCAGAGGCAGGCTTGGATGGTTAGACAAGAAAATACCCACCTTCTAAAAGTGGTATTTTCAAACACAGAATGTTAAAACCAACTTCACTAAAAGCTGCATTTTATCATTCTGAGTCCAGGCATACTAAACTCGAATTTCTACCATATTCCCGGGGTCAGTTAGGATTATAAGCTGTAATAATCAAAACGGCCCGTTCTGGCCTAGGGGGAACAGGTAGCCTTGCAATAGTGAGAAACGAACTAGGCTGTAATTCACTATCAGGACATGCCACACACACCAGGGCATGTCCTACCTTTCGCATACAACGCACCCTGCCCACAGGGGTACCTTGGGCCTACCTTAGGGGTGACTAACATGTAGAAAAGGGAAGGTTTAGGGACTTGCAAGTGTGTGCACTTGCCAAGTCGATATGGCAGCCCCAGGCTGCGCACGGGCTCTGCAATGGCAGGCCCGAGTTACACTTTACGGGCTGTTTGCGTGGGTGGCACAATCCAGTGCTGCAGCCCACCAACAGCATTTGGTCTATAGGCCCTGGCACTCGCAGTGCACTTTACAAGGGACTGACACATAAACCAAATAGGCCAATCATGGAAACGCCAATCCATAACACATTTTATACAGGAGCACTTGCACTTTCCCACTGGACAGCAGTGAGGAAAGTGCGCAGAATCATTACACCAGCAAAAACAGAGTCAAAACCGGGAGGTCAGAAAGCAAAAAGTCAGGGGAAACACGCCAAAAGATGCCAAGTCTAACATGGAGTGTTTTTTTTTATTAGGCCAAAGATAGCAATGAAATTACGCAATGCCACACTGCTCACGGAGAGGGCAGGAAATAGCCCCCCCTCCCGCTCTTCCTCCCGAGCCGTGACAAGATCGAGTAGGTTTTTTATTGCAATGCAATAGGTCTCGCATTTGCGAGAGTTTAAGCTATTAGTATTGTAAATGACAATGCCTTTTATTTGTTTTAAAACCCAAAACATAAATAAAAGGCATTGTCATTTACAATGCCAATAGCTCAAGCTCACGTGAATGCGAGACCTATTGCATTGCAAATGCTTGTCTAGATTTGGGGGCCTGGAATAGTCTGACTCGTTACACTTGTAGCGGTGTGCCACTGGATTCAAGCTAGCCTGGCTGATGAAGGGTGTTACCCAGAAACCGGACCCAGGATGCTTGTTTCCGGTTCAGGGAAGACCTGGCTTGGCAGTTCGGGCTGGACTGTTCCCATGAGGCACAGAGTCAAGACTGATTTGCATATAGCTGGGTCTGAACTGAGGTGGCGAATTGAGCTAAAGAATGATGATGGATTCATCCCAGATCTGTGACTGGGGGTGAGTGTCTGAAAAGTTTCAGCGCTCCGTCCATCATCTCCTTATGTTTGCTTTGTTTGTCCTAAGTTGGCAGGGTATGCCCAGACGTGGGTCCCTTGCTCACTTTGTCACTGGATTCAAGCTAGCCTGGCTGATGAAGGGTGTTACCCAGAAACCGGTCCCAGGATGCTTGTTTCCGGTTCAGGGAAGACCTGGCTTAGCAGTTCGGGCTGGACTGTTCCCATGAGGCACAGGGTCAAGACTGATTTGCATATAGCTGGGTCTGAACTCAGGTGGCGAATTGAGCTAAAGAATGATGATTGATTCATCCCAGATCTGTGACTGGGGGTGAGTGTCTGAAAAGTTTCAGCGCTTTGTCCATCATCTCCTTATGTTTGTTTTGTTTACCACCACCACCTCAGCAACTCTCGCTCACTAGTAATAGCAGGGGCACTGTACGAGGCCGGAGTTGCAGCCGAGACCATCCCTCCTCCCTCCATGCCTGCCATAAAGCACAGCACTGCCCTGCACCAGGAGGTGAAGCCAGGGCCCTACTACAGCTGGAGTGTTTTTTTATTAGGCCAAAGATAGCAATGAAATTACGCAATGCCAGACTGCTCACTCAAAACACGGAGAGGGCAGGAAATACCACCCCCCTCCCGCTCTTCCACCTGAGCCGCGGCAAGACCGAGAAGGTCCTTTATTGCAATGCAACAGGTCTCGCATTTGCGAGAGTTTAAGCTAGTAGTATTGTAAATGACAGTGCCTTTTATTTGTTTTAAAACCCAAATCATAAATAAAAGGCATTGTCATTTACAATGCCAATAGCTTAAACTCATGTGAATGCGAGACCTATTGCATTGCAAATGCTTGTCTAGCTTTGGGGGCCTGGAATAGTCTGACTTGTCACACTTGCAGTGGTGTGCTGATTAGAAGTATTGTAGGTACTCTCATTGGCAACGCTGGCAGTGGCAATAGGTGGTGAAAGCGGAGGCCTCCTGACCAGAGCCCTAACACTTATTTTTTTACAAATTAAGCACTGTAGTGTAGAGGCCAAGTGGCACTTTACAGCAAGGACAGGCAGTGAGCCTAATCTCTAATGGTACCAGTGATCTTGATGATTGAAGTTTCTGCATTGTAATAATACCCATTAACAATACCCAACATGAATAGCCTTCATCCTAGTATTGATATTACATTAATCATGATAACTTCCACTAATGATGCTGTCATCAATAGCTCGGGACCGAATACATCAATTTAATTAGAAAGGCAAAGTATGATGCAGAACAGCATGTAATGATTTTGTTGCAATTGACTTATTCATTGCAGCATATTATCTAATTTTTGACTCTTTTTTTTATAATAAATATTATCACGATCCGGTGCTCACAAAAAAAAGTGAAGAAAAAGTGCTCTAGTGAGCAGAAAACATTAAAATATGCATCTTTAAAAAAAAATAACATAACACTAAACTCCTTTTGATAATTTTGTATATAATGAAATAAGGAGTTAAGCGGGTCCACGGCGTTTCGATCTCATTCAGTTGAGATCATCATCATGAAAGGTGAGTGAGCACCTAGGGGCAGATTTACGTTGAACTAACGCAGCGGGGTACAGCAAGTCATTTTGCTGCGCCGCGCTGCGTTAGTTTTGAAGCACAGGGATGCGACATATTTACAAGAATATGTCGCATCCTTGTGCTTCCCCCTGCGCTAGCGCACAAACTGCAGCCATGCGCTGGCGCAGGCACCCTTGCACCATGGTGCAAGGATGCCTGCGTCGTGGGGAGATTGTTTTTGTGCAGGAAGGAGAACCTTCCTGCACAAAAACAATCACTACAACCATTTTCCTCTTTCAATGCGTGCTGCAGAATGCAGCACGCATTGAAAGAGGAAAACGAGGAGAAATGAAAACATTTCTCCTCGGTGCGCTCTCGCTACGCCACCTCTAGGGTGGCGTAGCTTCAGACGCATCTCCAGAGTTACGATTTCTCGTAATTCTGGAGATGTGTCTTGTTCCATGAGTGTTGCGTGGGAACACCCACAGCAACACCTATGGAACACCCCTTCACCGCAAAGTGCTGCGTGTGAAGGGGCCGTATTTACAAGGAGAGGAAAAGTCACGCAGGGTGGCTTCTCCTCTCCTTGTAAATATGGAGCAGCCCCCTGCGCCACCAGTACGTCACGAAAAGTGACGTACTGGTGGCGCAGGGGGCTCGTAAATCTGCCCCCTAGTATCTTGGAGAATGGCCAGAGCAGCCCTGTGTCTGAGTCCAGTTGAAAGGGGCGTGGATATCTCCTGTATGCAGAGTGCACCCGTAATAGAAATGCGGCATAGAGCGCTCGATACGCCTATACTGTAATTTGTTAGCTGAGCTGATCCAAGTGTCTGAATTCTAGAGTCGCTGTCTTGGATCGCGTTGTGGGTCGCAGGGCTTAGTTTGGGACCCACCGCAAGATTCGTTCAAATCGCGGTGCGTTCAAATTGCGGATTAAATCTGATTATTTGGGTAAAATTAATCAGACAGCTGAATAAAATTAATCAGACAGTGAATCAGCACCGTTCACCACCAGTTGTCATAGCGACTGCCCGGCTTGAAAACAAAATCATATTTCTGATGAATTTTATCCAAATAATCGGATTTAATCCGCGATTTGAATGTACTGCGATTTGAACAAGCTCCCGGCGCTAAATCACTGCACTAGCAGGGCAACATGGCTATTTCTGCCCTTTTGTGGAATTCCCCTGAGACTTGCAGTGTTTTTTGTAACTCCGTGAATTTCCACGGAGTTAAACTCGACGAGATCTGCCCAGGCCTACAGTGATCATGAGCAGATGAGGCTTCACTAGATGGGTGTTCTGCTAGCAGAGAGTTTCACGCTTCTCTTAGGTCAAGCATTATCTGCAGTAGCGGCCCGTGGTGGGAGTGCTGCCGGGCGCTGATGTGGGGCGGGGGAGGGGCAGGGTGGGGGGCAGTAAACTACGGGTTACGGCCGATTAGAGGTAAGTACACATATAAATAAAACAACTTTTGTTGCGCGCACTGCATTGCCAAATGCGATGCAGTGCGCGCAACGAAATTCGTTTTATTTATTTATATGTTTACTTACCTCTAATCGGCCGTAATCTGTAGTTTACTCAGTAGCGGCCCGTGGTGGGAGTGCTGCCGGGCACTGACGTGGGGTGGGGGGTAGTAAACTACGGATTACGGCCGATTAGAGGTAAGTAAACATATAAATAAAATAAACAAATTTCGTTGTGCGCGCTGCACCGCATTTGGCGATGCAGCGCGCGCAACGAAATTTGTTTTATTTATTTATATGTTTACTTACCTCTAATCGGCCGTAATCCGTAGTTTACTACCCCCACCCTGCCCCTCCCCGCCCCACGTCAGCGCACGGCAGCACTCCCACCACGGGCCGCTACTGAGTTTACTACCCCCCCACCCTGCCCCTCCCCCGCTTCACGTCAGCGCCCGGCAGCACTCCCACCACGGGCCGCTACTGATTATCTGCCTACTTAACCTGTACTTCCCATAGATTTAATCTTGCGGTCACAGAGTGTACATTTCTAAAAACCCTCTTGCTTTGGATCTGATGAGCTACCTTTACTATGACATTTTGAAACTGTTTGTTGCATTCTTAGTCCCTTTTTTACAGTTTTCACCTGATTACCACTGGTCCCACTTTATGGAAATTTGTGAGCTCACTTTGCAGTTATAGCAAAACCAAAGGGGATGATGGACGGAGTGTTGAACATTGCAAGCACTCACCCCCAGTCAACTGATCTGGGTTTAATCCATCATCATTCTTTAGCTCACTCCGCCACCCCAGTTCAGACATGGCCATATGCAAATCAGCCTGACCCTGTGCCTCATGGGAACAGTCCAGCCCGAACTACCAAGCCATGTCTTCCCTGGACCGGAAACAAGCATCCAGGGACCGGTTTCTGACTTACAGCCGTCATCAGCCAGGCTATCTTGAATCCAGTGGCAAAGTGAGCAAGGGACCCACGTCTGGGCATACCCTGCCAACTTAGGGCGAACATAGCAAAACCAACGGGGATGATGGACGGAGTGTTGAACATTGCAAGCACTCACCCCCAGTCAACTGATCTGGGTTTAATCCATCATCATTCTTTAGCTCACTCCGCCACCCCAGTTCAGACATGGCCATATGCAAATCAGCCTGACCCTGTGCCTCATGGGAACAGTCCAGCCCGAACTGCCAAGCCATGTCTTCCCTGGACCGGAAACAAGCATCCAGGGACCGGTTTCTGACTTACAGCCGTCATCAGCCAGGCTATCTTGAATCCAGTGGCAAAGTGAGCAAGGGACCCACGTCTGGGCATACCCTGCCAACTTAGGGCGAACATAGCAAAACCAAAGGGGATGATGGACGGAGTGTTGAACATTGCGAGCACTCACCCCCAGTCAACTGATCTGGGTTTAATCCATCATCATTCTTTAGCTCACTCCGCCACCCCAGTTCAGACATGGCCATATGCAAATCAGTCTGACCCTGTGCCTCATGGGAACAGTTCAGCCCGAACTGCCAAGCCATGTCTTCCCTGGACCGGAAACAAGCATCCTGGGACCGGTTTCTGGCTTACAGCCGTCATCAGCCAGGCTATCTTGAATCCAGTGGCAAAGTGAGCAAGGGACCCACGTCTGGGCATACCCTGCCAACTTAGGGCGAACATAGTAAAACCAAAGGGGATGATGGACGGAGTGTTGAACATTGCAAGCACTCACCCCCAGTCAACTGATCTGGGTTTAATCCATCATCATTCTTTAGCTCACTCCGCCACCCCAGTTCAGACATGGCCATATGCAAATCAGTCTGACCCTGTGCCTCATGGGAACAGTCCAGCCCGAACTGCCAAGCCATGTCTTCCCTGGACCGGAAACAAGCATCCTGGGACCGGTTTCTGGCTTACAGCCGTCATCAGCCAGGCTATCTTGAATCCAGTGGCAAAGTGAGCAAGGGACCCACGTCTGGGCATACCCTGCCAACTTAGGGCGAACATAGCAAAACCAAAGGGGATGATGGACGGAGTGTTGAACATTGCAAGCACTCACCCCAAGTCAACTGATCTGGGTTTAATCCACCATCATTCTTTAGCTCACTCCGTCACCCCAGTTCAGACATGGCCATATGCAAACCAGTCTGATCCTGTGCCTCATGGGAACAGTCCAGCTCGAACTGCCAAGCCATGTCTTCCCTGGACCGGAAACAAGCATCCAGGGACCGGTTTCTGACTTACAGCCGTCATCAGCCAGGCTATCTTGAATCCAGTGGCAAAGTGAGCAAGGGACCCACGTCTGGGCATACCCTGCCAACTTAGGGCGAACATAGCAAAACCAAAGGGGATGATGGACGGAGTGTTGAACATTGCGAGCACTCACCCCCAGTCAACTGATCTGGGTTTAATCCATCATCATTCTTTAGCTCACTCCGCCACCCCAGTTCAGACATGGCCATATGCAAATCAGTCTGACCCTGTGCCTCATGGGAACAGTTCAGCCCGAACTGCCAAGCCATGTCTTCCCTGGACCGGAAACAAGCATCCTGGGACCGGTTTCTGGCTTACAGCCGTCATCAGCCAGGCTATCTTGAATCCAGTGGCAAAGTGAGCAAGGGACCCACGTCTGGGCATACCCTGCCAACTTAGGGCGAACATAGTAAAACCAAAGGGGATGATGGACGGAGTGTTGAACATTGCAAGCACTCACCCCCAGTCAACTGATCTGGGTTTAATCCATCATCATTCTTTAGCTCACTCCGCCACCCCAGTTCAGACATGGCCATATGCAAATCAGTCTGACCCTGTGCCTCATGGGAACAGTCCAGCCCGAACTGCCAAGCCATGTCTTCCCTGGACCGGAAACAAGCATCCTGGGACCTGTTTCTGGCTTACAGCCGTCATCAGCCAGGCTATCTTGAATCCAGTGGCAAAGTGAGCAAGGGACCCACGTCTGGGCATACCCTGCCAACTTAGGGCGAACATAGCAAAACCAAAGGGGATGATGGACGGAGTGTTGAACATTGCAAGCACTCACCCCAAGTCAACTGATCTGGGTTTAATCCACCATCATTCTTTAGCTCACTCCGTCACCCCAGTTCAGACATGGCCATATGCAAACCAGTCTGATCCTGTGCCTCATGGGAACAGTCCAGACCGAACTGCCAAGCCATGTCTTCCCTGGACCGGAAACAAGCATCCTGGGACCGGTTTCTGGCTTACGGCCGTCATCAGCCAGGCTATCTTGAATCCAGTGGCAAAGTGAGCAAGGGACCCACGTCTGGGCATACCCTGCCAACTTAGGGCGAACATAGCAAAACCAAAGGGGATGATGGACGGAGTGTTGAACATTGCAAGCACTCCCCCAGTCAACTGATCTGGGTTTAATCCATCATCATTCTTTAGCTCACTCCGCCACCCCAGTTCAGACATGGCCATATGCAAATCAGTCTGACCCTGTGCCTCATGGGAACAGCCCAGCCCGAACTGCCAAGCCATGTCTTCCCTGGACCGGAAACAAGCATCCTGGGACCGGTTTCTAGCTTACAGCCGTCATCAGCCAGGCTATCTTGAATCCAGTGGCAAAGTGAGCAAGGGACCCACGTCTGGGCATACCCTGCCAACTTAGGGCGAACATAGCAAAACCAAAGGGGATGATGGACGGAGTGTTGAACATTGCAAGCACTCACCCCCAGTCAACTGATCTGGGTTTAATCCATCATCATTCTTTAGCTTACTCCACCACCCCAGTTCAGACATGGCCATATGCAAATCAGTCTGACCCTGTGCCTCATGGGAACAGTCCAGCCTGAACTGCCAAGTCATGTCTTCCCTGGACCGGAAACAAGCATCCTGGGACCGGTTTCTGGCTTACAGCCGTCATCAGCCAGGCTATCTTGAATCCAGTGGCAAAGTGAGCAAGGGACCCACGTCTGGGCATACCCTGCCAATTTAGGGCGAACATAGCAAAACCAAAGGGGATGATGGACGGAGTGTTGAACATTGCAAGCACTCACCCCCAGTCAACTGATCTGGGTTTAATCCATCATCATTCTTTAGCTCACTCCGCCACCCCAGTTCAGACATGGCCATATGCAAATCAGTCTGACCCTGTGCCTCATGGAAACAGTCCAGCCCGAACTGCCAAGCCATGTCTTCCCTGGACCGGAAACAAGCATCCTGGGACCGGTTTCTGGCTTACAGCCGTCATCAGCCAGGCTATCTTGAATCCAGTGGCAAAGTGAGCAAGGGACCCACGTCTGGGCATACCCTGCCAACTTAGGGCGAACATAGCAAAACCAAAGGGGATGATGGACGGAGTGTTGAACATTGCAAGCACTCACCCCCAGTCAACTGATCTGGGTTTAATCCATCATCATTCTTTTGCTCACTCCGCCACCCCAGTTCAGACATGGCCATATGCAAATCAGTCTGACCCTGTGCCTCATGGGAACAGTCCAGCCCGAACTGCCAAGCCATGTCTTCCCTGGACCGGAAACAAGCATACTGGGACCGGTTTCTGGCTTACAGCCGCCATCAGCCAGGCTATCTTGAATCCAGTGGCAAAGTGAGCAAGGGACAGACGTCTGGGCATACCCTGCCAACTTAGGGCGAACATAGCAAAACCAAAGGGGATGATGGACGGAGTGTTGAACTTTGCAAGCACTCACCCCCAGTCAACTGATCTGGGTTTAATCCATCATCATTCTTTAGCTCACTCGGCCACCCCAGTTCAGACATGGCCATATGCAAATCAGTCTGACCCTGTGCCTCATGGGAACAGTCCAGCCCGAACTGCCAAGCCATGTCTTCCCTGGACCGGAAACAAGCATCCTGGGACCGGTTTCTGGCTTACGGCCGTCATCAGCCAGGCTATCTTGAATCCAGTGGCAAAGTGAGCAAGGGACCCACGTCTGGGCATACCCTGCCAACTTAGGGCGAACATAGCAAAACCAAAGGGGATGATGGACGGAGTGTTGAACATTGCAAGCACTCACCCCCAGTCAACTGATCTGGGTTTAATCCATCATCATTCTTTAGCTCACTCCGCCACCCCAGTTCAGACATGGCCATATGCAAATCAGTCTGACCCTGTGCCTCATGGGAACAGTCCAGCCCAAACTGCCAAGCCATGTCTTCCCTGGACCGGAAACAAGCATCCTGGGACCGGTTTCTGGCTTACAGCCGTCATCAGCCAGGCTATCTTGAATCCAGTGGCAAAGTGAGCAAGGGACCCACGTCTGGGCATACCCTGCCAACTTAGGGCGAACATAGCAAAACCAAAGGGGATGATGGACGGAGTGTTGAACATTGCAAGCACTCACCCCCAGTCAACTGATCTGGGTTTAATCCACCATCATTCTTTAGCTCACTCGGCCACCCCAGTTCAGACATGGCCATATGCAAATCAGTCTGACCCTGTGCCTCATGGGAACAGTCCAGCCCGAACTGCCAAGCCACGTCTTCCCTGGACCGGAAACAAGCATCCTGGGACCGGTTTCTGCCTTACAGCCGTCATCAGCCAGGCTATCTTGAATCCAGTGGCAAAGTGAGCAAGCCAGATAGCCAGAAACCGGTCCCAGGATGCTTGTTTCCGGTCCAGGGAAGACATGGCTTGGCAGTTCGGGCTGGACTGTTCCCATGAGGCACAGGGTCAGACTGATTTGCATATGGCCATGTCTGAACTGGGGGGGTGGAGTGAGCTAAAGAATGATGATGGATTAAACCCAGATCAGTTGACTGGGGGTCAGTGTTAGATTTGCTCAAGCGCTCCGTCCATCATCCCCTTTGGTATCGCTTTGTTCGCCCTAAGTTGGCAGGGTATGCCAAGACGTGGGTCCCTTGCTCACTTTGCCACTGGATTCAAGCTAGCCTGGCTGATGACAGCTGAATAGCAAGAAAACGGTCCCAGGATGCTTGTTTCCGGTCCAGGGAAGACATGGCTTGGCAGTTCGGGCTGGACTGTTCCCATGAGGCACAGGGTCAGACTGATTTGCATATGGTCATGTCTGAACTGGGGTGGTGGAGTGAGCTAAAGAATGATGATGGATTAAACCCAGATCAGTTGACTGGGGGTGAGTGTTTTATTTGCTCAAGCGCTCCGTCCATCATCCCCTTTGGTATCGCTTTGTTTGCCCTAAGTTGGCAGGGTATGCCCAGACGTGGGTCCCTTGCTCACTTTGCCACTGGATTCAAGCTAGCCTGGCTGATGACGGCTGAATAGCCAGAAACCGGTCCCAGGATGCTTGTTTCCGGTCCAGGGAAGACATGGCTTGGCAGTTCGGGCTGGACTGTTCCCATGAGGCACAGGGTCAGACTGATTTGCATATGGCCATGTCTGAACTCGGGTGGTGGAGTGAGCTAAAGAATGATGATGGATTAAACCCAGATCAGTTGACTGGGGGTGAGTGTTTGATTTGCTCAAGCGCTCCGTCCATCATCCCCTTTGGTATCACTTTGCAGTTATGGCAATTATTGTAATCGTGAAAGTGTTGTACATACAGCTAGTGATTTGCTACTTAGAAATCACATTTAGCTATTTGCTATATTCCTTTTTCCAATTCCCACAGTTCGTTCAATGTGCCCTTTATACTGCCTTTGTGCATTTCTGACTTTTTTACACTTAATTTGCGACAGGCAAACTCATTGTACTTCTGAAAATGTTAGAAGTTTAGTAACTAGACCACATGTATTACCACTAAAATACTTTAGGAATGGGATGCCTCATTAACTAAAAAGGAAAACAGTCATTGGCAATACCAACTGGTCTGGCTTCTAATGGGCTGCACCCTGCACTGTCACAGTCACACCGCTCACCCTGCAGTCACATGGACAGAGTCTTTTATATCTGGTGTGCTGTGAACAGGAGTTATAAGAAAGAAAGAGCATCTGCCTGTCCTGATGACAAGGAACATGAGCACAACCAATGGTGTATGAGAAGAAGAATGAAGTATCTGAGGCGTGTAAGGATAAAGTTGAGAGCTAGCAAACTCAGGACAAGTGCCGGCATGTACTTTAAACAGCATCCATTTATTCACAGGTTAGGTATGGAGGCGGTCTGACGAGGACTTAAAAGAAGAGCACTGAGATAAATTAAGTAACAAATGTGGAATATGCATTTTGCGCAATCTGAAGGCAACAGATAAGATATTTAGGTTAGCCAAGCAAGACTGCATCCCTATAATCCAAACAGGGTATGATAGCTTCCTCGATCACCAGCCTTCTCCCATCAACTCATATTCTGACGTTCTTGCTGACAAGCATGATCAGAGTTAATAGTAATGACAACATTTTTGGTTATTATAGTTGGGGTAGGTGGTGGGCTAAGAGACAGTGACCACTAAAACTGAGGTCCAGGTCTACAAATAAGTTTCTAGAATCAAGCTTTGTTTTATCTGCATTCAATTTCAAAAGGGTATTGGTCATCAATCATGCAACAGAAGATGCAAGACATCCCTGATGTCTAAGTGGAAAGTCGGAGTTACTACTTCTTTGTTTCATCAGGAATTGAATATTAACAGTGCTGTTCAAAAAAGTAAAGTAAAAGAACAATTAAAGCAACTTAAAAGGGTTACATAAACGTTGAAGAACTCTGCAAAGTGCACAATAATTCTTAATAAATCAATGTTTTTTATATTTAAAAAGGAAAAGTACTTTAAATTACAGACAAATAAATACTAAACATACATTTACAAACATACACAATGACAACAAGACCTCTCTAACCTCTCTTGAGCTAGAGAACTTTGTTGGAGTGTTTCTTAGTGCTAAGCAGTATAGCTATTCTTCCTACTGTGTTCCTCAAGTAATTCACAACTGGAAGTTCTATTGTAGTTGTGTTAGAAATTGGGTTAGTGGTGGTTTTATTGTCTGGCCACGACGCAAGACGGCCGCTTAATCCCGGAGCTCCGCGCTGTGGGGAGCCCCGGACGGCTGTAAGCACCATTCTTCATCGACGTTGGCAGCTCGTTGGTGAGGAAAACGCTGTCTGAAAGCAAGGACTTGCTAATGTGGCGATTTTAGTGGCGAGAAGTGAAGCCTCCACTCGATGCAGAGGTGTTCTAATTATCGGCCACTATCCCCTGAGAAGGACGTCATGCGGCTGTCTGAACTCGCGCTTCCTCGCTGTGAAGTGCGCGCTTCCTGACTGACGAGAGCGCCTAAGGGGATCTTCATGTCAAAACGACTGGACCTATTCAAATGATTTAGTACGACCTGCAGTAAGCCCCGTTTTCTCTCGCTATGTGGTGCGTGCGTTTTAATTGCTGAGGAGCACAGCTGATGTCAAAACGCTCCGTTTTTCCATTATGTATGCGGCGCGCCTCCTAATTAATAATTAATGAGACAGCCTGAGGAGAATATACTATAATTATAAACACGGGTGCAGCTTTCAGGTGCTGAGACACAGCTCTGCAATAAACTCCTTTTTTTTCCCCTGATA
The DNA here is from genome assembly GCA_963921515.1 of Calotriton arnoldi. Classification (NCBI taxonomy): domain Eukaryota; kingdom Metazoa; phylum Chordata; class Amphibia; order Caudata; family Salamandridae; genus Calotriton; species Calotriton arnoldi. The sequence continues at coordinate 478,165 of CAWUFW010002083.1, read as the reverse complement.
TGTTGTGCACACTTCCTGACTGCTAAAGCGCCTGAGGAGATTTTCTTGCTAAAGTAGTTGGCTCTTTCAAGTGATGGGATGTGCCAATGTAGTAAGTTCAGTCTTTATTCACTTGAGGAGATTTTATTTTACTAATAGCACAGCTGATGTCAAAAGCCTCCATTTTGTCCATTGTGTATGGTGCGCGCCTCCTAATTAATAATTTATGAGACGGCCTGAGGAGAATATGCTGTGATTGTAGACATGGCTGCAGCTTTCAGGCGCTGAGACACGGCCCTGCAATGAACTCCTTTTTTCCCTGATATGTTGTGCACACTTCCTGACTGCTGGGGCGCCTGAGGAGATTTTCTTACTAGGATGGTTGGCTCTTTCAAGTGATGAGATGTGCCAATGTAGTGAGTTCAATCTTTATTCTCTTGTTTGTTCCTTGCTACATTAAGTTTTCCTGGGCGACTGGGGAATATACAAAGCTTAGACAACGTTGTATGGTTAAAGAGGAACTAATTGAATTTTAACTGCTTTTGTGTTCAACGTGCTGCTGCCATACATTTGAAGTACCTGAGGTGACTTTGAACTATTATCTGTTATTGTTCCATAACAAGAAGAGTGTTGACTCAATACTGCAATGTATCACTCAGTACTGTCTAGACCTGTACTGAGAAATTACGCTTCCAACTGAGGGGACCTGCTCCTAGTATACCTATCAGTACTTCTCCTCAGCAACTATACCTTGATCTCATACTTCTTTGAAATAAATATTACACTACATCAGCAAGTGTGTCTGAACTATTGGTGTTCTTAACAAGTCAAAACGTTCTTTTATTTCTGGTTAAACGACATATGACCAAGTGAGGAAGGGAATTAGGAAACTTAATTACCTGTATAGTGAGGAACAAAAAGAAAGAACAATAAGAGATGCCATCTGGCAAAGCAAACAATACATCCATAAAACAACCCCTGTACTCTGAAGCTCTAAATCAGGGCATTTCCACCTCAGAAGCCTCAAATATATTCCCTTCAGCTCAAAAACTACCTAATTCTAGTATGGCAACTGCTCCAGACCCAACTATGGACCGCATACTTCAGGAAATATCAGCAGTAGGACGACGCCTAGAGGGCATGGAGACATAAATATTTGCCCTAGCATCTGATACTAAATCCATACGTGCGGATATTACTGGATTTCAAAATCGTCTTGAAGGTCTAACTGAACGAGTTGTCGTTGTAGAGAACCGTCTTAACAACATACCGGATTGATATCAAGAACTTCTTTTCCTTCGAAGCAAAATTATAGATTTGGAAGACAGAAGCCGCCGAGACAATGTACGTTTCTTTGGTTTCCCAGAAAGAATAGAAGGTTCAGACGCTAAATCCTTTCTCAAAACAACTCTTCCAAAAATCACAGGCCTCAACTTTGATCCACCATTGGAGATGCAGAGGGCTCATTGCATTGGCCCACTTCAAGGAGGGAAAAATATACGACCTCGCACACTCATTGTTTGTTTTTTACGACATGAGCAGGCTCGTCAATTGATCACTGACGCCCGTATCCATGGACCATATACATTTGAAGGTCATGAAATCTGTGTAGCAGCAGAATTTTCAAAGGAAACGAATGATCGCCGTAAAGCCTTTCTTTCTTTTCGACCTCGCCTACGGCAATTAGACATTAAATATGGACTCTTTGAACCGGCACGTCTACGAATCACCAAAGATGGCATTTCTAAAGAATTCTTTAACCCGGATGATCTTCGACAATTCTTAGAGAACTTTGGAGCTGATTACGATGGCGGGCAGAGGCACATCCGCCGTGCTTGCAGTGGCGGAAAATGCCCTTTTCCACACTCCATCGGCGGTCTTTGCGCCCGCCGTATTATGATGGGCATAGAAAGCCCATTTCCCATCTGCTGCAGTTTTCCGGGTTCCGCCGAAAATCTCCGTCCGCACCGGTAGCGGACAGAGCCAAAAGAGAGGTACCGCCGTGCGGAATGTGGTGACGACTGCCGGTCAAATCACGATGCCTCAAACAGCCCACCACACCGCTGCGGAGAATCCGGCCATTCGAGGATGGCGGTGGCAATACTGCGGATAGCTCCATGTGTTCCAGTCCGCTGGGGAAACGGCGGTCTTTGGCCTCTCTGCAGCAAATCCGACCGTCGCGGACGGATTTTCAGCTTTTCTGCCGCTGAATCCTGGAATCCGACCGCCGCGGTAGGGAGTTTCTGGCAGTGCATCCTAATCTGGCCGGCGGGTATGCCGCAGTACCTGCGGGTGGAAATTTCCCGCTAGCACGGCGGTCGGAATGCTTTTCCGCCCGCCATCGTAATCAGCCCCTTTGTTCCTCAAAACATGCATTGTGCTGTGTCTGTCAGGTTTTGTACTCCTCAGGATCCGGATGATGCTACAAGGGGTCCACCCCTTGACATCCCCAATCTCTGAATATAAGGTTACAGAGCGTTAGGGCAATCAAGTGAGGGAAAGGTAAGGATAGGAAACTGCAGGGATGTGAACCTATAAGACAAAACAACAGGTATCAATACACACATATGTATACATGACTACTCTAGTAAGGTCTCACTAAAGCCGATTACTACCTTAGACACACGTGCATGGAACGTCATTTCACCTCGCCATAAAATAACATCCAATTCCTGTTCTGACGGATATCCTATAAGATAGAACATATGTTAACCACTTCCATTCACAACTCATACCATGGCACAGCTATGTATATATGATTCCAAAAGTAACAACAGTACTTGTCTACCATACACCTAACAGACTCACCGGTTCGGTGTGAGTTCGCTTTTCAAAACAAAGAAAAAGAAATCCAGAAACAAAATGAAGCGGAATCCTTCAGCACTTTAGATTCATTGGAACTCCAGTGAGATAAAATAGATAAGTGTTCATAGTGATTAGAACTGACTTATGAATCCCCAATGTCGCGTTTCCCTACTAAATGAATAAACAGCGGTTTCCTCACCGCATTGGCAGAACAAAGATAAAGGTCATAGTTTGGGCAAAAGGCCACTATAAACAGAAAAGAGATTTTTTGTGATCTCAACCGCAGCTCGTAGTCATTATGTGATGCGCATTCACCGTCCATTGTGAATGCCGTCTACATCAAACACTTCCAACCCTAATCCGCGGTATCATAACCGCTGCTGGCTCTCTTCGTTCTCGACGTGCGTTCACCATCCGGAGTAACGCCGTCAGAACACAGAACTTCCTCCGAAATAAGAAACAGGATGCCAACACTTACCCAATCCTGTGTGGGCACCCTCGAACCCCGAGTCCTCGGGAATATGCAGGATCCTAGCTCAGCCGAGCTAGTGCCAGAGCGGCTTCTCACTTCCGCGTCTCCCGCTCCAGACGATGTCCGAACTCCAAAATTACGCACGCTTCCGTGTGCGTACAGCAGCGTTTTAAGGACGCTGACTCCTCCCATCCGCCAGCCTCCTGGAAAATGTAGTCTATATCCTAGGCAGGCGCACTACGTCAGTGAATCCTGACAGTAGGCCCTCCTCACAAGTGCCTCCTAGATCCAGGCTTGGTCGGCCACCTGCGGTAGAAGGATCTCACCGCGGCCGGGGCATGTACGTTGGAACAGGGTTCCCACGAATCGTCCTCACAGGAATACCCCTTCCAAGAAATCAGATACCATAGTACCCCCCTTCGATACTTTGAGTCCAGCACCTTCCGCACCTCATACTCCGCTCCGTCCTCACCAACCACCGGAGGGACAGCCTTTCTCCGAGCCCCTATGGCAGGTTTCAGGAGGCTACAATGGAACACGGGATGTATGCGAAGGCTGCCAGGCAGCCGTAGTCGGTAGGCCACTGGGTTCACTTGTCGCACCACGGTATATGGGCCGATGTATCTTGGATGAAATATGCTGCAAAGCTTGAACTTGATGTTTTTTGTGGAGAGCCAAACCCTATCTCCAACCTGATATCTCGGGCCTTCTATTCTGTGTCGGTCTTCCCACTCCTTGTACACCCTTTTTGCCACCAACAGATGTTGCCTTGCTTTCTTCTGGACAGAGTGTAGCAACTTGATGTGTGCCTGCACAGATGGCTGATTTGCAATGTCATCCGGTATATCAATGGGCAGAGTCCTCGCACAATATCCGTAGTTAGCCTCGAAGGGAGTCATTCCTATAGAACAATGTACCGTATTATTGTATGACAACTCCGCCATCCATAACAAAGACACCCAGGAGTCCTGCGCTTCCATGGCATAACACCTCAAATATTTCTTAAGTGTCTGATTTAGCCTCTCCGTCTGACCATCTGTTTGGGGATGGAAGCTAGTCGAGACAGCTGAATCTATCTGTAGAGACTTACACCACGTTCTCCAGAAACTTGCAATGAACTGGGGCCCCCTATCAGACACAATCACTTTGGGCAATCCATGCTGTCGGATGACATGATCCATTAACAGTTGCGCGGTCTGACCCGCCGTTGGTAAGTTCTTGCACGGAATGAAATGTCCCAGTTTTGTTAGGCTATCCACTACCACCAGAATGGCCGAACATCCCTGGTCCATAGGCAAACCGGTGATGAAATCAAGGCTGATATTCGTCCAAGGCTGCAGAGGAGTGGGCAAAGGCATGAGCATTCCCTTTTTCTTGGTGTTCTCACCTTTTCCTCTTGCACATTCCTCACATTGTTGTACCCATGTGCGAACATCCTTGACCAGTGTAGTCCACCAGAAATGCCTTTGTACCAACTGTATTGTCTTTAGGATTCCTGGGTGTCCTGCCAATGGGGATACATGACACCACTCAAATGCCTTTTTCTGTACCACCTTCGACAGGAGATACAACCGACCATTCCAAAAAGGTAGACCTTGTTTAAGGCTATGCATCGCATTCTCTTTTGCCCATTTCTCCCACCATTCGTTTGTTTTGTTCCCTTTTACCTCATCCAGGAATTTATCCACCTTCAGAACTCAGATAACCCTAGCTGGGTCGATGATTGCCTTGGGTTCAATGTTGAAAGACCCAACTACGGATTCTTGCCGAGATAAAGAATCTGCCTTACGGTTGTCTGTCCCAGGCCTGAAAGTGATAACAAAATCGGATTCCGCAAAGAACAAAGTCCATCTCATTTGTCTCTGAGTGAGAGTTCTGGCAGTTTTCATGTACTGTAGATTACGGTGATCCGAATATACTGTGACCGGATAACGTGCCCCCCACAAATAATGTCGCCATTCCTGAAAGGCCTTCTTTATGGACAGTAGTTCTTTCTCAGCAATGGTGTAGTTCTTTTCAGCCGCTGTGAGCTTTTTGGAAAGGTACGCTACTGGATGCAGCTGGCCAGTGTCTTTATCCCTTTGTGACAAAATGGCGCCTACGGCCTCGTCCGAAGCGTCTGCTTCCACTATGAAAGGGACCCCCAATTGAGGATGCCTCAACACAGGAGCGCTGGTAAATGCCTGTTTCAAGTAATCAAATGCTGTCGAGGCTTCATCGTTCCATACAAAAGGGACCCCCTTACGAAGCAATCTGGTAAGAGGAACCGCTACTTGGGAAAAATGTACGATAAACCTGCGATAGTAATTCGCAAAACCCAAGAAGCATTGTATGTCCCTCAGGCACCGTGGGGTGGGCCATTCCTGTACTGCCTGCACCTTGCGCTCTGCCATGCTCAATCCTTCGGGACACAGGATAACACCCAGGAACTCAACTTCACGCACCCCAAACTCACACTTGCTCAATTTGCAATACAAGTGGAATTCGCGTAGTTTTTTCAAAATCAACACCACATGTCTTTTATGCATCTCGGTGGACCCAGAGTAGATGAGGATATCATCAATATATACTACCACAAAATGGTCCACGTACTCCTTCAAAACGTCGTTGAGAAAATACTGAAATGCCGCCGGGGCGTTGCACAACCCGAACAGCATTACAGTATATTCAAACAGACCATAACGCGTCTTGAAGGCCGTTTTCCACTCATCACCCTCTCTAATGCAGACCAAATGATATGCCCCTCTTAAATCTAGCCGAGTGTAAATAGTGGCTTCTCGCACTTGATCCAACAAAACAGGGATAAGAGGCAAGGGATACCTATTACGGATGGTGTTTTTATTTAACATTCTATAATCACAGCAGGCTCTCAACTCGCCACTGGCTTTCGCTATGAAGAACAGAGGTGAGGCTGCTGGAGACCGAAGAGCCTGATGAAACCTATCTCCAAGAAATGATCCAGGTATTCTCTAAGATGTCGTGTTTCGGGCTCAGATAAAGCATACACCCTACAAGCCGGAATGTGTGCCCCCTCAATAAGATCTATACGACAATCATAGGGTCTATGGGGCGGTAGCCGTTCTGCCTTAGTCTTACTAAACACATCCTCAAACTGTACATACTCGGTGGGTAAAACCACTTCCTTCTCTGCTGCAGTAGCAACACAAAAAGGGTGTGTCAGGGCTATAGCTTGAGACGTTAGTCCCTGTACACAGTGAGACACACATTCCTTGGACAAAAACTGTACTGTCTTGTCCTTCCAGTTTATGGTTGGGCTGTGATGACAAAACCACGGCATACCCAGGATCACCTCATATTGCGGAGCATCGATGATGTTTAGAGATATATCTTCCAAATGTTGTCTCTTCCCATCATCTATAGAGAGTGTGAGGATTTCGGTCTTTTCCCTCAAGAGCCCTGATTTTAACGGCTTCCCATCCACAGCCAATACCTCCTCTGGGATCTCACGAGGAACACTACCCACAGCCAAGTGCTTCACCAACCCGCTGTCAATAAAATTCCCCGTGGCTCCTGAATCCAACATGGCTAAAACCTGATGTATCTGTTGGTGGCACTCCAGGCCCACGGCCAACACAATGTGCGACTCCGTATCCTTCACCGGTTCTATCGATAACGATGGAATCTTCCATTGCTTATCCCCTGACTGCATACTTCTGGATGGTGAACTCTCCCCAAACTCTGTGCCTACTACCGACACTGCTGCTTTCTTATGCTTGTATGTATAGCTCTGAGTCTTTGGTTTTGAGGGACATTCACGTACGTAATGCCCTTTCCTGCCGCAGTACATACATAACCCCTGTGTGCGACGGCTCTCCCTCTCAGTTCTTGAGAGAGGTGCCCTGATAGCTCCTATCTCCATGGGCTCACCGGTTGATTCGTTGCTAGGATTTTCTTTCCTGGGGTTTTTATCTGGTCTATAGAAGGACCTGTCCCCTCGATGCCTTTCGACTCTCTCTGACATACGCCCATCAAGCCTCAAAGACAAACTAATCAGATCAGCACAGGTCACTGGCTGCGGGTCGATTTGTGCTATCACATCTTTCAGATCATCGCGTAAGCCTTGATAGAAAAGAGACATTCTCTTCTCTTCTGGCCATGCGGCTTCAGCCACCAGCCTGTTAAAAGACGTAAGGTACGTCACTAGATCATGTCTCCCTTGCCTCAATTCCAACAATTCTCGGTCTGCGCTGAACGTAGTGGTTCTTCTATCGAACACTTTTTCAAACGCCGCCCTAAAAGCCTCCCAATCAGACAATACTGGGTCGTTGTTCCTAACCAGTGGAACTGTCATGCTTCCCCTTCCCCACACCTCCATTAAACTCTTCCTAGGTCCAATACAGGTAGGAGCCCGTCATGTTCATGCTTGTCGCATGCTTCAGGACAGGGCATCCGCTGTCCAGTTTCCCAGATTGAAACCCACCCCTGTCCCGTGCATCCTGCACACCGTAATGGGATATGTTTGCTGACTTGGCTATACAGTAATGGGTGTTGTTTATGAATCTGTTGTGTAATATACATTGTGACCACGTGATGCGCTTTCATGTTTGACTTTGTTCTGTATTTTGCTTGACTCGGTACATGGGCATTTGTGCGGTGAAGGATCAAGCGGCGGTGGGTTTGGGCCGAGGAGGTAATGGGCATGGTGAATGTTGCTCATCAGCAGCAGGTCAGGTAAGCGCACGTCACGTAACGTGCACTACGTCTGCAGTCGTTTTGGGTGTGGCGAGGCTATTTATGCCACACCCATCCTCCAGAACACACTTTGCCTTCCGCCTTGTGGAGGAGTTGGACATCCCGCTTACCTGCTCTGTGCTGGAGTGTCTCTGCGCTTCACGGAGGATTCCCTCCTTCACTGCTGCAGTCCTTCTGATTCACGGTGCATCCGGAGCTACAGAAAGAAGAAGAAAAAAGCTAAGTGAACGTTTTAAGTTGGATTTAGGCGCCCTACGCAAGAAAGCAAGAAGCAAGCGCGCAAATACTCACCTAGTTTGGTTTTGGGACATCTTTGGAGAACTCCCCTGAAAGAGGAAAGACAGTGATGAGCGTCATCATAAATATGTAAAACGAATATTGTGATGGAACATTGTAATGCCAAAGGAATGAAGAAATGTTATGTATTTATCCATTTTTAGTTTAAGCGTTTAGTTAAGAATCAGGAAGAGCATAAAGAGAGTTTTTGCTGTGTGCTATGGGAAATGTTATTTCTTTCACCCAATAAAGGTCGTCACCCAATATAGGTCGTGAAGAATAAGGGAGAGTTGGGGCAATAGAGTAAGTGACAAGAAAGAATAAAGAAGTCATTATTTTGCGCACAGTTTTGGGAAAAACTTGAAAACCAGTAACTTATTTTCAACACTTAATCTTAAACATAGGTACAAGCAAGCAGCTGTCCTCTACATACGTTGACACCTCAATTACTCAACCTGAACACGCTTCACGACGACTACAGGACCCGACGTACAACACTCCTAATTCGCAGGTAGGAGACTATACAGGAATTCTAAAGGACTTCTCCGAGAATAGTGTACGTTAACACCTGATTATAGGTTTCTGGTTAGTTATACGTTTCCTTATTGCCTCGCAGGTCGACAACTAGGAGCAACTAGCGTCCAGGATCCGGCCCTCCTCCCTGAACCCCAATTGAGTAGCCTTAGTGTTTTTATCCCTACAAAGGTTATAAGTTAGGGAATTGGGAAGTCGGTCCATAACGTCTCTGCGAACTCAACATACAAGCAACGGACAGGTAGGATTGCTTGTGTCTCTGACAGAAGGCAAAGCCCACGAATATAAGTTCGCCCAGGCGTTATGGATCCGTCTACCTCGGTGTCTTTGCAGAGCATAGCAACAATCTTGGCTGACATACAATCTGAAAATGCAGCTCTCCGAAGAGACATCTCTGCTTTGCAATCTAGTATGCAAGCGTCTAGTACATCAGGTCCAGCTACCTGGAGTTTTCCAGCCACTCAAAAGCCAGTCTTAAAACCAGCTACCTTTCAGCCTATGATGCAAACCCTGCATAGCAGTGCCTCTTCTGCTCCCACCCAAATCCAGGTGATGACTCCAGTCACAATCCCCTTAGCTCCGCCGGAGAGGTTTTATGGAGATAGTAGCAAGTATACCATATTCCTGAATCAATGCCATTTACACTTCATAGCAAAGCCCACAGCTTTTCCTGATGACTCCTCTAAGGTGGCATTTATATTATCTTACTTAGGAGGTGATGCAGCCCTCTGGTCTGTACCGATAGTAGATCGTGATGATCCGATATTATATGATCTTCGGAGGTTCAAACAGACAATGAAAAAATTGTTTGCCAAACATGTCTTTGTGCAATCCGCAGATCATGAATTGTTACATTTAAAACAAGGCACTTCGGATTTATTACACTATATTTCACAATTCAATAGGCTTGTAATTGAAGCAGAATGGCCCGAAGAAAAGAGAGTTTCCCTTTTTATAAAGGTTTACGAGAAGAGCTGAAAGACATGGTTACACAAATCCTGGATCCTCCAGAGAACATAGAGGAATTCATAGATTTGGTAGTAAAATTTAACCATCGTCTATCTGAACGTAAGGGAGAAAAAGGACGTTCTGAACATAAACTGTTTACTTTCAAGGAAAGAGCTAGTGTTAAAACTGAGTTAACTCCAAGACTAGACGCAGAAGAACCTATGCAAATAGGTACCATTAAAGGACCCCTCTCAAAAGATGAGAAAGAGAAACGAAGGAAACTAAATCAATGTCTTTATTACGGAAAAGCAGGACATTTTGTAAAGGAGTGCCCAACTCGCCCAAATAAACCAAAAAACAAGTTCAATGTCGCAGGAGTTGCCCAACAGTCGGAAAACTGAAAAGCTCGACAAGACAAGGGGCCAGTCTGTCGAGTGAGTTAGCTAGTTTGGCCTCCATGGCTTCTGGGATCTCATATCAACACCTTAGTATTAAAGTAACTTTACAATCCCAATCCAATCAAGAAAAGGTCTGGTCAGTTGATGCATTGATAGATTCAGGAGCAACTGGCAACTTTATAGATACTCACTTTTTACACGAATTAGGCTTAATAATGGAACCCAAAAGTCATCCAGAAGTAGTCAGAGCCGTGGACGGTAAGGAGCTGACGTCAGGACTGGTGCAACATCACACTGAACTTCTTACAATGATAAGTTCCACTGACCATAGTGAACACATCACATTTGACATAATTGATGCCCCCCAGTTCCGACTCATTTTAGGCATTCCTCGGTTAGTACAGCATAACCCCAAGATTGATTGGGTTCAAAAGACAGTGTTGTTCAACTCAGAGTATTGTCAATCTACTTGTTTAACAGATCATGTATCTGAACATCTTGTTCGAGGTTATGATTTCCCAAAAGACTCCAAGAGTATTCTACTCCTAGAAGGGGTACCCATAGAATATTCGGATCTCACAGATGTTTTTGATACAAAAAAGGACAATACCCTACCTCCACACAGAGACTTTGATTGTCAAATAGATCTGATGCCTGGAGCCACTCTGCCGTGCAGCAGAATCTATGCTCTTACCGAAAAAGAAAATGAGCATCTAAGGGAGTACCTAGATGAATATCTTGCCAATGGGTTTATTCGACACTCCAAATCCCCTGTATCTTCCCCTCTGTTTTTCATTCCAAAGAAGGGGGGGGATTTGCGCACGTGTCTCGATTATCGCGCTCTGAACAATGTTACCATAAAGAATAGGTATCCACTTCCTTTAATTCCAACGCTCTTAGACCAGATAAAGGATGCTACCATTTATACCAAATTGGACCTGCTTGGAGCATACCATTTAGTAAGAGTCCGCAAAGGTAATGAATGGAAAACAGCATTTCGCACAAAATTCGGCTTGTATGAATATCAAGTCATGCCTTTCGGACTCTGCAATGCTCCGGAAGCGTTTCAATTTTTTATAAATGAAGTGCTAAGAGATTTCTTGGATGTGTGTTGTGTTGTATACATTGATGATATCTTGATTTATTCGACAAACACAACTGAACATGTAAAACAAGTAAGGGCGATTCTTCAGCAGCTATTACAAAACTCTCTATTCGTCAAATTAGAAAAGAGCATATTTCACACCACTAAAGTGGAGTTTTTAGGATATGTCATCAGCCCCAAAGGGATTGAAATGGATCCCAACAAGATACAGGCAGTTCTCAATTGGCCTAGTCCCTCTTCGGTGAAACAAGTGCAAAGCTTTTTGGGGTTCGCCAATTTTTATAGGCGTTTCATTCGCAACTTCTCTCAGATCATCACGCCCATTACTCGACTGTTGCGAAAAAATGTAAAATTTGATTGGACTCAAGAAGCAGAACTTGCTTTTCAAAACCTGAAACTACAATTCACTTCTGCTCCCATTTTGGTGCATCCCGATCCTTCAAAGCCTTTCATAATAGAAGCAGATGCTTCTCAATTTGCTATTGGAGGTATACTGTCCCAGAGACATAAAGACACTGGTCAAATGCATCCCATAGCCTATTACTCCAGGAAACTCACTCCAGCAGAACAAAACTATGCTATTGCGGATAGAGAGTTATTAGCAATAAAAGCTGTCTTCGAAGAATGGCGCCATTACCTGTTAGGTGCCCGACATCCTGTAACAATTTACACTAATCACCGCAATTTACAGTGTTTGCGTTCCGTTAGGGCTCTGACTCCTCGACAACTTCGTTGGACTCTTTTTTTTAATGATTACAATTTTATCATCACCTATCGACCAGGAAAAGAGAATCAAAAAGCCGATGCTCTGTCTCGTATAGGAATTTTAGATGATATGTACCCTACATCGGACGCTGTACAACCTATATTGCCTGCACAATGTTTTCAGGTAGGAGCTCTTTACACAGATGTAGTTCTGGATATTAAAAAGATCTTACAAGACAAAAAGGCATCAGAGTGGCAGAAGACCTATCCCTTGTTACAATGGAAGAATGAGTTATTATTTGTGAATGAACAAATATTTGTACCAACTACAGACTTACAAACTCAAGTTATACAGTTACATCATGATACGCTTATGTCAGCTCATCCAGGTGTGACAAAAACTTATCAATCGATCAAGCGAGGTTTCTGGTGGCCCTCCATGTTTCGGGATGTGCAGAAGTATGTTGAAACCTGTACTACCTGCATCCAAAATAAACCACAACATCAAGCTCCTAGTGGGTTGTTACGTCCCTTACCAATACCTCCGCAGCCATGGCATACTGTATCCCTAGATTTTATTGTAGAGCTTCCCCGTACCCAAAATGGTTTCACTACCATTTTAACTGTGGTTGACCATTTTTCTCGCATGGCTCATTTTGTTCCTCTAAGGAAATTACCTTCAGCAAAAGAGTTAACTCACATATTTACAAAAGAGGTTATGAGGCTACATGGAATCCCATCAGTGGTCATTTCCGATAGAGGCTCTCAATTTATTTCTCATTTTTGGCAACACTTAGGCAAATCTCTGAACATGGACATTCGCACCTCCTCTAGTTATCATCCTCAAACCGATGGTCTTACTGAACATACTAATCAAACTATTGAACAGTTCCTTCGCTGTGCATTAACGGAATGTGAGTTCGAATGGTCAGATATACTATGGGTTCTCGAGTTTGCTTACAATAACATGGATCACTCTTCTACTAGTATGTCTCCATTCTTTTGCACCTATGGTTTTCATCCAAAAAGCATTCCCCGCTCATCCGTGTCTCCTTCTACTATACCATCAATTAAGGAACATGTTAAAAATTTGGTATCGATCCAAGCACAGGCTCATTATCATCTGGCAAGTGCGAAGGAAAACCAAAAACATATCTCTGATTCTCACCGATCTGTGCAACCCGATTATGCTGTAGGAGATAAAGTTTGGTTATCCACGAAACATCTAAAAATCAGAACTAGCAAAAAGTTTTGTCCTCGATTCATAGGACCATTTATTATTGAAAGGATCATAAATCCGGTCAGTATCAGGTTGACTCTCCCTTCCAGATTTCGGTTTCATCCGGTATTCCATGTCTCTTTGTTAAAGCCGTTCAACCCCTTGACTCGAACGCCCTTAGCTCCCCCAGCTGTAGACGTAGATGGTACTCCTGAATTTGAAGTGCAATCCATTGTGGATTCGAAAAGAATCCGTGGCAAGTTGTTCTATTTCATTCATTGGAAGGGCTACGGTCCTGAGGAACGCTCTTGGGAACCTCTTGCCAACGTCCAAAATGCACCACGGTTAGTTAAGGCGTTTCATTCCCGGTATCCCGATAAACCAAAACCTGTGCCTCAGGTCTTAGGGGGGATTTTGCGGGGGGTACTGTCATGCTTCCCCTTCCCCACACCTCCATTAAACTCTTCCTAGGTCCAATACAGGTAGGAGCCCGTCATGTTCATGCTTGTCGCATGCTTCAGGACAGGGCGTCCGCTGTCCAGTTTCCCAGATTGAAACCCACCCCTGTCCCGTGCATCCTGCACACCGTAATGGGATATGTTTGCTGACTTGGCTATACAGTAATGGGTGTTGTTTAATGAATCTGTTGTGTAATATACATTGTGACCACGTGATGCGCTTTCATGTTTGACTTTGTTCTGTATTTTGCTTGACTCGGTACATGGGCATTTGTGCGGTGAAGGATCAAGCGGCGGTGGGTTTGGGCCGAGGAGGTAATGGGCATGGTGAATGTTGCTCATCAGCAGCAGGTCAGGTAAGCGCACGTCACGTAACGTGCACTACGTCTGCAGTCGTTTTGGGTGTGGCGAGGCTATTTATGCCACACCCATCCTCCAGAACACGCTTTGCCTTCCGCCTTGTGGAGGAGTTGGACATCCCGCTTACCTGCTCTGTGCTGGAGTGTCTCTGCGCTTCACGGAGGATTCCCTCCTTCACTGCTGCAGTCCTTCTGATTCACGGTGCATCCGGAGCTACAGAAAGAAGAAGAAAAAAGCTAAGTGAACGTTTTAAGTTGGATTTAGGCGCCCTACGCAAGAAAGCAAGAAGCAAGCGCGCAAATACTCACCTAGTTTGGTTTTGGGACATCTTTGGAGAACTCCCTGAAAGAGGAAAGACAGTGATGAGCGTCATCATAAATATGTAAAACGAATATTGTGATGGAACATTGTAATGCCAAAGGAATGAAGAAATGTTATGTATTTATCCATTTTTAGTTTAAGCGTTTAGTTAAGAATCAGGAAGAGCATAAAGAGAGTTTTTGCTGTGTGCTATGGGAAATGTTATTTCTTTCACCCAATATAGGTCATCACCCAATATAGGTCGTGAAGAATAAGGGAGAGTTGGGGCAATAGAGTAAGTGACAAGAAAGAATAAAGAAGTCATTATTTTGCGCACAGTTTTGGGAAAAACTTGAAAACCAGTAACTTATTTTCAACACTTAATCTTAAACATAGGTACAAGCAAGCAGCTGTCCTCTACATACGTTGACACCTCAATTACTCAACCTGAACACGCTTCACGACGACTACAGGACGCGACGTACAACACTCCTAATTCGCAGGTAGGAGACTATACAGGAATTCTAAAGGACTTCTCCGAGAATAGTGTACGTTAACACCTGATTATAGGTTTCTGGTTAGTTATACGTTTCCTTATTGCCTCGCAGGTCGACAACTAGGAGCAACTAGCGTCCAGGATCCGGCCTTCCTCCCTGAACCCCAATTGAGTAGCCTTAGTGTTTTTATCCCTACAAAGGTTATAAGTTAGGGAATTGGGAAGTCGGTCCATAACGTCTCTGCGAACTCAACATACAAGCAACGGACAGGTAGGATTGCTTGTGTCTCTGACAGGAACAGCCCAATTAGCAGCATCACCTATCAAATAAGAAATCGCAAATGCCACTCTGGAATGATTGTTGGGAAACGATGATGGCTTACAAGAGAAATGGAGCATTATTTGTGTCAAAAACACTTGTATTTTCAATGGATCTCCGGCATACCTCTCAGGACTGGCTAGAGGAATCGGGGGGGGGTACTGTCACCTGTATCTGGGGATTACTAGTGACAGATACATCAAAAGGGTTCCTGGTTAACTTGTCCACCCTATCCCGTAGTGCCGCTGTTTCCAGCCTAGAGGCCGCTAATTCCTGTTGTACTAGAGCCAAAGCCTGAACCACATCGTCCATAGACGCCATCTATAGTCTCACCCGGACCGGGAGGAGTAACCTATCTTGGGTGCGTAATTCTGTCAGGTTTTGTACTCCTCAGGATCCGGATGATGCTACAAGGGGTCCACCCCTTGACATCCCCAATCTCTGAATATAAGGTTACAGAGCGTTAGGGCAATCAAGTGAGGGAAAGGTAAGGATAGGGAACCTCAGGGATGTGAACCTATAAGACAAAACAACAGGTATCAATACACACATATGTATACATGACTACTCTAGTAAGGTCTCACTAAAGCCGATTACTACCTTAGACACACGTGCATGGAACGTCATTTCACCTCTCCATAAAATAACATCCAATTCCTGTTCTGACGGATATCCTATAAGATAGAACATATGTTAACCACTTCCATTCACAACTCATACCATGGCACAGCTATGTATATATGATTCCAAAAGTAACAACAGTACTTGTCTACCATACACCTAACAGACTCACCGGTTCGGTGTGAGTTCGCTTTTCAAAACAAAGAAAAAGAAATCCAGAAACAAAATGAAGCGGAATCCTTCAGCACTTTAGATTCATTGGAACTCCAGTGAGATAAAATAGATAAGTGTTCATAGTGATTAGAACTGACTTATGAATCCCCAATGTCGCGTTTCCCTACTAAATGAATAAACAGCGGTTTCCTCACCGCATCGGCAGAACAAAGATAAAGGTCATAGTTTGGGCAAAAGGCCACTATAAACAGAAAAGAGATTTTTTGTGATCTCAACCGCAGCTCCTAGTCATTATGTGACGCGCATTCACCGTCCATTGTGAATGCCGTCTACATCAAACACTTCCAACCCTAATCCGCGGTATCATAACCGCTGCTGGCTCTCTTCGTTCTCGACGTGCGTTCACCATCTGGAGTAACGCCGTCAGAACACGGAACTTCCTCCGAAATAAGAAACAGGATGCCAACACTTACCCAATCCTGTGTGGGCGCCCTCGAACCCCGAGTCCTCGGGAATATGCAGGATCCTAGCTCAGCCGAGCTAGTGCCAGAGCGGCTTCTCGCTTCCGCGTCTCCCGCTCCAGACGATGTCCGAACTCCAAAATTACGCACGCTTCCGTGTGCGTACAGCAGCGTTTTAAGGACGCTGACTCCTCCCATCCGCCAGCCTCCTGGGAAATGTAGTCTATATCCTAGGCAGGCGCACTACGTCCTTGAATCCTGACAGTGTCTATACCAGAACTTAAATCTCAACCTTCTTCATTAATCTCCAAGATGTCTTCTGGTGGAACTCAACGCAATCCAGGTCGTTCCAATAGTAGAGGAAGAGACCCAGATCGACTTGTGCGTTCCATTGGAGATCGATCACAAGCTCTTCAAGCTGTGGCAGCTCTTACGCAGGATAGAGATAGAGACAAGTCACGTTCTCCTCTAAAATCTCCTTCATCTACTGAGGAGGGTGCACCCTGAATCCTGATTTAATGTTTAATTATTTAATATTAAAGTTATGATAAGAATCTATTTATAGTTATCCAATATAGCAACCAATTAGAAATATTATGAATTTAGAGTTAGTATATATAAGTATTAAATCCTAAACTTTAAACTTTTCCCTTCTCTCTTTCTTTATTCTATAAAATCCCACTGGCGTATATATACTAAACACTTAAGGACTAATGTTTCTTTATTCTTACGTCTTCCTTTTTCTCCTTTTTTCTAGCTTATCATATACTATGAATATTATGAATTAAAAATTAATATAAGACGTTTAATGCTAATGTTCTCCTCTCTTCCCATTTCTTCTCTTCTATTTTCTCACTCATCGATTCTCCATTACACTATCTATTTTAATATATCCTTTTTACTAATATATATATATAATAAAATCCAATTATTTCATAGTGTTATAATAATATGTATGCTATGAATTTTAGGAATATTTTTAAAAAAATTGGTAAGTATAAATAT
Organism: Calotriton arnoldi; assembly: GCA_963921515.1. Lineage (NCBI taxonomy): Eukaryota > Metazoa > Chordata > Amphibia > Caudata > Salamandridae > Calotriton > Calotriton arnoldi. The sequence goes on along the minus strand of CAWUFW010002083.1, from coordinate 460,817 downwards.
TTAATTTAAAAACAACAATTCTTTCTCTTCTCCCTTTCTTTACTCTATAAAATTCTACTGACATATATATCCTACACATTTAAGGACTACAGTTCTTTTATCCCTACGTCTCTCCCTTTTCTCCTTTTTTTACTTACCATATTGTACGACTGTTATGAATTAAATTAATATAAGATGTTTAATACTGATGTACTCTTCTTTTCACATTTCTTTTCTTCTATTCTCTTATTCATTGATTCTCCATTTCACTACCAATCTAATATTATCTAGATGTATTAATATTTATTTAATCATTTGTGAACAACATTTAATTGTGCGAATATACAAATATTGCATTATTATTTAAATCACTCAACTCCATTATCACATTATTTAAACTTTATTATATTTAATATTCAATATCAATATCATACTCTGTAATTTTCATATATCTTATTTTATACATTTATCACTCTGTTTTTCCCTTCTTTCCTCTCTCTCATTATTTATATTACACTGTTTTTCTATTCCTTCTCTTAAATCTTTTCTTCCCTCCTTTATCTCCTTGCATTTGCACATAATAAGATTACAATTATTTTATAATTTTACAATGTTGTAATTTCACTGTTATAGATTTTATATATAATATGGATTAAGAATTAACATATATAAGTTAAAGTGTAAAAATATTCATCCTCTTTATTACTTTCTGGAATTCCATAGATATGTATAGTATAGACGTCTGACCCCAACTCTATCTCCTTCCTGCTTTTCTTTTCTTCTTCCTCTATCTATCAATTTTTCATTACACTGCTTATTATGTTACTTTGATGTTTTAATGTTTACCAAATTAATTAAGGTGACACCTTATCATATTACTATGCCTTTATTGTATTATATTACTCAATGTAAATGCCCTATTACTTAAACATGTTCCTATACAGTACTTATTACCATTACCATACCATTTAAGATTTTGCATTTACTATTATATATATTCTTCTCTTTACTTTCCTTCTTCCTCTCTTGCTCTCTTTTCTCTTTTATCGCATTGTAATTTCTTTTATGTCTTTCCCTATTTATACACTGCTGTGTATACCTCGCTATTCTAATATTTATCTTATTCAATTTTACCTATCTAATTAATTATGATAGCGCCTATACTATATCACTATACAGCTGCTATACTATTTAGGGGCCGATTCCGATTCCGGCCGGAAATCTCTCCGATTGAGCCGGACCCGGAGAGAATTCCGACCGAATCGGACCCTAGCAGTCCGACCGGACGACTACGATGCGCACGCATGCTATCGGACTCGAGTCGGTCGGACTCCCATTGAAGTCAATGGGAGCCGGTCGTACAACGCGTACGCGGGCTCCCATTGACTCAATGGGTGCGAGGCGGACAAGGGCGCCCCCTACAGCGTGTACGCGTCCATGCGCATCGCAGCATACATGCACAGGTAGGGGGGACCCATGGGTCCCCCCTGTGTGCGACTCGCGCGCCTACGCGTACAGGGGGGTCCGACGCGGACCCCCAAAGTCCGGCTCCGACAGCTTTTTCGAGCCGGACGGCGCGAGTCGGTCTGCTCGCGGCGCGCATCGTACTTACCCGGCTGGGAAACGTCTCCATAGCGTGGTGCGAGTCGTGTCCATGCGAGTCGGTCGGAGCGTGTTGAAGCCGCGTTCGAGTCGGTCGGCGATTTTGCGGGTGCTTGCATCGTACTCGCTCGGCCGGACCCGCGTACGATTCGGTCGGGAAACAGGGCTCCGAATCGGATCCGGTGAATCCGAATCCGATTTGGAGCACTACCGGCCGAGATCGGAATCGGCCCCTTAGTTGTTATATCATCTTAACATGATTGTATCCGATCTTTATTACTATCATTATACTATATAAGATCTCACATATATTATATTATTTTATATATTGTTCATTACTATCAATATGATGACTTTATCATATTCTTTTCACCCACTTTGCTGCCGGATGGGGCTCCCCCGAAAGTTTAGATCCACAGGAAACAGCTTTATCCCCTTAAATACTGTATTATTTTTACGTAGTACACTTACCATTTTTCTATTTCTTCTTTCTTCTTTTCTTTTGCTCTTTCTTTTCTTTTCTTTTTCTTTTTCTTTTTTTACTTTTACTTTTCTACTTTTACTTATCCCCTTAATTAATTCTTTCTTAGTTTTAGTATATCAATCTCTTTTTAATCAATTATCCTAATATCTGTTAACAATTATCTGATACTTCTTCTTCCTCCTTGTCCAAAACTTCCTCTTTCATCCTTATCCCTCTTACACTCTCTTATCCTTCTCAGAGGTTAATATCCTTTCATCTTAACGTACAAATTGCATTTAGTGTCCCTTCCACTTCTCATCCACTGCATATCGTTTCATGGAATGTTCATGGCCTTGCACATTTTATTAAACGGAAAAAAGTATTATCATACCTGCAAACTAAAAAGACGGACATTGCACTTTTACAAGAAACTCATCTGAATGCTTTAGAATCCTCTAAGCTACGACGAGACTGGATAGGAAAAGTTATACATTGTGATCTGGCAACACAGCCTCTATCTAATGATGCTCAACCAAGGAAATGTGGAGTGGCTATTCTACTTCATAAAACCTTACCTGTTACTATTATCGAAACCTGGATTGATCCGGAGAGCAGATACATTTTTGCAATGCTAAAAATAGGTGACAAGATCCTTTGTGTAGGCTCCGTGTACGCCCCAGCAGGAGCCAAACGTTCCTTTTTTCTTAGCTTAAATCGACTATTGATTGAAATAGGAGCATCCAAATATATAATAGGTGGTGACTGGAATTTAGCCCGTGACTCTGTATTAGATCGAACAGGCCCCTTAGACAAATGTAATGAAGGGGATAGAGCTTTATTAAACGACATAACCTCGGATCATGGACTAATAGATCACTGGCGCCTTTGCCATCCATCTGATCAGGAGTTTACCTTCCTCTCTTCTACCCATGGCACCCAATCTAGAATAGATTATTTTCTTATCTCACACTCGATAACTGCTACCACCACTGATTCCCAAATTTTAGAAACTGCAATATCTGATCATGCGCCTGTTCTTCTTGCCTTAGAATTAGGTTTAACCTCTCCAGGCCGTAAACCATGGCGTCTAAATATTCAAAGGTATCGCCCACCTAAAGGTAAAACCCTACTACGCTCTCACCTCTCTGATTATTTGAACATCAACAAGTTTTTTGTTTCTTCTAATAGAACTGTTTGGGCAGCTGCTAAAGCAACCATTTGTGGTCAAATAATGAGAGATGCAGCAGAAGCCAATATGTCGGCGTCACTTCGTTGTATTGAGTTGGAGACTCAAATTATTTCCCTAAATGCGACAATATTCACCCCACCCTACAATACCCAACCGTCGTAAACTAGAACTGGCTAAAATGGAACTTAATAACTTATATACTTCCAAAGTGGAATATGCCCTACAGCGCCTTAAGGGTAGACACTATGAACAAGGGGAGAAAGCAGGTCGATTGCTTGCAGCTCAGCTGAAACAACGTGAAGCAGCTATGGCCATTCCTGCAATACGTAGTGAAACGGGTGAAATTCTTACAAAACCGCAAGAAATAGTTGACACCTGTGCATCTTTTTATAAACATCTTTATTCTCCTGATGCGTCAAAAACCGAAGATCAATTAGCTGCCTATCTTGCTGACATCAACCTTCCTTCCATTACAGATGAAGGTAGAGCCCTCCTTGATGGAAATATTACCAAAGAAGAAATAACTGCAGCCATTACCAAATTACCTTATCATAAATCCCCTGGGAAAGATGGTTTCCCTGCTGAATTTTATAAATGGACTGGATCAGAAACAGTTGACACCTTGTTTTCTGCTTTGCAGGAAGCTGTCTAAGTAGATTCACTGGGTCCTATTTCTAATAGAGCATTAATTGCAGTCATTCCAAAACCTGGTAAAGATCCACTACTCTGTAGTAGTTATCGACCTATATCATTAATAAATACTGATGTCAAGATCTTTGCAAGTATTTTAGCAGCACGCCTCCGCAAAGTTATCCCTTCTCTTATACACCGATTACAAGTGGGTTTTGTTCCAGGTCGTTCATCTAGAAACCACCTTCGAACCCTGGCCCATAACTTATGGCCTGCTAATGAGTTGACAGATGATGCTGTTGCTCTCTCATTAGATGCAGAAAAAGCATTCGATCGAATTGACTGGAGATACCTGTTTGCAACCATGAAACGCTTTGGCCTAGGTGATTCATTTATTTCCAAAGTTCGTCTTCTATATTATAATTCAATAGCTCAGGTTAACTGTGGTGGTTTTCTCTCAGACCCTTTCCCGATTCGTAGAGGCACCCGTCAAGGTTGTCCCCTTTCTCCCCTTTTATTTCTATTAGTAATAGAACCTCTTGCCTCTTTAATTCGCCACTCGCCACAAATACAAGGCATACCTATGCCAAACGGTGATTCTAAATTATATCTATATGCCGACGATATTCTTCTTATGCTTAAAGATCTTCCATGTTCCTTACCAGCCTTACTTGAAATTATTGACAGTTTTGCAACTCATTCCGGTTACAAAGTGAACTGGGATAAAAGCGAGGCTCTTCCACTTTCTCTTGGTACCACAAAAGCTTCAATAGATGGCTATCCTTTTTGTTGGAAATCATCACAATTGAAATATCTCTGGGTTCTAGTTAATAGAGGCTTATCCAATATGGTCTCAGATAATCTCAATCCTCTTATAACACAAATGGAAACTGATTTTTCTAAATGGTCTCTTTTAGGCTTCTCTTTGTGGGGAAGGGTACAGGCTGTTAGGATGGTCACCTTGCCTCGTTTTACTTACATATTAGGAATGCTCCCGATAGTTATCCCCTTATCTACATTACGTCGAGTAGATAATCGTATTAGGTCTTTTGTTTGGGGTTCTATCCGTCCTCGCTTAGCTGTCACCAAACTAATGGCTCGACGTCCTTATGGTGGTTTGGGTTTACCATCTTTGGAACATTATTCCTTAGCCTTACACCTTTCACAACTATTTTATTTACTCCCAAACTACACCGACCCTCCACAGTGGGTTCAAATAGAACATTCTCTTCTTAATCGAAACGATGGCCTTAACTTTCTTTATGGTATTAGATATCCACGTTCTTCCCCTCCACATCCGGGGATGCAAGCTACTTATCAAGCATGGCATCGAGCACATCGACTGACACAAACCTCTTACCGCCTGCATTATAAAGCTCCACTTTGGAACAATGAAAGTATTCGAATAAATAGTAAAGCACTTCAATGGTCTATTTGGATATCATGGGGCATCCATACACTTGATCAGGTCTTGTCAAATGGGGAGCTAAAATCATTTGACTTGATTCATAAAGCAGTGCCTGTCACGTTGTGCATGCCAATGCACAACATGCCTTTTTAACATTGTGGCGGGTGCTGCTTACAGCACCGCCCGCGACAATGTTAAATATGCGGAATCCTAATAGGCACAGCGGGACCGCCGCACCTCTGGCGGTCGGTCCTGTGTACCGTTATTGTGGCGGGCGGACAAAGTCCGCCCGCCATCATAATAGACCCCTCAGTGTCCAGGACCTGAGGGGCACCACTTGGGGAGCAGGAACTCGCTGAAGATGGGTCCAGGAGCTGTTGGGGAGCCTTTTATATCCCTAATGCTCAGATCAAGGGGCCAGCAGACTAGCCCTTTGAATCACTCTGGGTTCCTGGGTTCAAGATGGTGTGGACGTCCAGTTCTTCCTCAGGAAGAGGGCAACAGGTCAGTGCAGCAGAGCAGCAATTCCTTTTGACCAGCAGTCCAGCAGAGTGACAGCCCTTGTAGCAGCACAGAAGTCCTTCCTGGCAGAGTATTCACAGGTCTCGAAGTGTACTGACGCGTGTGTGTCTGAGGTCCCTCTTTTATACCCTGTTGCCCTAGTTCTAGAAGTGGGAAAAGCTTCTAGACAGTTACTTTGAAGTGCATGGAATTTCCTGCCTCACCAAATTGCTAAGGCAAGAAAATGCCAACTTTCTAAAAGTGGCATTTTCAGAACTGTAATTTAAAATCTGACTTTACCATAAGTTAGGATTTTAAATTAGGATTCCAGAGACACCAAACAGGAACTGGTCATCACTTCCGATCTGGAAATTACACTTATAAAATGTAATAAGGCAGCTCCAATGTTATACTGTAGACCTTGCAGTAGTGAAAATTGAATTTAAGAGTTTTTCACTACTGGGACATATAAAACTTAAACGTATATGTCCTACTTTTTAAATACATTGCACTCTGCCCTCTGGGCTGTCCAGGGCCTATCCTAAGTGTGTCTTAAATGTACTAAAAATGAAGGTTTGGACCTGGAAAAAGCTTTATTTTGCCAGGGCAAAATGGTAGTTTAAAACTGCACACACAAGCTGCAATGGCAGGCCTGAGACATGGTTAAAAACCACCTACTAAAGTGGGTGGCACAATCAGTGCTGCAAGCCCACTAGTAGCATTTAATTTACAGGCCCTGGGTACGTGTAGTACCACTTTACTAGGGACTTGTAAGTAAATTAAATATGCCGATTGGGGATAAGCCAATATTATCATGGTTTAAGGAGTGAGCACGTGCACTGTAGCACTGGTTAGCAGCGGTAAAGTGCGCAAAGTTCTAATGCCAGCAAAAAGTAGAAAAGAACAATGGAGGGGGAAAGCAAAACGTTGGGGGAAAGACCACCTTAATGCTGACAGGTCTAATAAGTTGTTACAGATTTCTCAATGTAAAACTCTTTCCTAGGGTATTTATCAAAGCGTTGACAAAATATAACCTATCCCTCATGGTGCTGAGTCCGAGCAGTCCAGGGCTCACTCGGGGGGTGTTCTGGACCAGAAACCCAGAACATAGCAACACACTACATTAACATTAAAAAAATCAATGTCCAGCCATTGCTTTTTCTTTAATTAATGCATACACAACTAAATACTATGATCTAAAGGACAAATATTTACAGGATTTCAGGTGGTTTTATGCACTGGAATCCCTCTTAGGGGTTTTGCAGATTAACCTGCTTTCAAGTCACACACCTTAAAGAAAAGACACTGGGCAACTAAACATGTAAATGTAGTAAGTTCCTTGGAGATATTATGGGATATTTTGCACAGTAAGGCTCTCATAATAAGCACCAGCAGTGGTCAAATATGAGCATACTGGAAACCATGAGGTGTTTCAAAATTAAAAAGGTTAAGTCAACAGTTTCTGTCAAGTACTTCACTAAGTAAAATGAGAGGCCTACTTTCAGCACCTTTACAAATAAATAAGCAAGCCTGTTCACTTTAATTTGAAAATAAAGATGATCAACTTGCCTAGAGAGACACATCAAATAGACTACACAACCCAAAGCATACATTGACAGGAACATTATTTCTCCTTCTTGTAACACCAAGCACTTGCCATGCCTGGACTTTAAAAGGGGTATACGTATGAAGCCCCATCGTACTGCATTTGTCAGAGAGTTGACAATGTAAAAAAAACATTCCTATTGTATTTGCCAAATACTGCTAAATGTAAATCCCATTGTGTTTGTCCCCCTTCCTCTTGCATTGTTCAGAGAGTTAACTATATAAAAGCCTGTCATATTGCATTTTTCAGAGCATTCACAATGTAAATCCCCAGCCTATTGTGTTTGGCAAGGAGTTCAGTGTAAAACCCCTTCCTACAGCATTTTGTCAGAGTATTTGCAATGTAAAGCCACTTTGTATGGTCTTTGACGAGTAGTTCAATGTAATACCAATTCTTATAATATTTGTCAGAGAGTTCACTATGTTAAACCCCTTCCTATATTATTAGTCATGGGGGTATTCCTTGTAAAGCCCCTTCCAGCCTTTGGCCTGTGTCTGCATTAATAATAATTACCATCTCAGTTATGAGCAATGGAACTATTTCTTAGGAGGGCTAACAAAACTATTTTTCAGTCAATCAATCAGGGTCTCGTATAGCGCGGCTACTCACCCGTGAGGGGCTCAAGGTGCTGGGGAAGGGGGGCTGCTGGTCGGACTGGGTAGAGGATCATTCCAAGAGCCAGGTCTTGAGGTCCTTCCTGAACTGGGTCAGTGACGCAGATTGCCTGAGGTGGAGGGGCAGGGTGTTCCAGGTCTTGGCAGCAAGATAGGAGAACGACCTTCCTCCGGTTCTTGTCTTGTGGATTCTTTGGACGGAGGCAAGGGTGAGTTGGGAGGGTCGGAGTTGTCTGGCGGGTACGTGGAATGTGAGGCGGTGGTTCAGGTATGCTGGTCTTTCATTGTGTAGAGCTTTGTAGGCATGAGTGAGGAGCTTGAAAGTGATTCTCTTGTTGACTGGGAGGCAGTGGAGTTGTCGGAGGTGTTGCGTGATGTGGCTGCGGCGGGGTATGTCGAGGACCAGTCTGGCTGCAGCATTTTGGACATTCTGTAGTTTCTTGAGCTGTTTCTGGGTGATGCCGGCGTGAAGTGTGTTGCCATAGCTGAGTCTGCTGGTGATGAGTGCATGGATGACCGTCTTTCTGGATTCTAAGGTGATCCATCTGAATGTCTTTCGAAGCATGCGGAGCGTGTGGAAGCAGGCTGAGGAAACTGCGTTGATTTGGCGGTTCATAGTGAGCGATGAGTCCAGTATGATGCCCAGGTTGCGTGTGTGGTCTGTCGGTGGGTGCACAGACAGAATATCGAGTTGTTAATGTCGACCTACCATAATATCGAGTTATAAATATTGTAGTGCAAGAATATCGACTGCAAGAATATCGTGGTCCAGAATATCGATAGTAAGGTAAGAAATATCGTTTTTGTTAATATCGAAATCAGTAACATCGTTAGTAAAAATATTGTTGCTTATAATATCAATTTTTATATTAGTGTGATGTATTTTAGTATGTATTATAAAAGTATGTGATTTCAATTTTTTGTATAAGTATTGCTTTTTTTTATGTACGTGTGAATTTTTTTAATGTTAATTACATTTTGTGTTTTAGTTCCGTAGCTGGTTGTGGGTTTATAGGGTAATAGGGTGGGAAGTAATTTAATTATAATAAATTATATATTAATTTTATTTGAAATACATTTTGCGTTTTAGTTCCGTAGCAGGTTGTGGGATTATAGGGGAATAGGGTGGAAAGTAATTTAATTATAATAAGGTAATTAATAATTGTTATTTATTAGTATTTTTAAATAATTATTAAATTAATTAATTATTAATTGGTGATTAATTTTTATTAATTAATTAATTGATAATTATGTTAATTGTTTTATATTTTTGGGAACGGGTTGTGGGTTTATAGGGGTGTAGGGTGGGAAGTAATTTGATTTTAATAAGGTAATTAATAATTGTTATTTATTCGTAGTTATAAATATTTTTTATTAATTGGTTATTAATTAATATTAATTAATTAATTGATAATTATGTTAATTGTGTTATGTTTTTGGCGGCAGGTTGTGGGTTTATAGGGGAATAGGGTGGGAAGTAATTTAATTATAATTAATTAATTATTACTTTTTATTAATACATATTTATGTATTTAATATTTTATAATCTTAATAATTTATTATTAATTAGTTATTAATTGGTTATTAATTTTGATTTATTTATTGTTAATTGTGTTGTGTCATTTTTTTAGCAGCAGGTTGTGGGTTGATAGGGGAGTAGGGTGGGACGTAATTGAATTTTAATATTTTTATAAAATATTTCTTTAATGTTGTTTATTGTGTTAATTGTGTGAATTCATGTATTAATAATTGTTTATAAATTGCTTGTTAATTGTTATTAATTGAGTAATTAATTGTTAATTAATGATGTTAATTGTGTCATGTTTTATGGTATTGGGGGTGTCATTTATAGGGGAATATGGTGTGAGGTAAATTATTTTTAATTAATTAATAGTTTGTTAATTAATGCTAATTAATTTGCTGGAGTGGGAATAGTGAATTATTCCCCTCCGCTATCCAACACTTTTCCTACTGTTGCACTTGTTGGAGTGGAAATAGTAAATTATTCCCCTCCGCTATCCAACACTTTCCCTACTGTTGCACTTGCTGGAGTGGGAATAGTAATTTTTACCCCTCTGCTATCCAACACTTTCCCTACTGTTGCAATTGCTGGAGTGGGAATAGTAATTTTTGCCCCTCCGCTATCCAACACTATCCCTGCTGTTGCACTCCCTGGAGTTGGAATAGTAAATTATTCCCCTCCGCTATCCAACACTTTCCCTACTGTTGCACTTGCTGGAGTGGGAATAGTAAATTATTCCCCTCCGCTATCCAGCACTTTCCCTACTGTTACACTTGCTGGAGTGGGAATAGTAATTTTTACCCCTCTGCTATCCAACACTTTCCCTACTGTTGCACTCTCTGGAGTGGGAAAAGTAATTTTTACCCCTACGCTATCCAACACTTTCCCTACTGTTGCACTCACTGGAGAGGGAATAGTAATTTTTACCCCTCCGCTATCCAACATTTTCTTTACTGTTTCAGTTAATGTAGTGTAAACTGTATTTTAAAAAGATTCAAATTATTTTAATATTTTAATTTATTATATATATATTTTATTTTTATGTTATTGGTGTATGTGTATATATATGTATTTATAATTTTTAATATGTTTCTAACAATTTATAATTTATTAAAATAATTTTTTATCAATATTAAGTAAATGTATATATTATATTTTTTATATATATGTATGTTTAATTTATTTTTACATTATATGTATTACTTATAATTGTAAACATTTTCTAATAATTCTAACTATGTTTTTTTTCATTATATGTATTATTTCCTTTATTTTACCTTGTTTTTTAAACATTAAAAAAAAAACGATATTTTTAACAACAATATTTTTGTGTCGATATTTTTGTACTTACCATTATGTAGATAGGACTTCGATATTCTGGACAACGATATTTTTGTGTTGATATTTTTGTACCTCGATATTTTCGTAGTCGATATTCTGTCAGTGATTCCTGTCGGTGTGGGGGAGATCCCAGAGTTGCTGGCCACCAGGAGTCATCCCAAGCTGAAAGGGTGGGTCCCAGGATGAGTACTTCGGTCCTGTCCGAGTTTAGCTTGAGGCAGCTGTCTTTCATCAAGGTAGCAACGGCCTTCATTCCACTTTGGAAGTTGAATCTGGCGGTTGTGGGTTTGTTGGTGAGGGAGAGAATCAGTTGGGTGTCGTCGGCATAGTAGACGATGTTGAGTCCGTGGCTTTTGACAATGGCTGCAAGGGGGGCCATGTAGACATTGAAGAGGGTGGGGCTCGGGGAGGAACCCTGGGGTACTCCACAGCGGTACTCCACAGCTGATCTCTATGGGTTCTGAGAGGAACTGTGGTGGTCTGACTCGCTGGGTCCGGCCGATGAGGAAGGAGTGGATCCAGTCCAGAGCCTTGTCACGGATGCCTGTGTCATGGAGTCTCATGATTAGGGTGCGGTGGGAGACGGTGTAGAAGGCAGCTAAGAGGTCTAGTAGGATCAGGGCTGCAGTCTCGCCCCGGTCGAGGAAGGAGTGGATGTTGTCGGTGGCAGCTAGGAGTGCAGTCTCCGTGCTGTGGTTGCTTCGGAAGCTGGATTGGGAGTGGTTCATTTCGATGAACTCGAAGAGTTGGGCGCTGATGGCCTTCTCAATTACCTTAGCTGGGAAGGATAGGAGGGAGATGGACGGTCTGAGGACGGCTTCTTCAGTGGGGGGTTGATCTCAGCGTGTTTCCAGTCATCGGGGAAGGCAGCAGTTTCGATGGAGCAGTTGATGGTATGCGAAGCTGGGGGACGATGGTGGTGGCCGCTCTGTGGAAGATGTGGTACAAGCAAGGATCCGTCGGGGCTCCTGAGTGGATGCTCTTCATGGTCTTGAGTGTGTCCTCTGTTGTGAGCAGGGTCCAGCAGAGCACGGTCTGTTGGGGTGCGGCTTGGTTGTGTGCGATGGTGGCGGGCATGGTGGCCGGGTCCAGGGTGTCGAAGCTGTCGTAGATCTTCCTGATTTTGTGGTGGAAGACGGTGCCGAGTTTGTTGCAGAGGTCTTGGAAGGGAGGAATGTCTGTGGTCTCACTGTTGGGCCTGGCAAACTAATTGAAGAGTTCTTTGCTGTTGTCTGCGTTGGTGTTGATTCCGTCTTAGAGGGCTGTTTTCTTTGTGGTTTTCAGGAGGAGGTGGTTTGCGTTGACAGCGGATTTGAAGGTTGCGTGAGTTAGCTGGGTTTTGTTGTTCCTCCATCTCTTCTCCAGTTGTCTGCACGTGCGTCTGGAATCGTGGAGAGTGGGAGTGAACCTGCTGACTTTCTTGGCCTGTTGCTTGCCTGGTCTTTCCTTGAGGGATGCCAGGGTGTTGGTGCAGTTGGAGACCCATCGGTGGAGGTTGCATGCTGCGACGTTGGTGTCCGTTGGCACTGGTGGAGTGGTTGTGCTGAGGGAGTTGATGAGACGTTCTTCGGTGGCCTTGATCCAGCTGTGACGGGGGTGATGATGATGGTGGCATACGGTGGGCGTGGCGAAGGTGAGATGCACGCAGTGATGGTCGGTCCGAGAGAGTTCAGTGGTGTGGCTGTAGCTGATGTTCCCGCTGGTGGAGAAGACGGGGTCCATCGAAAGGAGAGGCACCCTATTGAACCCAACACCAGGACCAAGCAGAATGCAGCCCTGAGGGCTGGACACCCCAGCAGGGCCCGAATCATATTCAAATAGACCGGGGAAAAAAGAAAACCCATAAGCAAGGAAGACCAAGGCCAGAGCTACGCTGAGCCAGAAAGCTTTGGGAGCAAGGGGAACAAACAACAAAACAGGAATTCCGGGGAAGACCCTGTCCACAAACAGAATGGATCGAGGACAACACCCTTGCCAGGAACCCTGGGACTTGATGCAGAATGGCAATCTCTGCAAATAAAGACCACACAAGTGGCCGAACGAGATGACCCCTACACATGGAAAACTACTAACATCGACCATCCACAAGACAACCCAGACCAACCAACCTTCGGCCGAAGTGAGGTCCAGGGGAGATGAGGCCATCCTGTCCAAACAGAGATGGATGCAAAAAAAACACCTCAATACGAGCTTACAGTGCATCCAGGAGGGCAGAGGAAAAAACTCAAGGCCTCACCCCAAGCTGCGCTCCCAAAAAAAATACAAAGCAGCAGAGGGCACCAGCACCATCAACAGTGCAGTGCCCAGACAACAACAATGAAAAGGGCTCCAGGAAGGACACCAGACATGTGGGTCGGCCAACAACCCACCCTCTCCGATATTCCCACCAAAATCCAGAGAAAGGTGAACAGAAGGGGACACAGTCCACCCCCCTCCCCCTTATAACCCAACTGGTCAACCCATAGGCAACTTTACTGGTAGCCATACCACCAGGAACCCAGACGTCCTCAGCAGTAGCCAAAAGGGGCATCCCAGCACCAGCGTGGCAGGAACCCACACCGAATAGCCGGAACAACATCTACGGAAACCCACTTTGAGGTATCATGGCGGCTAAACAAGGCAACCTATCCATAGACGCAAATTTGGGGAAACAGGTGCCCCAAAAACCTATCTACCAGCTACTTGCCATCCCCCAAAGGGCAGAGAGAAATGCACTCCCTAAACATTCATCAGAATAAATCCCACAGAGGTAACATACCACAAAAAAATCACAGCGGGAGCCAGTGCTCAATCTGCACCTGACACAGCAGCCGAAAAACCAAGGAAGAGGAGCCAGAAACCACAATATGACATACCCCCAGAAAAACTGCATTCCAGGCAGCCTGCCATGAAGCAGCATGCCCTCAAAAACCGGGACCAGACGCGACCAAGAGAACCAACCATGACTTGTCAAACCCGAGTCAATCAGAAACACACACCCCCTGTGAAGTGGCCATACTCGGAAGCAAAAGAAGTAAAACGGCCATTGAAGAATCACCAGGGTGGACCTGGCAAGCACCCCTGACACCCCACAGCATCATCACCCACACACAAGCTGCAGAATGTACAGAGACCACTGGAAACCTCTGTCCCCAGGAGTAATCAGAAACAACAGTGCTGGCTAGGCCCCAAGTCCCCTACCCAGACTGGAACCAAAAAATGCGGATGCCACCATCAATGCCACCTACCATAACCCCAGGGCTGGCAGGAAGACGCTTTACCCCAACAGCCAACACCCCCGCCCAGCTGGAATGCCAGCTAGGGAAAGCTCCTTACCCCTTGGCCCCCAGGAAACACCACTGTATGGCACTCACATGGAGTCAGCAGGCCCAACGCGGCCACTAAGAAGGAGGCAACAACCACTAACACCATTTTCATTTTCCTCTGTGACACGAGCCACTAGGACAATCTGTGAGCCAGAACCAGCGGTATGTCTGCCCCGCGGCCCAGGCAGGAAGGATGGGGTGCCGTCGACCCCTCTTGCATTCCCTGCTATGAGGGCTGAGTGCCCCGCTGCCTCTACACCCCAGAGAAATGCCTGGCAAAGCAAGTTCGGCTCCACTGTACATCCCCAGCAGCTGTCAGAGTAGCAGTTGAGCCCATGGTCGTTGTCTGTGACCCATGTGAACCACAGCAGACATGAAACCAGCCGTTGCATCCTCTGACCAAGCGGTGCCGCATCAGCACTTTACCATACCACAAGGATGATGGAGCCTCATGGTCACAAGCGCAACAGTAGCCAGCAAAATGAACTCTACAAAATCCATAGTTGCAGCACTCACCCTCTGGAGGCGTCCTCCACCTCCCGCCATCCAGAAAACACAAATAACGGGATGTACAGGTGCACACTTTGCCCCTGACGCGCCTGTGCTCCAACAACATGTCCCAAGCAGAAGCCAGGACACCCAGGAAGTGTTTACCGACCCCATGCTCCCTGGGCCCAGACATGCTTGTATGCCTAGGTGTGCATCCCCCTGTCAGTCCGGCAGCCAGTGAGACACAGGCCACTAGCTGCGATGTGACCTGGAAGTCCTTCCCATCAGGAAAGCCCTTGACTTCTAGCACACACATCTCCTTGCCGGCCCAGCAGCCAGGGAGGCAAGCTCACTGCCAGCTGGCCCACAGCAACAGCAGCCACCACTCCAGCCATGCAGGAGCAGCCCTCGTATTCCTCAGCCCATTCTGTCAGCAGAAAAGACCAGAAGGAATGATGGGTAAGTACACCTTAAGTACTCCCAGTGGGAGGGAGTGGGGTTTGGGATCTAGTATTCCTTTTGTTCTTTTTCTTTCTGCGAGATAGTTATATCTCAATGAGTAATGAATGGGACGGAGACAGGAGGGACCTGGGGGTAATAGAAAATGTTATAGGCAACCTCCCCCTGCATGATGAACATAGCATGCACTACACTAAATAATCACACAAAACAGGTTTGTTGGAAAACAGTCTGCTGCAGGTTTATTTCATACAAGAAGCATGCCAATGTGGTGGGTTAACTTACGGGCGATCCAAGGGCAGGCAGTGGTGACTAACCTAAGGTGCCCTGCTCACCTAATGAGCCAAACTGCACCATGGCCATCCCAATTGGTGCTACCATTTATGTGGGGATTATTCCCCTTAAATACTGTGGACCACCAGTCCATCACTTTACTCACGCCTTTTTAGGGGCAGAGCGTTGCAAGGCAAGCCCCCTGTTGCTCAGGCTTACAACTGCCCAAAGGACTAGCGGGGCACATCGTTTTCATCCAGGGTTCTGCCATAAAGACTCCTGGGATTTGGCATAGGCACCCCTATTGTGCTCCTGAAGAGGGTACCCCTATGTACCATTCAGCCTCCGGATCGCCCTGTAACTCCGCCGGCAACACAAAATTGACAAGTTAACATGCTCCCTACCTGGCTGCACCCTTCAGCCAACATGCCGGAATGCGGTAGGGAGGGAGACAGCGTGACCAGGAGGAACAAAGAGGAAGGCCAGATGGGCGGGGGCAGGTATAAGTACCTCACCCCGACCCTCTGGACGCCGGAAGTGACGTGGTACCAGACTTTGGGGACTCCCGGGGGTCCCCACGACTAGAACATGGGGATGTGCCTAATGTGGCCCTAAGGTGGCCGCCCTTTGAATGGGCACACTGTGTGCGCTGCGGGCAGCCTCATAGTGCTGATTTAGGCAGCCCCCCCGCATGTTGAACATAGCATACACTGCAATAAATAATCACACAAAACAGGTTTGTTGGAAAACAGTTTGCTACAGGTTTTTTTCATACAAGAAATATGCCAACGTGGTGGGTTAACTTACGGGCGATCCAAGGGCAGGCAGCGGTGACTAACCTAAGCTGCCCTGCCGGCCTGATGAGCCAAACTGCACCGTGGCCAACCCAATTGGTGCTACCATTTATGTGAGGATTATTCCCCTTAAATACTGTGGGCCACCAGTCCATCACTTTACTCACGCCTTTTTAGGGGCGGAGCGTTGCAAGGCAAGCCCCTAGTTGCTCAGACTTACAACCGCCAGAAGGACTAGCGGGGCACATCGCTTTCATCCAGGGTTCTGCCTTAAAGACTCCTGGTATTTGGCATAGGCACCCCTATTGTGCTCCTGAAGAGGGTACCCCTATGTACCATTCATCCTCCGGATCACCCTGTAACTCCGCCAATGCTCTGGATGTGGCAGCCCACCCTACCAAGGCAGGCAACTTTCTTCACTTACATTCCGCTGTTACCAGAGCTTCACCCAGATCCAACAAGAACAAGTCCATGCCCACCTTTGGCAGGTAAATCCCATCCTCCTCCAAATAACCCAGGGTGTTGGCATGTATCAGTCCATGTCTAATGCCACTAGGGGCCTTTTGATTAGGGGTTGGCTGAGCCCTGTATTTGCCCCTCACTGCCCAGACCCTGTTTTCCAGATTCGCTGGTAAGCATAGTGGAGTTCACCGCCAAGGCCATCAGTATATTTGTTAACAAGTTATTGTTTGTGGCCAACACGATACCCTTATCTCTACCCTCTGACCTCCAATTCTATGGGAGGATAGCGCCGGCAAGAAATATTACCCCATAGAGAATTTAAAACTACTGCTCTATTCGTAACCACAGTTCTGGGTGATATAATCCATTGTGCACTGTGTGCAAATATGTGCAGTTACATTTGGGGGTTGACTAAGCCCTTGTTTACCTCCCCTACTTGGTGAGTCCCAAATTTAACAGTTCAAACTGATAACCATGTGTCGCACCAGCAAGTGAAATATGGACCCCCCTTGAGAGGGTCATTGGGTGGGGCAGGGTGGCGTTTTGTGCCGATGGCACCCCCCCTGCCAGAGCTAGCACCTTAGGCATGTCCCTCTCATCCATAGGAGTCAGATAGAGCAAAAAGCCTCTGTTTTTCCGCATTTTATCACTATGGAGGCTACGCTGAGGTTTCAAACATGGGGCCTTGGGCAATGAAAGTCTCATTTAATTGCAATGTGACCCTTATTCCTTCAAGAAATGTCCCCACATGCAGTGAAACTGTACGGTTCTGCTCACAATCTTCGCGGGCTGTGAAAATTGTCAACAATGTGAGTGGTCCAATGACATTAGTGTCGGAATCAAAGATTCCCAGTATATGTTTTAACGTAGCCCACCTTAATTGTGGGTCCTTTCAGGACCCCTGTCTCACTTTAAGTAAACCTAGGTACTTGATCAGCTCACTTGACGCACTTGTATGTCACTCAAGGACACCTAGCAAAAACTTGGCGCCCTGCTATTTGCTGAAGATTCCAGTCCGTTGCCCCTGACTCTGCGGAGACCTCCAGAGATGTTTGGATGGCCACAGCCTAGTTATAGGTTTTCTGCAGTTACTTGACTCAAGAGAGGCAGCTAATAATGACATGAGGTCCTGCAGCTGTGCAAATACCAAACCGATTGGCTTTGCCCGCCATTGTTCATATTGTGAAGGAAGTCATTTGAGCTAAATGCCCCAGGAATTTTGAGGCCATACGTACCCGGATAAGTGCAGCTAAGTCCCGGAATGCAACATATCGTTCACTGTGCTATGTGACTGCCCAGCTTTTGGTGCTTGGAAAATGTGGCCTAGCAATGTATGTATGTCTGTTTAATTGCCATATGCATTAATTCCGTAAAGGAATTTCCCACGTGCTGTTGAATGCTGTGCTGTTTAACTGACAATCTTCAAAGGCAGTTAACATGTAGACACGAAATCCACTGTATAAAACTTCTCTTGTATTTGAATTATTAAACTATAATGTTGTTCATCTATCATAACAACCCAGAGGGTTCCTGCTTGATGCCCTCTGAGAGAGGCCAGTAATCCCCTCACCAGGAAGTACTTCAGTATGTGTGGTGGGGAAGGGTGTGCACACGCCGGTGATGCTGTTAAAATGCCAGTTTTCAATTACAACAATCGTGTTTTACCTAGTGCTTCAGACCGTTCTTAGTCATCACACTGCTGAGATTGGCAGGTGCAACTATCTGTATGCATTGCTGTCATTAACCGGAACAAGGAAGTGGCCAATCAGAAAAGCTAGAGTCAAGCCTCCAAGTATTGCGGGTGGCTGTGCTATTAACCAAAATTCCCCCTTTGCCACCCCGACTGCTGTGCATTGTTATTAGGCCTGGGCGGTAAATTCCGTTCCGCTCGCGGAATTTGGGTAATTTGGGTAATTTCGCGTTCCGCGGAGAACGCGGAATTGCCAAAAATTCCACGATCCGCGGCTTCGCTGAATTTTTTGCTTGTTCGCGCTTTCAAAGTGCCTGTTCGCAAGATATTTCCCCCCGAGTACGCAAACAGCGTTCGCGAACAGGAAAAAAGCATCGCGTATGGGCGGAACAAGCAATTCCGCGTGTTTGCGGAACTTTTGCGTGCTTGCGGAGATTTTTTACCGTTTCGCGGAACTTTGCGTAACGCGACTACGCAAATTCCGCCCACCCCTGTAATATTTGACCGTAGCCTTAAAGAGATGCCCCCTAAACTAATGCATTCAGCTGCATTTCCGCCGTGATAAGATCGGAACTGTCATTAATCTGGCGGCGATCAACCTTAGTGACCCAGAACCGGGGGGCTAATTTACCATTCAATAGGTCCTTGGGGCAGCTTCCCAGGCAGGACGCCTGGGTCATGCAACAGATAAAATGCCTTGGTGTGGTTGCCAACCCTGTGCCCAAACTGCGACTGGGCATCAAAATCGCAAGACACATGATGCTGGCTGCACCGGCCTCGAACTGTGGGAGCTCCCCCTAACCAAACCCCCCCCGCTTCGCCATCCAGGCCAACACGAACAACTGCAGCACATCATTACCTAACCATAGCCCCCCCAAAGAGATGCCCCACAAACAAAAGTCCTTGGCTCCCTACCCGTCCCCAATGCGGGAACCAACACTAAACCAACAGCCATCCTCCATAGCAAACCATGGCTGGGAGGTTAGTTCATGAGTCAACAAGCACCCCAACACCCATCCTTCGAGGCAAGGTCATGCGATACGACAGAGACAAGAAGGAGTGATCCAACCGCGGGGCCTCAGAGAGAATATCCGAGCGATCGCTGCACCACGTCCCCTCGCAACACTCACCACCATATAATGCCCGCCTTTTGGAGCGATCCGCGATGGAGAACACAAAACCCCTATTGCCCTAGCCTAAGGAATGCAGACGAAGGAAGGATCCATACCCTGCCGTTCTCCTCACAGTACCGCCCCTGTGCCACAGGCCCCAAACATGCGAGTGAGTGCGCATTACCTAAAACCTCTCTCACTGAGAGCACATGGCAACTGCGCCCACGGGCCAAAATGAGCCAAGATCCCCGGCCCACCCATGAAGGCGCAGAATCGCCGTCGACAAGAACACACCAGGGGAACAATTGGAAACACCCGAAGCAAAAGCGTCCTGCGAAGCAGAGAAACTTCAAACAAGCCAATGCTTCTCCAGGCCCATGAGAGCTGCAAGTGGCGGAGCGCGGGCTGGGACATTACTAGTGCTTGAGACATGCACCGGTGAAAGGCGACAATATTATAAACCAGGTGTGGACTTGTTATTAGACAATAATTAAAGGTTTGAAGCACGTCATTCAAATCAATTACAGTTTTGTGCAAATACAATCAGAATTAATAATAGACAAATGATCTGTCATCTTGCCTTCAGGTGTTGTGTTTTATTTTATCTTCTTCAGATGGCCTTCTTTTAGCCTTAGCCAATACATGTTTCGTCGTTTCTGGGAGATATCCCTACGACTTCATCAGGGCTAAAAGTAATGCAGATATCAACGTTGTACTAAAAATAATATGACAGAGGTTTCATAGAGCGATTATAGTACATGCTCTTACATAAATTCAGGCGCTTAGAGCACCATCACACTCAGTGTATATCCTGGTTGTCATTGCAAACGTGGAAACCCATGCCAAATCCATTTGTAGAGTTCATATGGCTGTAATCATGTGACATACTGTGCAAGACTAATGAGAAATCATGCACAAAGGGATGGAACATCCGTTGCATTAAGCTCAAGCACATAAGTAAAGCTATCGTGACATGTGACAGACTCATGTGGCAAATGTGGACTGTCTTTATGTCTATCCCTTCCACCCAGATTATAATGTGAAGGACAGTTCTATCTGTGTCCTAGATAATAAAAATAAATATTGAATTCTCTCTGGGTATGCTCACTCAGAAGGCATATTGTACCTGGTCTTTTGTAGGGGTTCCGTAGTCAGACCTATGTTCGACAAGAGACATTGCAGCAATAGCGCATGGCCCGAGGAGCACCCTTAAAGAGGTACCAAAATTTCACATTTGTGAGTAGAAAACATAATAAAATTCGGACAGGTTAAGGAACAGTAGAGCAGTGCCACCTAGTGGCCTAAACACTTTATGACCCGTAGGGGAAAACATGAACGTGAAATAACTTCCCTTAGGGTTATTCTACCTATTGTGCCTTAAAACCATCCTGTAAATTATTTACAAACATTTTGTTATTCAAGTTGAGTTACCACGTTATTTTATTTAATCAATAGCGTATTTAGGTACAAAAGTTATTGTCTCTTCATCATGCCTGTACTGTGGAATAACAGTTACGCTGGAAATATAAAGCCAAACCATGGTTTAATACTGGTTATAATGTTAACAAAATATTACACACAACCCTGCCAAGGCTTTTTTGCCTCAATGGGCTAATTGAAATAAAATGATTGCGAAACTAAGGCACTGAGAATGTCCAAAACCTTGAGCTCACACGGAGCATGTGGCGCCTGACCCAACAATCATCCCATGGCCGAAACCGGCTCCAGTCCCCCAATCAGCCCCACGTACAACCACAGGACGTCAAGGCAGGGCCACTTTGTCTACCTGGTGGAAGAAGTCTTCCATACGCTGGCCCCACCCGGACATCCCCAAAGCTGTTTCAACCCGACCCAAAGATGGAGGGTCAAATGAAACGGACGCTTCAACCTGCCCCTGAATTCTATGGAACACTAGTGCCGCCTATAAGAATTCAACCCGCCTCCTTGGAAAAACTCCCAGTCCTATCACTATTCCGGATTTTGTGTGCTTGGAGGTTCTAAAACCAATCCACACATCAGCCACAGTCAGGCGTTCATATGTCACATGTAGAAAATATGGGGAAACAACCTTTACAACGCATGCATTACATCGCATGCCATTAGATTGCGGTTTTTACAACGCAAGTCGTTACAACGACTTGCGCTGGAGGGCGCTATAGGACAAGGAATAGTTTAATTTACTATCCAACACCTTCCCTACTGTACGTAGGCTGGAGTTGGAATAGTAAATTAAACTACTCCTAAGTCCAGCGCCCTCCAACGCAAGTCGTTGTAACGACTTGCGTTGTAAAAACCGCGATCTAATGGCATGCGATGTGAATGCATGCGTTGTGTCGTCATACATTCGAAAATATGCAGACAGACAGAGACTGTCGCAGCATGCTTGACCGGGATTCATAGTGGCAGCGGTCCAATGGAGATAAAGCATCCCCCGAGCTGTTTCCGCCTGACCCAAAGAAGCAGTATCCAATAAAACCCACGCTTCCAATACAATAAGATCAGTCCTTACTCCCCCTAAAATCTCTTATCTCGCAAAACTGAAACTGACTTGCGGCGGCCTCTAACCTTATCTCTCAATATTATACAAAACCTCCAAACCAGCAACAAAGCCAGCCCTACTCCTCACAGCACGTGTTATGTTATGTTAATTTTAATTTGTAAGGCGCAACAGCTACCCAAAAAGGGTTTCCTGGCGCCAGCTAAGAAGGAACAGAGAGTAAGGGAGGATTATTGGTTCTTGTGGCCCTCACAGTAGAGAGCAAGGAAAGTGTGCGCAGTGGCATCCGGTCTCAGTCCCTCCCATCCACAGGCCACCTGCACTCGCGGACCAACTGCCTCTGTCTCGAAGAGACGGTGGAGGTGCAACCAGAGATCCCCGACGCCAAAGCACTCCAAGAAAGGTTGGACTCTAGTGCCTGCCATGCTACCCAAGTGGGCTTTCCACTGCCACCACCACAACAAGCCAGCTCCAAACTCGGCGGCTTTCACCCAAGGCCGGAAGTCAAGAGCCATGTCACAGTGGGGGTCCAGCCGGCATCCAAGCACACATGGCGGCCCTCACCCGAGGCATGGTCCCGAAGCCAGAAGTCAATGTGGGCTGCCCGATGTCCACAAAGGGGACCTCCTAAGAGGGCGGCCCCTTTAGTGGCACAGGATGGCACACGGGACAGCCCAGCGTCGCGAGACCCCTTGGGGGTCCCGCTCGTCATTTCCAGCCCAGGTGGGGGAAGTGAGAGGTATAAGTTCCTCCCCCGCCCACCTAGCGGCCTCTTTGTTCCTCACCACCGACGCCATTTGTGCTGCTGCCGAGGTCGCTGCCGAGGTCGCATCGGACCACGAGGTTAGTGCAATGCGGGCTTTGTCCCCCCCCCTCCTCCCCGGCCCAAACCGAAGCAGGGGCCCCACCACGCTGGCATTGCCCAGGAGGGGCCCTGTCCCAGCTCCAGCCTGGCCCCCGGGCAGTCCGCTTTTGCCGGTACCGTGGGTGTTGGGTGTTAGGGAGCGGGACGGGGGTCAGGGCGGGAGGGTTGTGGTCCCGCTGGCAGCAGCCGCCCCAGGCCTAGCGGCAAGGCCGCAGCCTCGCTCTCGGGGGCAGGGCCTTCCTTTCTACGGCCTCCCCATCACCCCGCGCGACTAGGTCGCGGCTCTCTCACCGACGCCTGTCGGGGGTATGACCGTCCTGGCAGGGCCTTTCCCCCCCACGCCGTGAGCTGGTCACGGGTTGAAGCAGCCCCCTGCCCCCCACGTGGGTGCTACGGGCCATGCGGGGGGCGAGGTGTGCGTTATGTGCAGCCCACTTCTTACACAATGCATGTGCGTGGCAAACCCGCAAGGACTCCCGGGTAGGGAGCCATAGAATCGCTCTAGCCAGGCCCCCCCGCAGGTTGCCCGGGGCTAGCGGAGGGGCCCGATTGTTGTTCGCCTGAGGGCCAGTGATGCCGAGGCACGGGGAGGCAGGTGGGGAAGACGGCAAGCCCCCCGCATCCCCTTCCTCCCCGGGTTATGGGTGGGGGGGCACGCATATGGAACATGGGGAGCGGGGCAGGGGGGATCAAGCTTGCCCAGAGTGACACCACCCAGGTACTGGGCGACGGGGCTTGGCTCCGGTGGAAGAGCTCTATCGGGTCATTCAAATTGGTAGGCGCGGGCCGATGGGGGCGAACACCGGCACGGCCGCTGGCATGCGCGCCCACTGAGTGGCCAGCAGGTTGCCGGTGCTGGCCGCTGCCCCCGCACGGTGGTGGTTTCCACGGGTTTATCTGCCCGGAGGCGCCGCATCTGACCCCGGCCCTCGGGGGCCAATTTTAAACTGCGCCGGCTCCCCCCGCTTCTGACCCCGGCAGGGGGGGTCATCGTGAATGCCGGCTCAGCCCGCTCAGGTCCCCGGCCCGCGGGGGCCATGTGGTAGGCCGGCTCCTACGGTATCTGTCCAGGCCGCGGGGGGCCATCTTTTAGGGCCGGCCCCTCCCGCATCTTCCTTGCC
This sequence comes from Calotriton arnoldi, assembly GCA_963921515.1. NCBI lineage: Eukaryota > Metazoa > Chordata > Amphibia > Caudata > Salamandridae > Calotriton > Calotriton arnoldi. The sequence goes on along the minus strand of CAWUFW010002083.1, from coordinate 436,895 downwards.
CCCGGGGGAGCACTGGAACCCGGTCCAGCCTCCCTCGCAAATGACCGCGGCCCGCGAGGGCCAGTTGCAGTTGCGCCGGCCACAGACTCCTCCTGTGTGGCGATCGCGGGGGCCCCTCCAGCAGTAGGACCGGCCCAGGGCCTCCGCGATGGGCAGTGCACCACGAGTTATAAACGGAAGATCCGTCCATTAGTTCACAAATGAGGCGACGATTGTCTCGAGTACCGGTGGCCTAGTGCCTAGTGGTAGAGCGCCGAGACTCTCGCTCTCAAGGTTAAGTGTTCTATTCCTGGTGTTTCAGTATTCTCAATTAAAGGGGTAGTAAATGGTAATTTATTTGACTGAGGTTGGAAACGTGTTTTATAGGGAATGTGTTGATATTGCAGTCTTCTGCTAGCATTGGTCGCCAGGCGTTGTGGTAATTCACTGTTATTACCGCTCGCTTTGGTATTCATACAGCTCTAAAAGCTCTCTTTGCAGCGGCGTGGAGTGGCTTGGGGCGCGTGTCAACCTTGGCGCGCATGTGGTACGTTGGAGTCCGTTTACCAGAGGTAATGGTTTGTGTATCTGTAGAGGGGGCGGGCCTGCCGCAGAATTCAGCGTCAGCAGACAAGGGAAGCACTGCCTATACACAAGCATTTCAATCAAGTCTAGCATTTAGTGTATTAAATATCAACAACAGAATGTTGGGTTTCTTTGCGGGGATGCTCAGGCAGCGCCCTGTTCGCACGTCCTGTGGGTCTGCCCCTTATTGTCTTTACAAGGGTTGGGACACGCAGGCTGTACCAGGGTGGGAATGTACACAATGCATGTGCATGGCTAACATATGTTTACTTTCAGGGGCTGTGACTTGCGATCTCGTTTCTCGCCTCGAAGGGTCTGGCGACGCACGTGCCCGCAGCAGGTACTGGGACCATGGGCCACCAGCGGCAATGCGGCAGTGTTCGATGGGTTCCTGGACTCAGGGCTCGTCCCGGGGCGCATTAAAACTCTCTTTTCTATTCCAGGTCGGAACCGGTCGTTAGGAAGGCTACGTTGTAGACGGTACTGCGGAAAGGGAGGAACAGCAGGAATTAGGAGCAGGTATGGGTCAAGGATCACGCCAGCGGGTGGGAGCGGGGGAGATAGCACCGGGCCCCACAGGTGGGGCACCTGGAGCATAATGTGGGCGTGCACAGAAGGGACGCGAACCTCGCGCCACGGTCACAGCTAACGTCTTCTTTTCTCCCCCCAGCCCCCCCATTCATCCTCGCACGCAGAGCGCACACTGAACCGGCCTTTGGGCACGTCACGCCCCAGGTCCACTTCCGCTACCGCACAATAAGTAAGTATAGGGGTACGGTGGGTGCACGGAGCGCCTGCGGCAGCAGGGGGCTTGGAGGTCCTCCCGAGGCAACGCAGTGAATCCTATTTGCTGATCCAAAATTTTTCTCCTCAGATTGGTGGTCCGCGTGGCGGCAGAGGTCAGCATGGATAGCTAGGGCTCCCCCCCCCTTTTCCCGGAGGCATCCCAGGTGGAGGACTCGAAGCCGGGCACCTCCCAAGACGCGCAATGGGCGAATTTCTTCGAGATGGCCAAGGTCAAAGGCTTGGCTTGGGCCAATGGCATTATGAAAGCTTCAGTGCAGGAGGACTCTGGCATCGTCAGCGATTCCCTCGCAACAGAACAGCAGCCCGGCGCTGATGCAGGCCCCTCTAGGCCCAAGCGGGTCCGCAGGCTCACGATCAGGGACTTCCCGGCAGATCCGCTGCCGCCACCCAGAAGCAGACCAGTTCAGACCCCCAAGGAAGTCGTTCCGGCGCTGGCTGCTCCTCCGCCCCCGGGGCCGCCCACCCCGATGGACAGTACCGCGGCCCCAGGTAACTATGCCACAAGGGACGAGCTTGCCAAGCTCATGGACACTATGAACAGTTTTATGTCACAGCTTAAAGCGGGTCCTGTCGGCCCCAGCCCTGCGCAGCTGGGTAACAGTATTAGCCCAAGGGAAGGGGGCACGCTAGCGGCGGTGAATGTATGGTCAGTATGTGCTTGTGAGCCATTAGGGCAGCGGGGGGCCACTGCTGCCGCATCCCGGGAGGTGTCCAAGGATGGGGCCAGCCCTCCTGCGGGTAGTTCTGCAACCCCCGCCTCAGGGGGAGATATCAGCGCGCCAGCACCAGTCTTACTCCCCCCAAATATCCAGCCCGGTGCCACCTCTGGGCACCACCAATACGGCGGCCACAAGCGTAGTGTCTCCTCTCGCCCCAACGTTGAGTACGCTGCCCCCCCCTTCACACCCCCACTGTCCAGTAAGTCACCTCCACCCCGCTGCTGTCAGGCCGTTGCTCGCTGGCTTGGCAAGTGCCCCAAGCAGCCAAAGAAGGAATTTGGAGGCGCAAGTTTATAGACATTTTTACACTGCTCATGTTGGGTCAGGAGGGCCTGGACGCCAGGAAAATAGGGGCGAAGGAGGATGACAAAAAAGTAAAGTACCAACCTTGGCCAGAGAAGAACATAGAAAACTGGCTCGAGGCTTTCTCTATCTTAGCTGCCGTGACGATGGAGAGATTCCCAGAGTTGGCCCTGGCCTGGTGCAGTACTCCAGGACGATACACAACGAGGCTATGAAGTGGGGGGGAAGTGGCTGGTTGAATTATGATAGGGAGTTCAGGAGGAAGATGTCCCAGTGCCCGGAGATGGGGTGGGACCAAAAAGAGGTTCAGCTTTGGATGGACCACATGGGCTCCCGCACGCAGCAGAGCGTAGGCTCCTAGGTTAAAGCACAGGGGGGACAGTCTTCGTCCAGAGGGTACTTTCAGGCAGGCACACGGGGATTCAAGCAGACTTTTCGTGGTGCACACAGGGGGGGAGACAGAGGGGAGGTGTCAGGAGGTCTCCCCCGGGGACATGCCGCCTTTTTAACAGTGGATCCTGCTCCTGGGGAAAGACGTGCAAGTTTTGCACGCATGCAACACATGTGGCGGGCCCCACCCGGAGTGTTCTTGCCACACAAAGCAGGATCGACAGCCAGCCAACAAAGGCGGGCAACAAAGTTGAGGCCATAAATTCACCAGCATCTCAAGCTCCCTCCCCCCACCCACCGCCTGGCTCTGCACCCCACCCTGTCCCTGCGACCAACTCAGATCTAACCGGGAGCCTTCTTACCATAGCTAGCTCCTCTGCACCCTTTCACACAGTCAAAGGCCTGTCCCCTGTCAGCCTGGCCAACATCACGCCCCTCCTCAGACTGTACCCCAACGAACCAGACGCCCGCTTGCTGCTGGTTGGTTTTAGCGAAGGCTTCAAGATCCCCTATGTGGGTCACCTGGGCAGCAGGGAGGCCGACAACCTTAGATCAGCAAAGGAGCGACCAGAGGTAGTTCGGGCCAAGGTAGAGAAGGAGAGGGCCTTGGGCAGGGTGGCAGGTCCATTCCTGCAACCCCCGTTGGACAACTTTGTAGTCTCGCCCCTGGGGGTGGTGCCTAAGAAGGAACCAGGGGCGTTTCGGCTAATTCACCACCTTTCATACCCGGAGGGAGCATCAGTTAACCATGGGCTTGAGGAGGGCACCTGCTCTGTGTCGTATTGTACTCTGGACGTGGCATTGGACTTAGTCAGGAGGGCGGGCAAAGGGGCCTGGTTAGCCAAGGCAGACATCGAATCTGCCTTTCACTTGCTGCCAGTCCACCCGAGCAGCCATCACCTGCTAGGTTTCAAGCTGGAGGGCAGGTACTTTTATAACAAATGCATGCCCATGGGTTGCGCTGTGTCCTGTGCATATTTTGAGGCGTTCAGTTGCTTCCTGCAGTGGGCTCTCCAAGAGACCTATGGGGTGGAAGGGGTGACCCATTACCTAGATGATTTCCTGCTCATAGGGAGTGATGGCACGCAAGACTGTAATCAGGCCCTTGCGGACTTTGAGAAGTTGGCCAGTCACCTGGGGGTCCCCCTCGCGCCAGGTAAAACAGTGGGCCCGGCGCAGGTCTTAACTTTTCTGGGGATTGAGCTTGATACCATTGCAGGGGAGTCCAGACTGCCGTCAGACAAGGTCCGTGACCTAGGGCAACTTATCCAGTCAGCGTTGGGGCAGGACAGGGCCACCTTGGAATCCATCCAACGCCTCCTGGGGAAACTGAACTTTGCGGCCAGGGTCATCCCAGCGGGTAGGGTGTTTGCCAGAAGGATAGCCAGGGCCACTGCCAAGGTCAAAAAGAAGCACCACATGGTGAAACTAAGCCAAGGAATGAGACAGGACCTGGTCATGTGGGCGGAATTCCTGGCCAATTTTAACGGCTCGGTGATTTGGAGGGCTCCTTGGGTGGGCAGCCCCGACCTAGTGCTATTTACAGACGCATCAGGCAGAGAAGGTTTCGGGGCCATCCTAGATAGGGAATGGTGTGGTGAGAAATGGCCCAACTTGGCACAAGAAGAAGATTACGGCCAACATCACAGTGTTCCTGAGACGGCTGCAACGCATCCAGAACGCCTCTGCACGTCTTATCCTCGACATCCCCCGACGCAGCCACATCACACCCCACCTGAGAGACCTGCACTGGCTCCCTGTCAACAAGAGGATAACCTTCAAGCTCCTCACCCACGCACACAAAGCACTCCACAACTCCGGACCAGCCTACCTCAACAGACGACTCAGCTTCTACACCCCCACCCGCCAGCTCCGCTCGACCAGTCCCGCCCTCGCCACAGTCCCCCGCATCCGGAAAACGACCGCCGGCGGCAGATCCTTCTCCCACCTCGCCGCCAAGACCTGGAACACCCTCCCCACCAACCTCCGACAGACCCAAGACCTACTGGCCTTCAGAAGACTCCTCAAGACCTGGCTCTTCGATCAGTAGCAGCACCACCCTCCTCTTCCCCCAGCGCCTTGAGACCCTCGCGGGTATGTAGTGCGCTTTATAAGTGACATGATTGATTGATTGATTGTTAGAGTTGTTCCCGATAGTGGTGGCCTTTCACCTGTGGCCTGCAGTACTGGTGGCTAAGAGGGTCCTCTTTTGGTCTGACAACCTGGCAGTAGTGCAGGCCATCAACTCCCAGTCAGCGAGTTGCCCTCTGGTTTTGTGCCTCTTGAGGGAGTTGGTGCGGGCGTGTCTGTACAATAACGTCAAATGCAGAGCGCGACACATTCAGGGTGTACAGATCACAGCGGCTGATGCTCTCTCTCGTTTTCAGTGGCGCCGGTTCCGGGAGGCGTGGCCGAGAGCGAGAGAGGAGATGACCCCTTTCCCACCACACCTCTGGTTCCTGCTGAAGTGGAAGACAGACTGAGGGGGCTGGGTGAGCTGTCCCTAGCACCCAGGACCATTAAGAGATACAGGTCCTGCGTTGCCAAATTCTGTTCAGTGGTGGGATCCTGGGAGGAAGGTGGGGCATCTCTAGAAAACAGAGTACAGTCATTCATATTGTGGGACAAGGACAACAGGAAGAGTCATTCTTGGATTTCAGGCCATCTGGCGGTGATCAGTCACCACACTAAACTTAGGGGCCAGTCCGACCCCACCAAATCCTTCTTGATCAGAGCAGCATTGAAAGGTTGGGCCAGGGGTGAACCGAGGGCACCGGACAATAGGTCCCCCATAGACTTCAAGACCTTGCAGGGGATGCTGGACTGGGTGCACAAGGCTACCCACTCTGCGTTTGAGGCAGCCTTATTTCCGGCCACCTTCAGCCTGGCTTTCTTCGGGGCCCTCAGAATTAGTGAGATAGTGGCTAGATCTAAGCATGACAGGTCTGGGGTGGCTTTGAAGAGACAGGATGCGGTGCTCTCGGGGGCTTCCCTCAAAATAACTCTAAGAAGATCTAAGACGGACCAGTCCGGGGAAGGGAGGGTGTTCTGGCTACACAGTTTGGGGGATGGCAGGTATTGCCCTGTGGGCCTGTTCACCGCCTATCTGGCCCTGCGCCCTGCATCTGAAGGGTATCTGCTTTTGCACGCAGATGCCACGCCCATTACAAAGTTCTAGGTGGAACACATAATGCATGCATGCTTGGCGTTGTCAGGCAACACCGATCCGGGCAAGCGTTTCTGCAGTCACTCTTTCCGCATAGGGGCGACAACAACAGCATTCAAGGAAGGCTTGCCAGCAGAAGGTATCAAACAAGTGGGGCAGTGGGAATCCCAATGTTTCAAAAGATACATACGGCCATGAGCCCACGAACTTTAATTTTGTTTCAGTCACCGGAGTCACGGGGACTGGCAGCAGTGTCTTGTGGAGTGTAATTTACTGTTTACAATTTGTGTGCTGTGGTGTCAATAAACGTTTTGCAACATCACATTTCTTTATTTGCCAGGAACAAAGGTCTGGGTGATTGGCCATTCTGGCGTCTTGAGACTGGCACAGTGAGCTGAACGCAGGAAGTGAAGGCATGGCTTTTCCAACACCGAGATAACTTGGCTGGGGCATCCAGGCATGCGATGGAATGGGTTGTTGGGAAAACTGCAACAACGACTGGGGGGAAGCACCCATCCCCCTAACATTCTAGTTATACATCTGGGGGGGAACGACCTGACTGCCTTGGGGAAAAGGACATTGCTCCAAAACATGAAAACCACAATGTGCAAATTGGGCAACCATTTGGGGACATGTGAACTTTGGTGGTCCGAGATCACCCCTCGGCTCCTGTGGCATGGAGCTCGGTCAAGGGAGGCAATGGAGGCTGCGCGCAGGAGGGTGAATGGCGCTATGCGTAAATTCACCGAGCAGCGGGGATTTGGCTTCATTAGATATGGGTTGCTACACGCCAAATCCACAGGGTGTTTCGAGGACGATGGGGTACATCTGTCCAGAGTAGGCATGGACCTGTTCTTGCTGGACCTGGGTGAGGCCCTAGAAACAGCAGGATGTAAGTAGGAATGCCAACCTTGGTGGGGGGCCCTGGCTGCGACGGTCACCACATCCAGGGCTGTGGCGGAGTTACAGGGTGATCCAGAGGCGGAAAGGTACTCAGGGGTACCCTCTTCAGGAGCACAAAGGGTGCTGAGGCCTAATATCCCCAGGAAGTCTTCACAGTGGACCCTGAGGTGCAACAGCGCCCCGCCTGTCCTACGGGCGGTTAGAAACCTGTACAACCGGGGGTCGCTTGAACGCTCCGCCCCTCGTAGGGGGGGGGCGTGAGTAACGGGGTGGACCGACGGTTCACCGGAAATGGGAGGGGCTATCCCCTCACCATAACCGCTAAGCACCGATTGGCTAAGGCCACGATGCAAGTTGGCCCATCAGGTGGTAGGCCGCCAGGGGCGGCTTGCCTTTGGATCGCCTGTAAGATAACCCACCATATTGGCATAGTTGGTATGCTAATAAACCTGCAGCAATTTTCTCCACGAAAACAGTGTCTTGTCTGTTTATTTATTGGGTATGATGCTGCATGAGGGGTGATGAGTGTTGCCGATATTGGCACTAGAACCCTGTACCACGGAGGCCCAGCCAACCCAATCTGCTGACGGGACCGCGCACGACCTGGGGCGTCCAGTGACCTGCTGCCCCAACTTGAACTGACTGGACCGGAGAGGTAAGCACTCCCTGGCGGTTGTACATGAATATATATTTATATATAATATATACAACCCCGGGCCCTCGTAATCACTCAAATGGTGAGGCCCTCAAGATGTGTAACCGCCTCACAGCAGCGGAGGAGCAGAGGCAGGAAATGGCCAGGCACATGTGCAGGACCAAGGGACACTCTCCATCCCCAATCCAAAACAAACCTTAAAAAAAAACAACAACAAAAACGTGGACACCGATAAATGCATCCAGTCTACCTCACCCAAACAAGAATAGACCCCGACGCACCTCTGCTCCTCCTGCTGTGGCCTCTAAATTCCTCTCAGCTGGCACCCAGACGGCTTGACCAGGAGGATGAAAGAGGAAGGCCAGATGGGCAGGGGCAGGTATAAGTACCTCGCCCGACCCTCTGGGCACCCGAAGTGACGTGGCGCCAGACTTTGGGGACTCCCCAGGGGTTCCCACGACTAGAACGTGGTGATGTGCCTAACGTGACACTGAGGTGGCCGCCCTTTGAATGGGCACACTGTGTGCGCCGCGGGCAGCCTCATTTCACAACTTCCTGCAATACTTATCGCTTTTCAGGCCATATCATTTCAAAACTGGGATGTACAATACACCATTTGGCCCCATTTGTATCCAAATGTTCTTTGGGTCAAGCCTCTTACCCTGATTGGGAAGGAGACTGACTAAAGAGCCATTGGTAAAATTAAGGGTGGGCCATTTCGACCCACCAACTTTAAAGTGCAAACTAGGGGCAAAGAAACTGAGTAAAACGAATAGAGGATAGTGTATGCAAAAAAAATAGTGTTGTACCTATTTAAATTGTTCTGAGCTGCCTGTGCTTGGACAAAACGTCCAAAAAGCAAGCATTCATAGGGATCCAATTCTTACCTTGTTGCCAACCCATTGCAACACAGAGTCCTTTCCCCACAATCCATTTATTAATGATTTAATGACTTCAGATGCAAATTATAGGATCACTAAAAAGGTAACACCACATGGACATGGGCAGCTGTGTACATTTCAGCTACTCTTTATCCATTTCAAAGAGCAGCTCAGGGCAGCTTGGAAATTGGAAACAGGGAGTAGGTCCCCTACCACCCAGAGGACTATTTTAGCCCCCACAGAAAGATGCTATACATTTATTTATGTATGGATCTCCATGCTTTAATAGTACAAATCCAGCTAAATACCGAACAAGTGCAGTGCAGAGCAGTAGCGGCTGCTACCAGACTGGGGTGGTGAGAAAGGAATGCCAACCGCCCCCCCCTCCTCCTATCTCTTCTCCTATAGCACACTGCTCTGTTTAGAACCACTTTGTGTCAAGGGGTGCTACATGGATTAGAATTTTGCACTGAAGCCCAAGCACCCATTTGTTTAACGCAAAGATCTATCTACTTAAAGTAACAGACTAGGCATGGCATAAAAAAGAATGCCTTTGACACCGGTACGAAGTTGAGGCAATATATGGCCTCATGTATAAAGAATCAATTCACTAAAAGTGATCACAAATTGTGCTCCCATTTTAGCTGAATCATTTTTGATTTTGCTAACTGGCCTATGTACTTCTAGATCAGTTCACAAAATACAGAATCGTAATGGGTTGCAATCAGACCTACCTTATCAATATTCATGAGACAGGTTAAAAAATGTGACCCACTGCAATTAACCACAAGCAGACCACCATGTCTGTGATTACATTTAAATAAAGCAATATTGTATTCCCACATGCAGCCCATTTTCCCTAAAGGAAAATGGAATGCTTTTAAGTAAAATAAAAAGGTACACAAAACATTTTTAGGAGTAGCACTGCCCACTCCTAAAAATATTTATGTCAACATTCAGAAAGGGGAAGGGGTCCAATTGGGTCTGTTCCTGTTTGTGAATGGGTTACCACCTCCTTTGAGTCGGTGGTAAAAACAACCTCAAGCATTGTTGTTCATCTGGAACTAGATATACAGCCCATTACTAAGATACTAGAGACAACCCCCCTGCTACTATGGCCCTCCATCTGACAAAAAATGTAGCCAAACTAACCCAAGAGATAACGAGGAGCTGTATGTTGCTGAACTGCATGCACAAACTGCTGCGGCACACTGAGATGAAGAAGACTCTGTAAAGTATTGGAGACAATGAAATGCATCTCTGGGAGTTCCCGAGAGTTCCCGGAGGATATGGCAAGATTCCCCCAAAAACTTTAAAGCAACTGGTTGAGCAACAAGTCGGGCTAGCCACTTTGGGGGATGAGCTACGCTTAATGGTTGCACTCTACATATCTCATACATCTCACCAGGGTCCTCAAGGGTATCTGGGTTGGTTTCATAATTGGGTTCATAATTCATACCATAGATTTTTATTAACACGTTTTTGTTTCTCCGTCTTTCATCATTTGGTGGCATTTCCAGAAAGTTCTAAGTGGGTTCATAATGACATCAAATGTCCTCGGGACAATGTTTCTATGCAATCTTCTTTAAAGTGCAGGCCTGTCTTCGTATATAACAGTCTACAATTTTCTGATGGGAATGAACGATATGAAGACCCGCTATATCTGAGCGTCCTACCTAGCCTATGCTGTCAAAGTATACAAAGCACTTAGGATAACCTGACAATCTGGGGAATAAACAAGACAATGATATGTAGTTGTGGTCATTGTCTTTTAATCTGCTGTATTTAATTGTTTTAACTTTTTATCTTATTTTATCTTATTCCATTAGCTTTTATTTTTATCCTATGTCTTAAAGTGTTTTTAATTGCTTGCCATAAATGATTTATTATGTGCTTTTATGGCTACATTGACATGTGTAGAATTTTTTAGTGCGGAGGTAAAATATTAATTTTCAGACGCATTAATACATCCTATAAGAAATGGATATTAGTAAGGGATGTCCTAAACACATCCTTCTAACTTCTGATTCCTTATTGTTTCCTAAACCCATTTAACGATTCAGAAAACCTTTTAGCTGTCAAAACCCCTCAGATTTACCAAATCAGAGGGTTTGCGGTGGTTAAATTACTATAGACATGACTATTTCTCCACACATTTCGCACTTTGTATGTGTGCTGTCCTGTCCAGCACACATTCACTGTGTCAAATGTTAAAAAAGTCTAATCATATTATTTTGTACTGGAATGATAACCTTCCAATCTATCAACCCTATAACCTTCCAATGCAAACCTTATGCTTCCTCGCACACACACATCTGTGAACTATGGTGCAAAGGTGCCGGTATGGCGCTAGGCAGCCTGTTTGTGTGCCAGAGAAGAGAGCAGCAGCACCATATCTTAGTCGACATGTCTCTGCTCTGTCCACCTTCCGCAATACACTACAATGCAATACATCCCAGTGATGGAGCGCGATGGTGCTCTAAAAATTGTAGGGGTGCATCATAATCATAGATAGTCCGCACACGCATATATTTCTGTGTTGTATTAACATTTGGTCATTAGGAATGTGTTGTAATAATGATTTGTAAGTGAAACAATAGAAAATGTTTCGTGCCATGCAAAAGAAATGAAATGACATTTGTGTTTGGAAAAGAGTAACCTTTAGCGTATTGCAATTGCCTAACGAAAAGCCTATGTGTATTGTAATGCATATTGATTTAAACGTGCATCATGTTAGAGTCTGCACGTGGAGATGATTAATTGTGCTTAACGTGTAATAATTGTAGATGCTTGCAAAGCAAAGTTCTATTAATCTGTGTGTATAATTTGATGTTTAAAGGCCTAAATGAAATGTTCACTTTTGTGTAATTGAAGGCCTATTCGTTTATTCTTATGTTGGCCGATTTGTGTAGGCCTGAAAATGTAATTTCCCTGGTAAGCTCTCACATTTGGAGGTAGTCAGCGAATTTTATGTACATGCAAGGTTGTTCTGTTCTCACGTATTCCGTTGCAGGTGGAAGAAGTTGCCTTTGTTAAGTTAAACTAACGCCTTTTGTTTTAGGAGTTAGGCATGGTGGAGAAGTGATACTTTGTAAACGGAATGTTGATAATTGGGAGCCGGTGTTCTTTCTCACTGAGGAGGCCTGGGAATCAAGGTCATCGAGCCGAACTTGGATGGAGTAAGGAAGACGGTGGAAATTTACCCCTGAGAAATGCCCAGTGAGATGAGGTGACCGGGGGGCGTGTTTTACATCTGTGCAATTTGTATTAGGGACAGTGTCCCGAGGGTTGAGAGAGAAGAAGAGGGTTGAGAGAGGAGAAGAAGGGAGTTAGTAGAAGGGGTGAAGAGATCGACCCATACAACGTGAGGGTACTTCTTAGGAAGTCTTCACAAGCTGACACCTTTAATCGATCTTGCCTGGGAAATGTTAAGTAGGGATGTCACTTTAGAGATAGAGTAGGGATAGTCTAATGCTCTTTACTTTTTAGCCGTAGATGAAGTCTGACTTAGATGTTGGGGCAGTCCTTGCCAGTGTTCTGTTTTTGGAACTTTTCATTCTCTTCATGATCTATAAGATTAGACTCACTCGTAGATATGGCTTTGTATTAGTTCCCATGTACTTTTACAACCTCGTCCTGAGGTGCTTGTGCGTTCAGTTGTTTTTGGCATTGTAATAAACCCACTAAACTGGAATTCGGAGTCTGTAATCTTTTGAGTCGTAGTCAACGGAAAAGGTTGGATTGTCTTAATTGAGTTATTACTCCCCTTTACACTTCTCAGCAGGTAACAAAAGATCCATTGACCTAGGGTTCCTAGTTAAATTCTGGTAGCGGAACCCGGCCTTATCAGTTGGTAGCGAGAGGACGGTTACCTCTGCAGTAAGGGGAGAAGGTAGGGAAAGATAGTTATACAATTCATAGAGCCCATAAGATGGTCGTCCAGAGGATCAAGAGCGGAGGACGGCAGCGCCTGGTGGAAGCTGACGAAGAGTGACGGTGCGGCGGGAACAGCAGTTCGCGGTGGAGTGAGTATGAATAGGGATGTATGTCTGTTAGATTGCGGTGATGAATTGATTGTGTGATGTCTTGCGGAGTTTGGTATGAAAGTCGAGTGACTGTGGTTTTGGACTGAGCGCGCGGTCCATGTGATTTGTGTTGTTTGATGTCAGGCTCAAGGAGCAGCCTAAGATCCCGGGATAGATAGACTGTGGTGTGAAAGACACACAGAGCGGTAATTGTCTGACCATTGATTGTGGGAGTTGTGAGACGTCATCGACAGACCCACTCGTGATAGGGAACGAGAGAGTGAGTGTTTGAGTGACCAACGCGGGTCGTGGGTTACTGCGTGTGGAAGATTGAGTGATTGGAACCTATCGATTAGTTATACGACTGTCCGGCCGTTCGTGGGCAGATAGTCTGAGGCAGTTGTCTGGTCGTTACGCAGACAGACGGTTGCCAGATTGAGGTAGACAATTACTTGTGACTGTCCGGTCGTATGGTGGACAGACAGTCGGTTATGTGACTGTTCGGTCGTTTGATGGACATACAGTTACTTGAGCCTATGAATGAAAAGTGTGAGTGTGGTAGATACGGATTGTGAAGGCGGGGAACTGCTGAGTGAAGAGAAGGAGTGACGTCGAAGTGTGCCGCGCTGCAATAGGTCGGTTAGTGTAAAGCCGCGCTGGGATTGGTTGATCACCATCAGGAAGCAGAGCGACAAACATTTGGTGGGTAAATCAGTTGATTTCATCATGAAATGTTTTAATGTATTGCGGGATCTTTAAAGGGGAGATAGAGGAGTGGTAACTCGAGTGGGGGAAGAAGCACCACCCGAGGATACCCCAGCCTACTACATGGCCACGAATGTAGGGCTCCATACTATAATTTGGCTTCAAAATTGGCCAAAGATTACTGAGAAGGAGGGAGATTTGGCTTTCCCACGGTATGGTTCATTCAGATTTGATGTACTGCACCAATTGAGAGCAGTGATGACTGCATTGCGACCTCCACCCAGACCAACACAGTTCGAAGCGCTAGACGCATGGATGAGAGCAGCACATGCAAGGAAAAGAGATCGGAGTCAGGAAAGGGTGAAAAAGTCAATCAGGGCGTTTCAAGATGCGCGATGGGACGCATTGGCGAAAAGATGGAGGGTAGACACCATAGAGGGAGACAGGCTGTTTCCTTTATTAGTAAAGGTGGGAGATGCTCAGAAGAGGAGAGAAGAGGAAGATGATAGTGATACAGATGACAGTTTACTGGAGAGGTTACTAGCAGAGCGTCCGCCTCCAAAAAATCCAAGCTCAGAGGAGGGAAGGAGAGCACTCACAGAGGAAACCGGGGAGCCGCAGACAAACCCTAGTGCAGGGATAAAGGGAAGGATGGCAGCAGGAACAGAGAGAATAGGGACACAATCATCGAAGAATACAGAAGCAAGTGGAGTTAATATTATCACGAGATTACCGGAAGCTCTTACAGTGCCGGTCACCATTGGTCCCATAGTGTCAGTGTACGATCCAGATCAGGCAGAGAACGCGAGCTTGATACGATCAGCAATGAGAGAGAGCACTGGTTCTGGAGGAAATTGTACAGTGAGTGGAACAGGTCACATTTTGAGACCCATGGAATCGAGTACACCTTTGCCAGCCACTGGAGATGCTTCTAGAGGTCATGTGGAATCAAGAGTAGCGAGATCAGGGTCTTTGGCGGATTCACGTTCTGATTTGAGGATGTGGGAACCTCCAGTGAGAGGTCCTAGTGGAATGATGATGGGAGGAGACATGACTCAGGGAGTTTCGGGGAGTCAATCTGCCTCACGAAACATAATGGAAGGGAATCAACGTAGAGACCAGAGTAGTGAGAATGGAGAGTTAAGTAGTGCATCAAGTCAAGGAACAATTAGAACTGCTCTAAGGGCTAAAGTGGTGGACGTGATGAGGTTGAAAGCAGAAGTAGATGAGATAATCAGTGGAAGCTTGCCTTTAGAGAGGATAGAACTTTATGAGCCAGATGAATTGCTGTTTGTGGCGAAGGATGTAACTCGTAGGGCAAGGAAAGCGCATGAAAAATTGATGGAATTGGCACAGAGGTATGATGTGGATTTATCTAAAACAAAAATGTTGCAGGGAAACCACAGGCTAAATTACAGTGATTAGGAACTGGAAGAGAAAAGGGTCATAGGATTGAAGACACATATTTGAGAATTGATTGTAGGGATGCGTGCATGGAGCATGCTGGACAAATGGGAGGAAAGATGGTCAAAGAAGAAGAGCGTCAAGAAGGGTATAGGGGAAACACCGCCTCCAGGAGGGGGGACAGTAGGAGTAGAGGCTTACCCTTTGCGAGAAGTACTGAGTGGAGGGTATGTGCATGTACTGTGGAGTAGAGGTGATTTAGCGGCGTTTACCAATGATTTTCCTCGGCTGAGGGAAAAACCTGTTCAGTGGTACAAGCAAGTTGACCGATTTGTCACAATTTCAAAGGTACTGTGGATTGATTTGAATACGCTGTTTGATATTGTAGTACCAGGTGATTTGTGGTCAGCATGTAAAATTGCTGTTGATTGGCCGTCTTCAGAACCAGAACGAGATCCTATTACACATGGTCCTTCACCTGTGGTCATAAAAAAGTTCGAGCAGGTAATCACATGGTAGCAGTCGAAAAACTCACCACAAGACATTGTTTGGGTCAAGATAGACTGAACTGTTCAGGAGCCAAAGGAAACAGTACATGCTTATTACAAGAGGCTTTTGCAAGCCTTCAAGCAGTGCAGCGGGTTAGACACCCTTGATCCAAAGGATATGGGACAGTTTGTTTCCAAATTTGTCTTAGGGTTAAGACCAGAAGTTAGCTGTATGATCCAACAGCATCTGATCTGCTGGCAGAATAAATCCGTGGATGAGATTCTACGGTATGTCAGGTATTGTAGTGATGAAGTGGACTCAAAGTATAGAAAGCTCAAAGACAAGTTAATGCTGGTCAAAATGCAGAATGCGGAAAAGGGGGATCAAAACCAGTCTAGTGGAGGAACGTTAGGAAGAAGACAGGGAAACAATCAAGGAGGGACCCAGAATACGTCGGGTCAGGGAAAGGAGAAACCCATAGACCCTAAGACAGGGGTGGATGTTGCCACACTGAAGAAAACTACAGCATGTCAATATTGTCACAAGATCGGGCATTGGAAGCACGAGTGTAGATCAAATCCAGCTAATCAGGTACAAGAGGAGGAAGTGGTGCAGGCACCTGAGGTCGTTAATACTGTGACGAGACCCAGGTCCATGCAGGGGGGGACTTTAAGCCCGCAGGTGCAAATTCCCCAACTGCCGAGAATTCCACAGGGAAATCGAACATATCATCAGATGCCCTTTATTGAGACTTTTGATGAGTTCGATCCATACCCGTTGCAATGACGGTGTCTGAGGGGGGAGGAAGACTGTACTCTTGGAGCAGTCTTGGAGGTAGACCAGAGGGGTATGTAGAGGCGGATGTTGACGGTCATCCCACCACCATTTTGGTTGATACTGGTGCTACTCGTTCTACTGTGAGATCTGCAGTAGTTCCCAACCTACCCCTCTCGGGACAATCAATCTAAGTTGTAGGAGTGGCAAATAAGAAAATGACTAATCCATTGACTGAGGCAATACCCGTGAGAATAGGAACGCTTCACGACCGACACCAATTTGTGGTATGTGACTCAAGTCCAGTTTGTTTGTTGGGTCGTGATCTCTTGTGTAAATTGAATTGCACCATCTACTGTACACCCGAGGGAGTGGAATTGCAGACTAATGATGACGATGTGGCATTTAAATTGGCAAATCAGAATCTGAGCACAGGGATGTTTCCTATGTTGACAGTTGAGGAACTCCCACTCGACCTGAGAGACTCTGTCTCTCTGGACGTATGGGATTTCACCGGAGAGGAGATAGGGTTGATCAAAGAGGTTGAGTCAGTTAAAATCCAGGTTAAACCAAATGCTGAGTTCCCGAGAACACCCCAGTACAAACTGTCACCGGAAACGGTAGCAGGAATCAAGCCTGTGATTGAGTCCATGATAGAACAGGGAATCCTGAAGGAAATAATGGGAAGTCCATGTAACTCACCATTATGGGATTGCAGAAACCAAGTGGGAAGTACAGAATCGTGCAGGACCTGCGAAAGGTCAACACGATTGTAGTCCCATGTTGTCCTGTGGTACCGAATCCATCAGTGATATTGTTCCAGATTCCATGCGAAGCCGGATGGTTCACTGTGATTGATTTATGTCAGGCATTCTTTTCGATACCGTTACATGAGGAGAGCCAATTTTTATTTGCTTTGCGTCTGGAAGATCGTGTGTTTACATGGTGTCGTACACCACAAGGGTATACAGAGAGTCCATCGATCGTTAACCAGCTTTTGAAAAAGAATCTTGAGAGTCTCGTACTGCCACAGAACTCAGTTCTAGTGCAGTATATTGATGACCTCTTGATTGCGTCCGAAACGGAGGATGCTTGCAGGATCGATACTGTTGCTTTACTGAATCATCTCGCAGAGAATGGACACAAGGTGTCCCCAAGCAAGTTACAGTATTGTCTGACTGAGGTTCTGTATTTGGGTCATCGAATTGAGAAAGGCAAGAGAAAGGTGTCACCAGATCGGATTGAGGCGATCATGAATATGACTGTGCCTACCACTCAGAAGGAAGTCAGGATGTTTCTGGGGATGGCCGGGTACTGTCGCCAATGGATTCCAAACTTTTCCTTGAAGGCGAAGCCCTTGCAGAGGCTGACGCACAAGGATGTGAGCAATCCGGTACCATGGGATCACGACTGTCTGATTGCGTTCTTGGAGTTGAGAGAGGGCCTGTGTCGTGCTCCAGCTCTAGCGATGCCATATTACAACAAATCCTTTTCATTGTTCTGCCACGAGCAAGAAGCTTGTGCAGTGTCTGTCCTTACTCAAGGTCATGGGGGTGTCCGTAGACCAGTTGCCTATTTCTCAGCTACTTTAGATCCAGTAGCTTCACCGTTGCCCGGATGTCTCAAATCCGTTGCTGCAACAGATGTCAGCATTGAGAGATGTGAGAGCATTGTTATGGGTCATCCACTTACAGTTTTTGCTCCACATTCAGTTGTGCTCCTGATGACGAGGACTAAGACACAGCACCTGACGAACAACAGACTCACACGCTATGAGCAAGTTATACTTGCCTCGGAAAATGTGACTCTGAAAAGGTATTCTGTGCTAAATCCTGCTACTTTGATGCCTTTGCCAAATGCTGATGATGGAGATTGTGAGGACCATGACTGTCTTGATGTGACTGAACATTGCACCAAACCAAGACCTGACATTGTCGATGAACCTCTGCCTGAGTCTGATGAAATCTTTTTTGTAGACGGTTCATGCTTAAGAGACAATGTGGGTCATTTGAGAGCAGCCTTTGCTGTATGTACTCTCTCTGGAGTTGTGGAAGCTGCTTGCTTACAGGGAGTATACTCCGCACAAGTGACTGAAATCATCACCTTGACTCGTGCCTGTTTGATTGCTGATCAAATCCGAATCACCATCTACACCAACAGCCAGTATGGGTTCGGTGTGGTTCATGATTTCGGACAGCTATGGTCACAGAGAGGATTTTTAACGTCATCAGGATCTCCTATCAGAAATGGGGAATATGTGAGACAACTGTTGGAAGCTTTGCAGCGACCACGAGAAATAGCTGTGGTAAAATGTGTAGCCCATGGGAGGGGGAATGATTTTGTGTCTTTGGGAAACCGATATGCGGATGAAGTTGCACGTTTTTGCGCTGAACAAGGGTGCATTTTCACAGGAGATTATACTGGAGAGAGCCCAGAAAGAACCAAGCTCAGCATGATGTTAGCCATGGCAGACACCTGGGATGAGCTCAAGCGTCTGCAGGGAGAAGTTCCAGAACAGGAAGAGGCTGCTTGAACTAGAGCAGGATGTGAGAGAAGAGATGATGGCATTTGGGTTTCTAATGATGGTCGAGCAGTGTTACCACATGACTTACTGAGCCCTATGGCAAGACAGATTCATGGAACAGTGCACATTGGAAGGGATGCTATGGTGTGTGTGTTCAGACAAACGTGGTATAATTCACGGTTCTGTGCGTTGCTGAAGCAGTGTGTCACAGGTGTGTTACGTGTCAGCAGATGAATGCTGGAAAGAAAACTGTGGTTGCATTGAGTCACATTGGGAGGTCTGGAGGGCCTTTCAACAGAATCCAGCTCAATTTTATAGAGATGCCTAGGTGCAATGGCTTGAGGTACATTTTGGTTGTGGTGTGTGTTTTCTCACAGTGGGAGGAAGCGTATCCAACAAGGAGATGTGATAGCCTCACAGTAGCAAAACTGTTGCTTAGGGAGCTGATACCACGGTTCGGTTTTCCAACTTCATTGGAGTCGGATAGAGGAACACACTTCCACAGCGAAATTATGAGGTTGCTTTGTGCCGCTTTACATGTTGATCAAAGACTGCATTGTAGCTATCGACCAGAGGCTTTTGGTATTGTGGAACAGATTAATGAGACTCTGAAAATGAGGATGGCAAAAGTGTGTTCGTCCACGTCTCTGAAATGACCTGATGCATTGCCACTGGTGTTGATGAGTGTTCGTAGTACTCCTCGATAGGAGAACTGGCCTTTCACCACATGAGATCCTGATGGGGAGGGCGATGCGGTTACCAGCAGTGCCATCTACAGCCTTGATAAACATCACAGATGATTTGATCCTTGATTATTGCAAAGGACTGGCTGACGTGGTCCGTTCTGTGTCTCACCAGGTTGAAGCTGCAGCTGCCCCGACCTCGAGGGACCTCTGCAATGACCTGTGTCCGGGTGATTGGGTGCTAATTCGTAAGCACGTGAGGAAGAGTTGCCTTGACACCCGTTGGAGAGGCCCTTACCAGGTGATTCTGGTAACGAATACAGCAGTGAAGTGCGGAGGCTTGCCAAACTGGATTCATGCCTCCCATCCTCGCAGAATTTCAGAACCCTTGGAAGAAACAGCTCCTCTCGTAGAAGAAAATCCAGCTGTGGCAGCAAGGCAACTCAAGAGGACAAGCCAAGCTGTGAGGGTTGCTGATGAAGCTGGTTACCCACCAGAGCAAGCTGAGGGGGGTCACGCTACACAAGACCCAGGTATTGACTCTGAGGGAGAAGGTAATGTTGCGAGTGGTATAGAGTCAAACTCAGCTGAAGGAACTGGTGCGCAAAGTGGTCGGGGGCAAAGAAGAGGTGCTGAACTTGCAGAAGAATCGTGGCCTGGGAGACAAAGGAGGCTGAATCTGAGACTAGCTCCTGAGAGAGATCTTGCTCCTGTGTGGGAGACTTCTGAATCGGAGCTGAGTGACTCAGAACAAGCTCAAGAAGGCCTGAGAAGGTCAAGGAGAGTAAGGGTGCCTTGCCAGAGATACGCTGCCCCGGAGTGGACTTATATGGTCACTGATGCCGGGAGTAGTGGGGACCGAGAGACTGAGGTCTTCACAAGTGGTCAGCAGAACACCCGAATTGAAGATTGATGTGGGACTGATAGTTCCTGGATTGGAAATAGAGGGGGTGCTAACAGTGACTGTTCCGAGACCTCCGATATTGAGCAGAGTGTGAGTTCTGATCCTTCAGGAACTGTCCTTTCCAACCTTTGGATATCAGCCACCAGCTCAGGAGATTGCAGCTGTTCGTCTTCAAATTTTACAGCGTGTATTAATTGAAATTGGTTCTGAGCTTATAAGGGACTGTGATTGAACTGCGAACTGTAAATAAGAGTTTAAGAAGATAACCTAGGCCTGAGTGGAAGAAAAAACATTTAGGGTTTCATATAGAAGCAGAAAGAGGGCTAAGGAAGTCTTTTTGGACTGTGTAAATAAACCAGAGCAACGAACTGTGAATGAATTTCCAGAATTTCCATGAACTGTGTTTGAACTGTTTGAACTGCAATTTGAGGTGAAGAAAAGAGACTTTTAGTGTATCCTCTTGCTGAACTAAATCGACAAGCTAAAGATGGAGTCTGGAAATTCGAACCATAGGTCTAAGTGTGTGTTAGGTACACTCATAGTAGGGGTGATAGTTGTAATAGCAGTAGTTATTATTGTATCTGTGAAAATTTCACATGATGCAGAAGTTGAGGGAGTGGGAGTGCAAGGGACATCCACACCTATTACTTCTAGCACAAAAGAGGGTATCGTAGGAGCTGAAAAAGCTGTGCTAGATCAAGCTAGTCGTATGTTGCATGTAGATTTGTCTAGAGGTGATTATATGCTTAATGCCTATGCGAAGCTGCTATATGAGTATGTAAATACGATGGATGTGAGAGATTGTTATGTGTGTATGCAGTTGCCTGCGTCCGTAGAGGAAGGTATTCATTATCATCATCTCCCTTTGACGTATGGTATTACATGTAGTTTATTGCTTAGTATGTTTTATGGTAAAGGTCATTATGAATATTATTTTTCTAATTATGATGCAGTGCTTTCAGAGGTTCCAGCTTATAAGCATTTGAACAAGTACGATTATTATAAGCAGGAAGATAGAGTGGGGAAGTATTTCATGCCTACTGTAACTTTAGATACGGCGTATGCACATCGTCACAATTTAACATGTTCATTAACAGATGTAGAGAAGAAATTTGTAGACCAAGTAGAGGACAGATATAGACAATTAACAGCAAGTCATAACAATAGAGAAGGAAAGGTTGAGTGGACCAAGGAGGAGTTAGCACACAAAGCAAAAGGGAGTAGTGGTCCAATAGCGTTGGATTTTGAGCAGAGAGGGAAGTTGTGTGTGAGACAAGTCCAGACCTATTATGATAACATTTTTGTGGGACAGAGTGTGTGTGATCATATCTTCACCATTGAGGCTACAGCAAGGAAGTTCTTGCAGGATGCGATACAAGTGGTCCCAAATGTGTACTTCGTGTGCGGGAAGAATGCATATGTGCGATTGCCATTGAATTGGTATGGTACATGCTATGTAGCAGTGGTGTTTCCGAAAATGTATCATGTTGAAGATTTAGGACATTTGGAAGGTGGATTACACCCTAGGGAGAAGCGAGGTGCAAGTGCAGGAGAGATTGTAGGGGATTTCTTTGGAGCACTGATACCAGGTCTAGGAGTGGTGTTGAATGATGTCAAGATCAGAAGGTTGTCAACTATTGTGGACAAGTTGTCAGCAAACACAGCTCAGTCGTTGTTACTTGTGGACGGAGAGATGGTGTCGATAAGGGCTATGGTGATGCAGAACCGTCTTGCTTTAGATGTTTTGCTTGCAAAAGAGGGCGGAGTCTGTAAAATGCTGAGAATTCAACAGTGCTGTACTTATATACTGGACAACAACAAAGATCTGAAGAAGTATATAAGTAATATCACTGAGATCCATCATGAGGTGCATAATCTAGCTACAGAAGGAGTTTGGGACAAAGTGGGAAAAGGGTTTGGTAAGGTAGGAAGTTGGTTTGCGTCCCTTGCAAAGGGAATTCTTGGTTACATCTTGAAGCCTATCATCATAGTAGTGGTCTGTGTGATTGTTTTGTGGGGACTGATAAGGGCTTATAGGTGGCATAAAGCGAATCGAGTTGAGAGATCTCTTAGAGAGCAAGAGCAAAGGATGGAGAGACTGCAGGACAGTCATTATGAGAATATTAAGAGCCTAGAGAGGTTCCGACAGGGAAGAGTGGCTACAAGCTCTGTTTAGGTCGGTTCTTTCTCCAGGGAGTGTGATTGTTATGATGACACTTGTCATCACAGGGGTGAACTGATGGAGCGCGATGGTGCTCTAAAAATTGTAGGGGTGCATCATAATCATGGATAGTCCGCACCCGCATATATTTCTGTGTTGTATTAACATTTGGTCATTAGGAATGTGTTGTAATAATGATTTGTAAGTGAAACAATAGAAAATGTTTCGTGCCATGCAAAAGAAACGAAATGACATTTGTGTTTGGAAAAGAGTAACCTTTAGCTATTTCAATTGCCTAACGAAAAGCCTATGTGTATTGTAATGCATATTGATTTAAACGTGCATCATGTTAGAGTCTGCACGTGGAGATGACTAATTGTGCTTAACGTGTAATAATTGTAGATGCTTGCAAAGCAAAGTTCTATTAATCTTTGTGTATAATTTGATGTTTAAAGGCCTAAATGAAATGTTCACTTTGTGTAAATGAAGGCCTATTCATTTATTCTTATGTTGGCCGATTTGTGTAGGCCTGAAAATGTAATTTCCCTGGTAAGCTCTCGCATTTGGAGATAGTCAGCGAATTTTATGTACATGCAAGGTTGTTCTGTTCTCACGTTTTCCGTTGCAGGTGGAAGAAGTTGCCTTTGTTAAGTTAAACTAACGCCTTTTGTTTTAGGAGTTAGGCATGGGGGAGAAGTGATACTTTGTAAACGGAATGCCAATAATTGGGAGCCGGTGTTCTTTCTCACTGAGGAGGCCTGGGAATCAAGGTCATCGAGCCGAACTTGGATGGAGTGAGGAAGACGGTGGAAATTTACCCCTGAGAAATGCCCAGTGAGATGAGGTGATCTGGGGGTGTTTTTTACATCTGTGCATTTTGTATTAGGGACAGTGTCCTGAGGGTTGAGAGAGGAGAAGAGGGTTGGAGAGAGGAGAAGAGAGAAGGAGTTAGTAGAAGGGGTGAAGAGATCGACCCATACAACGTGAGGGTACTTCTTAGGAAGTCTTCACGAGCTGACACCTTTAATCGATCTTGCCTGGGAAATGCTAAGTAGGGATGTCACTTTAGAGATAGAGTAGGGATAGTCTAATGCTCTTTACTTTTCAGCCGCAGATGAAGTCTGACTTAGATGTTGGGGCAGTCCTCGCCAGTGTTCTGTTTTTGGAACTTTTCATTCTCTTCATGATCTATAAGATTCGACTCACTCGTAGGTATGGCTTTGTATTAGTTCCCATGTACTTTTACTCGTCCTGAAGTGCTTGTACGTTCAGTTGTTTTTGGCATTGTAATAAACCCACTAAACTGGAATTCGGAGTCTGTAATCTTTTGAGTTGTAGGCAACGGAAAAGGTTGGATTGTCTTAATTGAGTTATTTCTCCCCTTTACACTTCTCAGCAGGTAACAAAAGATCCATTGACCTAGGGTTCCTAGTAAAATTCTGGTAGCGGAACCCGGCCTTATCACCAGCAATTGTTTTTTTGTTTTGCTGCATTGCACTATATTTTAGTAAATCTACCATATGTATGCTTTCTTACAGTTCTAATTTTGCTAAAATATTACGGCATGCATTTGTTGCTGTACTCGACATCGATGCAAACTTGACCTTTTTCGTGTCTCATTCTTGCATGAGACAAGTTTTCCCACTTCACACCTTGCTTCTTTAAGACATGTGGCAGCAGAAGCTACACCCAGCATTGGGCAAATGGGCAGTTTTTGAACTGCAATCAAACTGGCTCCCTCTGTGAAGGAGATCTTTGCACTGGTTTGCAGCTTACCCAACGAAGTGAAGGCCTGGGAGCCTCTAGCTGCTTTGAACCCCTCATCTTGGCCTCCTGTGTGACTGTTATTGGGCTGTAGAGGACCATGAACAATACAGGACAAGGAAACAGTGGATCTGAGGACCACTGTATTGGGATCCGTGGTTGTGGGGGTAAGTCCCATGTTACGCACTGCTGGTTGGACGATGAATCAGAGAAGAGATGTGTAACCGGTCTACCTGTTCGCAGTGCTGCTGGAACCAGGGGCTCTGGGGGTGCTGTAGCACCACCAGACATGGAGACACTTCAGAAAGATAATGGACAATAACAGGCCCAGCCTCTAAGCAGGTCTATTGAGTGCAGAGTTTGCTGTATATTCATATAGTAAATCACAACTAAACAGAATCCACATCAAATACTTCTTACAGTTCACTGTGTATTGTTTTATTGTGTAAATCCATCCTTATTTTGTCTGTCTGCAAAGTGATGTCATTTGGTAACTTAAACATTAGTAGCACTCTTGCTGGTCAACAGGGAGGGTGCAAGAAGGAAGCATGAGAAAGGAGACGTATCACACATAAATGTAAACAACCATTATCGATATCCATTTCTAAAGATGCACATATTTACAAAGAGGCCTATTCAGGCATCATAGTGGGAGAATATGATGGGAACAAATGTTTTGTAAGTAGGATAAACTGATAAAGCAAGCATATTATTTTACCTTTGTGTGATGCCCAATGCTAAAATCTCAACAATTTATTGTTGGTGTGGTGAATATCACCTTTTAAATTACAATTCACACAATGCACATACATGAAACACTGTATTTTGGGCCAGTGTTTTCTGCCCTTCACTATTGTGTTTATTTATGCATTTTCACCTGGGTACATCAATACACTTTTCTGATTGTGTTATATTATGGTATGTTGGATTGGACTGCATTGCTCTAGACTATGGTAAGCTATGCTATGTATATGCACCTGACCATCTATGTTTTTTTTTCTGGTTTGATGTATTTTGGAATCTGTGCAGTAGGTAAATGAAACCACTGAACTTCTTCTGTTTACTATTAAATAGTAAATTGATCACTCATTAAAGGCTAATTCCTGGTTCTCCTGGTTGTAATATTTAGGTGACCTGTGTCAACACAAAGTCAGGAATGTAGTGCTTATGAACTAAACATGCCTATAGGAGCTACAAAGAACAAAAAATATGATCTCAATTACATCTCGCTTGTCAGTAGGGCCATAAGTTCCCAACTTTATTTAGAATAAATACTGGACAGTTCAAACTCAGGAGTAGGTACCACAGGCGCAATTGCTTACAAGAATTACAACGCACATACATTTGACTGAGAGATGGGAGGACTACCTTCCTGCCTGCTGTCTTTCCTCACAAGGCAGGTGGGATGTGATTTAGCTAAACACTTTCTTTGGCGTTGCCCCTGGAACAGACACATTTTTGCAAAAGGTTTTGCTCAGCGGGCTCTCACCTGTGAAAGGGCACTGCCAGGGGATTTTGGTGTTGTTTTTGTTTGGAGTGTGTGATGGCATAGGGCTCAAAATGCAGTTTTGTTGGTACCAGGCTCTCTCTGCAAATAGTGTGGGTAGGGAGGTTGTGGTAAGATGGCTGAGATGAGTTATTCTGAGGGACATTATCATATTGCACAAAGCTAGTACAGGGCATCATTTGTACTGGAAACAGCGTATTTATGATGTTAGTATTATTCTTGCCACTATACGTTTTATGGGAATTTTTTTATTTTTATGACTCCATATTGTTGATATCTGCTTATTCCCCTGACATATTTATGATGGATTTCTGCCTTGGCTCAATATTGTTCAATGGAAAAGAACCGGCTTAAAAGGTTCCTCTTGTGTGTGCAGGCATCCTATTGAGAAAAGGGTTCTGACTAGGAGAGAAATAACATCTTTAGATCAATCATGAAAACTGAGATCAGGAGATCAGCTCCTGAACTCTTCACTAGATCACTCTTTAAAATGGACTATCATAAGCGCCCTTCTTGTGGTGGTTTCTGGTAGATTATTATTGGCACTCACGCTTCATTTTGATGGCGAATTTGCTTGTTCTCAAAGATCATACGCAATATAAGATATTTGACAAATACATGCATAGACTTAGGAACATGTAGTTAAGATGGGTGAATGAAACCCATTTTTCCAAAAATGTCTGGGGGACCACTTGATAGTCTTCACCCTCTCATTCTCTCTCACACTCAATCTTGTATACAGATTGTGCTCATTTGTCGATTCAACAATACTCTGATCTTTGAAACCTACAAGATGTTAGTCGTCTCTTGCCACTGGCCATCACCCCACATAGAACATTGTACTAACACTTCTGCCTTTCTGTGAAGTTGGGGAAGCCGATTACTTACCCAGGCATGACTTTAGGTAGTCGTCCCACTCACCCTAATGGCTAATAACAAGCATGTCTATTACTTGGCTCTTTCCACCAAAGGTGAATTGGATATTTTGTTCAGAAAGATCAGATTATTCAACATGAAGGCTTCTGTGTTGTCAATGTTGGTTGCAGCTGATCCCTGACTCACTCTGAACCTGCCCTGCCGATTTACAGGGGTGCCACTGAGGAAACAGTTCCAGGAGGCTCTCTAAGGCTCTATCCCACTGGACAACCAGACTGATATCTCATCTTTGACTTCAGTGTCTCTGCCAGATCTGCCCAATGTTTTGTTCCCTTATTTCAATGCCGTTTTTCCTTGTGTGAAACTTCTGCCCTTAAAGCATTTAAAATTCCACAAAAACACATAATCATAGCTGCAGCACCTAAAAGCAAACTTTATTCACTTCTTTTATCGCAGTGTCATACAAAGTTTCATGTTAGCCAAAGCTTTGGCCTCATGGGCAAGCGATAGATCAGAAGAGGATGGTTCTGAGATCACGTGGTACTTTCCCACCAATGACAGCTCCCTAAGACTGGAGACGCCTGAATGATCTGAGCGTAGAGATGGCTGATTTTAGGTCAGGGTGAGGATGGGGCTGGGATCACATGGAGAATTCCCACCAATGGCAGCCCTTTATTTAGCAGTGATGGCTGATTCAGGTCAGAGTCTCTCTGTTACTGCAGGAGGAGAAAGCAGGGCAGATCAAACCCAGTGTTAGAGGAAGCAAGAGTTATTCACCAATCTCAAGCCAGGTGAGTGAGAGAACCAACCAGGATGGCTCTGAAACAGTTATTCACCAATCCTAAGCCAGGTGAGTGAGAGTGCCAACCAGGATGGCTCTGAAACAGTGATTTACGAATCTCAAGCCAGGTGAGTGAGAGTGCCAACCAGGATGGCTCTGAAACAGTGATTCACCAATCCTAAGCCAGGTGAGTGAGAGTGCCAACCAGGATAGCTCTGAAACAGTGATTCACCAATCTCAAGCCAGGTGAGTGAGAGAACCAACCAGGATGGCTCTGAAACAGTGATTCACCAATCTCAAGCCAGGTGAGTGAGAGAACCAACCAGGATGGCTCTGAAACAGTGAGTCATCAATACCATGCCAGGCGAGTGAGAGAACCCTCCAGGATGGCTCTGAAACAGTGACTCCCTGTAAGATCACACTTAGCAGCAAATCAGAGAGGGCCAACGTGAATAATCCTTTAAATCATGGATGTCTGACATAGATCTAGGAAATCATTTACACACCAATGCCCTAAAATTGTAACCATGTGAAATGTAGAGCAATGGTGAATATGTGAAATAGAATGTAACCTTTGACCCAAAATGATGTACATGACCCTTTATTATCTCCCACCATCCCAATAATTTTCCCAGTGCCAAAGCTCCTCAGACAAGCTCAAGTTAGTCTATGAAAATGACATGGATTTGACCCCCTGGACCTACGCTGGAGACTCCCTTGTTAAAGGGATGAACCCATCCCTGTGGACATAGAATATCCACGCTGCAAGATTTCCACTAATTGTGTGTTTTGGAAGAAAGCAGCTGAGGCCAGATAAACAAAGGATGGCAGACTGGAAATGTATGTCCCCATGAACAGCAAGACGTCCAGTGCAGTACAGGACACATTAACCTTTATTAGTTGCCTCGCTTAGGTAGTAGAGACTTGAGTTTCAGTACAATTTATCATGATCCCATAACAGGAGCAGACACTGCGCATGCGCAGTGTAAGTCTAAGATGCTTGTTGCGCTACAGCAAAGGCACTACTGCTGACTAGAAGGCTGGTAAATGGTCGTGCTATACACGAAGGGTACGGCCTGGGACCCTCATGGCAGGAGTACAGCTTAATTGATAACTGTAAGCTCTCGTGCCACCAATGTTGGGAATTCCAGTGCTGCAGGCATCCTGACTGATGCATCCTTTAAAGCTGTACGCCTTCACAGGTTCACCTGCAAAACAAGAGCAACATGCACACCATGGTCAGCAAAGAGTAGAGTGAAGGTCAATTCATTTTTGATATTCCTACATAGGGTGGAATTTGACTCCATTCCCTTCCAACCCACCTGCTTAACACAGGCCACAGCCTGAAGGCATCGACTATGTTCAATCTGCAAACTGTAGAATCAGATTGTGCCCTTAGCATTTCCAACCACAGAAGAGAAGGTATTTTGGGTCTTGTAGGATTGAATTAGGCCCTATGCATTTCGTTTAGGGTACCTCTTATTTCTTTTAGGATAGACTTCAGTAGGAGCTGAATTATTCAAGGATGCTATGAAAGAAATAAGGACCAGCAAATGTTCTTTATGCCTACTGCCTGTCTACCCTACAAACATCTTTTTTGTATCCCTATTTAAGTAGGAATACTCAGAATAAGAGGGGTTCATTGTTGGCATGTTAGGATGAAGGTTAGCATAGGTTCCTTCCTTGTTATTTATTATTTATCAACTTGATCAAAGTTCCTCCACATGTTTTATGCCAAGACAAATATGGACCATTGACACCTAAACTACCCTGTACTAAAAGTTACATCATTCCTTAGGAAAGAATCAAGAATCGCCCTAGCCAGTGCATCTGACTTGGATTTTATTAAAGTCATATGAGGTTAAAAGGCACAGGGTGGCACCATTTTAGCATGCATGTGAAATTGTGATGGAAAAGTGACTATGGGAACGACATTATCCATAAACACCAATGCTGCCATACTGTAAAGTCAACAGCATGTGACATCACAATATGCTTTAGTCCTGTATTGATAACATTATCAATTGCAAAAGACAGTTGATCAAGCCTGATCTGAAACACCGCATCTCCTTTGAATGTGAGCGCATTCAAATTCAGATGTGGTGGGCTTTACTTGTGTGGTGCACCATGAATTTGAGCTCCATTCCATCTAATATGTGCTTTCTGAGCCATACCAAACAGGAGCCATCACTGGCAGATAAGATCCAACAAGCCTGAAAATGAGGACGTGGTGTGTTAGTTAGAGCCATACTATCCATTTTGCATTAGGGCAAACACTTATTTGCATATGTTTGGTGTCTGTCTGTAATAAAAAGTGACACACACGATAGCAGGGAATACTGTCCAGGGAAATTATCGGTGGCTAAAATTAAGTTAAGCATTTTCATTTTTTCTACTTTTTTTCTGAGTCATGTATGTAATTGTAATTGTATTTATATACAGCTTACTACCCCTGATGAGATGTTGAAGTGCTTTTCAGTGAGTAGCACAATACTCTGGAAACCAAAGTGGATTCGTTA
The DNA here is from genome assembly GCA_963921515.1 of Calotriton arnoldi. NCBI lineage: Eukaryota > Metazoa > Chordata > Amphibia > Caudata > Salamandridae > Calotriton > Calotriton arnoldi. Next base: position 407,391 of record CAWUFW010002083.1, on the reverse strand, counting down.
TAGATAAGTACTGGGAAATCTAAGTTGCTAATTTGAGCGGTGGACATGTGAGTCTGTTAGTTGGATTGAATATGATAAAGGAGAGATGGAGGAAGGAAGCATCTAGAAAGTGTTATTTGGGAGATCATAGTAGTAAAAATAAGTTTGGGGTGAGTCAAAGGAGGGATGGAGGGGGAAGAGTTTAGAGAGGGCTATTAAGGGATCCTAGTAGTAAAATGAGGTTTAGAATAAGACTAAAGAAGGACAGAGGAGAGAAGTGTCTAGAAGGTGTTATTTTGGAAGTCATAGTGGTAAAATGAGGTTTGGGATGAGTCAAAGAGGGATAGAGGAGGGAAGAGTCTAGAAGGGTTATTAGGGAGCACAAAGTGGTACAATGAGGTTTGGTAGAAGTCAGAGAGTGGAAGTAGAGGATATTATGAAAGAGGTATTGAATGAGACATAGAACAGTGAATTTAAGAGAGTTGAAGAGGTTTTTCCCCATTTAAATATTTATTTATTTGACAGTAGGAGTAGTGTAACAAATATATGGATATATAACTACATATACAGGAATACATGTGTATGGAAAATATTAAAGCGATATAAAGTTGTGTTATATAAATTCCCATATTTACATGTATGGATAAATAGTTAGAAACACCGACTTTCAAGTGTTGCTGTACATAAAGCTCCTTTCTAATATACATATATATGTGTGTGTGTGTGTGTGCATATATAGTTATGTATATGTGTTAGAAGGTGAATTATTAGTAGGGGTAGGTATGCACCTACCACCAGTAATAAGGCCACCAACACAATATAAGGCACAGACAACATCTAAATAAGTGAGTCCCTTGCTCAGCCCTTGGTAGCTGGCAACGAGCAGGCAGGCTTAACTTATGAGACAGGTGTGTAAAGCATTTAAATACACCAATATATTAAATAACAACACCTAATAAAAATCCAACACCAATTTATAAGATTAGGAAATATTTTTATCTTTAAAATGACACCAAAACAACAAAATCCAATGTTAGGGAACTTGACATATGAATAAACACTTTCTAGTGCTTAAAAACAAAAAAGCCTAATTGGGACATCTGGTTGCGCTTGACTGGGACAAAGTCAAAGTTTAAGGCCAACCGCGTTTGAGCCCTGGTCGGATACACTAAGCGGAAGGCCTCAGCCAAAATTTTACCTTCACACTTAGAAACTTTTCTAGAGCTATTTCTCTCGACTGTGAGCAAGGCAATTCATCAGGCTGGGTTCAGTGGAGCCCCGGGCAACTCCTGGAGGATTGAGCTCCAGAGAGTTCAGCAGGACAAACCTGAAATCCAGCCAGGTCACAGATTGGCTACTACCTGTCTCCCCCAGTAATGCCCCTAAATTTAGTATTTAGGTGGCCCCCCTGGACCCTGACCTTTAGATATGATGGACCTAAGAAGAAAACGGACAAAGAACAGCTGCTGACCTGAGAACGGAGTACCTGCTGCAGAATTGTGGCGTGAAACCCTGCATGCTGCTTCAAAGGACTAGACCATCGTGGTGTGGTGACTCGTCCTGCTGCTGTGAGGCCTCAAAGAACCCCAGAACACCTCCAGCCCTATGACAATCTCCGAAGAACTCCCTTGGAGTAGAGGAACTACTCCTCTGTAGCCGTAGGCATTGAACCCGCAGAGTCCGACTTATCGACTTGCTGCTCCCTGGCAATGCAGCAACCAAACCAGAAGCAGTACACCAGTTCCTGAGGGTCAGATCTGAACCCCCACCAAGTGAGAGGACACAAGGACCTACCTGAGCCGTGCTATAGCAATTCTCGAGGTATCAGACTACCTGCAAGCGACAACGAGACGAAGAGTCCAATCCAGACTCCAACTGCCCAGGAAGCAAGCACCCATCAAGGGACGTTGAGACCTCTGAGACCTACTCTGTGACCGGCCCAGCGGTCACAGAATCATCCTTGCAATCTGCCTGCCCCTGAACGCGAAGACCATCTTGATGCACAAAGCCTGGCTGACCTATCGGCTCTGCACCCAGCTCGCCTGGCATGGGTACTGATGAACCAAATGTGCTCCCGTGGTCTATAGGACCTTGTGACCCAATCCCTCATTTGGGGTCCCTCGGACTTCAATGTAAGTCCGCTTGTGCAGCCTGTTTTGAGCTGGCCCACCTACTTCGTAGTGCACCAACTACCAGTTACGAACAACCTCAGCACCCTGCTCACGACCGAATTTAGGACGCTCCCGACAATCCGCTGGTGAAACATTGGGCCCTGGCCTGCTGCTACCCTAAACCCTGAATATGAACCCCTAGAACCGACTGTACGATTTCCCTAAATCCTGAATATGAACCCCTAGAACCAACTGGACAATTTCATATACATTTCTGTATTTTTCTCCATAGACTTTCATTGTGTGTAATTGCACACAACAGTGAGTTATTTTCTGAACTTTGAAAATCCATAACTAAAAATATGATTACCTGTGAACAAAGCTCTTCATCTTCAAAATTATATAAAAATAACTGTTATTTTTGCAAATTGGTCTCAGATTTATTCATGAGTGTGTGTCTCATTTATTGCCTCTGTGAGTACAATACATGCTTAGCACTACCCTCTGATAAGCCTAACTGTTCGCCCACACTACCACAAATAGAGCATTAGCATTATCTACTTTTGTCTCTGTATACCAATCTGAGTCTCACAATGTAGTAGGGCAAAACGTCTCCAAACGTCTGAAAATTCTTTCTGAAGTTCCTTTTGAGGGTTCAAACTGTCCATAACACAAGTCCAAAGTACCAGAGTCGCTGAGTTGCTCCTCGAGAGTTGAGACTACAGTTCCCACAATGCACCTGTCCAAATCCTTTAAAGTTCAGCTGAAGACATTCAGCTGGGTTTGTCTTGCTGGCAATGATGCAGGTGGAGCTCTTTTAACCTGTTGCTTTCAGGGACTCCACTCCTTTTCTTTTTGAAGGCAGGCAAAGTCCTTAGGGCGGTACTTCCTTGTTGTGTAGAAGGCACAGTCATACAGAGTGCAGTCATCTTGGTGCAGACCAGGATTCCAGCAGGGCAATCCTTATTCTTGTAGTTGCGAACAGCAGTTCTGAGTTGCTATGCAGCTCTTTCATATTTATCCAGTGTTCTGGAGTGACAAGCAGGGGTGCACCCCTGACCAATGGGGTACAGGGTGCCACCCAAAAGCTTGGCAGCTTTTTCCAAAGTGTGGCATATTCTTGTCCCAGAAAGCTTCGCACTGTAAAATTCAACATGGAAAATCTTTCTCTGTGGAGTGAAGATCTGGCTAAGCCAACCTACTGGTGTGGCTCATTTCCCTTTCACACTCCCTCTTCCAGACCATTTGCAAATTCATTCCTGGGGATCCCATCTGCATGTGGGATACAGGACGTGGGGGTAGGCCTGGCTTGCATTCTTACTGCCCTGCTTTCTTTGAAGATCAGTTTGAGACCCACAATAGAGACCCATAAGCATGTAAACAAATAAAATAACCCATATGTAAACTATACAGTGACCTGTATACATGTTAAGCATAAAATAATATGTATATTTTAACGATAAGTAATAAATACATTTGTTAAGAAGATCTAAAAGAATATCTATATATTTTTAAACCATGAGTAGTATATATATTTGTACAAATAATCTAACTACATACAAACAATAAATTTATACGGGCCTGATTCACAAAGGTAAAATGAGACAAAAGTCAAACGTTATCACTTTTGGTATTCCCAAAGGGCATTTACCGGTAGTAAATGCCCTTTGTGAATAACGAAAGTCGTAAAGTTAGACTTTCTTCTCATTTTTACCTTTGTGAATCGGGCCCTACATGTTTACATAGACAGGCATATGCTGTAATTTGTGTTTTGTCTATGATGATCATATAGGAAAGTGCCAATTCTTGAGTAGTCTTTTGGAGATAAGATAGTTATCCATGGATTTTATGTTTGGGGGTAGTGAATTCTATGGTTTAGCTGCTTATACAGAGAAAGATGTACCACCTATGTTTTTTTTCTCTCGTATCCTGGGTCTTTGAGGCAAGGTGCCAATCTGGAACAGAGGCTCCTTTGGTGTATGTATTTGCTGATTTTATTCCTGATGAAAAATGATTCTGTTCCATGTATTGCTTTATGGGTGATACAAAGCAGCTTGCACATGGATCTTCTGACAACACAGTAGCCAACTAGGACCTTCGAGGCAGGGGAGATGTGGGCTTGTGGCTTTACATGTAGGAGTGGACAGCAGAGTTCTGAATCTGTTGTAGTCTTTAAATTGTTGAGAAGGATGTAGCCTGGACCTTGTGTGGAAATCCTACATGGGGTAAGATGTGTTGGAGAGTTTTTATAGTAATGAAGCATGATCTTGCTAACTTGTCCACCTGGGCATTCATCGATAACTTGGAGTCCATAGTGAGTCCAAGGTTTCTTACTTCCTTGAATGCTTCAGGAGGTGGTCCCAGACAGTCAGGCCAGGAGCAGAGTGGGTCATAGTTTTTCCAATCACTACATGTGAATATTTCAGTTTTGGATTCATTCAATTTGAGATAGCTCCAGGTCAACCAGTGATCAATGGCTCTGAGGCAACAGAAGAGTTTTGAATTTCCAATGGCTTTGGGGCTTTCCAATTTAAAAAGATGACAGAGCCTTGACAGACACCTGCTTTTGTGAAGTACAATTTGGATGAGAAAAGGGGAATATGGATGACATTGTTAATTTTTGAAAGGAGGATGTGATCCAGTCCAGGGAAGTCTCCTCTATGCTGACTTCGTAGAGTCTTTGTATTAGAGTGTTATGATCAACTGCGTCGAAGGCAGCTGAAAGGTCAAAGAGAAGGAGTGCAGGGGCCACATTCTGGTAAGCAGTATTTTTAAGGTCATCCCAGATAAAGATGAGGGCAGATTCTGTGCCTCTTTCTGGACAGAATCCTCTTTGAAAGTTGGAAAGTATGGAGTTGTCTTAAATGAATTGTGGCATCTGGGTGAATGCTGCTCTTTCTATCAGTTTGCCCAGGAAAGGTAATTTTGTATTCGGTCTGTAGTTATTGTTGTCATGTTGGTCCAGGTGTGTTTTCTTTACTTATGGGCATATGTATGAATTTTTTAAGTGTTTGGTAAAGAATCCTGTAGTTAAAGAAATACTGATGATTCTTCTGAGTGGTGTGGCAGCAGAGGTGATTAAACGAATGTTCTTGAATATTTCTGGTGGACAAGCATCAGAAGGGAAGTCGGCTGGCTTTCCTGCTTTGATAAGATCCATAAATTCAGTTTATGATAGTTGTTTGAAGGAATTTAGAGGCTGTGCTAGACTACTCTTGGAGGGGATTATTGCAAATGAGTTGGTGCTGGTGTTTTCCTTTGTTTTATATAGTTCAACATATCTGCTTTGGTTGTGTAATGATTAGCCAGTTTGTCAGTAAGTTCTTGAGAAATGGGCTGCATTTTTCTGTGCATTTAGGTTAACAAAATTCAGTGAGAATTTATAAAAAAAAATATTTGCACATTTAAACATTTTGAAATCTGTTTGAATAGTACCTTTATTTTTTTGAGCTTTTTTGATTGTTGACTTGTATATTCTGTTAAGTTTGTGTAGGTGAAGTTTGCCAACACATTGTTTCGGCAACTCAAACTACACTTTATTGATGAAGATCAACTAGGCTGAAAAATAACTGGTGTTCTTGGTGCTCCGTGTTAGAGAGGACAGGGGCTTATAGATCAGGCCAACACTTTTGGGTAGGATGAAGAATGAAGCATTTGTTGCTCTCCGTCTGTGATGGCACAATGAACAAGCACATGCTGGACACACTGTAATGGCAGTGAATGGAACAGATGGAGTTTAAGAGAAGTAATAGTAGACAAATGAAGGAAGCATGAGAGATGAAGGCTGATTTTAGGAGAAGGAGGATCATTTGTAATAAAGGAAATGTAGAGTGAGTTTAGGAGATGAAGGAAAGCTGCATATCATGACGGATGAACGGAGGATATTAAGGATGACTGGAGGGAACTGAAAAGATGGAGGATGAATGGATGAAACACAAGAATATTAGAGGAGACGATGAATAGAAGAATTGGGCGGGGGGTGAAAGGAAGAAATGGAGTTCCCTAATGGGTAAATGATGAGATGGGTAAGAAAAAGTGAAGATGCCTGCAGTAAATAGAGAAAACAGTCATACTTAATCACATGGATCGATAAGATGATGGAGTAGAAGGATTCTGAAAGGAGGAAATGAGGAGCAATAGAGGTGACAGAGTTGAATGGAGGGCATTAGGATAAATAATGGAACTGAAGCATCTGTGAGAGTGATGGTGGATGAAAGGAGAAAAAGGGGGTATAATAAGGAGTAAGAGGTTGAATGGAGGAGAAGACGGATGGCTTGAGGAGAAGGAAGTCAAATGAAGCAGATGGAGCATAAAAGGAGGAGATTGGCTAAATAATGCAGATAAAGGAACAATAGGAAATCTGGGTGATAAAAGGTTGAGTTGAACAGTCAATGTTACAAAGACTATGTACATCCCAGGACTACTCAGCCACTTACATATGGGCTTTCCATCTATAAAATATATCAAACTGAACACAGATAATAATTCTGATTTTGAAACTCCCCATACCTTGTAGTGGTGCCTGATATAGGTTCTTGAAAACATTTACATAGTACTTGCGTACAATTGTAAGTATGTGAAATGTAATGCAATTTTGAATGTGTAAAATATAATATAATACATTAAAATATATAATAACTGTGATCGAAATATGTAAAGATCCGCTTGATGTGTGTGATCTTGCATTATCTTAATCAACAGAGTGCCACAGCTCCTCAGCCAGGTTCATGCTATTCTGAGAACTAGGATGGATCTGGCCCACTGGCAACTATGCTGAAGACCCCTGTTTTATAGGAATAAATCCATCCCCTTGGACATGGTGAATCATTGGAAGAGATGGAAAATGAATGAAGGATAGATGATGGAAAAGGAGATAGTTGTAGAACATGCAGATGAAAATAGAGGTGGTGGATTAATTACAGGGATTTGGCTAGATGGAGGAGATGTGGATGCATTCAAAAGATGGAAGATGAAAGGAGGAGACAGTGAATAAATGTTGGAAATGGAAATTAATGGAGGAAATGGCATATGAAAAAAGAACATTGGGATGCATAGAGGATGTGGTGGGAATGGGGATGAATAGAGAAGATGGAGGTGAATGATGAGATGAGCAATTAATGGATGCACTAGTGGAAATGATTGAGATGGAGATTGTCTGTTGGAGATGAAAGATGAAAAAGGATGGTGAAGCAGGTGGTAGATGGATAGATGAGAACAGAGGAAGAGAGCAGAATATGGGGAAAAAACTATAATGATGTTTGAGTGATGCCTGATGAGTGATGGGATGGAGGATGGATAGAGCAAATGCTAAATAATGCTAAATATTTAGGATATGGAAGACAAATTCATCAGAGGAGGATGGCTAGAAAAGATGGCATGAATGTAGGGCATACTGGGATGCATGATAGAGGGGAAAAGTACTGGAGGTTCTAAGGGGTAAATAGAGGAGACAGATTTTAATGGTCCATGTTGGTGACTGCAAGGAGCAGATGGCTAAAATGGAGCAAATAAGGGACAATGGGCTGAACTGAGAATAAGGTTAAAAACAAAGGTCTTAAATAAAATAGGTGAATCTTTTTCCTACAAGCGCTACACTTAAGGCAGTTGTCAAAGTCAGTCTGTCATGCCGATCTGCGCAGGTTACCTGGTCGGGATCCCATTCCGGTGAAGCTGCCACAATGGAAATGTGGCCCTGTGCACAAAATCTCTTGGGTAGCAGTGCAGCCACTCGCTGACTGGTCATTGCTGCATTCACCACACTTGTAACCATTGGGGATGAGGTCTATGTTGGCCGACACTGCAGAGGACAGAAGGAGAACCAGGTTGTTTTCATTACACCCCAGACATCAGTATCACAAAAAGGGTGGTATTCAGCATGTTATTTTGTGTGGCTTGTTTCTTTAGAATTGAAGTGTGTGAAGCACTATTTAAGGAAAGATCATTGCATACAATTATACTCGGAAGAGTTCCTGCACAGGGCACAGATGTCATCTGACCTCTAAAGACAGAAAAACAACACATTCTATACACATGAACGAAGCTGTTCTGCAAATCTTTAGTTAGTCTCTGGAGCATTTCTTGAGAAGATTTAATTGCAGCCCAAAAAGGATAATCCTAAAATGGGAAGATTGGTTCCATACCTCCACAATAGGTAACTTCTTACAGAAGCCAACAGGCTGCACTGCCAAATCTTGGTTTGAATCAAATGAATCAATTTCTTATAAGTTACTTTATCCTTAATTTCACTGTTCATTTTTCATTTTACTCTTTTTACTCTTGTTTTCTGTTCAATTCATTTTACTCAATCTTTTAAACGTGGGTATCTCACAAAGGCTCAGGAATCAAAAGTGGGTTCCACAAACAATAGCTTTATTAAAATAACCCAATGCATTTCGGGAAATCGATTCCCTTCGTCAGGGGCATCTACAATATACAAGAAATATAATTGTTTAGCTGACATCATCATCTTCATAACATCCTTCATTTTAAACTAACTACACAGCTTTATCAATTACGGCCACAGTTTCAAACCACTTATAAATAGCATGAATCATATTCTGAGCATTGTGATGTTTTCATTTCATTTATTTACCCTTCCATCTGCAGTTCGTTAAACACCCAATTCACCCCAATACGCTACACCAGATACCACATGTAGCCAAAGATTGGTTCCATACACATAGTTATCACTAAATGGATGGATAAACGGCAACTAAGCAGAAGTGTTTGAAAGTTGTAACCTATGGCTTCATAAAAGTCTATATTGATTGATTATTTCAAAGAGCTGCATAAGTGTTTCACTGATTTGTAGTAGACACACTAAAGAGTCTCAGCTAAGACTGCTGTAAACTATCTCAACAACAAGGTGGAGAAAAAGGGCACAGATTTAGGAGAGGTCTTGGTAAGGGTCAACAAGCCACTTATATCAGTGACCAGCAAAAACTCCAAAAGCCTCCAAACCTAGAATTGGACTGGTCCAAGGCAACCGAATTACTCTGGTACTGGAATACAATCTCACTGCTGACCAAGCTGGAGTAGGGAGGAAGAGGTGTCACTTCTTTATGTATGTGAGTTGTAGGCTGACCATGATGTCCTGGCTAGGGGCCCTACTAAAACTGCACAATATCTTGAGAAGACGTCAATCAGTGTGGCTTCTTAGACTGCTCTGAGCGATGCTGAGGCTAGCCAGAATGGGACGGCAGCAAAGATGGTAAAGGCTCAGCAAACCAATAAGGGCCACGCCTCTAGACTGAGAGGACTGGGGATAGGAACGTAGGAACATCCCTTATCAAATATTAGCTTGGAAAAAACAGGACCTTACCACCCAGTAAATATTTGTAGTGACTAATGAGACTCCTGTTAAAAGCTGTCTTGGCAATAATGTATGGAGCTCTGAACTGGCTACTGTGGATTCCTAATACTAGCCTACAACACAGTCTGAGATCAATGGTCAAAGTCCGAGATCCATGACCATGAGAAGAAGAACAACAGGTGTCACCGAAAGAAAACGGAGAACAGACAGGGAGACCCTGCATTACAGAGTTTTAGGGCCGTGGGGCTACTCTGTTGTGAAGAAAATTCAAAAAGGCTCTCATCTGGAGGACCTATCGGAGTTCACTGAGTTGCTTCTGTAAAGGACAGAATGTTGCATCATCGAGAGTTTTGAATAAGGCTGGAGCCAAAACTGATGGTGTAAACCCTAGATTGTACACTGTAATGGACAAATGAACCTATGGACTCTGCTTCTGGTGAATATTTGAATGTTAGAGGTGCCCTAATTTGAGAGAAAGTTAGAATTGGCTCATTAAAAAACCTTTACAGGGGCATCTTGGTGTCATCCTGCTGGACCTCTCCGCCGCCTTCGACACTGTCTGCCACCGCACTCTACGCGCACGCCTCCACGACGCAGGGATCCGAGACAAGGCCCTGGAATGGACCACCTCCTTCCTCGACGGCAGAACCCAGAGAGTCCGCCTCCCACCTTTCCGATCCGAAGCCTCCGAGATCATCTGCGGCGTACCCCAGGGATCTTCCCTCAGCCCAACACTGTTCAACATCTACATGGCCCCGCTCGCACGCATCGCCAGACAGCACGACCTCAACATTATCTCCTACGCCGACGACACTCAACTGATCCTCTCCCTCACCAAGGACCCCTCGCCACCAAATCCAATCTCCATGAAGGAATGAAGGCGGTCGCCGATTGGATGAAGATCAGCCGACTAAAGCTGAACACGGACAAGACAGAGGTCCTCATCCTCGGCTCCAACCCCTCAGCATGGGACGACTCCTGGTGGCCAATGACGCTGGGAGCAGCCCCGACACCCACCGACCACGCACGCAACCTGGGAGTCATCCTCGACTCAACGCTCTCCATGGCCAAGCAAGTCAACGCAGTCTCCTCCTCCTGCTTCAACACCCTCCGCATGCTTCGCAAGATCTACAGGTGGATCCCGACAGACACAAGAAGGACAGTCACCCAGGCCCTCGTCAGTAGCAGACTTGACTATGGGAACGCCCTCTACGCGGGAGCCCCGGCCAAGCTCATCAAGCGACTGCAACGCATACAAAACGCCTCCGCACGCCTGGATCCTCGACATAGCACGCCACAGCCACATCACCCCCCACCTGAGGAACCTGCACTGGCTCCCCGTCGACAGGAGGATCTCCTTCAAACTCCTCATCCACGCACACAAGGCACTCCACAAGACTGGCCCAGCCTACCTCAACAGACGACTCTTCTTCTACGTCCCTAACCGCCAGCTCCGCTCCTGCCGACCTCTCCCTCGCCACCGTCCCTCGCATTCGAAGAACAACCACCGGCGGCAGATCCTTCTCACACCTCGCCGCCAAGACCTGGAACACCCTTCCACTAAGCCTACGACAGACCCAAGACCTGCTGACCTTCAGGAGGCTACTCAAGACCTGGCTGTTCGACCAGTAGCAGCACCCCCCCCCCCTTTTCTCTCCCCAGCGCCTTGAGACCCTTGCGGGTAGGTAGTGCGCTCTACAAATTCTGTGATTGATTGATTGATTAAAACCCCAAATTGCTGGCAAAGCCATTTGCACTAATTTTACATGGATAAAACATAAATCTGTCATTCTTCTTCACCGGCTTTCCTGATATCACTACCAGAGATGAGTACACCTTTTAAATCAGTGCAGTTGATATTGTCTGATGATTGGCACTCAGGATTACCTCAGAGAACAATATTTACTGATGGTGGTAGACCGTGCAACGAGAACCTCAATGGTAAAGGATGTAACCACTCCTGTAGTGGTCTGAGGTCTTTAGGCATCTTTACAAGCAAAGGGGTTCACAGGAAATTTGTTTCTGAGTCAGCACAGGTTAAGGCCATTTCAGATGAGGGTTGACTTGTGTATAAATTTCCCATATCTTTTCATGCCCAGATTATCTGGCTTGTGGCAAAGTTGATAGGTGATCTAAAAATCCCCCTGAAAAGGCACTTCTTTTATTGACTTTGGTTTGCCTATGGTTGACATACACCTTCTTTTGGTCTTTTGCACAGCCTGAGTACCCTATTAGAGTTGTGAAAATGAACTAGAAAGGCTTCCTCAACATTCCTTGCATGACATCATGGACTACAGGGGTTGACTCAGCTCTAAGATGAGTACTAAATGAAGATGTTCAGTCGAGAATGTGGAAGGTTGTCAAAATTTGGATGGCAGTCAGGTAAGATCAAAAAGCCACGTAAACTTAAACATGTGGGGCCTCATTTATGACGAATTGGCGTAGGGCAGCACCCCAAGTCTTCTTGCTGCGCTGCTCTACACCAATGTGAAAGGGCAGGAATGCACTGTATTTAAGAAATACTGTGCATTCCTGTCCTTTCCCCTGCGCAGGTGCACAATTTTGTGCCTAGCGCTAACGTAGGCACCATTGCACCATGGTGCAAGGGTGCCTCCGTTGCAGGAAGGATTGTTTTGTGCAGGAAGGGGCACCTTCCTGCACAAAAACAATCCTGAGAGGCGTTTTCCTCTTTCCATGTGTGCTGCGGAAAAAAACGCGGAGAAATGAAATTATTTCTCCTACCTATGCCTGCTCTGGGGAGGCGTAAGGTTTTGGTGCTGGCCAAGGTTTACGTGATTAGGTAAATCTGGGGCAGCATCATCCATGGGTGCTGCGTGGGAAAACCCACTGCAAAACCCACTGCAACGTCCATGGAACGCCTCCTTGATGCAGAGTAAGGCAAGGCAGAGTCCTGAAACTCGTAATATGCATGGTGGGGCTGCACCGGCATCACCAGCATATTACTTAGCCCCTGACCGCTGCGCCACCGCCGGGAATGGCGGTCTCCTGGAGGCTGCTGCAGTGCAATGGTGGTCCGACCCCCCAAGTCGTAATTGGGCAGTCGGACCCCCGTGGCTGGGCTGCCACCACCATTCCCCTGCGAGTCTGGTGGTCCTCAGACCACCAGAGTCATAATTTAGCCCTAAGTGGACTGGTGCTTATTCAGCTCTGTGGAAATCCATTGAGCTTAAATACCTTGTTCCCATAGAGCCTTCCTCGCGAACAAATTGATGCACCTATTTGACTAAGCTCCTTTGGTGCTGCAATTTCTGACAGTTGAAGAGGAAGGGGAGTAGGAGGAAGGTGGTTCTCTCCCAAATCTCCTGCATGAAAAGGTCAATGATGCTTTTGGAAGACAGTTTATCTCTTTATCTTAAAGAGCATCAGCAGCACACATCAGTAGATGTTGCAATCATGTTCTAAGTTCAACAAAACGATGTGCATTGATGGGCATTTGAACATTCCATTCCATTCTCTGCACCAGAGGGCTACTTTCAGTTTAAGGTCATGTCACTTTGGCTGAATGAGGCACATACCCATTCCAAAGTGTTATATTCCCGAGTTAGGCCCATGTAGCATGGCAGCTTATTCCTTACATTGTCCAAGAAAATAACGTTTCAGCAGTGACTTTTTGCACACATTTTCATGCATGACAATGTTGGATTAGTTTCTCTGAAACTACTTTATTTACATATCCAGCTTCGCACAACATTGTCACGATGCCCTGAACATCATGTACTAGACCATTCAACGCATTAGGTACAAAAGTCATCCTATCTTCATCCACGGGGTGACAGCGCTATCCACATATCCATAACATCACTAATTTAGCGCGCACATCGCCAAGTCTGCTTTTATTATAAATAATAGGCATCCCGATAGACTGGTAGAGGAGGCACTTCTGCTGACACCGAAGGTCCCTGCCTGCTGAGAAATCACCACGCACTGGTCTGACATTCTGTGAGGGGTATCCAACTCGAGTCCAAGACGGGGTCCTTCACTCTCTCCCATAAGGTAATGGGGTTTGATTGTCCCTAGGGGGGATTCTTGTCTTTGCACCTACACACACTCTAGGTACACTTAGAGTAGGGTTCGGAGTGTAGCGTTATGTTAGATTACCATTTTGCGTATATGTATATTTCCATTCCTTCAGTACCATGGTAGAAATGTATCTACTGTTTACTCTTTTGGTGCTTGTAATCTCCTTTATTTGCTTCTGTCTCCTAATAATTGCAGCACATGTATTTTATGCAGGAATAACGTTGGTTCAATAAATATTATTGAAAACTTCCCACTGTGTATTCTCTGTATATTTCTCTGAGAACAAGTGAGCACAAGTGACTGAGTGAAATGTTCTGTACTGTTTCCATGATTCCTGAGGAATCAGGGTTGTCATGTTCAGTGGTTGCCAGAAACTGTTCGCTCCTTGGTAAGTTAAGGGGGCTCGCAGTGGCACTGTGTGCTAGCTGGTCTATAGGCCAACATATCCTGCGGAGGTGTCCGGAATCAGTCTAGGCACCAAGCCCCTAGTTTATGTTGTCCAAACAAATGCGCAGATCCTATGGATTAGTAGGAGCTACACGACAAAAGGCTTGTGAACCATTTCCTAGATGCACTATAAAGCTTCAGTTATTGAGTTGTTGATTATGTGATTGGCATGCATGTGCTACGCTCAACCCAACAGATAATATGTTACACAGTGGTAATCAAGAATGTGTAGTTATAGTAAGATTCCCATAGGAAATGCCTTCTTTGTTTAGCTGAAAACTTTAGTTGCCCCTTGGCGGATCTTTGTGAAACTTTCCCAAAAAGTAATAATTTTTGCCTAGGATGGCATAGAAATATTAAGTGATGATCCATCAAACGTGGCCGATAAAAGGGGGGGGCATCCCAAAGAGCAAAAACCCCATGCAGGGCTACAGTAAAAATTGCTGCACGGAGATACACCAAATTTGGCAGGAAGCTGGATCTTGAATCACATAGTGTGCTTTTTGTGATTTGGTGTAAATCCGTTCAGTAGTTTTTAAGAAATTAAGGTTCTAAATGTATAGATATCTGGACAGTTGGTGTCCAGATATGCTCTGATTTGCTATTTTAGTGAAGACGAGTGAATCCTGATTGGTTGGTGACAACCTGAACAATATGTTTTGGCAGCCTTTACAGGTCTGAGGGACTTGGTTCCTGTGTTATGAAAATTAATAAAAATAATATGTAAGGTGATATGGTGAGCACATCCAGACCCCAAAGAGCATGTGGGGGTGTAGGGTCCCAAAGGGACGTCCTTTTATTGGCTGGCCACAACATGGACAACATGCTGCGGCAGCAGTCACAGGACTCTGGGACACGGATCCCATTGAAATGCATTGTAGTGTATGGTAGGTTTTGAGGGTCACAAAAACGAGCATGTATAAAGGCGGATAACAGATTTTAGTTACAGTATAAATCATTTGTTGGTGGTACCATACTGATTTTAGGAATTGTGGTGTGTTCTTAGGTTATTTAACCCTTTGAAAAATGCTGACCTGCTGGGATTTCATGAATCATGTTTGAGAGAAAACTGTTTTCTCTCATGGTTTTTTCATAGAGAGTTATGGAAGGTGCTCCAGAAGCTAAAATAAGAGCCTTTTGTCTGTAAATTCACACTTTCTTTCTTAGTTATGTGTGAATGAAGTCTGCCATTCTGAGCTGCACATGTACTTCCAAAAGGAGCCGCCTGTCAGTTGATTCCTGTGTTATCCTGCAGTCTCACAGAGTGTTTTAAAGAACAACTACAGCACAAACAGTCTTACTTATGACATATGTGTGGCAAACCTGAAATCTTGATAGACTCAAACTGGTAAAACCTAAACCATTTCATTTAGAAAGGAACAAAATTAGATGGTTAGCGCTGTAGAAAGCAAAATTAGAGCACATTTTAAATGAGTTCTCACGTATCTTCCTCTTCTTTTTCATTAAAACATTCTGCCATGCAGACTGAAACTGAAACCTGCATTTTCAACACCAGCAGCAGAATCCCAGTTAACTGCCTGGTGATCATCAGCTTTACTGCAGTGTTCTCAGGAGCAACTAGAGTGCTACCATTCTGAATTTATGCCAAATGTGTGTCACATCTAAATGCCATCTTGATGGAATCAAAGTGGAAAACTGTAAGTATTTTCTACTGAGGAAACTACTGTAAATGAGGAAATGAGAAGAAAACAATGGCCACACAGGGCTGAAATGAGGGGGCAGGGGTATGGACTTGGACAATGTAGGGCAAGGAGGCAGGGGGTCAGGGACAGCAAGCTTGGACAGGGCAGCACAGAAGACAATTCTAGGCCTGGCCTTGTATCCAGCTCCCCCTCCATTCATTACGATGGACATCTTACTTTAAGTAAAAAAAAAAAGTAGAACTTCACTGAAAAAACCAAAGGTTCAAGTGACGTTATAATTAGGAATTGTAAGAAATATCTAACTTTAAATTAAAAAAGCTTAGAAATTCAAAGTAAAAAATAAAGGTTAAAGGTATGTTATAGTTAGGTGAAAATGGCAATGAAAACATACCATTTCAAACTGACAAAACCACTGACATTCACCAGTTATAGTTTTCTCAAGTAACTATAACTGATGCCCTAAAGTAACTACAACTTGTGTCCTCGCCATGCACTGCTTTTACCTTCGCATATTAAATCACTCATGACATATTCACTGACTACATTTATGACATCCCTAATCACATCTGAAATGCCATCATTGTTGATAATACAGTACATGGTGGGGGCGCAAGCTATATTTTTCTTTAGGGCACAAGTTATAGTTTCTTCAGAAAACTATAACTGATGAATTTGAGTGGTTTTCTCAATCGTGGTGGTATTCTCTAAAGGTGTGTCTCTTTAGCTCTTTCCTAAATTGGAGTATGGTTGAGATAGTACTGATGAACACAGGGATGTGGTACATAGCACTGCTCATGTATAATACCTCCTCAGAAAAAACTGTGCAGGACTCTGATCTATATGCAGAATGACAGTATCAATGGAAAAACTCCAATTAGCTAAATATTGGGTACTTTCCAGTTCCTGAAACAAGTATTTCATTATCAGTAGGCAATGCTGGAAATGTCAGTGTGTGAGATAAACACATATTTAGAACAATCTTTGTTTAATTCTATTTAGAAAAACTATGAGTCCCAACTGTTTCTCTGAACTTTACATATCCTGACTTTGATTCGGTGAACTTTACTCTCATTTCCCTGCTAGCTCCCTGAAAGCAGTTCCTCAATCAAGTTATTTTCAGCTCTTTACAGACATGAGCAGGCACAATTATTTCCCTTACTGTATAGCAATTATGGGGCATATTTACAAGGACTTAATGCTGCCGTAGCGTACATTTTTTGCCATTACGGCATTTTTTTTTATCGCCGTATTTACAAGTTGCCACTAACTCCAGTTAGCAGCATTTTTCTAGCATTAACGTGAATTTTTCCCAGCGGCACCTCTGTTAGTGTGATTTGCCAAAAATGAGATGCAAGGTAGGCGTTCACGCGTAAAAACTCCAGCAAAACACACAACGCAATATTTACAAGGATTTCCTTGTACGTCGCTAAGTTCAATTAAAGGCAGTTTTTTAACAACAGAAAATACCTGGTCTTAAAACTGGTGCAAACACATTTGGGGCCTCATTTTAGAGGTTTTGGTGCTGGGCAGCGCTGCAAGAAACCTTACTGTGCTGCCCTGTGACCAAACAAAAGGGCAGTAATGTGCCCTATCAGTAAGATAGGGCGCATTCCTGTCTTTTTCCCTTACGTTGGCGTACAATGGCTGCCATGCGCCAAAGCAGGCACCCTTGCGCCATGGTACCAGTGTGCCTGAGTTGCAGAGCTGTTTGATTTTGTGCAGGAAGGGACACCTTCCTGCACAAAATCAAGCAATCCATGTAATTTCCTTTTTCTCTGTGTGCTGCAGAATGCTGCACACATCGAAAGAAAATGAAAAAAAGAAGAGAAATGAAAACATTCATCCTCGTCACGCCTCCCAAACGCCACCCTTGGGGTGGTGTTAGATTCTGATGCATTCCCAGGTTTCTGGTAAATCTGGGAATGCTTCAGATTACATGGGTTTTGCAAGGGGAACACCCACAGCAACACCCATGGAATGCCCCCTTCACGCAGTTTCATGCGTGAAAGGGGCACATATTGACAAGGCAATGAAAAGGCACATAAAGTGGCTTTACGTGGCCTTGTAAACATGCTGTGGCTCATTGCGCCACCGTGACGTCAAAAAAGGGACATTCCAGTGGTGCAAAAGTGCCGCTAGAGGCCCATGGACAACAAAAGGACTCCCACAATTCATCCTTGGCAAGGTCAACAACGCCATGGACCTCCTGCCATTGCAGCTAGGAGCACCAAGGAGACCACCACTACCACCCCTGTCATGCGTCACTCACCTGAACAACTGCTCCGTTCCCTTTGGGTGACGACTGGACTTGATAGGGGATCAAGTCCAGTCCAGTGCTGACCTTGGTAGACCAGAACGTCAGCAACAGGAAACTGGAGCCCGGGAACCGCAGAAAGCCAGAGACTCTCCAGAGTCTTCTGGAACCGTGGAAAAAGGAGAGACGCACAACCAGTCAACCTTAAATTAGGTCATCTGCTGTCTTAGGAGTCACATCGGGGGCTGCACGGACTCCACACCGGATGGCCATGTCGCAGTGGAGCCATTGTCGCTGGGGGAGCGTTCAGGAGAAGTGTTGGGATCCTGTCTCTGAGTGCAACCGCGCATCCTTACCGCCGCATGCAACGCCTTCGCCTCCCTTGTATAACCTGCTCCAGATTGGGGGTGGCTTGTAGTTGTGGTAGGAGGTGCCTGCTCCTCCTACACCTTCCACTACGACTGGCTCTGCGAATGACAGTTTGTTGCTCAGACCATTCACTCCCTGTACACAGCACCTTGCGACCAGCAGATTCCAGCGAGGTCCAGACCTGTTTAGCGCCATCACAGAATCGTGTGTTACTATCTGAGACCATTCGCAATCTTACCGGAAAGACGAGGGAGTATTTGATGCTCAACTCTCGGAGGCTTCGATTAACAACTAGAAACGAGCCCCTCTGCCTCTGCACCCCCGTGGCATAGTCAGGGAATAAAAGTACTGTGACGTTATCCACTTTCACCTCCCCCAGCTTGCGTACCTCCCTCAGGACAGAGTCACGATCCCTGTAGGAGGATGAAGAGAAAGGGTCTAGGACCTATCCCCGGCGGCAGATGGCTCGCCGGCACTCGAAGGGCCCGCTCCACAACAAAGAATGGGGAGACTGCATCAGCACCTTTTGCTCCCTCGGGCAGACCCGCCACCTGCACATTTTTCTACCAGAAGCGGCCCTCCGCATCCTCTGCTCTTCTTTCTAGTGACTTCACACGTGCCATTAGCTGCTGTACCTCCAACGGTGTGTTCCGAGTAATAGGGTGGACTACGGGCAGTTCTTGCACCTGTCAGTCAGCTTGCGACGATCTTCGCTCTCCAGGGTAAAGTTGACTGTGATTTTGTTGATGCGACCCTCAAGGGAAGCACACATTTGTTCGAGGGAGGTACCTATTTTCTCCACAGCCGCGAGTACAGAGTCTAGTTTGGAGGCCAGGGTGTCCGCTGTCACCTGCCCCTTTGGCCAGCAGGCCACAGTCACTCAGTCCACCAACATGGAGGAGCGGCCAGGTGTTGATGCCGCCCCTGTGTGCAGGCAGCCCATCATTGCGCCAGATGCCCAGGCACTATGTATGACATGCGGTGCAGTGCGGCCAGCCGGCTCCTCTCCACCAGCCTGGTGTTTGGTAGCCAGGAATCTTTGTTTGAGCGGCACCAACGGAAATCAATCAATCAATCAATCAATCAATCAGGGACTTATATAGCGTGGCTACTTACCTGTGAGGGTCTCAAGGAGCTGGGGGAGGGGACTGCTGGTCGGACTGGGTGGAGGATCATTCGAAGAACCAGGTCTTGAGATCCTTCCTGAATTTGGTCCGGTGACGCGGATTGCCTGGGGCAGGGTGTTTCAGGTCTTGGTGGCAAAGAGTGTAGTCTCTGTGCTGTGGTTGCTTCGGAAGCCAGATTGGGAGGTGTCTAGGATGTAGTTCACTTCGATTAACTTGGAGAGTTGGGCGTTGAAGGCCTTCTCTATGAACTTGGCTGGGAAGAGGAGTAGTGAGATCGGTCTGAAGTGCTTGAGGTCTGTTGGGTCTGAAGATGGCTTCTTCAGCAGAGGGTTGATCTCGGCGTGTTTCGATGGAGCAGTTGATGTGTGGCAAAGCTGGGGGGCAATGGCAGCGGCTGCTCTGTGTAAGATGTGGTATGGGCAGGGATCCGTCGGGGCACCTGAGTGGATGCTCTTCATAGTCTTGAGCATGTCCTCTGTTGTGAGGGGGTTGAGCAGAGCACAGTCTGTTGGGGTGCAGCTTGGTTGTGTACAATGTTGGCAGGTGTGGTGGCCGGATCTTGGGTGTCAAAGCTGTCGTAGATCTTCATAATCTTGTGGTGGAAGAAGGTGCCAAGTTTGTTGCAAAAGACTTGGGAGGGGGGCACTTCTGTGGTCTCGCTGTTGGGCCTGGTGAACTCGTTGATGAGGGCAAAGAGTCCCTTGCTATTGTGTGCAATGGCGTTGATTCTGTCTTGGAAGGCTGTTTTCTTAGTGTTTTTCAGGAGGAGGTGGTGTGAGTTGACGGCAGTTTGGAGGTTGCATGAGTTTCTGGGGTTTTGTTGTGCCTCCATCTCTTCTCGAGACATCTGCAGGTGTGTCTGGACTCATGGAGGACAGGAGTAGACCAGCTGGCCTTCTTGGAGGGTTGTTTGCCTGGCCTGTTCTTGAGGGGTGCCAGGGTGTCGGCGCAGTTGGAGATCCATCGGTGGAGGTTGCGCACTGCGGTGTTGGTGTCCATGGGTGTTGGCGGAGGGGTGGTGCTGAGGGAGTTTATGAGAAGTTCTTTGGTGGCCTTGATCCAGCTGCGATGGGGGGGCGATGATGCTAGTGTGTACAGTGGGTGTGATGAAGGCGAGATGTATGCAATGATGGTTGGTCCAGGAGTGTTTGGTGGTGTGGCTGTAGTTGAGAAGACGGGATTGAGCCTGTGTCCAACTATGTGGGTCGGTGCGGTGACTAGCTGCTTGAGTCTGATATTGGTGAGGTTCTCCAGGAGGGAGGTGGTGTTCTGGTCACTGGGGTTGTCCAGGTGGAAGTTGAGGTCTCTGAGTAGGATGTAGTCGGTGGATGCGTGAGCCTGGGGTGCAATGATGTCTACGATGGCATCGGTGAAGGGCTGTCAGGGGCCTGGGGTCCTGTAGACGAGGGTGCCATGGAGGGTGGTGTTGGGGTTGGTCTGGATCTGGAAGTAAGGTCTTCCATGGTCGCCGTTGGGTTGGGTTGCGGGGGATCACAGCAGCAGCAAGGGAGAGGACAGGGAAAAAGGAACTGAAAAAAGAAAAGAAAAAACAAAGCAAATAAAAAAAACAAAGCCAAAGCAGAGGCAGAAAAACAACGAAGAAGAGCAGAAAGAGGGACAGAAACAGCAGAAAAGAGGGACAGGAGGGCAGTCAAGCAGCAGAGTAGTGACGCTCTACCAATAGACCACCAGGGATGAGATGCAGGCAGGACCCTGTGGGTGGATGAGGGCCTCAAACTCCTGACCTCTAGGTCAGAGGAACCAGCAGCAGCAGATGGGGACAGCAGCAGCAGCTACCAAATAGCGCTGCGCTGTGGAAGAAGCAAGCCCACTAAGGGATAGCCCCCGTACACCCAAAAGCACACTAACAGGGTGCGAGGAAAGGCAGCACCACCTGGTCGCCTCCTCCAATCTAACAGGGGCACCCAGATTCCATGTTCCCCAGTGCCCCAGTGCACGCCCAAGGGCCTGGGCCCGACCCAACCCGGTGCCCCTGGCACCTGCTGCCACCAACGGCGAAATCAGTGACTTGAGCCAGTTAGTGGAGTCCCCCATCAGTCTTGTGCGCTGTCCTCGGCGATGTGGGTCCGCTGCAGTGCAGGGATTGCTCATGGCATGATGCAAACCACCCACAGGCGCTAAGCCTGTGACCGACACGACCCCCCGGTCTCCTCCGCTCCCCATCCCACATTCCCCTCACCTGGACATCGATACCAGGGCTCAATCCGCCGTGCTCTCTCTGAATC
This sequence comes from Calotriton arnoldi, assembly GCA_963921515.1. NCBI lineage: Eukaryota > Metazoa > Chordata > Amphibia > Caudata > Salamandridae > Calotriton > Calotriton arnoldi. The sequence goes on along the minus strand of CAWUFW010002083.1, from coordinate 385,841 downwards.
TGTGACTCAGCTAGTAGGATCCTCAGCCAGGCCGGATTTCACAAGCCTGGGTACAGCAATTGCCTCCGAGTCGGCTAGGGAACCTCTCAATGCAGGTGATGCAACAGGGCCTCTTAGGCGCGAAGTTGTGGCACTCCCGCCACACAGGTTCAGCGCAACTCAGGGGCCTCACCCTCCACAGCATCCGGGCAGCACCACTTCCTCCGGCCTGTGATGCAGAGAGGCGCGGTCCACCATCAGCAATCTCCTCTGTGCACTCTGTTGTAGTGGTGGCGCATGTTATGCAATGCAGACTTGCCCACATTGGTACGCAGGAGTGCCTCTACTGATCACAGCTCTAAGGGGCACCAGGCGGTCTTCTCACATAGTTCAGCAGTGTGTCTCCATGCGACCTGCCAGACTTCGCCACCAGGAAAGGGTGATCGCCGACACCTCAATGTCTACAGCCATGGACCACAGGCTCGGGCCCGCCGTGGCCCGCCTCCACTGTCAGGCCACAGTAACTCCACATCACTGGTGCCTCCCACTCCGAGTCTCAGATGCAGGCCCAGTGAGGCCTCCAGGACCCGGGGACTGTCCACCCTTCCAGGCATCAGCTGCCATGGTGTCGCAAGGATGGCGCAATGAAAAGTGCGGAATCGCTATTTTTCCCAGCAATGCACCACTTTTCTTTAATGAGGCCCTGATTATGCATTTCCTCTTCCCGTGGGACTCTGGCTGGTCATCCTGGCTGTTGGAGGCTTGGGGGGGTTGTTGACCTGTGCTGAACTTGGTCCTGGCTGCTCCATTCTGCATTCTGGTGTTTTTATTTTATTTTATTTCCTTACAGGTGTATTTGTAGGCTCTTTTTGCCTCTAGAGGCTGAAAAGTGACGATGGGTTGACTAGCGTGATTTTGTTTGCCGCTAATTGGCCGGCCAGCACTTTTTTATTGCCGTGACGCCATGTAACGATGTATAGTAAATACGTCGCTAACATGGCGATGGATTTCAGCCACAGTCAGCTGTAAACAAAATTGCCGCTAACCAGCGTCAAAACTGGTTAGCGGCAATTCTGGTAAATATACCCCTATATGTTTCCCTCCGTGTTGCCTGGAAACAAACTTCTTTCTGCTCAGAAACACCACTGATTCGTTTTCTATGTCCTGTGGGGCTCCCTCCCAGACTCCAGCTGAAAACTCTGGCAACTTCTCATTGTTCCTGTGGCAAACAACTTTACACATGGCTCAACACACAAGGTGCAACACTGTGCCACAGGGGACTTTCTGAGTAAAAACGACTCAAGATTATGAAATGTAATGTAGTTGGACTATATGATCACCAGGGGGCAGAGGGCATATTTTACCCTTCACAGCTTCCCACTATATGTACTATAGCATGGATCTTGCTTCAGCAAATGATTTGTTTCCGCATATAATATATACTCACTCTAAGACTATCCACTTACAATGTTTTTACGCTTTTTTCTTTTCTCTCTCTAGCTTTGCCTTTAAATACGTTTGCTCCTTTGTGATGTTTCAATGCTCTCTGCAAGCCAGACCTATAAAGCTTTGCATGTTCCCAATCCCCAAGGCTGGAGAAATTCACAGCAGCTCCAAGATCCCAGAATCCCACCAAGGGATGATAGAGCGGCAGGCCAGCAGCAGTACATACCTGGCAAACTTTCCCCGTTGCACTTGTCTGAGCTGCAGCAATTTGCAGCAATCTTCATGGCGAAATGGTTGTTCCTGAAGGAGATTTCTCTTATGCAGACCTTACGCTTGTTTGGGTCCAGGCAGCCCTTGAACGCATTCTGGATGGTCATCTTTCCTGGTAACAAAGACAATGTCCACAGGTCACAGAACAGCCAAGCACAGAGCAAGAACCATTTTTCACACTTGGTCATTCCTATAGATCTATGCAACAGATATTTCTATTTACATTAGGATAGTACAAAGTAGGCCCCCCTACTTGAATGTTAACAAAAACAAAGTGCCCAACTGTAGTTTCTTCCTAACTTCCATGCACATAAATTGAGTATTGGAAAGATTGGAGTCAGCCCTAGATTTGCTCTCAACTAAACTAGTGAGCGCTGTCACTTACAGTGGTACACCCTTAGCAATGTATGGCTTCTTTTAAAAAACACCACACCTGCTCTTTCCCTCTTGGGTTGTCTGGAGGCATTTTTTCATGTTACAGGTGTTACCCCCACCGTGATCCTGTGATACGTGTCCATGATCTGTCATAGTGTGAGGAACAAGGAATAACACTTCAAACATAGGAGCAAATGAATGAAAACGTGGCGCAGCAATTCACCTTCCTGTGCTGCACTGCATCACTGGGAAAGGGCAGGAATGCTCCTGACTTTTACCCCTGTGCTGGTGCACATTGGGCTGCCTAGTGCCAACGCAGGCACCCTTGCACCAAGGTGCCTGTGTTTCATGCAGGATTGTTTTTGTGCTGGAAGGGATACTTCTCTTTCTATGTGTGCTGCAAATTGCGATTTGCTCTGCTTTGTATTACTCTAGATTTTTGGAGCCACTTAAAAATCTGACTTAGAACTTTGCGTCATGCATGTACCATGTTGCATGGTGCAAACGTCATGCAACAGTCTCATAAATATGCCCTTTAGTTACCAATACAACCTCAGGGCCCTGCGCCGACACCTAAACTCCCAAGAATCCTGTAAACGTGGTCCGAACTGACTGTACTGCGCCGTCTTTAATTAATCTGAAATACACTTCCCTGTGATTGCTTGGAGTACACCTGCACTCCATCCACATTTACCACTTTTAAGGAAAGTTAACTTTAGTACAAGGGTTATAAAAATCAACCAATTATGTGTTCGTATATTATGTCAATAGACTTTGGTTTAATTTGGATTAAGGTTAGTAATTCAATAAAAGGTATGGATTATGGTAAGTGCTGCAGCAACACTGTATTAACACAATTATATTTATTTAATTGTAATTTCGTAACAGAGTACAGAATAAGCGTTCTGTTAATACTAATAATATATTGACTTTAAAATACAAGTGTTAGACCTGGTACCATTGGCGTGGGTCTCCCTTCCATTTTTTGCTGTTGCCTCCTGTGTTTTGCTATGTTTTTGCTGGTCTAGATGCTTTGGGCACTTTGCCACTGCTATTCAGTGCCAAAGTGCAAGTGCTCCCTTTGATAAATTGATGTGTGGATTAGTGACTCCATGATTGACTTATTTGATTTACTATCAGACCCTAGTACAGTGCACCGCGTGTGCCCAGGGCCTGTAAATCAAATGCTGCTGGTGGGCTGCGGCACTGTTGTGCCACCCACCGGAGCAGCTTGGAAAGTGTGTCTCAGGCCTGCCATTGCAGAGTCTGTGTGCAGTCTAGTACTGCCATGTCGACTTGGTAAGTGCACCCACTTACCAGTCCCCAAACCTTCCCTTTTCTGCATGTTAGTCACCCCTAAAGTAGGCCCAAGGTCAGGGCATTGTAGGATAGTTGCAGGACATGCCCTGGTGTGTGTGGCATGTCCTGATAGTGAATTACAGCCAACTTCTGTTTTTCACTATTGCAAGGCTACCTGTCCCCATAGGCTGAGAATGGGCAGTTTGATTATAAGCATCTTATAATCCTAACTGACCCAGGAACATGGTAGAAAAACGAATTTAGTATGCCTGAACTCAGAATGATAAAATACATCTTTTAGTGAAGTTGGTTTTAACATTCTGTGTTTGAAAATACTATTCTTAGAAAGTAGGTATTTTCTTGCCTAACCATCCAGCTGCCTCTGCTAAGGTTGTGTATTGCATGTCTGGGTTGTGGAGTGACAGGAGGGCTTGGGCTCCAGCAGTCTGATGGGTCAGGGCTGGGCTGAATAGGACCTTGGCTGAATAGAGAGTAGGGGCGGATTTCCTTTCACTCCCCTGAGCCCTCATAGAATAGAGAGTAGGGGAGGATGATTTCTTTCAGCTACCTGGGCCAGGTCTGCTTTCAACAATGCTGTCTCCACCTCCTGCCAGGAAGCTGCACAGAACTGGTTTTGGTCAGGCACAGACACTCTCTGCCTTCAGAGACAAAGGATTTCTGGGTATAAATATTGGGGCCCAGACCCCGCAAGACTTTAGATCACTTCTGGGAATCAAGACAAACCTTTGCTGAGGAGAAGAACCAGGAAGCTGAAGGAGGAGACTACCCCCTATGCTGCGTGTTGTTGGGGTTGGCCTGCAGTGGTTTCTTTTTTGCCAAAGAAAGGAGAAAAGGACTGAGTGTAAGCTTTCATCATCTTGAAGAAGATCTCCAAGGGCTTGAACATTGAGCTTGCCTCCTGCCTGAAGTCTCAGGGGTACAAGACTTCACCCCCAGCTCCCTTCCTGAATTCCCTTGCTGGGAATTGAAGTGGCTACTGCTGTTGGGCCTTCTGAGAGACTGCGTGTCGCTGGGAGCTGGAAGCGTGATGCAACGAAGAGGAAGCGTGTCGCTGCCGCAGCAGTTGTTGTCGCATTGCAGAGTAAGCATGCCGCCGCTGCCGTCGCACCACCAAAGCGCCCCGCATCACCTAAGAAGCGTGCCGCCGCAGCCGTTGTCGTCGCATCGCAGAGTAAGCGTGCCGCCGCTGCCGCTGTCACCATCGCATCACCGAAGTGCCTCGCATCACCGGAGAAGCGTGCCGCCACCACAGAGGATGCCGGCGCATTACCGGAGAAGCGTGTCGCAGGGCCTGTCGCGGCTCAGAAGATCGCTGAGTCGCCGCACGGCCGTCGGGCGTGCACGCATCCCGTCTACGTTGTCGCACCGTAAGCAAGATGCCATTTTGTCGCATCGCACCGGATCCTCATCGCATCAAAGCGTCATCTCGACACATCGGAACCGGGCCGCAGTAAGAAACCGACGCATCCTCCTTTCTGCGTGTAAGGAATGGAAGCATCACCTACCCTGCGACCCTTTTGTTTGTTTTGCGTTACGCATCCAAAGGTACATTGAGAGTAAAGTGTCGCATTCATCATCTTTATTGAACTGAGCTATTTTCTACCATTTGACAATCATATTTTTCGTATTGTATTGTGGATTTTTGTCGTTTGGGTCTTGTGTTAAGTCTATATAAAAATACTTATTTTTATACTACAACCTGTGTGGTGTCCATCTGTAGTGTTGTCACTGGGTTACTGTATGTGTTCACAAAATGCTTTACACACTGCCTCTGAGATAAGCCTGCCTGCTTGTGCCAAGCTACCAAGGGGGTGAGCAGGGGTTATTTTAGTAGTGTATCCCCCTTACCCTGACTAGAAGCAAGGGTCCCTATTTGTACAAAGGTACCTACCTCTGCCAACTAGAGACCCCCAGTTCTAACAACAAGTATATGACAAAATAGAAGGGTATGGATGGTAATAGAGTCAGAGTAGTGTTGATAATTGTTGGACCTGGCCCTCTCTGCAGGGTCACCTCAAACATTTTGCCTTCCCCATTCCTGCTTTGCTTAATATGGTTTTTTTTGGCTTTAGGACTTTACCACTGCTAACTAGTGCTAAAGTGCTTGTGACCTCTCCCTAAAACATAGTAAAATTTGCCTACAATTGATTGGCACCTTTAATTTACTTCTTAGTCCCTAGTAAATGGTACTACATGTGTCCAGGGCCTGTAAATTAAATGCTACAAGTGGGCCTGCAGCACTCATTGTGCCACCAACTAAAGTAGCACTTTAAAGCTTGTCTCAGGCCCGCCACTGCAGCCTGTAGTGCAGTTTTAAACTGTAATTTCGCCCTGGCAAAATACACCTTTTTCCAAGCCTAAACCTTCCTTTTAAATACACATATGTAACCCCTAAGGAAGACCCTAAAGGCTTATAGGGCAGTTTGCCTTGTATTTAAAAAGTAGGACATGTAGGTCTAAGTTTTAAATTTCCTGGTATTGGAAATCTTCTAACATCGTTTTCCAGTACTGCAAGGCCTATCTCTCTAATGGACCAATGGAGAATGCGCTGCATGCTTTCGGTTAGGGAGAGGAGCTCAGCAGGGCTGTATTTTAGCTCCTCGTGGAGCCCACTTCGGCTACAGCCTGCAGCTTCGTCCAAATGGAGCCTTTCGACTTCCAAAAAGTTGTCTATATTTGAAGAAAAAACCTTCTATACAGCTTCATCCAGTGGATCCCCAACGACGAAGCTTCTTCCACGTACACCGCCTGCTGCCCCCACTGAACTCTACCTGCTCAGGAACCTTTCTTTTTCGAGTTCAAAGGTAATCTGAGACCGGGTCCAATCCACCCCTTGTGACTCCATCGTGGTCGACCTTAACTTGTTGCCTGAGTGGGGCTTCCACCTCCCCAACTAATTACCCAATTACTTACAAGAATTATTTATTTAATCACAAAGAACACTGGGTTATCAGGAGCCCAAAGCTATTCCATCACTGAAGAACAATATTTGGACAAAATATTGAGTCATGAATATCGAGGCACACAAATATCAAATTTTTAATATCGTGACACATTACTATCGTGATGCAGAAATATAGTGGATATAATATCGATTTAAGATCGTTAACAATAATATCGGTGCTGTTAATATTGTTAGCAATAATATTTTTGTAAAAAATATCGTTTTTAAATTATTTGCATGTGTTTTAGTACATATTTTAATTGTATATGTTATATATTGTTTGTGTAATTGTTTTTAGGAATTTTAAAATATAGATTTTAACTTTAAGTTATTTATCATTTTTAATTAAATTGTTAATAGCAATTTATAGTGTTGTAGTGGGTTGTAAGGTTTGCAGGGGTACAGGGTGGAAGTTAATTAAGTATAATTAAGTAATAATAACTGATTAATAAATATCAATTATGTAATTAATAATTAATTATGTAAATTTTGTAATTATTTTATTTTGTAAGTGATATAGGTGCTGTTTATGTTACTTGTAGGTATATGGTTGGGAAGTTAATTAAGTAATAATGTATTCATTATTTTTTATTATAAATTACTTAATTGACAATTAAATTGTGTGATTATTATATATTTTTAGTGATATTTTGGGTGTATGTTTTTGTGTCTGTAAGAGTTATAGGGTGTGAAGTTGATTAGGTAATAATTCATCAATTATTAATTATTAATTTGATAGTCAATATTTAATTGATAATTCATTAGGTAAATTGTTCAATTATTTTTTTATGTTATATTTTAGGTGCAGGTTACATTTGTAGGTGTATAGGCCGGAAGTAAATTAAGTAATAATCAATCATCAATTAATTATGAATTTTTAAAAACATATTTAATCTATTAATAATTATATTTTGTGTTTGCTTGTAGGGGAATAGGGTGGGAAGTTATTTAATTATAATTAGGTAATAAATATTTAATAATTTTCTAATAATTATTTTATATATTACCTAATATGTTAATTCCGTTTTTTTATTGTAATTAGATTTTAATTGTGTATTGCCATGTCTGTGGGAGTATAATGTGAGATTTTGATTAAATTATTAATTAACTATCATCATTTTTAAATTAATTATTAAATGTGTTAATAATTAATTATTATTTATGTTTTTCCTACTGTTGCACAGACTGGTGTGGGAATAGTACATTTTACCCCTTCAGAGTCCAATGCTTTCCGTATAGTTGGACACACTGGAGTGGAAATAGTATCTTTATTTCTTACATAGTTTAGTATTTTTTTATTAATGTTTAAATACATGTAATATTAAAATTATGTTTTTTTAAAAATATTATTTGTATACTTGCTTTATTTTGTATTGAATATTTTTAGTAAATGTGCTTTTTAATTGTAATATTTGTTTTTTATTTTTTTCATTTTTTAATGTTTTATGTATGTATTTACATATATATATATGTGTGTATATATATATATATATATATATATGTATATATATGCTTTTTATATTAGTAAATAAAAACACAAAACAATTATATAATGTAACTATATATATTTAATATTAGTTGTTTGTTATAGATATGTATATATTAAACATAGACACATTTATGTTGTTATTTGTGTATGTTTATATAGGGAGTATATATTTATTTTTAAAATTAATGGGTAGTTAATTTTGTATAACATGCATTATATTATAGTTTTGGATTAAAGTTTTAACTTTTACTATTTTAAACAGTATATTTATACAAAAAATTATATTTTTGTCATTTTTTTTTTAACGATAGTGTAAACAATATTTGTTTTTGATATTATCTTTATAAGTATGAAAAACAATATTTATGTCAACAATATTTTTGTTATATGTCAACAATATTTTTGACACGATTCTGGTGAGACACAATATTTATATGTTTGATATTCTGTCACTGATCCCTCAAGACCGCTTGATGCCGCTCTCATTTTCAGTTTAAACGATGCTGGATAGGAGATAAAATATTTTTAAAACCTTTTTCTTTTGTCAAGTTTTGCAGTCAGACGTGTTTTCCATTTTTCATCCAGGTCATAGATCTGGATTGCAGGGAGCGATCTGATCTGACTATATATCTGGTTCTCATTTCCCCCAAAGAGGGAGCTTATTGTAGTCCATATCTCTGAAAGGGAGCTGATCTGTCTGTAGGTCTGGTTCTCATCTCTCTCGGAGAAGGAGCGTATCATAGTCTGGATCTATGACAGGGAGTTGGTCCGACTGTTGGTTTGATTCCCGGGAGCGCATTGTGGTCTGGATCTATGAAAGAGAGACGATCTGTCTGTAGGTCTGGTTCTCAGCTCCATCAAAGAGGGATCTTATCATTGTCTGGATCTATGAAAAGGATCTGATCCGACTGTAGGTTTGGTTCTCGTGAGCTCAATGTGGCCTGGATCTGGTTCTTAGCTCCCTCAGAGAGGGAGCTAATCATAGTCTGGATCAATGTCAGGGAGCTGATCTGGCTGTAGGGTTGGCTCTCATCTCCCTCAGAGAGGGAGCTTATCATAGTCTGGATCATTGTCAGGGAGCTGATCTGGCTGTAGGGTTGGCTCTCAACTCCCTCAGAGAGGGAGCTTATCATAGTCTGGATCTATGAAAAGTAGCTGATCCGACTGTAGGTTTGGTTTTCGGGAGCTCATTGTGGTCTGGATCTAAGAAAGGGAGATGATCTGTCTGTAGGTCTGGTTCTCAGCTCTCTCAGAGAAGGAGCTTATAATAGTCTGGATCTATGACTGGGAGCTGATCTGAGTGTAGCTTTGGTTCTCGGGAGCTCATTGTGGTCTGGAGTAATGAAAGGGAGCTGACCTGTCTGTAGGTCTGGTACTCAGCTTGCTCAAAGGGGGAGCTTATCATTGTCTGGATCTATGAAAGGGAGCTGATTTTACTGTAAGTTTGGTTCTTGGGAGCTCATTGTGGTCTTGATCTATAAAAGGAAGCCAATCTGTCTGTAGGTCTGGTTCTCTAAGAGAGGGAGCTTATCATTGTTTGGATCTATGACAGGAAGCTAATTTGACTGTAGGTTTGTTTCTCATCTACCTCTAGAGATGGAACATATCGCTGTCTGGATCTATGATAGGAAGCTGTTCTGACTGTAGGTTTGGTTCTAAGGAGCTAATTGTAGTCTGGACCTATGATAGGAAGCTGATCTGACTGTAGGTTTGGTTCTGGGGAGCTCATTGTGGTCTGGATCTATGATAGGAAGCTGATCTGACTGTAGGTTTCAGTTCCCATCTCCCTCAAAGAGGGATCTTATCATAGTCTGGATCTACGAAAAGGAGCTGATGTGACTGTAGGTTTAGTTCTTGAGAAGTAATTGTGGCCTGGATCTATGATAGGAGCTGATCTGTTTGTAGATTTTGTTCTCAAGTCCCTTAAAAAGGGAGGTTATCATTATCTGGATTAATTAAAAGGAGCTGATCTGACTGTAGGTTTGGTTCTTGTGAGCTCATCGTGGTCTGGATCTATGAAAGGGAGCTGGTCTGTCTGTAGGTCTAGCTCTAATAGAGGGAGCTTATCATTGTCTGGATCTATGAAAAGGAGCTGATCTGACTGTAGGTTTGGTTCTCAGCTCCCTCAGAGAAGGAACTTATCATAGTCTGACTGTAGGTTTTTTTCTTGGGAGCCCATTGTGGTCTGGATCTATAAAAGGGAGGTGATCTGTCTGTTGGTCTTGTTCATAGTTCCCTAAAAGAGGGAGCTTATCACTGTCTGGATCTATGAAAGAGAGCTGTTCTGACTGTAGGTTTGGTTAACAGGGGCTGATTGTAGTCTGAATCTATGAAAGGGAGCTGATCTGTCTTGAGTTGGTTCTCAGCTCCCTCTGAGAGGGAGTTTATCATTGTCTGGATGTTTGTCAGGGATCTGAGCTGACAGAAGGTCAGGTTCTTAGCTACCTCGTAGAGGTAGCTTATTATAGTCTGGATCTATGATAGGAAGCTGATCTGACTGTAGGTTTGGTTCACAGCTCCGTCAGAGTGGGAACCTATCATAGTCTGGATCTATGACAGGGAGCTGATCTGACAGTAGGTTTGGTTCTCCTGGGCTCATTGAGGTGTGGATCTATGAAAGGGAGCGGATCTGACTGTAGGTCTAGTTCTCAGCTCCCTCAAATAGGGAGCTTATCATTGTCTTGATCTATAAAAGGGAGCTGATATGACTGTAGGTTTGGTTCTGGGGAGCTCATTGTGGTCTGGATCTATGAAAGGGAGCTTATCTGACTGTGGGTTTGGTTCTTGGGATCTCATTGTGGTCTGGATCTATGAAAGGGAGCTGGCCTGTCTGTAGGTCTAGCTCTAAATGAGGGAGCTTATCATTGTCTGGATCTATGAAAAGGAGCTGATCTGACTGTAGGTTTGGTACTGGGGAGCTCATTGTGGTCTGGATCTATGAAAAGAAACTGATCTGTCTGTAGATCTGGTTCTCAGCTCCCTCAGAGAGGGAGCTTATCATATTCTGGATCTATAACAGGGAGCTGATCTGACTGTAGGTTTGGGTCTTGGGAGCTCATTGTTGTCTCAATGTCTGATAGGTAGCTGATCTGACTGTGGGTCTAGATCTTGAAGAGGGGGTGGGTTTTGAGCCTATGGTTTGTAAGCACTTTCAATCTTTTAGGGGTGTCAAGGGATAATGTCAGTAAGTTAGACAAAATGTTCCAATTAAGTCTCAACTTCCCTCCATGGTCAACCCTCTGGAAAAAAAAATTATAAGGATGCTTCTATGAATACTATTCATGATCCTCACTATGAATGTTTTCATTTGTAGCAAAAACATGGTTACTTCACATTGCACATGCTCCATAAGTACCAGGATGCTCAGAAACATATCACAGCATTTGCTCAAATTACTTACCAATTATGGTTGTCTCCAATAATTTTACGCACATTGTAACATCTGAGGCACAGTTTTGGAAAGGTCCTGAGCACATGGGAGACCCATTGGCGGAGCACGTCTCACACTGCAGGGAATACACTATAGGGAAAAAAATGTTCATTACATCTGAGTTTTCAATCTTCGATGTGATGTTTCTATCAATGGCTTATAGGGACTCATTAAAAGATGGTAATTCCGCATCCGGTATTGCCGATACTGGGGGTATTGGTAATACAATTTGAAATGAGGCATGCGCACAAAAACTATAAATATTTAATTATATAGGCTACAAAGAAAATTAAGATATATCCTCGATGAGGATGACCAACCACAACAGAGAACCAGCACTGACCAGCTGGAACTTTCTCACAAACCAAGTTCTATGATGTCACATTACATGGCCAGAGTTCCAATGAATAAAGTAGCAGTCAATGATGCTACACATTCCCTTCAATACAACAAATTGACTTAAGAGTACAAGTTCAAAACTGTTAGACCTGGCATCCTTGGAGTGGTTTCCCCTGACTTTTTCCTTTCTGATCTACTGTTTTGCTGACTTAATTTTTGCTGGCTTTGGGATTTTGGGCTCTTTACCACTACTGACCAGTGCTAACGTGCATGTGCTCTTTCCCTAAAGCATGGTAGTGATGGAGCAAGGTCTCGTAAGAAAGAGACTTGCTCGGAGGCAATCCTCTCGTTTAACTCATTAATAAAGTTACTAACCATGTTTTGTGAATAATTAATACGCACTACCTGAACACGCGGGTTAGAGAAGCTTGCTTATGTGTGTACTAATGCGGAAAACAATGAAAACGGACTAATACCGCTTTAAACGGGGAAACTGTTGTGCGCATGCGTCAACTGCATTTACGCAATATGACGAGCTAACGCTTGGAGGGAAATTCTAGTGCATGAGCAGAAGATACTAAAATGGACTCTTGAAAACTCGCGTGCATGGCATCTGCTTTGCTGAAACTAAAGCGAGCTATTTTACTAATGCTAATACAGGGAAAAATATTAATAAGTAAACGGGAATAAAGTAGAGGTGGGAGGTATACAGTGAGACCATTTATTTTGTGAAAATAACATTTGTCTTTTGACTTTATTATTAGTGCGCATTTGGGCCTCTCTTGCATGACCGGACTGGATGAAGTGACGCAAGGCCTGCGCATGCGTTCTGAACGAAGTCATGAAGGTCAATGATGGAACATTTGAACGGAAGCAAAATGGGAGTGCCAATATCCTGGGAACGGATGGTGAAAAGTTCAGCAATGAGATGTTCTATTCTTCGTAGTGTCATTATTGTTGCAATTTGAATACATGTAATGGATGGGAATAAAAGTTTTAATAAAAATTAAGGGGATGGGTTTGCGAACAATGGTTTAATAGAATAATGTGATATGTAAGCATGGTGTGATGATCATCCCCCCTTGCCTGACCAATGAGATTTCGTATATTTACGATATTGAAACTTTAGTGGGTGGAACATGAAGAAATGAAGGTATAATTAAGGTAGCTTTAGTTAGTTAGAGAAGAAGTTGGGGTGGAGATGCTGTCCGTCCAGATGCTGTGAGTCGGGGATGCTGGGAGAGATGCTATGAGATGCCGATGAAGAATCGAATGCAGACTTTGAAGAAGAACTTTCTATCCTAACTTAATTGGGTTAGATCAGAAGATCGCGGAAGAATCACGAGGAGGATGAGACAGTCAGAGAGGGGTGCGGCGGAATCATCGGTATATTATAGAGGTAAACTATCCTGTCCTGAATCCTGTCCTGAAGTCTTTGTCTCCTGACCTATCCTGGGGACCCTTACCAGCCCTTTGGCCAGGGGGTTGGTCTTTCACACCATTCTTGGTAATTATAATTTCACGTTATTTGCAAATGTTCTTTTCTCTCTGTCCTCTCCCTTTCTGAGCATTCATTATTGCATGAGTCCGAAGTGTATGTTTTGATGTTTAATCAATTGAATTTCTCTCCTAAGAATGAGGCTGACTGCACTGTATTTTTGAAAAGTTCACATGCATCTTAATTTAGATAAAGATTTTTAAAACTTCCTGAGTCTGTGATCATTTTTCTACAAAATAAAGAATAGTTAAGGGTTATGTTAATTGTCACCATCAACTAGTTCAACTAATGGTCCATCGACCAGAGGAAAGAACTTTTTGATCAGTGAAAGGTTAGTTAGGAAAGAGTAAATAACTAATCCCGAATACTGTGATGTATAAGATATAAAACTTTAACTATTCCAGCGGTTTTACCCAGGTGTGTTTGTTTGATGGGCCCAGGTGAGTATATGGTAGTAGAGTATTTGTTGTTGGTTCACCGCTGGATCAGTTTTCTGGTAGCAGAGCTATGGTTATTATTGACTAGTTTGGTGATAAATATTGATTATTGATTATTGATCTATGTTTAACCAAAGAGTTAGCGTCTTGTTTTATGTTGTCTAGAATCCCGGGAAATGAATAGCGGGTGGTGACAGAAGCCATACTGCAGTGAGGTTACTCGTCTGTTGGAATAATACTGAGAAGCTACACAGGGCTGGCAGTATTAAACTAGGGATCATTTCGTATAAAAGTAGAGTGCAAATGATAGCAAAAGGGGTTCGCTGGTGAAACTTTGGTCTCATTTCCCAATACGGGTGACACTGAAGAAGTAACAGGTTCTCCGGAGCTTGAATGAAGAGTAAACAGGGGTTTTACTCGCAGTAGAAGAAGAGTAATTCCGAAACTCAAGAATAAGTTGAAAATCTATCCTTTGTTTAGTAGAACAGACAGAGTAGCGAATGTTTTTATGTTGTTATTAACGAAGAATTTAATGGAAAGTATTAAGACATAAGTTATCGTATTACCTTGTGAAGGGAGGGTCAGTCGCCGGAGTTATACTGATGTCACAGAGAGCCGCGCTGGGATTGGTTGAAACAGCGGGCGTGAGACAGAAGCAGATTGTAAAGGAGGGGTCAGTAGCGAGGAGTAATACTGACGTCACAAAAGGCCGCGCTGGCATTGGTCAGACCACGAGCGTGAGCCTGAGTCTAAGTGGTTGTGAGATAAAAGCCGCGTTGGGATTGGTCGAAAAGGAATTGTATGTTGAGTCCTGATTTGACTGCGGGTGTGAGTCGTGCTGACATAGGACGCGACGTAGGTAATAGAGCTAGAAGATATACGGAAGACTCTTTCCTATATTGGCCATCTGAAATGTTTGGAAGACCAAAGAAAATGACATTTTTGAAGAGAATTAAAAATGTCTTTAAAAAAGACAAGCCTGTAATGACCAGAGAGGGAATTCCTATTCCAACACACAAAACATCTGCTTCATTTATGATGATGGAGAAAGGATATCACACGTGTGTATGGTTGGAGAATTGGGTGGAGTATATTAAAGGTGATGGTGTTTTGGCTTTTCCGGAGCATGGTACTTTTAATTAAAAGGTACTTCAAAATTTGAGAGATAGGATGAATATGTTAGAACCAAGTCCTAGAATGACACAGTATGAAGCCTTGGAAGAATGGGAAATAGAGGCATTTGATCGTGAAAAATACAGAAGTGGTCGGAGATTTAGAGGATTTCTACCTAGATATCCGTATGAGTCAAGTGGAGATCAAATGAAACGTTGGAGGAGAGCTGTGGTGACCGAGGGTTTATATCCAGTATTATTGGCTGAAGAACAATCAGGAGGAAAGTGTAAGGAAAAAACGAAACACATGAATACGACAGGTTATGGCGAATCAGATGATGAACTATTAGAGGATATTTTGATTAAAAACCCTCCACCGTACCAAGAAGCACCTAGTAAGGTTACCCCAAGTGCACTAGTAATAGGAATGCCTTTAACCCCACAAATCTTACATGATGTATCACTTAATAGGGTGTTACAGGATAATGAGAGAGAAGCTTTAAATAAAACTAGAGCAGAATTAGTACAAAAGGTAAGCCAATTGAATTTAAATGCCGAAGCTTTGACAGTACCAGTGACTATTGGTCCAGTAATCCCATTATATGGAGATAAAAAGACTTGTCAGGAACCTCAAACTGTGACAATTCCGCTAACAAGTCCCAGAAGAGAAGTAATAATTACAGATGATCAGACTAGTGAAAGTGAATCAGTAATTTCATTAATGGATCTCCCGAATGTAGAACCTCTAACTGAAACTCCGAAGAGAATTATACCTGCAAATTTGAGAGAAAAGAGATCTTTAGTTCCTGTAGGAACTGGAAGTGCAATAGTAGTTACCCCCGAAGATATAGAGAGGTGGGCACAGGAAATAGACAGTTGAAATCCACAACCAAAAATACTAGATATCAGTAAATTGAAAGTAGAGTTGGAAGAAATGATAACTGGCAATGTGAGCATAGATAGATTTAATGTTTATAATGATGAGGAGTTATTATTCTTATGTAAGAGTATAACTAGAAGAGCAAGAGTATTTCATGAGAAATTAACAGAAGTTGCCTCAGAGATTGGAATAGATATAGGAAAATCGAAATTGTTGCAGAAACCATATCGAGTTAATTTTAATGACAAAGATTTAGAAAGTGTAAATGCTTCTGGTAAAAGATTACAGATAAAAGAGTTGATGAATATTTTATGAAAATGGGGAGACATTGACAAATGGAGAATCAGGTGGATAAGAAAGAAAGAAGAAGTGCAAGCGAGAGAAGCATCATCTGCATTTCCAGTGAGAGAATCAGATAAGGTTGAAAAATTGTGTCCGATGAGAGAAGTTCCTGGTGGTGGATATGTTCATGTCCCCTGGAGTAGGCAGGATATTTTGTCATTTACGAATGATTTTCCCAGATTAAGAGAGAAGCTAGTTGAATGGTATAAACAGGTGGAAAGATTTGTGAAGGTTTCAAAAGTTGTGTTGAAAGATTTAGATGGATTATTTGATATTGTAGTACCTGCTGATTTATGGACAGAGTGTAAGATCACAGTTGATTGGCCAAATGAGGAGTATGCTAGAAACTCGAAGACAGGAGCACCCTCAGAAGAGGTGATGAAGAAATATCACCAAGTAATTACCTACCTGAAAGGGAAAATCCCTCCTAAAGAAACAGATTGGGTAAAGATAGATAGAACAACCCAAGAGCCAAATGAGTCCGTGCATGCATATTATGAACGAGTACTGCAAGTGTTTAAGCAGTATAGTGGTTTTGAGAACATTGGTGATAAGGAAATGGAAAATTTTGTATATCGGTTTGTATATGGTCTGATACCGGAGATTAGTCAGATGATTCAACAGCACATGTTGTGCTGGCAGAGTAAGTCGATTGACGAGATTTTAAAGTATGCCAAATATTGTGGCGATGACATTGAGGCAAGGCGTAGGAAGCTAAAAGAGAAAATGATGTGGGCACATGAAAAATTGGCAGAACAGCAGGAGAATAAAGTAAATACCCAGACTGATAATCAGATAAAAGAACAGAGTCAGAATGATCAAGCAGTGAATGGTGGTAAATTAAGAGGACGAATGAATAGAGAGGAAGCGAAGAAGAAGTTTCCTTGTCATGCGTGTGGAAAGATTGGACATTGGAAGAACGAGTGTAAGAGCATTCAGAATAATAATGGGCCAAACCAAAATTTAATTCCACAGATGCAGAATGAAGTACTTATGAATCAGCCGCAGCAGGTAGCTACTCCACAGTATCAGGTGCCACCAGCTCCTATGCCAAACTTTGTGAATCCACAAAAATACAGTGCGAACACCGGATTTCACGGAGAAAGTGGTAAGAATAACAGAGTGGTTACACAATATTTTTTGCAATATGATAAAGAAAATTCGGACTATGTGCAATGACGGTACCTGAGGGGGGAGGAAGAGGAGTGCGTGATTGGCGCATCCTTGCTGGTAGATCAGACAGGTCCATTTATTGATGGGAAAGTGGAAGGTAATGATATCACTTTTCTATTGGCTACTGGTGCTACCCGGTCTACTGTAAGAACTTCAGCCATCCCAAACCTACCCCTCTCGGGAGAATCTATCCAAGTTGTAGGAGTGTCAAATCAACAGATTAAAACCCCAATCACAAAACCAATGGAGGTACATATCGGAAACTTTAAAGATATGCATCGATTTGTAGTTTGCGATTCCAAATCTATTGGGAAGAGATTTATTGTGCAAGATGAACTGCACAATCTATTGTACACCTGATGGTGTCGCTTTCCAAACCCCTGAGGAAGACGTTATATATAAAATGATGCTAGCTAAGCAAGGTACAGAGGTAGATGAGATGTTTTCTTTGATAACTGAGAGTGAATTGCCTGAAGAGTTGAGAACCACAGTAAATCCAGAAGTATGGGATTTTACAGGAAAGGATATTGGGCTAATGTCAAATGTAGATCCGGTTAAAGTGACAGTGAAAGAAGGTGCAGCTTATCCAAACACACGACAGTACAAAATGAGTCCAGAAGTGAAAGCAGGAATTGCTCCAGAAATTGACCGAATGATTAAACAGGGCATTTTAAAAGAAATAATGAGTAGTCCTTGTAACTCGCCAATCATGGGACTCAAAAAGCCTAGTGGTAAATACAGGATAGTGCAGGACTTGCGAAAAATAAACAAAATTGTAGTGCCTTGTTGCCCAGTAGTGCCGAATCCAGCAGTGATCCTTTATCAGATACCCTGGAATGCAGGTTGGTTTACAGTAATTGATTTGTGTCAAGCGTTCTTTTCGATTCCTTTGCACCCAGACAGGCAGTATCTTTTCGCCTTCCGGTTTGAGGATCATATTTTGGCATGGTGCCGAGTTCCTCAAGGGTACACAGAGAGTCCCTCAATTTTCAATCAGATACTGAAAAAGTGTCTGGAGTCATTGGTTATGCCTGGGAATTCAGTTCTGGTTCAGTACATTGATGACCTATTGGTGGCATCAAAAACACGAGAAGATTGTGTCACTGACACAATTGCATTACTGAACCATTTGGCCGAAGGAGGACACAAAGTGTCTCCAGAAAAATTGCAGTTTTGTCAACAAGAAGTTAGATATTTAGGGCATAAAATAGAAAGAGGAGTTAGAAAAGTGACACCGGAAAGAATAAAAATAATCAAAGAAATGCAGCTACCTCAGACACAGAAGGAGATGAAAATGTTTCTAGGAGTGGTTGGGTACTGTAGGCAGTGGATAAACAGTTTTTCCATTCTAGCAAAACCATTGATACAATTAACTCGGAAAAGAGCGAAAGATCCAATTGATTGGAATGATGAATGTATGGAAGCCTTTGTGAAATTACGAAATTGTTTATGTGAGGCCCCTGCCTTAGGCATGCCTGATTATTCAAAAGAATTTGCGTTATTTTGTTGTGAAAGAGAAAATTGTGCACTTTCAGTTTTAACACAAAGACATGGACTGAGCCGACGACCAGTGGCGTATTTTTTTGCCACCTTGGATCCAGTGGCTTCAGCCTTACCTGGCTGCTTAAAAGCAGTAGCTGCTACTTATATGAGTCTGGAGCAAAGTGAGTCCATAGTGATGGGACATCCCGTAAAGGTTTACGTTCCACACTCAGTTGAGATTCTTTTGACAAGAACAAGAACACAACATCTCACTCCCAGTCGGCTGACTAAGTATGAAAGGGTGATTCTGGGAGCAGAAAATGTGACAGTGATGAGATGCACGATAATGAATCCTGCCACATTATTGCCAGGTCCATGTTGTGAAGAAGTGAAAGATGAGATTGATCATGATTGTCTGGATGTGCCTGAATTGTGTACTAAGCCCCGCCCAGACATAAAAGAAACACCATTAAAGCAAGCTGATCATGAATTATTTGTGGATGGGTCTTGTTTAAGGACTGAAGAAGGAGGATTAAGTGCTGCATATGCTATATGTAAAATAACAGGGGTAGTTGAAGCATCCTGTTTACCGGGAGTCAAGTCTGCACAAGTAGCCAAATTGGTGGCTTTAACAAAGGCATGCAAAAAAGGGAAAAATTGGAGAATAACCATATTTACGGACAGTCAATATGGTTTCGGGGTTGTGCATGAATTTGGCCAACTCTGGATGCAGAGGGGATTTCTGACTTCTTCAGGGTCTCGTATCAGAAATAGTAAAAATGTAAAGGATTTGTTGGAAGCATTACAATTGCCAAAAGAAGTAGCAGTTGTCAAATACGATGCACATCAGTCAGGAAATGACTATGTGGCGGCCAGTAATAGATATGCCGACCAAATTGCTTGACACTGTGCAAGGAATACAATGTCAATCAACAGAAATATTGAAACGGGTGAAACCAGCTGCCAACTTATGTTTTTCTCAGTTCCAGAAACATGGGATGAGGTCAGACAGTTACAGGAAGAAGTTGCGGAAAAAGAAAAGGAGGTTTGGATAAAATCAAGTTGTACAAAAAGGACAGAAGATGAAGTGTGGGTGTACTTAGATGGCAGACCTGTCATGCCAGACTGTCTGCTCTCTCAAATGGCAAGAGTATACCATGGGACAACTCACATTGGCAGGGATTCAATGATCAGATTGTTCAGACAGAGTTGGTACAATCCGAAGTTTAGGGTAGTCGCAGAGAGCCTTTGCCAAAGATGCCTAATCTGTCAGCAGCAGAACCCAGGTAGGAAGACAGTGGTTAGTTGGGGAAAGATTGGCAAAGCAGAAGGACCCTTTACTAGATTGCAGTTAGATTTTATTGAGTTGCCTTCATGCAATGGATTAAAATATGTACTTGTCATAGTGTGCCTATTCTCAAGATGGGTAGAGGCATACCCCACTAGAAGAAATGACAGTCTCACAGTTGCTAAACTACTATTGAGGGAGTTGATACCTCGCTTCGGTTTTCCAGTCACTTTGGAATCAGATAGAGGACCTCATTTTAATAATGAGATAATTCGATTAATCTGTGCTGCATTTAACATTGAACAAAAACTGCACTGTGCTTATCGTCCAGAGGCTTCTGGAATAGTGGACCAGCTTAATGGCACAATCAAATCAAGATTAGGGAAGGTGTGCGCATCCACAATGCTGAAATGGCCAGATGCATTGCCTCTTCTACTGATGGGTCTCAGAAGTATTCCTGACAGAAAAACGGGATTGAGTCCACACGAGGTACTCATGGGAAGGGCAATGAGACAAGCATTTATTCCTGGACATAAATTGATGAATATAACTGATGATCTGGTATTGGACTATTGCAAAGGATTGGCTGAAATGGTGCATTCTGTCTCTCATCAGGTTGGAGAAGACGCAGTTGAAAGACAACCAGACCAAGCGCATGACTTGAATCCTGGAGATTGGGTGTTAGTGAAGAAACGCGCAAGGAAATCGTGTCTAGCACCCAGGTGGGATAAACCACGTCAAGTCATACTAGTCACTACCACAGTAGTGAAGTGTGCAGGTTTACCCAATTGGATTCATGCTAGTCATACCAGAAGAGTTCTGAGTCCACCTGAACAACAAGAACAGCCACTGACTGAACAAGCTGAGACGTTAGAAGTTGAAAGTTGTGAAGCAAAAGAATCTAGAGTAATAGATTCTGAGAGACAACTACATGACGAACAGCCAAGTACAAGTCAGGAAGAGTGGATCCCAGTAATTGAAATATCTGATGAGGTTAACAGAACAAAATGAACAACTAAATTAAAGAGACAGAAAGATAGAGAGGGAAAGTCAGGGAAAGAAGAACACACTCAGGTAAAAATAGACAAAGCTATTCAGAAACCTGAGCAGGGTAAGATAGAAGAAGAAGAACAAGTTCAGGCAGAAGAAGAAGAACAAGTTGAAATAAGACCTGAACAGGATCAGATAGAAGAAGAAGAACAAGTTCAGGCTGAAGAAGAACAAACTGTAATAAGACCTGAACAGGTGCAGGTGGAAGAAGATTCAAATACAGGAAATACAGAACAAAGACAATCAGGAAAAGAAGAAGGACAAGAACAGATTGTGCCTAAATTAAGTGAAAATAAAAGAACTATAGAAGAAGACAGAGAAGGTGAAAGTGCAGTCCAGGTCAAAAGAGTTAGAAAAGGAAACAATTGGCCTATAGGAGTGAAGAGACTAAAATATCATCTAAGAAAATCAGAAAAGAAACCAGAGCAAGTAAATGAAGTTACGAGTCAGACACAATCTAAACAAACCTTAGTAAAACTTTCACGAAGAAGCCCAAGATCAAGAATTCTGAACAGAAAATACAGGGCCCCTGAGTGGACCTACGTTATACTTGAAGAATTTGAAAACTTAGATTTATGTGGAGAAACAGAAAGAGTTCATGTTGCACAGATTGATGAAAACAAATTAAGACGTCCTTAAAATAAGAGATTAAGGAAATTTAGACAAAGAAAGAAAAGAGAGAAGAAATGTTCTCTGATTAAAAATGGCAGAAGTTGAAGACACTGAAAGACCAAAACGAAGTATTAAAAGAAAATGCTTAAGATTTTGCTTATGTAGTCTTTTATTAATAATATTAGTATGGTTATTCCTAACAGTAGGAGTACCGTTGTTAATGGGAACAGGTAACAAAAATAGTACAATCACTAATGAGAGAGTAAATAGAATAAAGGAAACTAAAATAGAAATAGGGGTAGAAGATGAGATAAACTATCATAATGAATCAGACAATGATTCGTCTTTAAATGTGTTTACTAAATTGTTATTTAAATATGTTAGTACGATGGAAATTAATAATTGTTATGTTTGTATGAAGTTACCCTCATCGGTGTCAGAAGGAGTGACGTATCACCATATACCTCTAACATATGGTGTATCATGTAGTGTTTTATCAAGTTTGTTTTACGTAACAGGGTAACTTCAGTATTTTTATTCAAACTTAGATGTAGTGTTTTCGGAATTGCCCATTAGACAGAATATGAATCCAGTAGCTAATGGTAAAAATGCACAGTTCATGGGTAAATTCTTCTTAACAATGAGTTCAATAGATGTAGCTCAGGCACACAAGAATAATCTAACATGTATATTACGTGAAGAAGAAAAAGAGTTTTTGAATTTAGTAGAAGAAAGGAGACAGGATTTAACAAAGAAAGCTGCTGAACAGAAATCCCATGTACCTCCATGGGCTGAGAAAGAGGGAATTTATGCAAAAGGCGAAGCTCGTGCTGCGATGTCCCTAGACTTTGTGAAAAAGGGAACATTCTGCCTCCATAGGTTAAAGACAGATTATAATAACGATTTCATTGGTTCCAGTGAATGTGAACACAACTTCCTAATTTTAGGAGGGTGGGGACTAAAAGGGGGAACTGATCCTGTATTTCCGGGAATTTATTATGTATGTGGGAATAACGCTTATTATAAGTTACCTGCAAGATGGTATGGGAGCTGTTATTTTGGAATAGTTTTTCCCCAAAAATATCATGTAGACAGAATCAATGGAATCGATGAAAATTCTAATAGACTAACACGGAGAAGCAGAGCTAGTTTTTCTGAAATAGTAGGGGATATATTTAGTGCATTGATGCCTTCAGTCGGAGTCATTCTAAATTCACGTAAAATTTGCAAGTTGTTAACCATAGTTGATCGTCTTTCTGTAGATACTGCCGGAGGATTCTTAATGATTAATACAGAGATGGTTGCAATAAGATCTATGGTTTTACAAAATCGTCTTGCTCTTGATATTTTATTGGCAAAAGAGGGCGGAGTCTGTGGTATGTTGAAAATTCAACATTGCTGCACTTATATTCCGGACAAAAGTAAGGAAATTAAAGAGTATATTAGAAACATTACAAGAATGCATAATGACTTGACCCAACTGGAGGTTGACGGTGTATGGGGAAGATTAACAAAAAGTAAAACATCAATAGGGAATTGGTTACTAATTTTGGGAAAGGTTTTCTAGGTCAAATAATCTTACCAGTAATTGTGATAATAACAATAGTCATGGTAGTAATGATCACATGTAAATGTTGCAGAAGCAAGGGAAAGAAAGGAATCCATTTAGAAAGAGAAGGGAGAGGAAAGAAACGAAAGCGAGAAATGGAAGAAATTCAATTAGAAGAAATGAAAGGAAAGATATATAAAAAGATGAATTTCTTAGAAGGTAAAGAAGTAACTGATGAAATGAGGAAAGAAAAGGAGAAAACTGAGATGTGCTAAAGTTGGCATCTGGGAAAGGATGGGTAATTTTGTGATGGCTTAAAATGCCATCAGAAAGGGAATTGATGGAGCAAGGTCTCGTAAGAAAAAGACTTGCTCGGAGGCAATCCTCTCGTTTAACTCATTAATAAAGTTACTAACCATGTTTTGTGAATAATTAATACGCACCACATGAACACGCGGGTTAGTGAAGCTTGCTTATGTGTGTACTAATGCAGATAACAATGAAAACGGACTAATACCGCTTTAAATGGGGAAACTGTTGTGCGCATGCGTCAACTGCATTTACGCAATATGACGAGCTAACGCTTGGAGGGAAATTCTAGCGCATGAGCAGAAGATACTAAAATGGAGTCTTGAAAACTCGTGTGCATGGCAACTGCTTAGCTGAAACTAAAACGAGCTATTTTACTAATGCTAATGCGGGGAAAAATATTAATAAGTAAACAGGAATAGAGTAGAGGTGGGAGGTATACAGTGAGACCATTTATTTTGTGAAAATAACATTTGTCTTTTGACTTTATTATTAGTGCGCATTTGGGCCTCTCTTGCATGACCGGACTGGATGAAGTGACGCAAGGCCTGTGCATGCGTTCTGAACGAAGTCATGAAGGTCAATGATGGAACATTTGAATGGAAGCCAAATGGGAGTGCCAATATCCTGGGAACGGATGGTGAAAAGTTCAGCAATGAGATGTTCTATTCTTCGTAGTGTCATTATTGTTGCAATTTGAATACATGTAATGGATGGGAATAAAAGTTTTAATAAAAATTAAGGGGATGGTTTAATAGAATAATGTGATATGTAAGCATGGTGTGATGATCATCCCCCTTGCCTGACCAATGAGATTTCGTATATTTACGATATTGAAACTTTAGTGGGTGGAACATGAAGAAATGAAGGTTTAATTAAGGTAGCTTTAGTTAGTTAGAGAAGAAGTTGGGGTGGAGATGCTGTCCGTCCAGATGCTGTGAGTCGGGGATGCTGGGAGAGATGCTATGAGATGCAGATGAAGAATCGAATGCAGACTTTGAAGAAGAACTTTCTATCCTAACTTAATTGGGTTAGATCAGAAGATCGCAGAAGAATGACGAGGAGGAAGAGAGTGTCAGAGAGGGGTGCGGCGTAATCGTCGGTATATTAGAGAGGTAAACTATCCTGTCCTGAATCCTGTCCTGAAGTCTTTGTCTCCTGACCTATCCTGGGGACCCTTACCAGCCCTTTGGCCAGGTGGTTGGTCTTTCACACCATTCTTGGTAATTATAATTTCACGTTATTTGCAAATGTTCTTTTCTCTCTGTCCTCTCCCTTTCTGAGCATTAATTATTGCATGAGTCCGAAGTGTATGTTTTGATGTTTAATCAATTGAATTTCTCTCCTAAGAATGAGACTGACTGCACTGTATTTCTGAAAAGTTCACATGCATCTTAATTTAGATAAAGATTTTTAAAACTTCCTGAGTCTGTGATCATTTTTCTACAAAATAAAGAATAGTTAAGGGTTATGTTAATTGTCACCATCAACTAGTTCAACTAATGGTCCATCGACCAGAGGAAAGAACTTTTTGATCAGTAAAAGGTTAGTTAGGAAAGAGTAAATAAGTAATCCCGAATATTGTGAAGTATAAGATATAAAACTTTAACTATTCCAGCGGTTTTACCCAGGTGTGTTTGTTTGATGGGCCCAGGTAGTAGAGTATTTGTTGTTGGTTCACCGCTGGATCAGTAGCATTGGCTTATCCACAATTGGCATATTTAATTTACTTATAAGTCCCCTGTAAAGCGCACTACATGTGGCCAGTGCCTCCAAATTAAATGCTACTAGTGGGCCTGCAGCACAGATTGTGCCACCCACTTCAGTAGTCCTTTAACCTCTTCGATGCTCATGACGAGCTCAGCTCGTCATGCTGCGCGGTGGGCGTGTGCGCAAGACGAGCCTAGCTCGTCACGACCACGCCCGCGATCGGAATGTCCAGCACCTGAGCGGAATTCCGATCGCAGCGAAGGTGTTAAACATGTTTCAGGCCTGCCTTTGTAGAGTCTGTGTGTGCAGTTTTAAACTATCATGTTGACCTGGGAGGTTAACCCTCTTGCCAGGCCCAAACCTTCCTTTTTAATACATATGTCATCCCTAAGGTAGGCCCTAGACAGCCCTAAGTGCAGGGTGCAGTGCATTTAAAAAGCAGTACATTTACTTTTAAGTTTTATGTGTCCTGGTAGCAAAACACTTTTAAATTAATTTTTCACTACTGCAAGGCCTATCCCTCCCATAGGTTAACAGTGGGATTGCCTCATTACATTTTATAAGTTTATTTTCCAATTGGAGAAAGATAGGCATTTCAAGTTTGGTGTCTCTGGAGTCACAATTTACAATCAAAACTTATGGTAAAGTTGGATTTTAAATTGCAAATCTGAAAAGGCCACCTTTCGAAAGGTGGCATTTTCTTATTTTAACCCTTCTCAGATTCTGCCTGCCTCTGAATAAACGTCAGGGTGGCTGGCAGCTGGGCTTTGTACAGTCCCTCTAGAAAGCCACACACAAAGGGAACTTGGGTGTGCCTGATGTGCCAACCACATCCTGATGGATCATTACCATCCTGATATGTCATCCTGGGCAGGACGAGAGGGAGGAACTGGCACTTGCACCTGAATGGGATGTGCCTGTCCTCACACAAAGAGCTGCATACCCCCCTGTAGAGTCTGGAGCCAGTGCAGGAAGGGCAGTGAGGGCAGGGACTTTGTGCACTTCAAAGGCCTCTCTTTGATGTCTCCCTCACTTAAAAGACACAACTGGGTATAAATACTGGACCCCTGACAACACCAACTCCATATACTTCTGGACCTGGGGACATTCTGCCAGGAAAAAGAACTGTTGTGCAGCTGAAAGGACTGTCACTCTGCTGGATTCTGTTGGACTTTTCTGGACTCATGCTTTGCTCTGCCTGCAACGCTGCCTGCTGCCCTCCTTGCCTGGGAGTGAGAAGGACTGAACCTTCTACATCTTCAGAACCAAAGTGACTCTCCCTTGCGCTCTCTTTTCTATACTTGCTCTCTCTTTTCTCTTTTTCTCTCTCTTTCCCATTTTTGCGCTCCCTGCTGCTGCTGCCCCCGTGGCCCCATACCCGCCAGCGTGTCCTTCCTGCTACCGCCTTCCAGCTGAGCGCCCTCCCCCAAACCCTTCTTCAAGGCGCGCCAAAGGCAAGCACATCTACACCCGTCTGCGACCCGACCGCAACCAGTGCCAGGGACCCTGGTCCTCCGAACCACCTCCGTTACGACTCCAGCACCCTCCACGCTCTCAAACCCGGATGCAGCAACAACTGCCAGCTTTTGACGCTGAGCGACACCCAAAGCCTGATCTCCTGCCGACACTGCCGCTGCACCTTCACCCACCTCTGGACCCCAGCAGCAGCCCCCAGCCTACCGCACGTCATCGCACACAAACCACTGAACTGCATTCTCCTCAATGTGCGCTCTGTATACAGGCACTCCATAGAAATCTGGGACCTCCTCAACACCCACACGCCCGACATCGCCATCCTTACAGAAACCTAGACCAACACCAACTCCGCGTCCGACATCACAACCGCCATTCCCGACGGATACAAGATCCTGAGAAAAGACAGCCCCACCCGCCCAGGAGGAGACATCGCCATCGTCCACAAAAGCTCCCTCCGCATGATAACCACTGACCTGGACGTCGCTACAACGCCCATGGAACATCTGCACTTCCAGATCCAGACCAACCCTAAAACCACTCCCTGCAGAACCCTCATCTACAGGCTGCCTGGCACCCACGCTCCTTTCACCTATGCCATCACCAACCTCATCGCACCCCACACCCTTGCCTCCACAGACTACATACTACTCGGAGACCTAAACCTCCACCAGGACAACCACAACGTCCCCCAACACCACCGACCTCCTAGAGAACCTCGCCATTATAGGACTAAAGCAACTTGTCACCGCCCCCACGCACACAGCGGGACGCACACGCGAACCCGACTTCGCAGAAGGAAACATCATTTCCTACAACCACAGCACTGAACTTCTTTGGATGGACCACCACTGCATCCATTTCTCCTTCAGAAAACGGACCATACACAAGCACGCTTGAACAAGCAAACTGGAACAAAGTCAAAGAAGAACAGCTCACCTCCGCCCCCACCAGCACTCCACCTCCAATGATGCCAGATGCTAACACTACGGCACGCAACCTCCACCGCTGAATCACTAACTGCGCCAACACACTCACCCCCTCAAGAAGGCTACAGGATGCCAGAACAAGAAAGCAAGCTGGTTCATCCATGCACTCCAAGAATCCAAGCGCTCCTGCCAACTATTAGAAAAGATATGGAGGAACAGCAAAACCCCAGAAACACGCACCGCCTACAGAAAAGCTACCACAGCACACCACCGACTCATCAAATCCACAAAGAAGAACTTCCTCCAAGACAGAATCCTCACCAAAGCTCTCAATTCCAAAGAACTCTTCTCTATCATCCAGTAATTTGTCAAACCCGTCAGCAAAACAACAGACGTCCCACCCCCCTAAGACCTCTGCAATAGACTCGGAACCTTTTTTCACCTCAATATTAAAATGCTCTTTGACAACCAAGATCTCTGCATCGCTTCAGTCCCCACCCCCAGCGACACCACCCAACAGACCCTACTCACTTGGACCCTGCTCACGCGTGAAGACACCCTAAAGACCATGAAGAGCATCCACTCTGGAGCACCCTAGACCCCTGTCCCACCCACATCTTCCACAGAGCCACGACAGCCATCACACCCGATCTATGCCGGACAATCAACTGCTCCCTCGAGTTGCCACATCCCCTTATGTCTGGAAACACGCAGAAGTCAACACCCTCCTGAAGAAACCCTCCACAGACCAGACGGACCTCAAGAATTTCAGGCTCATCTCACTGCTTCCTTTCACAGCCAAGGTCATCGAAAAGGCTGTCAACACCCTGCTAGCAAACTTCATCGAAGCCAACAACATCCTGGACATCTCCCAATCCGGATTCAGCAGCAAGCACAGCACTGAGACCGCCCAACTCACCGCCACCGATGACATTCGCGCCCTTCTCAACCAGTGCCAAATGGCAGCCCTCAGCCTCTTGGACCTCTCAGCTGCCTTCGACACTATCTCCCACTGCACACTAGCCACCAAACTCCATGACACCGGCATCCGCGGAAAGGCCCTCAACAGGAAATGCACATTTCTCACAGGCAGAACTCAGCGAGTCAGATTCCCGCCCTACCTCTCAGAACCAATAGAGACCAGATGTGGAGTACCCCAGGGATCCTCCCTGAGCCCCACCTTCTTCAACATTTACATGGCCCGCCTTGCAACCATCATCAGAAACCACGGGCTGAACATCGTCTCCTACGCCGAAGACACCCAGCTCATCCTCTCCCTCACCAAGGAACCCAACATCACCAGGCACAACTTCCAAGAAGGGATGAAAGTTGTCGCCACCTGGATGACGAAGAGCTGCCTGAAACTCAACTCTGAGAAAACAGAAGTCCTCACCCTTGGCTCCACCCCCTCAGCATGGGATGACACATGGCGGACCCCCTCCCTCGGAAACCCCCCTTGCCCCGACAGACCATGAACAAAACCTCAGCATCATACTGGACTTATCACCCACTATGAACCACAAGCCGTTGCGTCGGTAGGAACTAACGCATCGCCCCTTGACGCCGATGCATTGCCGCTGTGGACAAAGACATTGCATCGTGGCAGTGCGGCTCGGCGAGGATGTATCATCTTCATCATAAAGGGTTTGTCGCTGATGCATCTACAACTGCTTGGATTAGAACCAACGCATCGCATGCATCTGAAGGGATCAACACTGATGTATTGCCTCCTCTGCTCCTCGCATCGTGTCTTCGAAGTCAATGCATCCTCCATTCAAAGGTTGTTTTTTAGTAGGACAGGGTTAGTCCTTGTATCTGACCCATCCTCCATAGCGGTCAGCCTGAACTTCTGGATTTACCCCGGTCAAGCGTTACCAGACGTCCTCGGTTGGCTCTATTCTCTTTTAAGAACTAAGGGGCATATCATCAAGGACCGGCGATAATTATCGCTAAGCGCACTTAGCGCTAGGATAATTATCGCCGGGTAACGTGGAATTTTATCGCTGAGATAGCGTGCTATTAGCAACGCTTATCTCAAAAGCGATAAAATTCCAAGCGCTAACTGCCAAATGTGAGATTATCGCTGGAAATGCAGCGATAATCTCACAAAGTTTGCCGATAGCTTGATGATAGGGCAGAGGATACTTAGCCATGATATCCACCTTACATAGTATATCATGGCTAAGTCAGTCTTGAAGCAGGCGTAAGGAAAGTAGCGATAACAGAGGTTATCGCTACTTTGCTTGTCGCTCTGCAGGTTAGCGTGCCCATTGATAATTGGAGAAATGTCCCTTAGCGACATTTCTCCAGTTATGTCAGGGCAGGAACGCCCACTTTGCATCTCATTAGAGATGCAAAGCTGGGCGTTCAGAGAACAGGCGCTAATGCAAGGTTTCACGCGATAGCGTGACCTAGCTGATTAGGCGATAAAATTATCGCGCTTTTGTCCGAAAACGGACGCAAAAGCGGCGATAATTTTTTATCGCCTCGTTGATGATATGCCCCTATATTTGCAGATATTTTTAAAATTCATAACTCCAGTTTCACTTATTAGGTTTTTGCCATTTTGGTCTTGTTTTGATCAGTAAATTGAGCTCTATGTTTCTTTCCTGGATCATTTTTGTGTGGTTTTCAGTTTTACAGTTATAAGTGTTGCACAAATACTTTACACATTGCCTTCTAAGTTAAGCTTGCCTGCTCTGTGACAAGCTACCAGAGGGTGAGCACAGGTTAATTTATGGTTTGTATCTGACTTACCCTGACTAGGATCGTGGTTCCTACTTGGACCCAATTTCTAACAACAACATACAGTGCTAAGGATACAAGCACAGCCAAAAAAAGTGCACATTATTATGGTCATGCAGTCAAATGATCCTCCTTCCAAGTTGGTACACTCTTAACTCTTTCTTTCACACATGTATCTGCTGCACCAAATCCCTTCTCGTTCTCATGCATTTCAGAATCCACTAAATCCTCTCCATTAGGCTTTCCTAAGGCACACTCTGACATCCTCATGATCTTTTTATAGTTCCACATGTTCTCATAAGACAGTTCTAATGCATCCTTCCCAATTCGCACCACTTGCAAAAGTTTTGAAATTTGAGGCAACCCATTCTTAATAATATGTCCCGCTCTTATTCTCAGCTCATCACCCACATCATATGCACAAACTGCACCACTTTTGAAACCACTGCACTTATTCTGTCTCTATTTTTCCTTTTTGGATCCAACCAACAACCACCTCTGCTTAGGTTCTGAACAAAAATCTCTACATCAACTTCATTTGTATGGAGTCACACCTGTTGTCACACTGGGTGTCAGGCAATATACTCAAATTAATTTCCTTACTGCTGCCTTTCATCTACACCCACTTCCAATAACAGACCAGCTTTTAAAACCCTATTTCACCTTTCCGCCAAACAATTTTTCTGATGCCAGTAAACCAAGATTATAACATGCCGCACTCTCAACTTATCCAGAAAGCTTTTCATTTAATTCAATAGTAATTGTACACCCTTGTCAGTCACAATTTCTGCCACAACTCCCTCTCTCACAAGCAACACCCCCAAAAACTCAGTGATCACCCTTGTTTCAATGTGTTTAACAAACTTAATCCACCAACACCCGAGCATAAATCATACACTACTAGAAGGTATGAAACAGTCCCGAAATATCCAGAGAAATCTTCTCCGAAACCTCAATGGTCCGAAACACCTGTTAAAAAGCATGTGCCACAGTTTTTTTCAACTTTCACTCCATGCACACACCAGGCAATACTGCAGTCGCGGTCCGTGTAGGAGTGCCGGCCGAGCGGTGACATGGGGCGGGGGAGGGGCAGGATGGGGGTAGCAAAGTACGGATTACCGACCAATACAGGTAAGTAAACATTTAAATCAATGAAACGAATTTCGTTGCGCGCACTGCATCGACATCTCTATCAAGGCCACGCCAACCAAACTTTGCCTTTGCACTTCACTCCATTGCTGTCATTCCAATATGCCACAACAGACAGTCTCTGTCTTTCACGTTTTCAGGACTACCAGTAAGTCCTATCTTCTTAAAAATCTCTAGCCCATGTTAACTCTGCGGCCAAATGTTTATCCTCTTCTCCCAACTAATTCTTTTTAGCCAATGGTGATTGTATGTAATTTCCGAGGTTCTTCAGAACCACTCCATCTTCTACAGACTAAAATCATTTATCACTAGAGATACACTTCTTCGTTCCGCTACTTCAATCCTATCCTCATTCTATTATTATTGTATTGTGTCTTCACCATTTACAGTATTCCTTGTGCAATAGCCAGCTATGATTTTTGTAAGATTGCCTGTATGAAGATTTCACAAACATCCTGAACTTCACCTACCTTACCTAATGATATACAATAAAATATTGTGCAAAAAATATCAAGGACCCAAATATCGAGAAGGTATGTGCAAATATTTAAGTGGAGTTAAGAATAGTAAACTTTGCTTATCCGTTGAAACTCACCTACAAAATATTTTTGTCCTTGAAATTCTTCACAGAATATTTTGTCCACACATAATTTTTCTTTGATATTTTGTCCAAACTCTGCACTTTCTATATACCTGTCTACTAGAAGGGCAAGCTGAGTCAGCGACAAAGGGGCATATTTACGAGCTCCGTTGTGTCGCTCTTGCACCACCCAATGTGTTGCAAGGGCGACGCAGCCCAAAAATGTGATTAATAAAGCCACGTAAGGCCACCTTGAGTGGTCCTGAGTGTCTTCATAAATCTCAAGTAAAGCAACGCAGTGCAAATCGCTGTGTTGCCTCATTCTACATCAGGAAGGCGTTCCATGGGTGTTGCATGGGTGTTCCCATGCAATATCATGGATTTTGACGCATACCCAGATTTACCGGAAGTGGTAGACCTGGGAATGCACCAAAAACCTAACCTACACCACCCCAGGTGAGGTGTAACAAGGAGAAATATCTTTGTTCCTACTTGTTAGACCTGTCATTCTTAGAGTGTTCTTCCCCTAGACTTCTCACCTTTTACTTTCCGGTTCTTGCTGATTCTTTTTGTTGGCCTTATGACTCTGAGCACTTTACCACTGCTAACCACTATTAAAGTGCATGCACTTCGCCCCTAAACATGATGACATTGGTGTACACCTGATTGGCATATTTAATGTACTGGTAAGTCCCTTGTAAAGTGGTATACCATATACCCAGGGCCTGTACTTCAAATGCTACTAGTGAGCCTGAAGCACTAATTGTGCCACCCACATAAGTAACCTTTCAAACCTGTCTCAAGCCTGCCACTGCAGTGCCTGTGTGTGCAATTTACTGCCACATAGACTTGGCATTTAAAACTACTTGCCAAGCCTTAAATTCCCCTTTTATTATGTGTAAGTCACCCCTAAGGTATGCCCTAAGTAACCCTAAGGGTAGGGAGCTATGTTAGCAAAAGGTAGGGCATGCACTTTTATGTTTTGCATGTCCTGGTAGTGAAAAACAGCCTATTTTGTTTTTTACTACAGTGAGGCCTGCCCCTCTCATAGGCCAGCATTGGTAATTCTTTAATACACTTTTAAGCTGTAATTCCTGATCAGAGAGGAGTAGCTTTTCTATGTTTCCTATGTTTGGAAAGATCCTCCTTACTAGTAAAGTTGGATTTAACATTACTGTTTTAGAAATACTACTTTTAGAAAGTGGACATTTCTGTGTACTTACTGCTCTTTGGGCTAGATGTATCAAGATTTTTCCCGTTCGCAAACGGGCCGATTTGCAGAATCGGCCCGTTTGCGAACAGGAAAAAGCCTTTTGGGATGTATCATCCCAAAAGGCCATTGCAAAATAAGGAATCGCAAAATTTGCGCTTCCCTATTTTGCGAATGCATTTAAGGAATCGCAAATTGCGATTCCTTAAATGCAATTCTGGAAGCACCCAAAATTTGCGATCTAGCCATAAGGAATCGCAAATTACCACCAACTTTAAGTTGGTGGTAATTTGCGATTTCCTAGAAAAATTCACTTTTTAGCATTTTTCAAAGTGTCATGTGGTGCACATACATGTCCCTAGGGCATGTATGTGCGCTACATGTGCACACATGCATATTTCAGGGATGCAACAGGGTGTCCTTTTGGCACCCTTACACCCTTGAAATTGCATGCGCAATTTCGAGTACCTATTGGGTAGTCGCAAATTGCGCATGCAATTCCATTAATTTCTATGGGCCTCTTGGCCCATAGAAATGAGTGGGAAGCCATTCCTTATTTGCGACTCGCAATTTGCGTTTCGCAAATAAGGAATGCGTAGGAATCGCTATTTAAATTGCGAAACCTACATACATTGCATTTTGCGAGTCCTTAATAGCGAATCAGTAAAATTCGCTATTAAGGACTCGCAAAATACAATGATGATACATCTGCCCCCAAGTGCCGTACAGCCTGTCTCCAATACACGTTTGGGTTGGATGACAGCTACACTTTGTGCATTCCATCTAGGTAGCCACAAACACAGAAAGGTGAGGCTCATCTGCATTCTGAGCAATCATCTGCATTCATTTGCATTCTAAAGGGTCTTCCTGGGCAGGGAGGAATGGAAGGGGCTGACATTTACACTTCAATGGGTAGTGTCCTGTAGACAATATAAGCTCTGACTTATCCCCCACAGACAGCCTGGCAGACAAGATTGAGTAGAAAGCGATCCTTGTGCACTTCAGAGCGCTGCTTTTAGGTCACCCCTTACATCAAAGGTATTTTTGAGAATAAGTACCGGGTCCCTGACACCTTAAAATCAGACACTTCTGGATCTTGAACTGAACCTCTGTCAGAAGGACTGATGTGCTTCTTAAAGGACTCATCTGCACTATGTTTCTGGAAGTGTCATATGGCCGTTGGGGTCAGTGTCGACATAGCTAAGTTAGCATGAGCTCTGCTGCCATGATGCTGCTTTTGCACACGTTACTACATGACTTTATTTTGCAAGACTCTGTTTGTGCCTTTCACATGAGAACCGTCTGCTTTCTGCGTTCTCTGCCTGTTCCCGGAGTTTAGTCTGCTCACAGTGTGCAAGGTCGATAAACAATGCCCCTTGTTATTCTGTTCTGGTCAGTCCCTAGCACCTAGACAAAACATGCTAACACAGCTGCTACTGCTGGAAAAAGTGCTTTGATATTGTGGGGATGCATATTGGCTAAAGACACTTGGAGAGGGACCTTTCCAGGGAGAAGAGCTATGCCGTTCCTATGATGTAGAAATACCATCTAGGCACTAAGGTATGGGGTCTACTGACAAAGCCTTTTGTATAATAAAACTTCTTCTAATCAAGGAGAGGGTGGTTAGGCCTTATAGTCCTTTTATCCACTGTCTGCATACGATGACATCCCCCTTCATAATCTATGGTCTTGCGACAATGCTAACTGTTTTAAGTTTATGTGTTTTGCTCCTGGTAGTGGCTTGTATACTGC
This sequence comes from Calotriton arnoldi, assembly GCA_963921515.1. Classification (NCBI taxonomy): domain Eukaryota; kingdom Metazoa; phylum Chordata; class Amphibia; order Caudata; family Salamandridae; genus Calotriton; species Calotriton arnoldi. Next base: position 350,969 of record CAWUFW010002083.1, on the reverse strand, counting down.
ATTATAGAGCACTTTAGTTAAAATAAACATTTTGAACTATAACAGTGACTTTGTCAATTCTTATTGTGGACCGGTACGAGTGAGTGAACGAAAGGGTACGTCTTGCTACCGCGATTCCTGGGAGAGTCGGGAGTGTTGTGTTCTGGGTTGTCTAATCATTTTCGACTTCGTGATTATGTAGGAGAGCGAATGAGACACCATAGCTAGTCGGTTTTGGGATTTGGGTACTGAGGCGGTAGGAAGGCTCAGCCCCTACACACCGAGGTCCTGTTTTCTTGCGCATAGTTCTGTGTATGTGCAGAATCTCCGCAACAGAAGGACTGCTTTTCTGCTTCTTGCCCTGCTGCCTGTTGCTTCCTGACTCTACTGAAAGAGAGCTGGGCTTTGACCTTCCCTCCAAGCGATCTCCAAGAGCTTGCTGGCTTGTCTCCTGTCTTCTAAAGTCTCAGGTATACAAAAGACTACCTGCCAAATTCTGCTGGTGCTGCTAGACTCTGCCTTCTATGACACCTACCCTTGCCTGAGGTGCCCCCTCCAGGTTCTGGGCCTCAGAAGTGGGTTCTGCAGCTGCTTTCTTCAAAACTGACGCATCATCACCACTGCACTGATCGGACCCGACGCTTCACCCTTTGATGCTGACGCAGAGGCTGTTCAACGACAGGTTCTACTGTTATACTCCATATAGGTACCATAATATAGGCCCAGGTGACTTTGTTACCCTTCACCTATATACTTCCCTACATTACACTTATAACAGTTTACAGGGACTGACCTTTTACCTAGATACGACACTGCATTCAGAACGCGGGTTTTCCCTAGTTCGAAATCTCATACATTATGCATGAGGATTCTTGGAAGCACAGCGGGACTACCATCTCCTGTGTAATATCTATGTATAAAGTTCATGCCTGACGTCATCCTCAGGCCGACGCAGTAATACAGCGAGGTAGGACCCCTGGGGAGACCTAGGGGTATATATACAGCACATCTTGCTAAGATAGACAGAGGAAACCAGGACTTCCCGGCCGACACACTGACCAGAGACGCTGAGGTTCCTGCATGCAGACCATCCAGCTTGCAGTGGTCTAAAACATCCCTTGTGGGGTGTCCAACTGGAGACCAGGATGGGGTCCCACAGTCTCTCACTTCAGGTAATGGGGTTGACTTTATCCTAGAGGGATTCTTGACTTAACACCTACACACATGCTAGGTACACTTAGGTACATCTAGTTAGGAAGGCATTGTAGGAGCACGCATCTTTTTAGTGACATGTATTTTATATACTCATATGTATTCATGATTACTGCAAGATGGTAGAGCTATACCATCCGTTTACTTTCATAGTACTGCTAATCATTTATATCTTTTACTGTCTAACGGTTGTTGCAATTCATCTATTTTACACCAGAATAACAACTGTCCAATAAATAATTATTGAAAACGCCCAGTCTGTTTATTCTGTGTATCTCTCTAAGACAGACTAAGTAAGCACGAATGACTGAGCGAAAAGTGGTATATTGTTTCCACGGTCCTGAGGGATCAGGGTTGTCATGTTCGATGGTTGCCAAGAACTATTCTCTCCTTGGTAAGAGGAGATTCTAATGCCACTGTGAGCTAGCTGATACAGAAGGCCAACATGCTCGGTGGGGGTGTTCAGAATCAGTCCGACACCAATTCTACAGTGTATGCTGTCCGAACACACAGATCCTGTATAGGTTTTATAGGAACTACACGACACTACAGCCCTCTGCACGACTACAACGCATTACCTTCAGTTTAGCAAAGCTGGATGACAGCGCAGTGACCTGACTGCCTGGAAAAGATTGACGCATTGAGCTGTCAGCGTCGACGCTTTGCTCCATCCAAGGTACTTTCTCAGCAGGTCCTGAGTGGGTACTGTAGCCAGCCTCCATCGTGGTCAGCCTGAACTTTGGATTTTAAATGGTCCCTCGCGACGTCAAGAAACCTTTTGACTGCTAGTGACTTCTAAGCACTGTTTTTGCATGTGATCTTTAAACATTTCTTCAACTGATTGAGTGTTTGTTGTTTTGGTCTTATTTTGCTCAGATAAATATTCTCTATTGTACTAAACCTGTGTGGAGTCTTTTTGATGTTTTGATTGTGTTACTGTGTGTGTGTGTGTGTATGTGTGTATTGCACAAATACTTTACACATTGTCTCTTTAGATAAGCCTGACCACTCTGTGCCAAGATACCAAAGGGAGCGCAAAGGTTATCTTTTAGTGTGTATCTAGCTTACGCTGACCAGGTTGGTGGTTCCTGCCTGGCCTGGGTGCATACCTAAGCCAACCAGGAATCCCAATTCTAACTTTGGTGATCAGCAGTGAGGATGCAACTTATGGTTGTGCAATACCATATAGTAACTCATTGCTCCTACAACTCTTTACTTAGACCAATTTGAGCCTTTTTCAATTCTCCCTGTTCTGACATCTTTTGATTTTTCCAAAGTCCTTTCGTCCATGCCCCATTTGTCTCTGCAATGTCTGTGGTCCTGCCTGGCACTATGGAATTCGAGCTGGCCAATCTGGAGGCATACACAGAGGCCCAGCTCATGGGGTTCTGAGAGGAGAGAGGGGTGTTCCACAAGGGAAGTACCAAGAAGGCAGAGCTTCAGAAAGCCTTGAGACCATGGGCAGCAGCTCACACAGAAGGAGAAGTGGATGAGGAGAATGGACTTGTGTTGAGGAAGGTTCAACGAGGGACCTGACAGAGGGACTTGCCATGCAGTCTACAGAGGGGGGAACAATTTTCTCCCAGGAATAGCAGTCCACTCTAGAGCCGGCAGCAGTGTGTCTTCAAAAAGCCTATCCCTAGAGGAGCTGATGGACAGGAGGGAGGAGAGAAAACTAAAGCTAGAGCTTGCCAAGATGAAGAAGGACAAGGAGCAGACCCTTTCCCTTGCTAAACTTGAGAAGGAGCAAGGTCTAGAGGAGAAGAGGCTGGTCATGGAGGAAATGAAGATGGCTCATGAGCTAAGCTTCAGAGAGCTAGATATTAGAGCCCTTCAAGTGGGTCCAGCAACAGCAATAATGGTGGCAGCATAACTGCAGTGTCTGCACATGAGTACAAATTCTATATCCCAAAAGATATGGCGCAAAACTATGTAGTGGAAGATGACATAGATAAATGGTTGGCACCTTATGAAGTGGCTTTGAAAGTGCACAGGGTCTCAGAGCAGTTCAGGAGGTGGGGTCATCTTTGGCGGTATATGCCCACAATGGGGAGGGACACACACCTTACACTAGAAGTGGGGGACCAGACCAACTACGCTACCATAAAGACCATTTTAGTCTGTAAGTTTGGGCTGACACCTGGGAAGTACAGGCAGTCAAAAACTCTCTACATAAACATTGGTTGGATTTTCTGGACTATGCTGGTAAGGCACTGAAGGGTTGGGTAAGGGACAGCAAAGTTAATGAAGGGTTGTACGACTTGTTTTTGAAGGAGCACATTCCTGATTCTTGTTTTTCAGAGCTGCGCCAACACCTGGTTGATATCATGCTTACTCACTCCAGAAAGCTTGCTGAGGAGGCGTACCTCTGGCTCAGCACCAGAGTGTCCAAAAAGGTATCTGGGGGGACTCCCAAAAGGGTGGCCACAGTTCCCACCAGAAGAAGGAGAGGAGAGATAAAAACACTGACTTCTCTAAAGGCCCCCAAACAACTCACAGGGGAAAGGTCTGGTTCACATTCCCAATCTGGCCACCAGAAGAAGCCTTACCCTGAAAAAGGTCAGCAGCCCAAGTCCATCAAGTGGTATGAGTGCTACTGGTATGGACACTACTAGGGGAATCCCAAGTGTTCAAACAGAGCACCACCTCCAACTGGAGGAAAGATTCCAGGGGTGGCTAGCAAAGTGCTGGGGGAGGAGTGTGCCCCAGTTAATGGTGGGGATTCTACAGGGGTCACCCTAGTGCCCCTGAGTGACAGTGAGATGGTGTTAAATCCAGATGCAAATAGTTTTATAAAAACTAAGTCTTTTATTCACTGCAGCACAGTACAGCATAGCTTGAACAGCTAATCAGTAGTCAGAATAACTGTTCCCATTATTCCAGGACATTACTTTGTCAGCAGTAGAATGAAAAACACATTAAAGGTAAACACTATCACACAACAATTCAACTACAGTGAAATAGGTAATAGGCACTTGTAAAACAAGAAAGTATATGCAGCAGATGGTTCCTAAGATCCATGTGGCCTCAAATACTACTAAGTATAGGCAATGGGTCACCATCAATGGGCAAGGTGTGGAGGCTCTGAGGGATACATGAGCTAGTATGACTATGGTAAGGATTCAGCTGGTTTCTCCAGAGCAGGTAATTTCTAATGCATTCCACCAGGTTGTGGTGGCTGACAACAGAGAGGATCACTATCCTGTGGCTCTTGTTCCATTTGAGTGAGCGGGGTTTCAGATCTTCTAAAAGTTGCAGTGAGCCCTGCCATGCCTGTTGACTGTTTGTTAGGAAATGACCTGGAAAACACAACCTGGAAGGAAGTGGAGCTCAAGGCCCATGTGGAGATATTAGGGTGTCATGGTCCTGGCCAGCGGCTCTATAGGCTCTGGGAATAGCCTCAGTACTGTCATCATGCTCCCATGTACTTTGTGGCAAAATGCATGGACCCTTTGCCGCTGCCAAGCATTGGCGGCATTGTCCTGTGGCATGCTGTATTTATACTGCAGGTTTATACCATTCTGTGAATCCATAGGTTCTTGTGCCTTTGTTTTACCTCCTTGTATTCTGTTGGTGAATTTGTGTACAGTACCCAATGTAATCACCAACTTTGCATCCTTATTATGCCCCCTTGTTCAGCTGCCCTTTATTTCAGCTCCCTTGGCATACACTTTCTCAGACTGTGTGTTCTGAGTGCTTTTTCCGTTTCCAGGTATGCTCTGACAAGGTACTTTGTTCTGGGGACTTCATCTCCCAGACACCCGTGCATGGCGGCCATATTGGGAAGGGCTCATGTATAAAACGAGCACTGCCCTTGACCGCGTGCTCAGTATTCTCTCGCCTGGTTTTGCAGGTAATTTCAGCAGCAGTTTCTTGCTCACCGCGGTTGCTTTGGGCGTGTCCTCCTTTCAGGGATCCGATGGCTGATGTCCTTTGAAATAAGACGAGAATCTGAAAGCCAGTCTGAATGGATCATCCGTAATTATGCCATTCATTAAACTACTGAAGATTTGTGATCGGACCAATCTCGGAAGTAAAAGCGCATTGCGCTAACCTTACTCGACACGTCCAGTGGGCATAATTTTTGGAATCATTATCCTGACTTGTAAGGCAAGACCTGCGTAGTTGGTTTTGGAACATTGTAAGAAAATGAAGGGGGGGGGGAACTAAACAAGGCTCAAAGGAAGATTAAAGATTAGCAGTGATAATAACTGTTTTACAGTGTTCTACTTTGAGACCCACTCAAGTCTTCAAGAGTGGAGTCTGGTAGGTGTAAATGGGGTACCATGATGACATTGCTTGTTAGTGATATCATGCTATAATCCCAGTTCATGAACTGTACTATTGCTTTTTTACATGCCAACATCATTCTCTCGCTAGGAGACCATGAGTCAGGGTTCAGGTGATTATCATAGGGGTTCACTAGGTAGAGAGTACGGGGCACTACAATGAAGGACTGATTACGACTCTGCTTTATTCCTTTACAGGTCTCCTTCCCAGCAGTTCCTTCCCCACAACCCTTTCCCCCACCTGGCCACTCTAATAGTTTGAGCCATAATGGCATTCAGACTTGGTGGTGCCTGGAGGTGGACGTTCAAGCACCGAGCAAGTTCCGAGGAATAACAGAATTTGACATAGGGCTACTCGAGTGGATCTGTGCCACAACAAGGTCCATGGCTGCACACGAAGGGAGTCAAGAAGGGCTGGAGCCTGGAACAATGGCCCAGCGAGCTGCTAAGAAGGGGAAAGGCAGAGGCCGTGGTCAACCAGCCCCTGAATGTCCCTCCAGTGAGATGGAGTGGGCACCTGCGGTGGCTGCCCCAGAGTCCACTGAGGAGGACATTGCTTCCTTTGGGGTTCTACCTGTGCTTGCTGGATGGCATGTGGAAGGAGGACCCACCAAGGAGGAGTTCTGCAGGGCACAAAGGGAGTGAGGCACCTCCAACCATTGTTGGCATGAGGCAACAGTCTGAAGCCCAAGCAGCAGGTAATGTCTCAGGTAGTTACCACATTTACTGGGAGGACAATCTCCTGTACAGTGGGCCTAAGGCTACAGGGCCTTCTTACTGGAGCCGGCTCATGAAATTCCCCTGGCGGGACACCTAGACCAAGACAAGTAGACCTTTGCAAGGCTATTGGCCTAGTATCAAGAATTCCTCAAATATGTTCTGTATAACTTGTATGACTTGCCAGCCCAGTGGGAAGACACGGCAGAGGATTAAAGACCCCCTTAATCCTTTGCCTGCATTGGCACCCCCTTGAGAGGGTGGGCCACAACATTTTAGGGCCTATGGATCCCCAGACTGCAATCCCTCTGAGGACTACTACTGCACCCACAATGGCAAAGGCCCTTATGGGGATTTTTACCCGAGTGGGTTTCCCCAAGTAAGTTGTGTCTGACAGGGACACAGACGTCATGCAGCAATACCAGGGCGCAAGCCCGGGTTACACCTACGGAATAATTGACAAATTGGACATGGGGTTTGGGGTGCTTGAGCGGGGCTGTCTCCTTTCTTTTCCCCCCGGCCCCCACCCCTCTGAGGGGTCAGAAGTGTGAATCCATAGTGCATAGATTTGCAAGGACGCTGGAGGCCCCGGCTGTGACCTGAAGCACTTGGATGAACCTGGTGCATGCAAGATGGACAAGGACAAGGTGGCTTTCTCTACTGGGGCCAACATGATCACGCAATATACCACCCCACGTCACCCCCGCAACACGTAACGAGACAAACAGGTGCTAGGGACGAGGGTGAAGATAGTGCAAGTGAGGAACCAACATGTGCGGAGCTCATGGTGGCCATCCAGGGCTCCAGGAGGGCTCTGCAAAACCAAATCAAGACTGTGTCCATTGATGTGAACCTACTGAGAGCAGACCTACGTAAAGTTGCAGACAAAGTATCCACAGCGGAGGGAGACATAATGGACTTAAAAGGAGAAGTTGCAAAGCTCAAGCAACAGGTGTCTCAGATGACCACGGCCACGAGGGCCCTTGAATGTCGGGGCAAGGATGCTGAAGGGCACGCAAGGCGTAACTACATAAGAGTCCTGGGATTTCCTGCACGGGTTGAGGAGGGCAGGGCAGAGCAACTCCTGGAACCATGGATACACACTCAGTTGCGTCTGTGAGGCTTATTGGAACTTTTTGCAGTGTAAAGATCGCACAGGGCCTTGTGCTGCCCGCCCCCTCTCTGGGCCCAGCACCGGGCTCTGATAGCCAAAATATTAAATTATCAGGACAGAGATTGTATCCTCCAGGCTGCTAGAGAGAATCAGAATATTTTCTTAAAAAACAGTAAAATCACCATATACCAGGACTATACCAGCAGGTCCAGGAATAGCGGAAAACCTTTCTGGGGGTAAAACGGAAGCTACGTGACATGCAACTGCAGTACATGCTTCTGTATCCTGCCAAATTGAAGGTACTCGCGCAAGGCAGGGCCCATTTTTTCGAGATACTTGAAGAGGTGTGGGAATGGTTGGAGATCGGAGGTGATGCCCCCCGGAGAGCAGCATACCAATAGGCAGGGATGAGGCACACAGCCTGGGAAAGGAGCGCATGGTTCAGAGCTCGGACGGGGCCCCACTGGAGAAGCAGAGAATAACGGTGGGCAAGGATGGCACCATGCAACTAGAGTCTGCCGAACCGGGTGCCTCTGCTTCCCAGGAAACTGCGTCTGAGCCTGAGGCTATCCCGGTGACATTGAATCAGACGATGGACAATGTCCCTGAAACCATCTTGGAAACAGCTCCTGTAATGGAAGATATATGACAGGTTAATCTCCTGCAGGTGCTGAATGTTGATTGGCTTTATACTTATGATGAGAGAGAGTGATGCGTACTGGGACTGCACAATTAACATAGTGATGGTGGAGAAGTGGTCGGAATGAATGCGGGCTGTCTGAGAGCACTGTGGAGTCTGGTAATGGGCCTGGGAAAAGGAATAATTAGAATTCAACATTGACTATGCCATAACCCTACTGGAACCGTTCTATGATTATAAGTCCCTTGATGGGCACTTTGGGTGTATGGCATTGGACGGGTTTGGCCGGGAGGCTGGTTGCTCTGGGAAGTTCAGAGGCCCCTGTTGGGCTGCGAGGGAAGCTGTGCATGTCCTGGCATGAGCATGGGAAGGGCATCGACGATAGCACTGTTGCCCGTTATTTGCGGGTGGGGGAGAAGGGAGCTTGTTACAGTTTGTTTTTCTTGGTAGTAGTAACGACATGCAGCGACTGTTAACAACAGGCGAAATGCTCAAATGGAGGCTGGGGCGACACTTCACGAAGCGCTACCATTAAGTGTCTTAGCTGGAATATAAGGGGACTGGTTACATGCTCAAAACGCTACAGAGTACTCTAATTTCTTAGGCGTCACCATATATTTGTGACCTGCTTGCAAGAAACTCACCTAGACGACATGGGAGCACATAGATTAATAAAAAGGTGCTCTACCTATGCGAGGGGTGTGTTGATATGGGTGGCCCCTGGTACGCCGTTCGCCTTGAAGTATATGGAGGCAGATGTGAATGGTCGCTATGTACTGCTCAGGGTGAGAATCGACGGACAGGATATTACTTTGTTAAACATATATGCCCCGATCGAGGACGACCCTGGTTTTTATCAGACTATACAGAACGTACAGGCCCCAGACATGGATGGGGGATTTTAACTTTGTGTTGGGTCCTAACTTAGACAGGCATCCACCCAGACAAGGCACTAAGCCACAGATGACCAAGAGGCTTCTGGAGATAATGCAGAACCTGTGGATAAGGGACATCTGGAGAGATAGACGCCCGATACAGAAATTGTACACCTGTTCTTCACCTACACATAATACACACAGCAGACTGGATAGAGTATTAGTGGCAGGGATAGACACGTTCCCAGATGTGGAGGTGACGCACCTGGCATGGTTTCTGTCTGATCATGCCCCGATCAGATGCGTGGCCCACTGGACTGCCCCAGCACAGATGCCCAGAATGTGGTGAATGGCAGCAGATATCCCGAACACCCGGTTGGGAAGGAGGCCTTATCTCAAGCTTTGACTGACTACATGACAATTAATTGGAAGGGTACGACCACCACTAGGGAAAATGAATGGGAGGCGAAGAAGGCGGTGGTACGGGGGGCTTGCATGGGACTGACATGCGGGGTTCGCAGGCAATTACAGTGAGACCTCAGGGCGGAGGAGACAGCATTAGCAGAGCCCCAGGCGGCAGCCCAGCCCTGCCTGGCTGCTGCTGATCAGGAGTGGACCATACACACATGCATCAGCGATATATGGGATAGGCTAGACAAGTACACTCTCCGCCAGTATCGGCAACGACTGCACAGAGAGGGGGATAGATCCGGGCGCCTCTTCGCCTGGATTCTCCAGAGAGAACAGGCCCCATCATTGACCACTGCCTTGCGTGCCTCAACGGACGAGATAGTATACTCCAGAGCTGCAATCCTGGAGGTGTTCCAACAACACCTGCAGAAAGTCTATGCAGCAGACCCGGCGGTACGGGAGGAACGTTACGTGCCATTTTTGCATAACCTGGCCCTGATGCATCTCCCTCAGTCGGTCGCTGAAGAATTGGATGCTCAGCTGTCCCTGGAGGAAGTACAGGAGGCTCTACTGAAGCTTCCGGGGGCTAAGGCCCCTGGAGGAGATGGGTTCCCACCTGAGTTCTACTGAGCATACTCTGCCACAGTGACGCAACCACTATTGCAGGTTTATATGGAGTCCTTTCACTGCAGAATCTTACTCTCCACCATGAGAGAGGGAGAGATATGTATGATCTTGAAACCAGGAGGGGATAGTCTGGACCGGGCCTCATACCGCCCACTCACTATGATCAACTCGGATGCAAAGATATTATGTAAATTGTTGGCAACACACTTTGACCTGCACATGCCACGATTGATTCATGAGGACCAGTGCGGATTTATACTGGGTCATCATAATGAATCTATGACGGTTAACCCATATAATGCACAAGGTGAAACATAGAGATGAGGAGCTTGCCCTGGTGTCAATAGACCTTGCAAAGGCCTTTGACACAGTTTATTTGGGTACCTCCTGGAAGTACTTAAGAAGGTGGGCTTCTGGCCGCAGTTCTAACGATGGGTTAAAATACTGTACACAGAGCCGCGTGCACGGGTGCGGGTTGGTCAAACCCGATCTGTGGAGTGGGCATTGCAGTGGGGGACACGTTAGGGAAGCCCACTCTCACCGTGGCTCTTTGCATTAGCCATCAAGCCACTGGCAGTTTGGGTGCGAGGAGAGATAGAACAGTGGAGCATCCGGATAGGTGAAACCTCGCACGTAATCTCTTTGTATGCAGACAATGCTCTCTTTTATATAGCCGCTCCCCGCTTGTCATTACCTAGAGTCTTGCAACTCCTGGAAGACTTTGGGGAACACTCTGGGTTGCACCTCAATAGACACAAATCCTTGATTTTCCTTCTGGCACGCATGACCACGTTGCCTTTTGAGAGTCTCCCTGATTTTGGGATACGTTGGGAGAGAGCGCATTTTAGGTACTTGGGCATGCAGGTTGCACTTGATGTCGCCCAGCTGACGCACCTTAACATGGATAGGGTCATAGATACTCTGCGACATTCTGTGACCTTTAGGAACTCGTTGCCCCTCTCCTTGATGGTCAAATTGGCGGTGGACAAAATGGTGGTGCTACCTCGCTGTCTCTACGTATTGCAGAACTGTCCGTCTCCCAATCAGGTTTTCAAGCAGCTGAACTCTCTACTTGTAACATTACTGTGGAAGGCAGGTGCAGCAGGGTGGCACTGGGTACCTTGTTCCGTCGGTACAAGGAGGGGGGCTTGGAGGTGCCAAGATTGGACCTATACTATTACGCGGCGCAGTTACAGTACGTGTCCCGTTGGTTAGATGATAGAGACAACTGGGAGAAACGAGTACTGGCGGGGCGGGCTCACCCGGATAACCTTCAAGTGGCATTGATGCAGGGCATGGGGAACTCCCAATGATACGCCTTACATAGTTCGACATACTGCGCCTATCTGGCAACAATACGTGGAGAAGGTTCTGCGACGGGCCCTGTTCCACAGAGAGCTTCCTATATGGATACTCACCCCAGTGCGGGAAATTAGCTTACACATGTCCTTCCAGGTGTAGAGGGAGGGGGGATGTGAAGTCTTAGCAGATCTCTACCCGACTGAAACATTCATCACATAAGAGCAGGCATGAGGGTACTTTGCGTTGGGACAAGGGCAATACCTACACTACATCAGCCCGACAGAAATCGCAAAGATAACCTGGCCCACGTACTCTGATATACCGCAAACAACTCTCACTGGATATACTGCTCACATGTGGATCTGGTCGCACGCTGATCTCCCTCCTATACCAAGCTAGGAGGATGGACTCAACTGGCCTCGTGCAAGAGTGGCTTGAGATACAGACTTAGACGGCAGCTGGATGATAAGACTTGGGCAGCTATAAGCGTGCCTACACACACAGTATCCTGCAATGCGCGATTCCAACTGATACACTATAACTTTTTGCACCGCACCTACCTAACACCAGTGAGACTACACCGTATTACCCAGGTCCAATAGGTATGGGGCCTTACTCTTTCTTTCAATCACCTCATATGGCCCATTTCAGCGGTCCTTGAGGGACCTGGGCTCTACCGGCTCCATCACCCACACTTTCTGACCCGGTTGACGTTTCACAGTGGTATACCACTCCTTCATGACTTCCTGGCTGGCTTCAACGTTACTGAAGCTACCTTCCATAACTTAGCCATCTGGCTTCTGATAGCCAGAATGTAGCTCACTACATCCTGGGGTACCTTCCTGGGAGCTTGCTGCCACCCTTCTTTCACCAGACTCAGAGGTCCTCTGACTGGGTGCCCATACAACAGTTCAAAGGGGCTGAAACCCTCTCCTCTCTGTAGCACCTCTCTGTAAGCGAACAACAGGCATGGTAAGAGGATATCCCACTTTTTCCATAGGGCCTCAGGCAGGCCTCTGATCATGCCTTCCAGGGTGTTGCTGAACCTCTCAAAAATCCCATTGGTTTGTGGATGGTTGAGAACCTTATGTCACCCCACACTCCTTCCACATTGACTGCATATAAATGCATGCCCAAGTGCTGTGTCCAAATAGGGGTCTAACGTTCAGGACCCGCAGGAGGATCCCCCCTCAGCTCAGTTTGGCAGTTAATGGTGTCCCCCTTTGCCACTCCTAGTTCAGGGATCCCCATGAGCCTGTCAGCAGTAGATTTCTCCTCCTGCGCCGCGCCTCCGGGGAATGACACCCCAGGCAGAGAAAAGGGCTCAATGGCCGCCCCCACAGGACCAGGAACAACAATCCATCTGACCTTTCCAGGCCCCTGTGTACTGCTTGGTCTGTTCCCTGGCAGACAGGTCCGGGCAGGCTTCGCCCAAGTACACCAAGGAGTCCTCTACCGAGCCGTCTGCCTGGAGCCACAACCAGGCAGAGTTGAGTGCACATGTCTGTGTTCTGCAGTTCCGGCTGCAGCAAGCCAACTGCTGACCTCAGGCATCTGTGCACTGACCTCGCATTCTGAGGCAGTCAGTGCATAGCTGGCCCCACCCAGGACAACCACGGAGTCCTCAGTCGGGCCGCATTTCCTCATTCGGAGGCCTTCAAGCCCCGGTATTTGTTTTCTTCCAGCCTTGGGCCATGACCACAGCCGCTTCCAGTTCATGCAGGGCGGGGAGTTGGCGAGAAAGCAAGAGACTTCACAGCTGTTACCCCCTCGCCAGAGCCCTCACCTGTAATGCTGTCTCCACGTCACCGAGGGCTCCAGCCCATGCCCTGGCACCGCCAAATTTGTCCATGTTTCCCTCAGAGGTAGTGCAGCAGTCAAATCAGCAAGGACTCCGGAGCATCAGCCTCTGCAAGGGCAGGAGCTGCAGCCCAATGGAGCCCGCAGCCCCAGTCGGTGCCGGATGAGGGGAGGAGCACGGCTGCTGGGGCAACCGCCGTCCCCCCTGCCTTTTTAGTTCAGGGCCTGCCGGCCCAGACCATGTCACTGCTGCAGCCCGCCACCGGTCGCCACCAACCTCCCAGGGCACACTGTGCTGTGCCTGTGCCCCAGTCCACAGTCAATTTCATGCCAGATAACTCTCCGACTCAGGATCTCGCTCTGCCAGTCAGGACAGCAGGGACTCCGGCCGCAACCCACTGCTGCCTCCGTCCAGGCAGTACTCTGCTCCACCTCCGCCGTGCAGACCAGATCTCACTCAGGGATTCGTTCCTTTCAGGTGGCCGCCATGATTTTTCTATGCTGCTACTTGAAGCTCACTGGGTACATATACTGCAGGGCAGATTTTAGCATCGGTTGCATACAATTATCTGCAGGACCATGCAGGATTACAGGGCAGGCCGGCTGGGAGCTCAAGGGCTCACGTCCTGTCGGCCATGTTGCTTGGCCATGCCCCCTGCCTCCAAGTTAATCCTGCTACCTACCCCCACCTGATTCCCTGGGACCCTGACTAAGAGGGACTTCGGCCACGTGCTGCCTAGTGCCCAGGGAGGAGGACAGGGTGTCTCCAATCAGTGTGTGTAGGATAGTCGGGGTGAACTGGAGGGTGGAGGGAGGCTTGGGGCCATGGGGTCTGCAGTGTGTTATCAATTGACCTGCCGGGTATAATAGGCACCTCATTAGGGTACTGCGTGCGTATGTGTGTGAGGGCATTCCATACGGAATTGCCTGATATTCGTTGCACTGCGTAGCAGTGCGGAGTGAGTGTGTGTGTGTGTGGGAATGACAGTCAGTGAACCGCCTGTGATTCATGACACTGGTCGGCGGTTTGCCTTCTACTATGATTTCTTGACAATAGAGCATTACGTTTGACATTGGTTTTACCCTCGCAGCCCGGCACACGGTGCTGCTAAAAAGGCGTATAATTCTGTGTATGTACACATTTCTGATATCATTGTGACCTGGGGTGCACCCTCTAAGTATGTGGTATTGAATTATAAGAATTGCTAAGGTGGGTTTGGGGTGGACAACGTGTTGCACTGCATAAGGGTGCTGGGGGGTGTAGAATAGGATCTTTTACAACTGTGCATAGTGCTGATGTCATTCGAACATGGTTGGGCCTACTACTGCTAGTAATAATTCCAATCGTGATTTATGCCCAGAAATACATGACTCTCATGTTGTGTTGATTTTTAACAAACGTTATTTACATACAACCCGTGTGAAGTCTCTTTTGTGATGCTCAAGGTATTTATCATGAGAGAGTGCTGTGCCAATGCTTTACACATTGCCTCCGTGATAAGCCTGACTGCTCAGTGCCAAGCTACCCAAGGGTGAGTGCAGGTTATACAGTGTGTGTGTAATCACCTGCCCCTGACGTGAGTGGTAGGTTCTGCCTGACTGGGGTATTGCCTCAGCCAACCAGAAAGTGCCAGGTCTAACATTCACTCTAACTCCTGAACAACAGAGAGACTGCCACCAAGTTTTGGGCAATACTCTTCTCTGTACTCCTTTATCCCTGGGACTACTCACGTGTGTACCCATGATGTGGACACAGGGGACAACCTTCCTGCTAAGAATACATCTTACAGATTGACATATAAGGTGAGGTCCAGCATTAAGGCTGAAGTGCACAAAATGCTGGAGTTGGGAGTGATAGAACCCGCCAGTAGCCTCTGGTCCAGTCCTGTGATTCTGGTACCAAAAGCTGCCCCACCGGGCACCACACCTGAACTGAGGTTCTGTGTGGAATATCTAGGGCTAAATTCTGTGACTAAGACTGATGCTCACCCCATACACCAGGCTTATGAGCTGATTGATCGGTTAGGGGCTGTCCAGTATCTCAGTACCTTTGATCTTACATCAGGGTACTAGCAGATCGCCCTAACAGAGGGAGCAAAGGAGAGGTCAGCCTTCTCCACTCCAGAGGGCCACTGCCAGTTCAGAGTGATGCCCTTCAGACTAAAGAACACCCCTGGCACCTTCCAGAGGCTGGTGAACCAGGTCTTTGCTGGTATGGAGGCCTTCACTGCTGCTTATCTGGATGACATAGCTGTCCTCAGTAGAAGCTGGGAGGACTACCTTTTTCACCACACGGAAGTGCTTCAGGCTCTGCAACAGGCAGGCCTGACTATCAAGGCAAGTAAGAGTCTGTTAGGGCAGGGGTCTGTGGTGTACTTGGGGCACCTGGTGGGCATTGGGAAGGTGCAACCCTTTCAGGCCAAGATAGAAACCATCAAGGACTGACTGCCACTTGACTGAGTTGACTCTCAAAAAGCAGCCCAGAAATGTGATTTGGACAGAGGCTAGCCAAGCTACATTTGACTCACTAAAGCAAGCCCCTTACTTCTCTCAGGAGTTTATCGTTCAGATGCCTCAGAGCATGGCATAGGGGCAGTACTGTCCCAGCTTAATGAGGAGAGCCTAGACCAACCGGTAGCCTTCATCTCCAGGAGGCTACTCCCCAGGAACAAAGGTGGAGTGCTATTGAGAGAGAAGCTTTGGCTGTCGCCTGGCCTCTGGAAATTTGAGGCCATACCTGTTTGGCTCTCACTTGCTGATTCAGACTGACCACAGGCCTCAAGGTGGTTTTTGCAAATGAGGGGTGAGAATCCAAAACTGTCGAGGTGGTCCATTTCTCTACATGGTTTGGACTTCATGGTGGAACTCAGACCTGCGGTAGACCACGGCAATGTTGATGGTCTATCTAGGTTTTTCTGCAAGTGATGACAACTCCCTAGAGGTTGGGTAGATCTCCCCACTTTCAGCTGGGGAGGGGGGGCACATGTTAGACCTGTCATCCTTAGGGTGGTCTACCCTTAGGCATTTCCCTTTAACTCCTGTCTTTGCTGATTCTTTTTGTTGGACTTAGAACTCCGAGCACTTTAGCCATTGCTTACCAGTGCTAAAGTGCGTGTGCTTTTCCCCTAAACATGATGACATTGGTGCATACCTGATTGGCATATTTGATGTACTGGTAAGTCCCTTGTAATGTGGTATACCATATACCCAGGGCCTGTACGTCAAACCTACTAGTGGGCCTGCAGCACTAATTGTGCCACCCAGATCAGTAGCCTTTCAATCCTGTTTCACGCCTGGGACTGCATTGCCTGTGTGTGCAGTTTACTGCCACTTGGACTTGGCATTTAAAATTACTTGGCGATACCAAAGGGGATGATGGACGGAGCGTTTGAGCTAATAAAACACTCACCCCCAGTCAACTGATCTGGGTTTAATCCATCATCATTCTTTAGCTCACTCCACCACCCCAGTTCAGACATGGCCATATGCAAATCAGTCTGACCCTGTGCCTCATGGGAACAGTCCAGCCCGAACTGCCAAGCCATGTCTTCCCTGGACCGGAAACAAGCATCCTGGGACCGGTTTCTGGCTATTCAGCCGTCATCAGCCAGGCTAGCTAGAATCCAGTGGCAAAGTGAGCAAGGGACCCACGTCTGGGCATAGCCTGCCAACTTAGGGCGAACAAAGCGATACCAAAGGGGATGATGGACGGAGCGTTTGAGCTAATCAAACACTCACCCCCAGTCAACTGATCTGGGTTTAATCCATCATCATTCTTTAGCTCACTCCACCACCCCAGTTCAGACATGGCCATATGCAAATCAGTCTGACCCTGTGCCTCATGGGAACAGTCCAGCCCGAACTGCCAAGCCATGTCTTCCCTGGACCGGAACCAAGCATCCTGGGATTGGTTTCTGGCTATTCAGCCGTCATCAGCCAGGCTAGCTTGAATCCAGTGGCAAAGTGAGCAAGGGACCCACGTCTGGGCATACCCTGCCAACTTAGGGCGAACAAAGCGATACCAAAGGGGATGATGGACGGAGCGTTTGAGCTAATCAAACACTCACCCCCAGTCAACTGATCTGGGTTTAATCCATCATCATTCTTTAGCTCACTCCACCACCCCAGTTCAGACATGGCCATATGCAAATCAGTCTGACCCTGTGCCTCATGGGAACAGTCCAGCCCGAACTGCCAAGCCATGTCTTCCCTGGACCGGAAACAAGCATCCTGGGACCGGTTTCTGGCTATTCAGCCGTCATCAGCCAGGCTAGCTTGAATCCAGTGGCAAAGTGAGCAAGGGACCCACGTCTGGGCATACCCTGCCAACTTAGGGCGAACAAAGCGATACCAAAGGGGATGATGGACGGAGCGTTTGAGCTCAATCAAACACTCACCCCCAGTCAACTGATCTGGGTTTAATCCATCATCATTCTTTAGCTCACTCCACCACCCCAGTTCAGACATGGCCATATGCAAATCAGTCTGACCCTGTGCCTCATGGGAACAGTCCAGCCCGAACTGCCAAGCCATGTCTTCCCTGGACCGGAAACAAGCATCCTGGGACCGGTTTCTGGCTATTCAGCCGTCATCAGCCAGGCTAGCTTGAATCCAGTGGCAAAGTGAGCAAGGGACCCACGTCTGGGCATACCCTGCCAACTTAGGGCAAACAAAGCGATACCAAAGGGGATGATGGACGGAGCGTTTGAGCTAATCAAACACTCACCCCCAGTCAACTGATCTGGGTTTAATCCATCATCATTCTTTAGCTCACTCCACCACCCCAGTTCAGACATGGCCATATGCAAATCAGTCTGACCCTGTGCCTCATGGGAACAGTCCAGCCCGAACTGCCAAGCCATGTCTTCCCTGGACTGGAAACAAGCATCCTGGGACCGGTTTCTGGCTATTCAGCCGTCATCAGCCAGGCTAGCTTGAATCCAGTGGCAAAGTGAGCAAGGGACCCACGTCTGGGCATACCCTGCCAACTTAGGGCGAACAAAGCGATACCAAAGGGGATGATGGACGGAGCGTTTGAGCTAATCAAACACTCACCCCCAGTCAACTGATCTGGGTTTAATCCATCATCATTCTTTAGCTCACTCCATCACCCCAGTTCAGACATGGCCATATGCAAATCAGTCTGACCCTGTGCCTCATGGGAACAGTCCAGCCCGAACTGCCAAGCCATGTCTTCCCTGGACCGGAAACAAGCATCCTGGGACCGGTTTCTGGCTATTCAGCCGTCATCAGCCAGGCTAGCTTGAATCCAGTGGCAAAGTGAACCACTGGATTAAAGATAGCCTGGCTGATGACGGCTGTAAGCCAGAAACCGGTCTTCCCATTCATTCCTATGGGCCTCTAGGTATTCCTTAATTGCGAATCGCAATTTGCGATTCGCAATTAAGGAATATGTAGGATTCGCAAAAATTATAGCAAATCCTACATACATAGCGTTTTGCGATTCTCAAATAGTGATTCTCTAAAAATCGCTATTTGAGAATCGCTAATGTTTCCTTTGATACATATGTCCCAATGTCTTTTAGTTATGTTTATGGAGTGGATGTATGTATTGTGTAGTGGAAGTATGTGGGTTGGATTAAAATTGTTAGTTGTGGAATGGTGTGGAGTGGAATAGTGTGGAATAGTGTGGTGTAGAGTGGATTCGTGTAGTGGAATTATGTGGCATGGTGTGCAGTGGAATTATGTGGATAGTAATTATGTGGTATTGAGTGCATTGGAATTATATAGAGTAAGGCTGTATATCATGGAGTGTAATTATGTGGATTGGTATTTTGTGTTGTGGCGCAGTAAGTAGTGGAATTTAACTATGTGGTGTGGTTTGGATGTAAGTGTGTGTAATTGCGTTTTTGAGTTGAATTATGTGGTTTGTTGTCAAATTATGTGGTGTGGAATGGAAATGCACGGAGCTGAATTATGTGGCATGGAACTGTGTGGCGTTGAGTGAAATTATGCTGATGAGAATCATGTGGCTTGGTGTAGAGTGTATTTATATGGATTGTTAGTAAATAGCATAGAGTGGTTTTATGTGGGGCATATTTATGTAGTATTACGTTTAGTGTAATTATGTGGTTGTGGCTACTTGTCATTCATCATATTTTAGTGTCTTCTCATTAAAAATATTACATTCTTTAGACAACTTATTTGCACATTCTGCTGCTATCTGCTCAAGTTAAAAAGCAATTTCATTTTTTTTAAAGATGCTTAGTCGACCATTCCTCAATTGATTAACAATATTTGTCCTTCACAAGATGTTTTCAATAATGAAAGATCGGGGATGTCTGATGTCTACTGCACTCATCTTACCTCCATTTAAGAACAGTCTCATTAAAAAAGAATAGTAATAATATTGCTCAATAGGGACTCTAATACCATTAACACAGTATACTAATAATAATCAAATTTGTATTAATGGTGAATAAAAATGTATGGTAACAAGTGCTTTAGGGCAGCCTCAGTCATGATTTTAGGTACAGGGTCAACAATGCTCTACATAAAGCAGGCAACAAATGCTCCCCTCCTAAATGTCTGATGCTCTACTACAATTAGGTGGTGCACTAAGAGGTATAAAAGTGTGCTCCGTTGACTTGCACACACGATAGCTGACCTTGACGTTCATTTTAAAGTGCCTTAAAGAATTGTCGAGCACTCACTATACGTCCCTAGAAAATTACAGTTCTGTGAGGGAAGCGAAAGTGCGAGAACATCGCAGTTGGTTTTACACTATATGGCAAAATCCACTTTATGAATTATGGTTAACTTTAATAAATTTCACAGAGTTCCCTAGAGAATTCAGATACAATTATTTTCTTATAAACAAACTTAGGGTAAGTAATCAGTAGTAAATAGTAATTTACTACTCCTAAATGCCTTTTGTGAATACCGAAAGTCGTAAAGTTAGGATTTTGTTTCGGATTACTTTTGTGAACCGGGCCCTTAGTGTTTAATTCCTGGTACTTATCTCAACAGGGCTGTCTCCTTCCTGGAGCACCCATAAAACATCTTGCACTGGTGTGAACACTTTGCAATGAACTGTTGTTAAGGGCAACAAAAGCAGGTTTTCAAAAAGCAGTCACAAAGGATAAACTATTACAGGCCTTGTTTCCAACGTTTTATGGCCTGAAAAGATTCTTATTGTAGGTACAAGCTGAATTTAAGATCTTTAGAAGCACCAGGCAGTAAACTACATTCCCATTAATCACAGAATGTTAAACAGACCTCCAAACAAAGACACTAGTAACCAAATTTGTAAGTAAAAAACACCACCAATCAAATAGATTCTTCTGTACAGTCACGTTTTTCCCTTTAATACAAAGTTACTGTTGCTTAATCAGTGGATGTTAAACAAGCCTCCAACTAATTTTAAAATGTCATTTCTTTTTAGGTCGATCCTGAGCAGCGGATGCTCTGCTCTGCGGGGCATGCTGTGTTCAGGTAGGGACTTGAAGCTCCACCCACTCTCCGCCCATATTTTTCATTGGCTTGTGTCATTGTCCACTGTAAACTGTGGCTGTTCATTGATCAATAGGCTTAGTAGTCCCTCCTTAGTACCTCCTTGTCACAATTTGTTACCTCCCATGGCGACACCCACTGTTACGTGTGTTGTTACTCGGTAGGCTTTAATTACAGCCTCCCAGCACTACTTTCTCAAATAGCTTTGTCCTGCCTGCTGTTACAGGCAAGACACGATCTCTCCTAAAGCTTTTCTAAAAATTTTATAGCACGAGCGCTGAAGGTATTTGCAATGCAATAGGTCTCGCATTTGCGAGAGTTTAAGCTATTGACATTATAAATGACAATGCCTTTTTATTTATCTGTTTTAAAAACAACACATAAATAAAAGGCATTGTCATTTACAATGCCAATAGCTCAAACTCTCATAAATGCGAGACCTATTGCATTGCAAATGCTTGTTTTTACAAGTATCATGTGCGCTTACTACACACCTCTTTTGCATTTGTAAATGGATCATCTGCAGTATGCCCCAAGTAATATTTCGTTGTATTGAAAGGGACTAACACATTAAAGTAAAGCTACAAAATAAAATGACACTTAAACAAATACCCAGTCTACATTCTGTACAAGTTGCTCAGTGCAGTAAGTCATTTGCCAGAGATTTTACTGAGCTCGTTGGCATAAGGAGATAATCACCTGCCAAGTAGCTGAACCATGCAGAATTCTATCTGCCAATTGTGGTTGTTTGTGTTTGCTCTGGACAAGCACATTCTCAAAAAGGTAAACACAAAACTACAAACACCACAATGCAGTGTTCCTGGCCAAAAAAGAAACGAAACTAGCTAAATTGAAAAACTGTTTTTTTCAGTTCTCACTTAGCATTTGTTCCTTACAAGGAAACTACATGATAAGATTAGAAAGACAGTTCTGAGCTGCCTGCAGCTTCAGATACCACTGTTTACCTAGATATATGTATTTTTTAGTTTACCTTCCACCCACTGCTGTATTGTGTTTTCAAAAATAGGTGCAAAGGTATTTATGTTATTTTAGGGTTCCAATTAGGAACAAGTTAAGTTCACCTGGGCCGGAGGGTCTACTCTCTTTCTTCTCTGGTACATTTCTGGCAGCCATGCGCCATCACAGTCACCCTTGCGCCATATTGGAAGGGTATCTGCTTAGTGGTAAGTATGGTTTCTGTACAAGAAGTGACACCTTCCTGTTCTAATGGCTTTGATCAGTGCTGCAGTAGTGACCACATGAGATAGGACCATAATAGTGACCACCCATATGCATGTCATGATATTGAGTGACCAAATACCGTCAGCCAAAATTTTGTAGCAAGAAAACTGAGGGGCATATTTGTGACCCATTTTGCATCACTCTTGCACTTTGCAATGGGGTGCAAGAGCGACATAAACCTTAAGTCAGATTTTTGAAACCACGCAAAGCCACTTTGCGTGGCTCTGAGTGGCTTAAAAAACCTGGGGTAACGCAACACAGCACAAATCGCTGTGTTGAGTTACTTTGCCCTGGGAGGCGCTCCATGGGTGT
The DNA here is from genome assembly GCA_963921515.1 of Calotriton arnoldi. Classification (NCBI taxonomy): domain Eukaryota; kingdom Metazoa; phylum Chordata; class Amphibia; order Caudata; family Salamandridae; genus Calotriton; species Calotriton arnoldi. The sequence continues at coordinate 328,976 of CAWUFW010002083.1, read as the reverse complement.
TGCATGGGTGTTTCCCAGGCAACTCCCATGGATTTTGACGCATCGCAAGATTTACAAGAACTTGTAATCCTGGGGATGCACCAACATCTTACACCTTGCTAGGGGGGCCATAATGAAGAGAAATATCTTGATTTCCCCTTGTTTCTTCCTCTTTCTATGTGTGCTGCATTCAGATGCACACAGAGGAATATACCTCCCAGAGTTGTTTTGTGCAGGCAGGTGTCCCTCCTGCACAAAAAAAATCCTGCATGTAATACAGGCACCCTTGCATCATTGTGTAAGGGTGCCTGTATTGGCACTAGACAGCCCATTGTGCGCCGGCGCATGAGAAAGGAAAGAAATGCACAGTATTCCATTAAATATGGATCATTCCTGCCCTTTCTCTGCCACGCAGTGCAGTGCAGCGCAGCAAGGTGACTTGCTGCGCTGCACTTTATGACTTGGCCATAAATATGGCCCTGATTACATAATATCATGTAAAGGTACTTACACAAAGGCAAGTATAGATTTACTATTCATAGCTCCATTTAGATGTAACTTGAAGAGATATATAATAGATATAAATAGATACATCTTCAAGATGTTGAATTAAAAATATGAGTATACCTCTCTATATACACCAACCTTCCTAATGTTTTGGTTACCGATATTCTGGGTACATTATTCTGGCAGGACGAGATTTAAAACTGGATATTGTGATCGAACACTTACAAACTCACTGCATAAAACGGGGGATATTAACAGCATCAAGTGGCCACCGGCACAAAGGAAATAATAACAACTATAAATCTCCAGAACAGTGGCGTCACTAGGGTGGTGCGGACCGCACCGGGTGACACCATCACATGGGGTGACACCTTTCCCAAATGAGACTATTTACTAAATAGTCTCATTTGGGAAAGGTGTCACCCCATGTGATGGTGTCATGGGGTATGTCGTGAGGGGGTGACACCATGAGTTACCGCACTGGGTGACACCAACCCTAGTGACGCTTCAACCAAAAAATCCCCCCCTCCCCCTCGCTCTGGTGGCCACCAGAGATGAACCCTCCCCCCAAACCTGTGGACTCGGCCAGGAACCTTGGCTTCCGGTTTGATAATGATCTGTCCTGCAAAACCCAAATTAGACAGGTGTCCTCCTCCTGTTTTGGGAAGCTTCACATGCTTCGTAAATTTCTTCACTTCTTCCCCTTGGAGTCCCCCGGACCATAATGCATGCTTTAATTACCTCCCATCTAGACTACGCCAACAGTCTCTATCTTGGGGCACCAGCCTATCTGATTAGGCGCTTACAGATTGTTCAAAACCCGGCGGCCAGAGTAATCTGCAAAATTCCTTTTCGCCATTCGATCACCCCCCATCTGAGGAAGCTCCACTGGCTTCCAGTGATTAAACGTATTGAATTCAAGGCTCTCACCTTGGCTTTCAGGGCTTTCCAAGGACTTGGGCCCGCCTACCTGAGAGTGTGACTCAAGCACTATCAACATAGCCGGACCCTCAGATCCAACCATCTCCATCTCCTTGCTACCCCCCGCTTTCGCAGGTCTAGAATGGGTGGTAGAGCCTTTGCGGTGATCACCTCCAAAATTTGGAACGCCATGCCACTTTCCCACCGTTCCTCTGAGTCAGAACCCATCTTTCGACGTGCCTTAAAGACCTGGTTGTTTACCTGCCTCTAGTCCCCCACTCTGTACCTTCCATCTGCCGTCTGTTTCAGCGCCTGGACACCACGGTTGAGGGTAGCTGTGCACTTTATAAACTCCAAAAATAAATAAATAAAAATAAATTGCATTATTTTGGATTATAATCCAATGCAAATCTCGATTTGTGTTGGACTATAAATGCCACCAGTAGATTTTGCATCTGGTTTACATGAATCTTGCCCATAGAGTACAATTGATGGTAAGCCATTAAACTTGCCCACGATGGACTTCATTATTCGTATGAGCGCCAACACGAATCATGAGAGAGGTTTACCCCATGAACTCAAACCTTTCAGCATCTACAGAAAAAAAGGAATAAAATAAAAAAAGTCCTTCCTTTTCCCTCCACATCCGTCGCGCGAGCCATTCCTTTATCCTGATTTTCACACGTTTTTGCAAACAAACATTCAGAGACTATAGGGTCAAAAAATACCTACGCCCGGTTATTAGTGGCAAACCAAGAAAGTAACGAGCTGTTGCTAAAAACAAAAGAAACACAGTGCAATACATAAAAGTGCTCAACACGAGCCAAATATGTGTAAAGGAAAGCAGACACCAGTGCAATCTCAACGCAACATCCACCCCAAATATCTCAGAAGAAACATCTCTGCACGCTGATGAGAAGTGAAAAGCAAGCCCTGAGAAGAGCATCCCCAGCACACCTTCAGCGAGCACAGCAGCCAGCAGCAGTGCGAGGAAGGCCCTCATGGTGAAGAGGATGGAGCTGTGCAGCACAGGGTCCTTGGGGCTGAGCTGATCTGCCGGTCCTCGCAGCCTGCCCTGCTCTGCAGCTGGTTTTTAAACCCCGAAGGTGGAGGGAGGGAGGGAGGGAGGGAGGTCCTGGTGTGCACCCAGTGAGGGAAACAAGCAGAGGTGGCACAGTGCCTGTGGTCTTTGCAGTCAGGTGTGACTGGCTGCACCTTTCAGGAATCCAGGCTCCGCCCCTGGAACTATGGGAAAGTTTCATGCATTTGTTTTTCCAATTTCTCTCAGCACAAACTGCTTTTAGTATTTGAGCAGCTTTTCCGGTCTTAAATTACTTTGTTCACTGTAGCAAAGGTGCTGCAGATTTATAGATAGGTAATTGTGAATAATGGAGATATATATTTACCGAGGGGTTGAGTGACATTAAATAGAGCACAAGTTGTAAATGATGTCACTTCGAAGCCCAGGGTGAAAAACGCCCCCATTCTTCAGAGTCAAACTTCTACAACTTTCTGTTATGTATTGCCTCTCATTTCATCTCCCCCTGCTGTCATCAGCTGTGCATGAGCACAGAATTTTGGGGCACTCATACAAAACACGTTTTTACATGCCCGGGTACTCAGCCCTGCCTTACACTGGGTCCTGCCAGGTACCTCACCACCCTTTTTGCCATGCCTCCTACCCCCCCCAACCAAATTAAATATATATATATCTGGCCTCTTCCCACCCTCCAACAGTACCTGCCACATTGTCTGACTCTTCTTCTCCCATATATTTACAAACACATATGTAATATTCAACCAACCCTCAACATTCATACTTCTCTGCCGAAATATTAAAACCTTGGTCTCGATTTATCAGTATTTGAATCAGTGACCGCAGCAAGACAACTTGCTGCGCTGCGTCAAATGGCGAGAGCAGGCATACGTCATATTTACCATCATATGGCACATTCCTGCTCTCCATCTGCACTGGTGCCCCATGCGCTGCCTAGTGCCAACACTGGCACCCTTGCACCATGGTGCAAGGATGCCTGATTTGTAGGCAGGATTGTTTTTGTGCAGAAAGGCACATCTTCCTGCAAAAAAACAATCCTTAAAGGAGTGTACCTCTTTTTAAGTGTGCATAATGCTGCACACTTAGAAAGAAGAAAAAAGGGAGGCGAAATAAAGATATTTCTTCTCGATGCGCCTCTGTCGGAAAGGCACAGCATTTTAACGCATTCCCAGGTTTACTAGTCTTGATACATTTTGGAATGAGCCAAAGCACATAGGTGGATGCCTGGGGAAACCTACTCTCCTCCCATGTAATGCCTTTCCGTTGCAACGTAACGCACAGCAGCAACTTGAGCTGTCTTGTGCTACTCCAGCAATGCAGGGCCATGCAGTGTGGCCTTGTGGGGCTTAGTAAATCTGACTTAAGGATTGCGTTGTCCTTGCATCACCCTGTGTGCCACAAAGGCAATGCAATCCTATGGTAAATCTGGGCCTTTGAGTCCTGTTGGTAACTATCTCTTCATCCTGGGCCTAATTTGGACACCTCTGGAATCAGGCACAAATAAACCAAGTGGTAGTTTAGTGAATATGGGCCCGATTCACAGAACTAACTTACGACAAAATCCTAAACTTACTACCATTTTGGAATTCACAGAATGAACTTACTCATTTTGGTATTCACAGAATGAACTTACTCATTTTGGTATTCACAGAAGGCACTTACACATTTTGTGTAACTTACTCATTTGTGTAACTTACACATTTTGTGTAACTTACTCATTTTGTGTAACTTACACATTTTGGTATTCACAGAAGGCACTTACTCATTGATGAGTAAGTGCCTTCTATGAATACCAAAATGAGTAAGTTCATTCTGTGAATACCAAAATGGTAGTAAGTTCATTCTGTGAATACCTAAATGTGTAAGTTCATTCTGTGAATAACCAAATGTGTAAGTTCATTCTGTGAATACCCAAATGTGTAAGTTCATTCTGTGAATACCAACATTGTTGTAAGTTTAGGATTTTGACGTAAGTTAGTTCTGTGAATCAGGCCCTATGGGTTTCATATGAGTCCTCTGCAGGTGTACAAGAGGGCTCATGCATTTGGACAATGAAGAAACCCTACTGCATCCTTCTCCTGGCTGAGGGTACTGCATCAGCTGCATACACTGACCTTCCCTGCCAACCTGCTGAGAGCAGGATGATGATGTCCACCCATGAAATGTCAAAGCAGGCTCCAAGAAGTAGCTGAACCGTGCCCTGCCAGTAGCTCGCTGTGTGACTTAGGCTTTGAGCCAAGGCAAGGACATCCAGGACTGGAGAACATTGTGGCTCAGCCTGCAGCTGTGGGCCAAGATGGAGATCTCTGTTCCTGGTGGGATGGCTTTGGGGCAGGATGTGGTTTCATGGGCCATCCACCTGCTCTGAAGGAAGCGTGCAACACCTGCCACGACTGCGTAGACTCAGACTCCAAGGTCCGGCATTACTTCTGTACTAAGAACACGGTGATCTGATACCATTCTGAAGACTGCAGGAACTGTTCCTTCCGACTGAGCCTGCAGAGCGGGGGCTGCTGGATGTTCTGCTATGTACAGATGGGAGAGATGGGGACAAGGTCTTGAGTGAGCACACTGTGCTCTCAGCACCTGTGCTGACTGATGCAGCCAGCTGGTTTCTCAGTGCTTTGTTGTGCATCTGAATGACGTTCGAGTCCCTCTGGCTTTTTAGGCCGGTGACAGGATCCCTCAAAACCACAAAAGTTCTAATCTTTCATAAGTGCAATCTGGATTACTAATTATAATGAAATTGACAAAGCCACAATGACCAGCACATCTGCTTAGCTTACAGACCAGCTCACCATCTCTGGTGGTTCTCAGCACACCCGTAGCCGGGACACCATCAGACTGCAGACAGCAGGCCTTTTCCATCTATGTACCCAGGATCTGGAACAACATCCCTGTATCCACCAGGACCTCCCCAACGCTGTTAGACTTTAGAAAAGAGTTGAAGACTCACCTTCTCAAAGAATGCTACATCAGAATGCATCAGCAGCCCAGAGCCCAGCTACCTCTCCTATGACTCCTTGACATTATGTTTGTCTTTGACATTGGACATGTACATACATACATATGCTTACAATGGCAAATGTAGTTCTTTTGGAGACAGAGTTGTAAATCTGTAATTTTGTGCCCAATGATATGAAAAGTGTTTAATGCTCCAGGCAATTTAATAATATAGCTTTATAGTTCACTTCTGAGGTTGTTAAAGGCCCTCTACTGAATTACAGGACAAAGCCTTAGGCAAGGTACGGTATTAAGAGCCAAAGTCTATAATGCTATTAGAACAGTTCATACACGGAAGGAGAGTGGAATATTCTAAATAAAGGAGAGTGAAAGAATGGGAGAATCACTGAAATGTTAGAACAGAAGGCCTGTACTAGCCTTTATTGGCCCTCTATCTCTCCTTTGGCTTCAATAGATCTGCCAATACTCCAATCTTCTAATATAAATATTTATATAGTTTCAGCTCCTCTTCCACTTGGAGGATGCTTGGAGTGCAGGGATGTGAATAAAAGTGGTACAAAGGGCAGGCACTTGAGCTGTGGAAGCATCCTTCAGGTGTTCTCCACCCTTACACCAAGGCTGGACATGTTGGGCTACTTTTCAGCCATGTTTACAGAAGAAAATCATGCTGGAAAGGTTTACCTATAACTACGCAAAGATATGGACAGACTGAAAACCTAACAGATATGGTTAAATATTCGTGACTCAGTCAAAACCATGGAAGACTTCAACAACCTGTTCAACAGAAACAGATCAAGACTGAAATTCATAGCCTTTTGGAGCAGGACATAATTGAAACAGTGAAAGAAGCCACCACTAAGGATTCTCCCATCATCACAGGGCCCAGGGGACAGTCTGGAGTAGAAATGTACATATCTGTGGACATGCATCAACCAGAGCAAGGCGCAATGAGGGCGACAGCTCACTTCAGGCACTCAGGACATGATGCATCACTTGAATGGCACCCAGTTAGTTTCCAAACTTGACCTTAGGAAGTGTTACCTTGAGCTGGAGCTTGTGTTATCTTACCATACCTACTACTCACAAGTGTCCTCTCACATACAACCAACTCAGGGGCATATACAAAGAAGTGATGGAGCGTGGAGTTAGCCTTCTTGGCTTAACGTCGCACTCTGCCGCTTCTGAAATGCAGGGCTGCACCATATTGACAACAATACGGTGCAGCCCTGCGTTCCCCCCTGCCGTGGCACTAAATTTAGCTGCCTAGCGCCAACGCAGGCACCCTTCTACAATAGTGCAAGGGTGCCTGTGTTGTGGGGAGGGATTGTTTATGTGCAGGTAGGTGTCCCTTCCTGCACATTACCAATCTTAGATGGCGATTTGTAACTTCTATGTGTGCTGCTTTGTGCAGCGCACATAGAAGTTGCAAATCATCGTTTTTAAAATGATTGGTTATGTGCAGGAAGTGACACTTTACTGCACATAAACAATCATTCATGGTGTTTTGCTGTTTTTATGTGTGCTGCACAATACAGCACACATAGAAATGGTAAAAACGAGGAGAAATAAAGCATTTCTCCGCGTTCCGCCCTGTTATGACCAGGTTTTACCTGGTCTTAATTTTGGGGCTGCCTCCTATTTATGCCACCCTTGTAAATAGGGGGCAGTGTCAAAATCAATGGGTGCTGCGGCGGAACGCCCACCGCAACACCCATTACCCACCCCTTTCAGGCTAAGTATAGCGTGAACGGGTGCCTTATTTACAAGGGAGCTTTAAGCCACATTAAGTGGCTTAACACTGCCTTATAAATAAGGCAAAGCCTGTATCTCCACAGGAACATCAAAAAAGTGACGCTCCTGTGGCTATACGGGCTTGTAAATATGCTCCTCAGTTGGTGGTTTCTTCTGCAGCTGTATTTTTTCAGTAAGTAATATGAGGAACAATCAAATGTCTAAACTAAAGTGATGGTATTCTCTCAATTAAGAAAACCAAAGAGTCTCCAGAGCGTCTACAGTGCCCTCCACGAGGTGACTCAGGTGCGGCTTCTGCAAACCCTCTCTCGGATGCCATAGTCAGAACTTTAGGAGCAATGGCAAACATCAAAGAAGGACAAGTGCTTGCCCCTCCAAGTTTCATCCCTCATGTCATGGCTGGGAATGCCATCCCTTAGTCTTGCCTCCATCCTGGCCTGGTATGATCTTGTGCCCAGGCACACCATTGCTTATGCCAGATGAAGCCTTCCAGTCCCGGAGAAGGCATATTCACAAGCAGAGAAGGACAGACTGGTGCTGTACGGGCTTGTAAAGCGACCTCTTGATCGTGTCTCACTGTTCATTACGTCCTGTGCCAGTTTGGACAAACCACAAGGCAAGTCCCCACTGTTGTTTTAAAATTGTGCAACAGACTAGGAAATCTGGGAAGACATTGCTGTTGATTTCTTGGGTTGAATTGTTAGAGGCAGCATCTCCAATTGGTGACAGACTGAGACATTTAAAGGCATGGGCAATTGCTCATGGCCCCTACCTTCCAAGTCCCCCCATAAAGTGACTGTGGCAGTAAATAAGTCTCTCTCTTTCTCTGTCTCAGTCTTTCTCACTCTAACCACTTCAGGCTGTGTATCTAGCTAGCTATACCACACCACTCTGGCTGCCTAGTGACCTTTTTTTCCATCACGTAGGGGCTGATTACGAGTTTGGCGGTCCGAATGGCGCAAAGCCGCCTGTGCCATTACCTTGAACACACATTTAGTATCACCCACAAACCGTGTGTGTCACTTCCTTGTCCCCATTCCTGCACGCTAAACCCCTACATCATATCACCCTTTTCTTCGTTCACATTTCAGTAGTTAATTACACAACACCACCATGCCTCCGATAAAACCTGCATCTAGCACACAGCTCACTATCATAGTGGATGAAATCATCCGAGTAGAACCCCAGATTTTTGGTACCCAAGTCCTGACTACTCCTCACACACGTAAACAGGAAATGTGGCCCAAGATAGTCAACAAAGTGAACGGTGTCTGCAACACCCTCCGCACACAGGGAAATATCCGCAAGAGTTGGAACGACCCCAGGTCCTGCATCAAATACAAATATACCAACTATCACAAGGAGGCCCAGAGGTGTGGCGGTGGCCCTGCCAGCCCACCACTACAACTACAGCCCTGGGAGGAGAAGGTTCTGGAAATCTTAAACACCGAGGGCATGACTGGAATATCTGGTGGAATCCACACTGGTAAGTGACCACAATCCAAGCGTCCCGATTACACATGAATGTGTCTGTTAACAAGACTGCCCTGCCTATCCACTCCTCTAGCGACCTTACAATATGCAGTACTGAAACTATTGTATACAAATGTCTCTTTTGTGGCCGTGTAAATAAGGGAAAATTACTCACTATACATTGAAATTCGTGCCCAGCCAGATATGCGAATGGAGTCTGCAAGTGCAGTACCATCTCAACCTTTTGTACAACAGTCACTTCAAGACTTACCAATGAAAAACAACAGTCACAACTGTACATAAAGTAAGGGTACCAGTACGGAAAATGCAACCTAACATAACTTCCAGGAGGGCATTTTAATTCCACATAAAATAAAGGCTATTGCTGGGACACTGCATATGAACATATTGATGCTCAGAACTACAGACATCACACATGTAGCAGTACCATAAGTGGACATCCTGTTGTACCAAACATCAATATGTTCCTGAACAGTGTCCCTGCAACTGACCTTCAACCCTGTCAGTCGACCACCCAATCAGGCTGCTGTGTGTAGATGCACGTTCTTCAGTTAAAACCAGTGGCTCCAACCTCGCACGGTGGAGCAATTGCAACCCAGATTGACAAATTGAATAATGGGTCAGTAATGGACTCATCAGCAGCAGCAAATCCTGGGCACCAGAGGTAGGTGAACATAAGCAAAGATCCAATGCCCACTGAATGGGACACCATAGACAGTGGAACATGGGCTGCATGCATCCAAACCAGACCTTCCGAAATGTCAGGGACCAATGATGCTCCAGTTCTCTCAAAACCATGAGGCCGAATATCGGCAGCATCCTGTCACGACTCAGTTGAAGCACCTGTTCTTCAAGGTGTCCCATAGATGGTACATCCATTGTTGAACAGTCAAAATATGAACAGGACACCCTTATTTAGGAACAGCCACAACGAGGAGAGACCAAACACACAGTCAACTCTTGAATGAATGAAACTCTGAACCAACACAAACACAGTACATACGTATCAGTCATAGCCCGAACTAATAACATATGTAAAATAAGGATATTCATCAGGTCTAAGAAATCTGACCACTGATGATCCATATCTTCAGACTTCATAAAGGACGACTGTGTACAACAATGACTGTGTTTCACTACACATTCCTAACACCTGCCTAACGAAGGTCAAGCAACCAGATCTGAGAGCTACAAATTGTTTAAACAATCAGGCACTCAAGCCTCTTAGCTGAACGGAAACATATTTTCCAAGCAGGAATGGAAGGCCATGACAAACTCAATATCCCCCCGTGTGGAGGAGGCAGTAGGACACTGTCTGAAAATCATACGAGCCAGGTCAGCACCAAGACCGAGGACATTCACAGTCGCATACTGTTGGAAAACGAGGCAGTATCTGTGAGGCCTGCACAAATAACATGTCATATTTATCCTTCACTGGTAACCAAACACCCTATTATAGCGCTTGACTCTCAGAGGGTAGCGTTGCAGAGCAGTCTAAGGCTTACTCAAGGGAGATGGTGTAGGCTAGTAATCGCCATTTACCAGTACGCAGAAATAACACTCAAGAATTGATTGTCCAGTCTGTACTTTACTTTATAATAGAAAGAGTACATTTATTAAACACACACACCACTCAATACTATGCACCAATTTACAAATATACATAAGCTGTTGGAATTACTTTGTGACATTGCCTAACATTTCCACCCCTCCCGCAGGGGGGTGGGGTCTAGTACCACCACTCCCATGTATGTACATCATCTTGCCCCCTAATGCAGTGGGTTGACATAACCTGGAGCAAGGGCCTTACCCACTGGCACCATCCCAGTGGCGACCCACCCCATCATCTCAACAAGCATTTAAAATAGGTACACCTGCCCTGGTGACATATAACCCTGACTGAGCATCTCATACGGACCATACAGTATGCACCTCTACATCTTAGTGGCTAACAGTCTGGGTTGTTCTTCACCTAACGCAGTAGCAAGAATACATGTTTGGGCATCACTTAGGATGACAGTACTCATCATAGTTGATAACAGTTAAAATGCATTGCAATTAAAGCCCCTAAAAGGCAGCACAGTTAAAATTCACTGGATTAAGCATATACAGCCAGACACCCTAGCAGGAATGTCCGGCAACATAACCCCACTTTGCTTATGAATTCACATTACACATGTGACTTACAGTCCCACCATAGAAATTACATTGGTAAATGCACTTCTCGTACAATTGCACCTCTTCACCTCCAGGGGATGCCCTTCTCCAGACATCCCCAGCACAGCCCTCCTTACATTGAGGCAGTCCCTAACACACCCCCAGCAGTAGAACAAAAGTTCCAGCCCCGGGATGCTGATGACTGAGCCCTTGAGGGGTTATTTCTTTGGAGTCCCCAGAGACTCAGGGGGAGACTTTACCTCTTCATGCTGGGGGAGACTGCGTTTCTCCTGCAGCTCCCCAAGCACCCTGGCTCACACCTGGCGGTGACCCCATCCTCCTGGGGCCACCGCACACAGAAAACGATCCGCTTTTCCTTGCAGGCCGGTCCGGGCCTGCAAGGCATTATGGGGCGATTCGCTCCAGCCCGTGCATATTATAGCAGCGGCTCCCCCGCTGCTCTGGGGAGAGCCGCTCTGCATAGCTGGCGGCCTCACGCTGCGTCTTCATGATGTTGGGGGCCCGGTCCCACCCGGACCCCTTGTTGCTAGGTGAGTGCCTCGCAGCTCGGGAGCCCACCCCCAGCTGCTCCTGCCTCTTCTGGGGGGCCCGGTCCCACCCGGGCACCCCGCTGGGTAGGTACGGTGGAGGGCAGCTCAAGGAGCCCACCCCCAGCTGCCCTCCCCGGCTCCCCGACTGGCCAGCACCCTCGCGTGCTGCCGCGGGAGCTGGCACCTCTCTTCTGGTCTGTCTGCTCCTGCGGGCAGACACGGAGACTCCCGCCAGTCCGGCTGGGCCTTGGGGGAGTGCGGCTGCACTCCCCGTCCTCCTCCTTCACTTCGGGCCCGAAATTGGGGTCCTGGGCCCCTGGGCAATTCTTCACGGGGAGCGCGACGGCGCTCCCCGACTTAGCTGCCTCCCGTCGGGGCACACCGGGGCCCGGAGTTGGGGATCCCGGGCCCCTCCCCCCTTGGCAGTCTTCACGGGGAGCGCAATGGCGCTCCCCCGCTTCGCTTCTGGGCCCGGAGTTGGGATCCCGGGCCCCATAGCCATCTTCGCGGGGGGCACGACAGCGCTCCCCGCCCTCAGTTGTCACCGGGGGGTGGGCTCCTGGCACCCCATTTGGGCCCCTTCATGGGGAGCGCGATGGCGCTCCCCGACTTTACTTCGTGTGGGGGCAGCCCCCGGGACCTGACCCACCCCGGGGGCCCATTCAAGACCGGTGGCGGAGCCCCACACCCTTCGTCATCGGTCAGGCCAGAGGTCAAAGGTCGCCTACCTTCTGGGGGGCATATCTCAGTCCCCAGGGGACCGATCTTTTCCATGTTGGCCTCCATTTGCTCCTGGTGGCGTGCCTCAGCCACTGGGAGCACTTTCCTTCACCCTCCTGGTCTCAAGGAGGGTGAACTCAGCAGGGAGCTGTCTTCACTTGCTCCCTGCGCCAGCCTTTCACCTGGCTCTCCTCCTGGGCCTCTCTTTTCCTTGCGCAGAGGCCCAGGCTTCTGCTCACTGGTCCTGGACTCTCCTCCTGGAGTAATTCAGGATCCTTGGACAGTCAGGGGGTTCTTCCTTCCAACTGCCCATGGCGCCAGGCTCCAGCACCAGTCTTCCTCAGCAGACCACACCCCGGAGAGAGAGCTCCTCTTCCTGTGCAAGCTCTTTTAAAATAATTTGGAGGGGGCTGGCAGGAAGTCTCTGCTTGCCCTATCAAGCAGCGACACATCACCTCTCTGCCCCTGCTCCCTCCTTCCTGCCCAGGCCTCTGGGTTAGTTCAAAATGTCGTCATCCAGGGGTCTCATGCCACATGGTCTCTGAGAAGCCCCTTCCCCCTTTTCTGCCTTCTCTCCAGAGCAGCTTGGTGCCTGGCACCAGGTGACAGCTGCTGATGGATAACCGTGTAGCTCCACCCATCTTCTCTCCCTTTTGGAGAGGAGACCTTAGCCCTTGGAATGCTTGTCGTGAAGGGCTAGGCCTCTGATGCTACAGCTTGGGGAGGAAGGTCATTAATCCAGCCTGGCAGGGTCAGCCACAGCCAGGCTCTGGTTATGAGCTGAGTCAGAGTAATATGGCATTTCTGGATGACCCATAAGCAGTACATATATGGTTTTGAATTTAGCAGAATACTTCTTCTCACCTACGTTACAGTGGACTTTAGTGCGTGTCTGGAATTTGTAGGCCCTAGGGAAGTGAAACTATTCCATGTGATCCCCATCCTCATAGGAGAATAATGGAGTTGTCCTTCAGTGAAAACAGTAAAGCACACTGACTTTCCCTTACATGTTTCTTCCCAAAGTATAAAGCCTATTCCTTGACACCACCCAGCTCTGCATAATTCCTGCCACACCATTCTATCTGTACCTGCTCCTGGGCTGCGCACGCCAGGAATCTCCCCTGCGCAGCCCCTACACGTGTGCACACGCATGTACACATGTGTCTGCATGTAACCAGCCCGGTGCCCCTAACTCCGTCTGCAGCGCAGTGGCCTACTCTCAACAGAGGGACACCAGTAAAATCCACATGCAGTCTCTTTCATCATGACTTCACTGTGGGTGAGTCCCAACTTATGAGGCTCTCCCACAGTAAAAGCTCAACAATTTGGTGTTCAAAAAGCAAAAAATCCGGATGGCTCAGATGGTCAGAACCACCTTCTAACACATACCAAATATATTAGTGGAATACATAGCAGTCTGACCTCAGCCATTGGTAGAGCATGAAACAGATGTTAAAATAGCGTAGTCTGCAACGTTTGATCAGTAAATGAGAAACAAGGTCCACAATAATTGCTCGCCTGGTAACTCCGGATATATCAACAAACAGTTGACAGTTGCACAATTAGTCTACAACTACAATAGTGTCCAATAATGTCCAAATAATACCTTAGTTCATTACTTACGTAACAGGTAAGGCAAAGGTAAAATACAGTGTTAGACAACCTAGGATCAACACAAGGATACACCCACACTGGTCTATGTGTCATGCATACTAGAAAAATAAATAAACAAAATTCGTCTTACAAAAGACACTGGGGCGATTCACAGAACTAATCTGAGATAAAATCCTAAACTTACTACTTATGGTATTCACAGAAGGCATTTAGTTGTAGTAAAGTTAGGACTCCTAACTTTACTACTACTAAACTGAGACAAAATCCTAACTTTACGACTTTGGGTATTCACAAAAGGCATTTAGTAGTAGTAAAGTTAGGATTCCAGAGACTGCAGCCATACACAACTCAACTGCTGTGTATCCCCCCTGCGAGCAACAATGCCAGGCCGGACAGGTGTGAGGGCCCCTGCCTTCACTACGGAAAAACTAGGAATCGTGGTGGAAGGGGGGCTTTTGTCATGTCTTTTAGGATAGTCCCATCAGGTATACCTAGGCTGTCCGGTTTTAGATTTAAACCTATAATAACTGATAAAACCCCACTGAAAGAGAAATAGCCCTCACCAGTGAAAACATATAAACACTGAAAAAACACCTGCACAACCACAAACTAAATGCCATTCAAAGAAAGTAAAAAGGGAGTGAAAGAGTCATTTTTTTCTTCCTGAAGGGGCCAATACAATGTAACTTTGCTATACAAGCTAGCAGTAAGAAAGTCTGGGCTAACATTATTCTGCTTGAGTTTTGTTGTTTAAGGATGCCACTAAAATATTGTTTCTTCTTCCTTTTGTTTTTTTCAGTTCTGTGGTCTTTGGTCTAAAGATGCAGGGTTTAGAAGCATGTTTTAGGTCTTGTTTAATTATTTTATAAACTGTAGAGAATCAGGAAATATCAAAATCATATTTGATATTTTGGCTGCGTTTGATTCTTTCACTAATAGGTAAAATGGCTGGTTTCATAAGAATCTTTCCTAATATGTGTCATCACATTTACCCACAGAGAATGGGTAAAAACCCTTAATACATCAGCCCCCAGTTTCTAGTGAGTCAGTATTGATAGTAGGCAAATTTCCAACACCTCAGGCTTTAAACATTCAATGCAAGGTATAGTGACAAGTATATGTGAAAAGAGTGCTATCACCAAGCATCTGGGATAGTGGTTAAAACAGGACACTAGACCTTTGGAAAACATGGAACGCAGTGTTACTTGGAATGCTCTGCAAAAAAAGGTTCTTTCCCAGTTCAACAAAGATTGGAGTGATATTGTTTGTATTTGCAGTGGTTCAGCTACGAATATGAAAAAGTTGTGTGATGACCTGTCAAAATTGATACCTGAGCTGAAGTGCTTCCCTGTAAGAGATCCTTGCCACTTGTTAGATTGCATGCTGAAAGCATCTTTACAATCTTCAGAGTTAATGAGGAATGCTCTTGACTTTTTAGTCCATTCTGGTGCACTGTTTTCTTATGCACAGGAACTAAAATGCAAATATTTATCATTTCCTGCTTTGTGTGGCATCAAAGAAAGAGTCATCCCAACTGTGTCCCTTAGCTGATGGTTCTTAGTCCAAGGGGCTATGAATGCTATATTATCCATGTGGCAACCGTTTAGAGAATTTTTGCTGAGTGATGATGGTAAAGGCAAGAAATGTGAGGAACTTTGGTCACATATTTATAGTGATGTGAAAAAAGTACACTCTACTGCATTCTTAGATTTTTACAGGAAAACATAACTGCTGTAGTGGACATAATAAAAAAACTAGAGTCTGAAAACACCCTTGTCTGCCAAGTGTTCAGCATAATTGGTGTAGATGTGAAACATCTCCTTGAGAGTAGGCTGGGCGACACCGTTAGTGACATTGGCACTGCAACATGTTCCATGTTAGAGTGCTTGCCACTTGGTAAGCAAAGCAATGATGAAGAGCAATTCAGGAACTTTTATTTTACAATGTATGAGGAATGGCTTGCAATGATGCATAGAAATGTCCCTTCACCACCAATGGCATTTGAAGTCAATGAAACCTCACTGTGGTACTCTGTTCTAGATCCCTTCCGTAACGGGGGAATTTCCTTTATAGTTTCAAAAGTGCTGCTTCATTTTTGACAGCTTCAATAATTCTGAGGGCATAAGCGCCCAGATCAGCGCAAATGTTGCAGAACCTGCCCTGAGAATCGCAATCTCCAAGTGAACCAGTATTGGCATGGAAAGTATGTCAGTGGCCAGAGTTAACACATTGTGTACTGGCTGTTTTGGCGTTGCCCATCTCAAGTGCCAATGTTGAAAGGGCCTTTTGACAGAAGTTTACATTGGAAGGAAAGAGCAAGCGCACATGACCAAAGGCTCACTGAAGAAGTATTGTATTGTGTACTACAATAAGTTTAATTTGCAAAAATCTATTTGGACCTCATATACAATATACTTACACTGTCTATATACCATGCTCTATCAGTGCAGAAAGCAAGCAATAATAAAAGCGAAACGTTCCATAAACACCGGAAAAACACTGTTTCTGTAGTTTTTAATGGCACGAAAACGGGTAACCACTGTTTTTTTAAGGTATTGAAATCACTTGAAAACACTGAAAAAAAACCACCAGAATTTACCAAAAATAGAAACTGAAAACAGGAAAGCCTACAGTTTACAGATTGGGGAAAGGTCTGAAAACCAGAGGCTCATGTTGTCCTCCTCCTCGGATTCCTAGGTGAGAGACAGAAGCAACATGTGTAACTGAGGCAGGAAAATGATGTACAATTGTGTCACATGGATGCTGAATTTACAGCTAACACAAATAAAACCAACATTAAGTTAAACAACATATGCTTCATACCATTAACCCAAATTTCTACATACATCACTTGGCTACCTCACATATGTTCCACAGAGGCAAGTCAATACCTGTCACTATATCACTCAAAATGTCTACAGGACGAAAGATTTATTTAAATGTGTGCAACATTTTCAATCAAAGAAGAGCAGACAACGTCTAACAGAAGTGGACGCCACTACTAGACATTGCATCCTGCTAGCAATGGGCAACATTTGTGTGCAATGATTACACAACTCGTAGGTGCATGGTCACAAGGTATAGCAGTGGTCCAGGTAGTCAATTTGCCTAAAGAAGTCCCAGATTTAAAAATAACAAAAGGTTTGAGAATAACATGACTGCAAGGATGGCGCATACTCTACATAGCGATATTGTCTCAGAGATGCCCCTAACGTCGGCGGTCAAAGACCGCAAGTGTGATGCAATCTCCCGTGGCAGTCTCTCCCATAGGCTAACATTGTGGAATGTGACCGCGGCAAGCTAATCACTGTGCGTGTGTACGTGCATGACCACGTCTGCTACGTACATTTACGCTGAGATGGGAAAACATGCACTATTGCCTGCAGGGAATGCAGCCATACACAACTCAACTGCTGTTTATCCCCCCTGCGAGCAACAATGCCAGGCCAGACAGGTGTGAGGGCCCCTGCCTTCACTACGGAAAAACTAGGAATCGTGGTGGAAGAGGTGCTTTTGTCATGTCTTTTAGGATAGTCCCATCAGGTATACCCCATTTTACATACATTATCCCATCCACACGACTATAACAATTCTAAACAGGTGACCTTTTACCTAATAGCTTGCTCCTGTCTCTTCGACACCAGGCTCTTAGTCTTCTATCAGAATCCCTGTACCTGACGTACATAAACATGTCTCTAGGAACAGCAGATTTATTCTGTATAAGGGTCACCGCTTTTTTCCATCCTTGGCCAACAGCCAGCTGTGCATGATCGCACTTGTTTAGAAAAGCATTGGTGATTGTTTTCAAAACATTCATGATTGTTTTCAAAACATCCATGATTGTTTTAAAAACATATTGATTCTAGAAAAAACCCTGGAGTGACCACTTTAGTAGAAAAGACCCTCACTCCCCCCTACAAATTAGAGGAGAATTCCTTCCAAGCTGAGATGGGGGTCCAGTTTGCCGAATCTTGAACAAGCAGCGGTTTGACATCCTTTGCGGGTTGTCATCCTCGATGCAGAGACGGGGTGCTTCATTCTAAACCACCAGGTGAGGGGGCTGGTTCTTCCCTAGGGGTTTCTTGGCTACAGATACACATATCTATATCCATATACACACACACATCCAGGTTAGGCTAGGTAAATTTTAGCAAATTACTTAGGATGTGCATTTTAGGAATATGCAAGTGCTACCGTTTTTATCTGAACTGTTTATGTTCATCTTATTAGCACTATGGTAGAAATGTACCTACTGTTTACGATATTGGTACTAGCAATCATTCTCGTATGCTTCTGTCTCCTGATTGTCGCAGCACATATGTTTTACACCAATAAATTCTTATTGAAACATCCTAATCGCCATCCTGTGTATTTTCTGAGAGAAAGTAAGCACAAGTGTCTGAGCGAAAAGTACTGTGCTGTTTGCCACGATCCCTGAGGAATCAGGGTTGTCATGTTCAGTGGTTGCCAGAGACTACCTACACCACTGTAGAATACAGGGGGGTGGTAGTGGCACTGTAGAGCTAGCTGGTCTAACGGCTGACATATCCTGTGGGGGTGTCCAGACGTGGTTGGGACACCAAGCCCTCAGTTTAGGTCATCCAAAATGCACAGGTCCTGGGGGACTCCTAGGAACTACACAACACTTTCCCTGTATACAAAACGGTATTGCTCTTCAGAGGAGCAGGTGAAATTTGCTAGATGTTTGATGCTCAATGATGTCGAAGACTATTCATGTCTCGTGATTTCATAATGTCATGTAGTGTGCTATGATCAACACATATCCACATGTCATATCTTGCCATCTCTGGCAAGATAACGAATGTGATGGATGATGATTGAATGTGCTGCTCCTAAACACTTCAGACTAGAATGTGTCTGACTTCCAACACCTTCCTACTCAGGACCATGCATGATCTTCAGGATTCATTTGTCAAAGTGCACAAAGTTGTTACGCATGAGGCAAACTAGTGGCCAATTGTTAATTAATCCAAATTTTGCTGTGGCAATGTCAAAAGAGTAGCCAATGTGTCTGTGTCTGGACATAACCAATATCATTTGATATCTTTATTCACAACAGTTTCTCAGGGATAGGTCAGAACACAGCCTACACAGGTATGAGATATTGTCATACAAAGTCGGGGCAGACCACTCATTATCTCCCTCTGTTGCATCAATGCAGCTCAACGCCCATCCTAAGCTACATCATTGGAAAGCATTGCCCGGAAAGTGCCATCCTTGGGAGTCTATCTCCGCTGCAGCATCCATTGTAGAAAAAAGGTGGGAGGACCTACAATGGAGTTATTACAACTCCGCCCAGTTTCAGCTTGGACGGTCCTCCCCACATTGAAGGGGCGCGAGAGGAACCATGATCCCATGAAGGAACATATCCTGGTGTTGGCCTATCTGGAGCTACATGGGCTGTTGAGAGCTCAACAGCAGCAAGGCGGGAATGAGTAATATACTTCAAAGACAACATACAACTTGACACCTTTGGTACGTCACAGGTGATGTCATTCACAAGCAGCATTAGTGTGGATGCTCCACAAGGGTTTGTATGCTTGGGTAATGAGAAAACTAAATATATGTCTGTCAGCATGGCCACAAGTGTCTCTGAGCATTTTCATGTTTGTATCTTCAGCTCATTTTCCGAATCAGATTAATTGAACTGGAAGGCATTGCGTAAAGCACAAGGGTGTATAATGTGGAGTAATATGGTAGGTCACATCCAATGTCAGAGTTTACTCTACAGTAAAGTCTTAGAAACACAAAGGAAGACACTGTATCAAATGAAATTCAAATGATGATGATGTTGAGCAGGACGTACACATGGTCAAAGGTGTGACAGTATAGTCTCAAATGTGATGTACTATGCTGGTCATCTGCCATAACCCATGAATGTGACATGAAAATGACATTACATGTGAACAGTATTGATACATCACCTTAAATCCTCTGATGAAAATTGTGTCTATTTTACATCAATTATGTGTACACATGTCAAGGCCTACACAAGCATTGTACTGTGGTGCCAGTGAACCGTGTCATGAGGTGTCCCTTAGCACAATATTGTGTATATCTACACAATTCTCAGCATTTCTAAACATTGTAGATAACAAATAAGTCTTCAACATTACACATGATGTACTATATACATGTACCTCATGTGTAGCATCATTTGTAGGTCTTATGGCTTAATAAATCTTTGTTGTAAGTGTATAACTTGTGGAATATTCTAGTTGACATTTAGAACAGAGTAAACAGGTATGGCAGGAATGTGAGTGAACTGACACAATAACTGTAATTTTCACTTTGAATGATTGAGCTCACCTTATGAAGATGAAGTGAGTACATATTTGACAAATGACTTACCAAGACATGATGGCATGACTAGATGTCACTGGCATTGCCATCTAACATTGAATAACAAGGTATGTTCGCAAGTTGATGCATGCATGAGAGAAAGGATTGAAAGCTACCTCTGTTATGTTGGCATGTAATATTGCATATTATGCACATATATTGTACTCATACTCTTGGGATTTGAAAAACCGTGAACATGTAAGGCTTCATGACATTTTAACATGCTTGCAGTCTTGTGGAGTGTTTACCATTTTGAACCACATGTGTGTCATTATTGTACATAAATCCTAGTTACCGTGTCATTCTAGCAACCAGTCAGGCAAGTGGAGGAGACAGGGTCTAGGATACTGGTGATGCAGCTGGCACAAGTTGGTCAAATCTGGATTCCGACACCAATGGACCCAGTAGCCAGGAGGGTGACACAGACACTTCGACACCTGTTGAGTTGGACTCTAGTGGCCACTCCCTGGTCATGGTGGCTACTATGCACCCTGAGGCAGATACACCTTTGTCTGCCACCCTAGATTCCATCTCTGTTCTCCCAGCTGCTCCCCAACCAGTTTCCCAGGCCCAATCCAGTTTCCCAGGTCCAATCCTCATGAATGCCATCCATGGTCTGGGTAGCCAACATGCTCAAATGGCTGCCTACCTGGGTGGCATTCACAGTGGTGTCTGTGCCCTACATCTGGCTTCCTTAACAACAACAGCATCAACCCCACTCCAGCCTTCCCACCCAAATCATCCATCGTCCCCATCCCCAGTCCACATCCCCATTCCTGTACCTGTCTAGACCCAAATTACACACATCCTTGCATGCACCAAGACAGACAAATATAGCACACAACAGCCATGCCTACTCCCAGTCACCCAACCCACCACATCTCCACACAGCCAGCCATCCCCATCCCCACCCACAGTCACCAAACCCACCACACTTGCACACAGTCAGCCATTCCCACCCACAGTCACCTAACCCACCACACCTCCATACAGCCAGCCATCCCCACCCACAGTCACCCAACCCACCACACCTCCACACACAACACATGACAACACTACAGTTCATTCTACTCCCTCTACCTCCCAACCTGATCCCAACTTTGTTTTATCTGTCACTGCCCAAACGAGTTCCTCATGTGTTTTGAACTTTGTCCTGTAGGAAACCTCCCATCCATTCCCCCACCCAAGTCCGCTTTTACCATACTCATTTCGTATGCCACCATGCTCTGAGCCACCCATAGCAAAGTTGCCCCCAAAAAGAGGAGAAGGAGGAGGAGGAAGGCCCGCCCTTGGAAAAGGAAATAACCTTCAAGGGCAAAGTCCAGCCCCCAGCCTCCAAAACCCCAGCCCCCCTCTTCTGAAGAATGGTCTGTCCCTTCCATGTGTGGTCCCTGAGTTGCCTGGGCTGCTCATATGTTGTCCCTTCCGAGGTGGAGTATTTTGTGGCATTCTGAAGTAGGCAATTGTGTAGGCACAGATGCCAAACATACATTGTTTAAGCCAAGCTGATAGGACCTCATGCCTTTTTCATTGTACATAGTTCTTTGTTCAGTTTATTAACCTTAATTTTGAATATGTACGCTTGAATACTACCACCCCTTAATATCTAATTAGTGATAACATTATTGGCTAATTATCTTTGCACATGTGATGACCTCACATATTGATCCTTGTGGACTAATCAGAGCAAAACTTGATGGGTGTGTGAATTACAGATGTAGGAAAAACAACAGGGGCATGTGAAGTTTGCTAGGTATGGTACATGAAATATTCTGACAACTTCACACTGTAAAAATAAGATGTATGTCTATGATGGCATTGTTGGAGATGTGAGTTGCAATGAACATGCATTCCGTAACATTTTTGAGATGTTTGGAGGACTGACGGCCACAGGCTACATGTGTGATGATGTACATACATGTATGATGTAACTTTGCTGGATCTAACATCCATATGTACGAAGTCAGTTCCTGATATGTTTTTGTAAACATGTGAGCAGTTCAGCACTTATGTTTGTTTGCATGTCAGAAGAAGCATAACAGATGTGTCCATCTGTGTACTGTATGACGACACTACATGAGCACTTAGTGCATGGAGTCAATATTATGTGCAAACGGTGGAACATACACTCACAGCCATTGAGAGTACATATGCTTCATTGACTTACATGAATAACTAGTTTGCTAAACCATAGGTGTCATGGTATGGTTCAATGCACATATACATGAGTGGAGAAGTGTGGCTCAATGGTTAGAGCGGCAGACCCTGATGCAGAGATCTGGCCCGGGACCACGGTTCAATTCCCGCCTCGGCGGGTCTTGGGCTCAATTTCCTCGGACCTGATAATTCTCGCCTCGGTGCCTATTCTAATCATGGGTCCCACTCTGCAACTCTGGGCAATAGCTTGCTTAATCTCCACAACGGCCCCACCAGCGCTGGGATGCCTGGCTTCACCTTGGGGGTGCCCAGGAGTGGACATTTCACAGGGAATAGCCAGGAAGGGTTCCACAGCGGTATGCGTATAGCGCCAGGACACCCCGGCTCTGGGGTAGCAGTGCGCTTTACAAGTACGAATTTCATTTCATTTCATTTCATACAATCACATTATGAAACTGGAGAGGTCTTCTACTGTTTAGACACTAATGTGTGCATTTACGAGGAAACCATTTCATAAGTCCTGTGATGGCAGCAAGACCATGTAGTGACATCATTGCCACACAAACAATCTGTCCATTTTGTACAGTAACACACCAGCAGACTTAAGATGCTCAAGTACAATGAAATTGGTGAAGAATGTCACCAGTCCAGTGGATGCTTTGCCCATTCCAGCTCCTCCTAAGTACACCTCAGCGTGTTCTATGTTGTTGAGCAGCAGATTCGTAGAAGGGTACACCTTCAACACATAAGTAGCTTGCCAGGGAAATAACTGCTGTAAACAAGGTGATACCAATAGTTGTGGAGTTAATGTGGACATAGGAGGCAATAGAGGGGAGATCAGTCTTTGGTTGAACCTTTTTAAATGAAAAAATTGTGAGCATAAGTGTTATTTTTGTACAATGCCTGTGGCCAGTCAGTTTGTTTGGTTGGTTTGCTAAACACTCTGGTGACGACCAATAAGAAGGGCGCACGTGTTGGCTCGCACATCGTTACTTTATTCTTTTAAATGTTGCAAGCGGATGCTCTGCGTGCAGTAGGCGGTGTTGATGGCCGATTGTACCTTCCTTTGAACGTGATTGAATGTTTTTGAAAATCACACACCAATGCCGATGTGCATGCATGACGTACTTTGGGTATATGGAATATATATGTAGGTGGCAGTGACCTGACCTCTATACTTGCCAACTGATACTTGTACGAGACCAACCTCCTCAACATTAGCTGCTGTTTGGCTTCTCTGCTGGCCCTAATGGCATATCCCAAGTGTTTGAGGGCCCCTGCCTTCTATCCTGAAGAACTTGAAAAACTGGTCGAAGAGGTCCTCCCCATGTACGGACAACTGTGTGGCTCAGCAGAGGAGCAGGTGTGTACGACAACTCTAACATATTCCTTTGCCAAGATGCATGACTTTCAGGGTCTCGTATTGAACAGTTGTGCATGTGTGCTGTATGTGAAGTACTTCAAGTGAGCATGCAACAGTATTTTTTCTCTTTCTAAATTTCCTGTACATGGAGGATGGCAACATATTTCATTTACAGAGTATAATGTAACATGTAACAGATTTGAGGTCTACACAGATTTGCATGGTGTGAGAAATGGGGGTCTCTAGTTGGCAGGTTATTATTCTGTCCAAGTGCGGACCCTTCTTCCTAGTCAGGATAAGGGGGATACACTACTGAAATAACCCCTGCTCACCCCCTTGGTAGCTTGGCACGAGCAGTCAGGCTTATTTCAGAGGCAGTGTGTAAAGCATTTGCACATAACCAACAGTAATACAGTGAAAATATTACAAAAGGACACCACACCAGTTTTAGAAAAATAACCAATATTTTATCTGTGCAAACAAGACCAAAAATGATAAAAAAATCCTCCATACAGTTCTCAGGAATCTCAATAATCAGAAATAGACTTAAAATACAGTTCCTTGAAGTTGATAGCTCCGTCCGGGGCTATCACGGTGTCGTGAACAACAAATCCAAAGAGTTTTGGCTAACCGTGGCATCGCGGGCCAGCTACAGTGTCTGGAAGAGCCACAAAACAGTATCTTTAGAAATGCAGGGCATCGGCAACCTCTTGTTGAGCTCCGATGAGCCGGCATCGGCAGGCGTCGGTTCCGGATGTTAGGGAAATACTTTGCACCCTCCCAGGAGCACATGAATGAAACTCACCAGACACAGCAGTTTGATCAGCAAGGAAGACGTCAGGTCACCCACTGGTGATCTCAGCCTGCTTCTTCCCAGAGTGACTGGTTTCTGGGTCTTATATACATTATAGTAACCCCATGTCAGCGGAACTAGAATAAGGCACTGAGCCAAATTTGGCTAACAGGGATGTGCAAGATCTGCACCATGCCAATTATAAACAGCTAGCTATGGGCAGACCATGAATGACTGGCCCGGCACTGTGCCAATTATACTACAGATCTACTGTGTAAGTAAATTGCACTACCAGATAAGGAAAGTTACATGGAGTCAGGACAAGCTAAGTGACCTCTAAGGTGGTTCAGAATAGCTGTTGAAGCTTGTCCAGACAAGGTCAGATAGGAAGCCCTTTGGAGCTCCGAGCCTCTTGTTAGTGTGATATATCTAAGCATGAAATCTTTGTAGTGCATACATATGAATTTATATGGATATATATATACATATATATATATTTTTTATCATTCCTCCCTTTAGGATAGTCCTATCCTTCATTAGTGTATAACCAAAATATATATATATATATATATATATATATATATATATATATATGTTACATATTTTTGGATGGCATTACATAAAATGCATATATTGTCCATTGATACATCCTGATGAGATAATTATTTTTGAACATGGACACAATGATATGCTAGTATTCAATTCATACTACTTCCTTTGTGCATTATTATATCAGCAGGCTGTCGTGAGACCAGCAGAATACTCATAATTAAGTGTCCAACAAATATTGTTTGCTCTATGCAATGCATATTGCTACAGTGTCACTTAGTCACTCTGTTCCTGGGCACTTTCTGTAAGTGTCAGTAATTTAAAGGCACTCTGTGAGCGGTCATCTGCTTCTCTTCCTGGTCCACAGTCATCTTGTTCAGGGGCGGTTTCACGAAACTGCCCTGTTCTCTTCAGTCTATTTTTCTGCAGGTGCAGAGCATCACCCTTCTTCAAGACTGCGTTGTGTATTTCATTCAACAGCATCAGTTGGTGTCATGTCTCTCTGACACTCTATGATGGGACCTCATGGGTCGTAGAACTGGTCTGTTCTGTTCTCTCCTTGACTGTTCCTCTGGTGACAGACGTTCATCAATTTCTGGTACCGTCGTTTCAGGCGTTGGGGTGCTGCCTTGCATCTTGGCCCATTTAATCCATTTGTGGCGTTAGTTCAGTGCCTGTTGCCCAGTCCACCAAGAACAAATAGAAACAGCTTTTATTTTTCTCACCATGACCATGTTTCTATAGTTGCTTTATAAGTCTTTGCCCCTATTGCAGGCAGTACTAAAGGCAGAGCATCATGCCATTTCAAGCCTGTTCCATCCGATGCCTTTACAAATGATCTATTTTTCTTATTTTTGACCTCATCTTCTCCTTCTGGCCTCAATGTTGGGGGGGGTGGTATGGGGTATGCAGGTTATATCTTATTCCCAAAAGCAACATCTTTTGTATAAATGCAGTCACTAAGTGATCTCCTCTATCGCTATTTATGCCCTGGTGGACCCCAAACCTAGGAGAGAGGGCTTTCCTGAAGCAATGCGCACCCGTTGCTGCATCATTCTTCCCTGTTGGACACACCGCCATTCATTTTGAAAACGTATCCACCCACACCAGCAAATATTTTAATCCATTTACTGGGAAGCAAAATGCCTCTGCCCATTCATTTCCACTTGTGCAATATCAGAGGGTCCATGCTCCAGTCTTGTATGGGAAAGGAACATACTTCGTGGGGCCACAGACCTTTTGTCCCGGTAGTCCAGACTTCCTTCATTATTAGGCTCACATCCAGCATCAATCCACCCTCTATGCTCCTCTGGTGTTGCAGACCATTGTGGTTCCTTTATATTAGTTTGCAACAATTGTCTCTGAATGAGCTGTATTTTTTTTTTAATGCTTTTAATCATTAGTCCCATCTGCACTGGCTGTAACATGCCCTCTCTTTCTGCTGTGTCAGCTATGGCATTACCTTTGGCTAACTTAGTATTTGCTCCTGTGTGGGTTTCACATTTTATTACCGCTATCTTGTTGTGTAGTAGTATTGCTTTTAACACGCTCCTTACTCAAGGACCATTTTCAAAAAGGCGCCCTGCTTCCTTTATGGATCTGTGATACTTCCACAGTTGGCCAAAATATAAGAACTGCAAAGCATATTGTGAGTCAGTGTAAATGTGAACAGTTTTCCCTTCGACTAGGATTCATGCTTTTGTTACAGCATGCAGCTCATCTTATTGGGTAGATGTGCCAGGTGGCAGAGCTGCACTTTCTACTATATTGTCTGCTATTGCTATGGCATACCCTGCTCTGTAATTATTGTCTATCAGTGTACCACTCATATAGTCTGCCTTTTCTAATAGTGTCTAATCTTAGTGTGATGCCGGTTTCTACAATCTCAACACCAACATACTTAGGGGTCTCATCTGTCTCTAAGAGAATGGATCTCATCAGAATAACCTATTGCAGTTAATACTGTTGCCAAATTAACAGGTGGACATCTTATTATGATATTACAGTTTGACAACATGGTGCCATCATCACCTGTGTGCCTGCCAGCAGAAAAATATTGTGTCGCTCCAGATGATGGCAACAACAACCGTACCAAATGTGGCACCTAGACAATACAAGTATAGTCCAACACAATGAGAGCCGTCCTCTCTACCATCACAGCTGCTGACCCCTAATCACTGCAGAAAGCAAAGTCACATAGTTGTGTCCCACAGGCCTTTCTTTTTCAGCTGTGTCAGCACACCATTGGCAGCACCACCTCATTTGCAATGTTATTTTGCTCTGAAACAGAGATGGAAAGGCAGTTTGTAGTCAGGCAGTCCCCATGCTGGCGCAGTACACAATTTCTATTTCAATTTCTTGAAGCAGTTTGCAAGTTCATTAGTCATAGCATCTGCATTCAGGGATCCACTGGTGGCAGCAGTTCATTATCACCAGGAAGGACATCATTCCTTTCTTGGTGGACAGGGGCTGCAAGCAGTGAGTCAATTTTATTCTGTCAGGTGACATGTGGCGTGTACCTGGGAATATCACATAACCCAAGTAAGTCACCTCTTTTTGGCAGCACTGGCATTTTGACAATGAGGCTTTGTGTCTTCTCTACTGGAGGTAGTTCAGCAGAGCTACAGCTTCTTTTTCGCAGGCTTTCACAGGCCTCAAGTTATTGAGACATCACAAGGAGGTCATCAGCATACTGCAAGACGATGCTACCACCTTCCAGGCATAGGTGGTCCAAGTCTCTCTTTAGTGTGTGCGCATTAACCTTGGGACTCACAGTGAAGGAAGCATACTGGGTATCTTTTAGCGTGACGGCAAAGAGGCTTTCACTCTGTGGATGGACTTTAATGCTAAAACCAACTGAGGAGAGAAAAATACTTTGCCTCTACTGGTATAAATGAGAATATAGTATTAGTGTGAGGCACAACAGGCTCTAAGGGAACCACAAGTTAATAAGGTAATCACTTTATTGGGGACAGCATGTTTTCACCTTCCATGGGACAGCATGTTTTCACCATCCTCTCTTTTTCCCCAATTTTTTTTTATGGGGAAGGCATTTTTCCAAACCTCTCTGTTCCCTAGTTCTGGAACCTTAATGTTAGTGATCTGTACAGACATTTCCCTTTCATATTTATCAAACTGCAGTCTAACAGC
The DNA here is from genome assembly GCA_963921515.1 of Calotriton arnoldi. Lineage (NCBI taxonomy): Eukaryota > Metazoa > Chordata > Amphibia > Caudata > Salamandridae > Calotriton > Calotriton arnoldi. The sequence goes on along the minus strand of CAWUFW010002083.1, from coordinate 300,885 downwards.
ATCATTCATCATCTCTCAACACATCCACAAGTGTGCCACAGGGGGAAACAGCGTTTTACATCACATGCGATACAACGCATGCCATTACAACGCGGTCGTTACAACGACTGCGTTGTTACATCGCGAACCATTACATCGCAAGTCGTTACAACGACTTGCTGTAGGGGGCAGAAGGTGTTGGATTTATAATCCAACACCTTTCCTGCTGTTGCACAAACTGGAGTAGGAATAGTAAATTATACTATTCCTAAATCCAGCGCGCCCCCTACAGCAAGTCGTTGTAACAACTTGCGATGTAATGGCTCCCGATGTAACAACGCAGTCGTTGTAACGACCGCGTTGTAATGGCATGCGATGTATCGCATGCGTAGTAAAGACATATATTCACCACAGGGGTGCATACAACAGAAAATCCTTACTGAAGCTGCATACAGGAAGTGCCCTGTTCTAACCAATCCTTAGGTATTTGTGAGTAAATTCAATTTATTCAAAAAATATACTGCTGCAAAATTTGTTTTCAGAGGGGCCATATCCCTAGCAAATCGGTGGGGCACATCCATATTAAAATTGCGAAATGTATCCTTTTATCTCCTACCTTAGTGGAAACATGAGATTCTCCTCGGGCGTGTCTGATACCTTCATCCTGAAACACTGGGCAACAATAACACTGATACCCTACTCTTATCTACTCTCTGGTATCTATGCTACGCCCCTTGATAATGTTATTTAGTAGGATAAACCCCACCCTGCATATCTCCTACAAAGGTATTATTTCTCAAGAAAACAGTGATATCCCCATCTGCTTCAACAGAATATGAAAGATTTCCTTTAGCCAATGTTACCTAAAACAGATCTTCGGTGTCCAATCTAGTTCCAGGAGGGCTTAATCAAGGCCATAAGTTCATTGTAACAACTTTGTAAATTCTTCCATTTATTAAATGTAGTTAAATTACTAATGACAATATCCTGAATATCATTAACATGAATTGAGCATTAATTTGACCCTAAATGTCCTAGGCACATAATAGCCTCAGACATCATCAGAGCAAAGTATACTTTAACATTTTCATAAATGAGCAATTTTTAACTGCTATGTTCTTCTTTGTACATTACCCGTAGTGTGTTATCCTATGATTTAATTATCAGGAAATCTAATACAAAGGAATTAAGTTATTGTTAAACTACTTTTCAACCTTACAAGCATTTATTATATATATCTCTTTTTTCTATTTAGAACAAGTTGCACTCTAGTGTGCGTTTGCTTAACACGTGTGTTACAAGTTTTCTACACAAAGCATTTGCTGTAGACCAAAATAGAAGCAAAACTGCTGAAAGGAATATCTTCCCCCTTCAACCAAATACAGCTCTGTTTATTTTTTATTATTACTACAAGGGCTATAGACTAAAGGTACAACTTGCATTTACACAATTGTAAATGTACATGTATACATCAGGAAATGCTGTGATGCTTTTATAGTCTAATGTAAACCCCTAAAAGTTCAAATTAAACACATTTTTTTTAAGATGCTCTAAAAGTTCTGACTTATTTTATTTCTACAAATACTGCTTTTAGCTTGCACTAGAGAGCTTGTGCATGTGACTCTCTGAAATCATTTAGATAAAATCAAGTTTATCAGTGATCTGCTAACAACTAGTGTAAAATAAGGACTGTCACAGTAGCTAACCTAAAATAAAGAAAATGCTCAAATCCCCCTGCGTCGACATTTTGCTTTCAGCAGTGCTAGTTAGTGCTAAATACAGAACATGGCCTCTGACACTTGTACCATTTGTCATAAATTCAGGTCCTCTGTCTGAGCACGGTCATCCAATGTGGCCATCACAATTCAAAGTAACTCTCCTGAAGCATGACTAAGGGTGCCTCCGTGCTGATATTTTAAAGGTAGGATCTAACTTTTGCTGTTTTATTTTTATTTCTGTGCAGTGTGCTCTCTAGCAGCTAAAGAACTGGCTCAAAAATGTAGAATGCCAGAATGCGCCTAGAAATCTTGTCCATAAAGACATGCAATGTAGTTCACATGTCTCTAGAGCTACTCTCTTTGCACAACTTTTAATAGCCCTTGTATTTGAGACTGCAGCTCATAGGATATACTAGAAATCATATTTTTAATTTGTCACTAAGATACAGTAATATTGGTTTTGTTAGAGAAACTAATACTCACCCTTTTAATTTAGTACACAACATATTTACCCATTTAGAAATAGAAATTTGAGTGTGCACTTTGCACATGGTGAGTTGTTACATTGCTAGTTTTTTCTATTCAGTAGGGTTATTAGACATTATTAAGCTCATAAAAATGCAAAAACGATTTTAGTACAATGAATTTTTATAATATTTTACATGTAGTCATTATTGAATAATAATCACCAACCCTTTTATTGTTTCTATATATGAAATGTTTCATTCCTTTCATTTTGCCTTTAAATGCATTTATTTATAACACTTACAATACTTCTTTTGGAACTAAGCACAGAAGCTTTAAATGAAACATAGAAAGTTTGTTTTACCCTTTGGAAATAAGGAATTATTAACCATCAGAACCACAAATGTGCTTCTTAGGAAAGAAATAGGAAAGAATGTCCTGACTTTCATCTTTTTTTATAATCCAAAATAATGAAACTATGGGGCATATTAGCAAGAACCTCTTTAAAATTATCGCCGTTTTAGCGGCAGGAAACTGCCGCTAAAACGGCGATAATGGGCTTGCTAATATGCGTTATGGAATTCCAATAGAAGCCCAGGTTAGATGTCCTACACATCTAACCTGGGCTTCTATTGGAATTCTATATTTCCAATTTTTTATTAACAATTTTACATGATGTATACACTATTGACATATTGAGTTTCCTTGAAATTTCATTATAAAGTGCTATACCATATGCCCAGGGCCTGCATTAACTGTAAATTAAATGCCATTAGAGTGCTGCAACACTTTTCACAAGTAGCCTTTCAAACCTGCCATTGCAAGGCCTGTGTGCGCACTTTACTGCTACTTTGACTTGGCATATAAAACTACTTGCCAAGCTCTGAACTCCTCTTTTTCTACATATAAGTTACCCCTAAGGTAGATTCTAGGCAGCTGACAGGCTGTACTAACAAAAGGTGGGGCATCTATTTTTAAGTTTTTTATGTCCTAATTGTGTAAAACACACACATTTGTTTTTTTTCTGTGAGGCCTACACTTTTCCTATTGGGTGCCTTTTTCTAGGTAAAGTTAGTTTTAACATTACTATGTTAAAAGTATTATTATTTTTGGTTTTATATAGCTCTAGCTGTACCCAAAGGTATCAGAGTACTTTACTTGTTATGAGATAACATTTACAAGAGGTACATAAAACATGAACAACCCTTCATACATCAATCATGTACATAAACAAACACAAAATATCTTCTCTGAAACATAGGACAATGTATGCAAAGTCCATTCTCTTTTTATATGGAATGTTAGGCATTTCTGCCTCGAGTTTTAATTCTAATTTTTACCATTCTGGGAATATAATAATTGAAGTTTCACACATCTATACTTTGTTAGAGCCACACTTTCCATACTAGCGCGCAACTACTTAACATATTTTATATAATTTATATTCTTACCTTTATCTGCAGGGCTATCTGGTAATGATTTTTTTTAAACATTTTCTCTCCTGCCAGTTTGTAAATAACTTTCTAGTGGGCTTACCATGATTTTCCTCTGAGATCCACTCTCATGAAATGTGCTTTTTACTCACAATGTGCACTTACAACCTGAAAGATAAATACAAAAGGTCTCCTACAAAGGAAAAGTTATTAGGTAGTGGATAGAAGGAGTGAAAAAGAGGAAAACCAACAGTTGTGTACCACTCAGAGTCCTCACATAAAACAATTTTGCTTTTCTAATGCAGTAATGCTCTAATTTTCATATAATTCTAAGAAACATTTCAAGGAAACATAGTGGCCCATTACTGTTGAAGATCAATACACTAGCAGACCATGAAAGCCTGGCTCGGCACTGTGCCAATTATACTACAGATCTACTGTGTAAGCAAATTGCACAAACAGATAAGAAAACTAACATGAAGTCAGGACAAGCAAAGTGACATCTAAGGTGGTTCAGAATAGCTGTTGAAGCTTGTCCAGACAAGGTCAGATAGGAAGCTCTGTTGAGCTCCGGGCCTCCTGTTAGTGTGATATTCCTAAGCATTATACCTTTGAAGGGCATACATATGAATTTATAGGGATATATATATATTTTTCAACATCGGAGGTCGGTGCAGGAGTCGTCGGGCCCTTGAAGTCACATGTGTTGCAGATCGAACTCCTTGCGGTTGAAGTCGGGATCACCGGCGTCAGCAGGCATCGGGGATGCGTAGGGAAGTGCAGCGGTGCAGCATGCATTGTCCTCAGGTCGAGGTGCAGGCAGTGGTGCAGGCAGCGGCTCGGTGACGGTCGTCCAGCGTCGTCGGTGAGACCAGGGCTGCAGTGCGAAACGATGCGGTGCTCGTCGATGTGCTGGAGGGTCAGTGTGCAAGCAGCGGCATCGTCATTGCGGAAGCTCTGTCATCGGCTGACGAACAAGAGTCGATGGCGCCGGCATCGGTAGGCCAAAGCTGCGGTGCAGGATGAGAGCGGTGCGTCGTGTAACTTACGAGCGGTGCCCTCGAATCATGGTGCAAGCAGCGGCGTCGATGTCGGCGTGGAGCGGCACAGTCAGGGATACCAGGGCGGCGTCGTGAAGCGAGGTGATACGAAGTGCAGTGCCCACAGGTGGTGGTGCGAGCAGCAGCTTGGTGGCGGCGTCGAACGGCGGCGTTTGTGAGACTAGGGTTGTGGTGCAAAGTGTGGCAGTGCCCTCTGTGGTGCCTTCAGGACACAGAGCTGGCAGCGGCATCGCTGACGGCGTTGCGTTACTTTTTCTTCTGTTGCAGCACAAAACACACAAGGGTATATGTACAAGAACTGCCGCTAACTAACGCTAAAGCTAGGTAGCGGCAGTTTTCTTAACGCGGCCTATCACCAAAAACTATCGCCCTGTTAGCGATGTATTTACAATACGTCGCTATATGGCGATATTTTTAGGTAGCCGCGGTGAAAACTACAGCTAACACTAGTGTGAAGGCGATACAAATTCTGACGTTAGCGGGCAAAAACTGGCAAAAGGCCCATTAGTGGCAACAAATGTAACATTAGTCAGCCCAACTTGACTTTTTTTGCCTCTAGAGGCAAAAATAGCCTATAAGTCCACCTCAAATGAAAAATAGGAAACAAAACCAATGGAATGCAGAATGGAGCAGCCAGGGCCAAGTGCAGCACAGATCATAAACCCCCCCAAACCCCCAACAGCCAGGATGACCAGCCAGAGTCCCAGGGGAAGAGGAAATTCAGGGCTACAATCATGAGAAGAGGCGCATCGCTGGGCAAAACCAGTGATGCATCATTGTGCACTCCTTGCAACACCATGGCATCCCAAACCTTGAAAGGGCAGCCTGTCCCTGGGGCCTGGAGGCCTCGTTGGGCTTGCGTTGGTGCATGGCAGCCATTATGCGCCAACGTAGGGAAAAAGACAGGGGGGATTATTCATGAGCCCCTTCTGACAGTTTCATCCTACCGGTGCGTCATTTTCTTGACGCACTTGCAGCGTGGTTCTTGCACCACGTTGCGCCGTATTTGCAAATTGACGCATCTAGGCATGGTAAACCTTGTGAAGCCCTGTGCCACATTATACCTGCATCAGGTATGATGTATGCAAGGTGGGTGTTCCCACGCAACAAAGCCTCTTAGGAGTGGCGCAGTGAAATCCATCAGATTTCACTGCAACAATTGTAGGATGCCCCTACATCAGTACCTTACGCCTGCCTCATGGCCTCAAGGGAGAGGCTGTAGCCTTACGGCTAGAGCGGTTGACCTTGAAGCTGGGAAACCGGGTTTGAGTCTCGGCAACGACGCTCAACATCCTGTGATTCTGGGCAAATCACTTAATCTCCCCGTGCCTAACAAAAATGAATGTGTCCATCTATAACGAAACTGGTGCTCATGTAAAGTGCTCTGATACCCAATGTCTCGGGTCTAGTTTGCGCTATATAAAACTCTAAAATAAAAAAAAAAAGGGTGCTGGTAGCAGATGAACTTGAAGTCTTTGCTGTTCCTGAGTCTTCTTGAACAGGGGCAATCTCTACCTCAAGCCCTTGGAGAAACTCACACAAAGAAGTTGCAGAAAGTTCAGTCCAGTCCTTTTACTGCCCAAGACAGAAGCAGCCACTGCAGGCCACACAGCAAAGTACACAGCAAAGTGGTAGTTCCTCCTCACAGCTTCTCCAGCTCTTCTTCTTGGAAGTCTTCTTGGTCCCAAAAGAGTTCTCTGAAGTCTTTTATCTCTCTGAGACTTCCAACAGGCGGCAAGCTCTACTTTAAGCCCCTGGAGAAAACTCTAACAGCAGGATGATGAAAGTACAATCCAGTCCTTTCCCTGCCCAAGACCGAAGCAGCAAGCAGCAAGTCAACACAGCAGAGCACACAGCAAAGAGGCAGTTCCTCCTGACAGCTCTTCCAGCTCTTCTTCCTGGCAGGTTCCTTAGTTCAGTAGTACTCTAAATTTCTGTGGTCTGGGCCTCAATATTTATACTCAGTTTCTTTTTGTTCTTTTGAACAGAGAGTGTCTGTGCTCAGCCCAAACCAGTTCTGTCCTCTCTGGTCCAGCTTCCCGGCAGGAGGTGGAGACAGCATTGCCCAAGGCAGACCAGGCCCATTCAGGTACAAGGGAAATCTCCTCCCACCACTTTAAATGCAGACCAGGCCTATTCAGGTACAAGTGAAACTCCTCCCACTACTCTGAGTGCAGCCCGGGTCTATTCAGCCCAGCCCTGACTCATCCAGGAAAGGCAGGACACCAATCAACACCCCCCCCCAGTGGCTGTCTGCAGTGAATACACATCCCTAGCCGATCACTCCAAAACCAGCCAGTCAATACACGAACCAGCAGAGTGGTATTTTCAAACACACAACATAAAAATCATCTTTACTAAAAGATGCATTTTTAAATCCTGAATTCATGCATACTAAACTCCTTTCTCTATCTCGTCCCAATGGGAAGTTATACTTGTAAGATGTTACAAAGTACCTCCCATTCTGTCCTATGGGACAGATAGCCTTTCAATAGTGAAAAACGAAATACACTGTATTTCACTATCAGGATATGTCACACACACACGCCAGTACATGTCCTACCTTTCACATACACTGCACCCTGCCCACAGGGGTACCTTGGGCCTACCTTAGGGGTGCCTTACATGTAAGAAATGGGAAGGTTAGGGCCTGGCAAGTGGATGCACTTGTCAAGTCGACATGGCAGTCACAACTGTGCACAGACACTGCACTGCCAGGTCTGAGAACCCTTTGAAGGGCTGCTTGTGTGGGTGGCACAATCAGTGCTGCAGGCCCACTAGCAGCATTTGATTTACAGGCCCTGGCACACACAGTGCACTGTACTAGGGACTTAGTAATAAATCAAATAAGCCAATTATGGAAACACCAATCCATATATCAATTTACACAGAGAGCATATGCACTTTAGCATTGAATAGCAGTGGTAAAGTACCCAGAGTCCTAAAACCAACAAAAACAGGGTCAAAAACAGGAGGGCAAAAAGTCTGGGCGTAAACCCGCTGAAAACGCCAAATCTAGCACAACCCCCTCCCAGCCTAAAGCCAGGGTAGACTAATCAATCCCTTGATGGACTTCCCTGCTTGGGGCGATAGAACATAGACCTGGCCCACAACAGTGGGGGTACGTTCTAGGTCTGTGCCTTGCTGAACCAGTTGGATTCCTCTGTCCTTACTCTCAGGGCTAACTAAGCTAACCCATGGGGAACCCTTCTCCTCACATGTGGGCACCATCTGTGCCGCACCCAGCCTTAGCTTGCTAACAGGTGTGTCCCAGCAGGCAGACAGTGCCCACATGGCCAACACAGTGGTGTGGCCCAGTCCATCCTTGGGAAGTGACTCTGGTCCCCTCCCCAGGGGCACCTCTATCCACCAGGACAGCAAGCCTCAGTGGCCACCGACAGTTGTCAGTGACGAGAGCCAAGCCTCATGCATCTCAGAGCTCTCTAACCTCTGTGGTGTTAGAGAGTGGGGGGAGGTAGCCCCAGGTGCTTGACACCCTTTGTCCACCCTCCCTCCTGTCTGATCATGTATGTCATCCTGACACTGACTCATTAGTTCAGGGTTTGTACCCTGAGGCTGGACAGGAGACTGGGGTGGGCTCTTCCCCACCCTGTTCTCTTCCCTGGGGCGCTGCACCCTCCCACCTGGAGCAGTACCCCATACCCCAGAATTGTCAGGGCACCTGTGGTAGGTGTCCCGCACAATTCTCCCACCAGTTCAGGGGAGCTATCCTGTAGCTGGTTACTCAGCTCAGAGTCTGTACCCTGAAGCTGGAGACCTGGGTTGACTCTCCCACACCCGGTCTGCACTCCAGGGGTCCTGTACCTTCCACTGTGGACATGTACCCCTAGGCTCTAGAATTGTCAGGGCGACTGGGCCAGCCATTCTGCAAAATCCTTCCACCAGTTCAGGGGTGCAATCTTGCAACTGATTTGCCAGCCTAGGGTATGTACCCTGACTGGGGTGGGCTCTCCCACACCCTGTCCTCCTCCTTGGTGCTCTGCACCCTCCCACCTGGAGCGGTACCCCCAGAATCCAAACCGCTAGGGGCACTGTTAGCAGTCGCCCATTCCCCCAGGTCACAGGTGACACCCTGGACCTGGCCCTCCAACCCAGGGTCTGTACCCTTAGGCTGGACCTGTGCCTGGCAATCCAGGACTTCCGGGGGAGTACACCCACCCCCCAAGGGAAACACACTCCTCTTGAGTTGTGCGAGAGTCTGCCTGGCGCATGTCCCCCGCCTCCTGTCTACCTGACAGTGTGTAAAGACCCCCCCAGGCCAGAAGTGGCTCTCCAGGGTCAGTCCTGGGGTGCTCTGACCTCAGAGGAGGCAACCCCTGACCCACTGGTTCTTTCACTTGGGGCTGTCTCCCCCTCTCACCCTTCACCCCTTGCTCTGGACTCATGCACCCTCCCAACGGAAGTGGTGCTGCCAGATACCAGAACTGGTGGAAGGCTGGTTACAACAGTCTTCCCCCAGCTCACCTGACACTTTGGGATCCCCTCGGAGGATGGCCTCTCAGTACACACTAGGCCCCCTTCCTGGTGTTCCCTCATGGAACCAACCAGGCCCTGAGATGGGGTCGTGGGCACCTTTGGACTCAGCCCACCCCCACTTCTTCTACTCAGAGACAGGACATGGGACCCTTCACCCATCCCACTACACTGGGACCTATCTGGGTCACTACCAACCTCTCCTACCTCACCTGGTTGGGGTAAACCTGAGTCACCTCCTTCAGGATTACCCCCAAAAGCTTCCTCAGACCCTTTGGAACCCACCAAAAGGTCTGTCTCCAGAGCACGTTCCCTGGGGTCAGAGAACTCACACTCCACCGGGTGTTGGCATAGCTCTGGAAAACAGAGAATGAACATATGCTCTCCAGCATCTAAATTTCACAGCCCCTCACATGTGTCAAGCAAACTACCCTTCACCCAACCATCCAGTGCCTCAGAAAAGTACCCCACATCACCCTCGCAAGACTGGTGAGATTGTGTCTGACTGTTGCTGTCGCTCAACCCATACTCTTCCAGATGGTCTCCATACCATTGGGGAATCCCTCGCCCTGCACCTCTCATCTAGAGTCAGTAGAGTGTCCTTCCCACCACTAGGAATATGATCCCCTGTGCCAGTTCCCCAATCCACCTCAGGGACACTGCGCACCACTGGAGGTACCTCACAATCCTGAACCCCCTGGTGTATGTCAACCCCCTCCTTGAAGCAGGGCACCAGGTCTGTGTGTGTGTACATCTCCCTAGTCAGTACTGGACCTAACACTTTTGCTGCCACCTTCTGAGCTGGACTCCACCCTCATGGCTTCTACCTCAAGCCCAGCCAAGCTCAGGTCTTGAGCAATACACTTTTCTTTTTCCTGGGCTAAGGCTCTCTTAGCCTCAGCCCTCCCGAGTTCCCGGTTGAACTCTCTCAGTCTCCGATTAGGAGTTTGGATACTACTCTTTTCTTCCATCCATCTTTCACCCCCATGTTTCCTTCTCAGGACCACTACCCTCCTGGTATTTTGGCTGGGGATCCTCCCTGTAGGACGTTGGCTTAGTATATGGTGCTCACTTATGTAAGTGTAGCACCCTGCACTAATCCAGACAACCCTTATGGTGATTTTAGTGGTCTTGACTTAGACAACCTTAGAAAGCTCTCTAAGTGGTAGCTGTGGAAGGCAGCCTTCAGGCTTAGTCCAGAAGGAGTGTAACACAGCTTGTTTTACCAGAACATAATCTTATTGGCGTAGATTAAGTGAAAAAGAGCCACATAGTGTATTTATAAAAATATGTATTTATTATAAGACATCCACTAACACATACAAATATCTCCTACCCAGAGATATACACAATGCACACAATATTTTGCAAATTAAGCAGGTAAGTAGCACGAATATACAGTGGTCACCAGGGGGGAACCAAACCATATACTAAAATAGAGGGATGTGAATTGCGACTCGAGTCAAGACTGTGCCCAGAGGACGTAGAAATGCTGGGGACCCAAGGAACCACCCAAGGTAAGTAACCAGGAACCCCACGGAGGCCGTGTGCAGAGTGGGAACACGACCACATGATCAATTCAAGTCAATGGGTAAGTCGCTGTTGCAATTTTAAAGAAGAAGGACCCTTCCCAGTGGACCCTGAAGAAACCCCATGGAAGACAGAAGGTTGGAGAGCCACCCCACCCATGGATACCTAGGAACTAGGATACCTACACCAGGGAAGCCGGGTGCATAGGTGCGAAGTGGCGGCGGAAACTGCCTACGAACTCAATAAGGACTTCAGGAAGATGCCACTGGCGAAGAAGAGGAAAGTGTCCAGTGGAACCCAAAGGTGGATTCAAGATGAGAAGTACCTGCAAGCAGAGGGGACAGAGTCTATGCCACTCAGGAGTGGCCAGGAGGCACGGAAGACGAATGCCCACTGATGTCGGGTGTTGCAGGAGAGTTGAGGGTGACCTTGGAGCTGCAGCTGTGTGGACCAGGTGATTCTGTGGAAGACCAGGGGCCATTCACGAGCTGTCCCACATCGGATGTCAAGAGCTGAGGGATCGGTGTCCGTCGGGAGCACCATCAAGCTTTGGCAACTGCAAACAACGTGTCAAGCAAAAAAGGTGCAGGGTCGGGACCAGCCAGGTCCAAATGACTCACCACAAGCAGGGGGGTCAGAGTAGGCCCTGAGCAATCAGAGGAGCCCACTGAAGTCAAGGAAGACCCTCAAGAGGACCCAGAGGCCGGAGGCACTGGAGTTGCAAGATGACCTTGAGCAGCTCACCAAGGATGCAGGCCCACTGTGCAAGAGATGCAGTGAGGACAAAGATCTTGGTCACAGGAAATGCTTGAGGTGGAGGCTATTTGGAACCCAAAGATCTGAGGAAGAGAGCCAACAAGCCTTTGCAACTGCAAGTCGACGCGGTGCACAGAGGTTTGGTTACTGCAGGTCCGACGAGGGATACTGGCCTCAAACTTGGTGAGAAGATAGTGCAGGCCTTGAGAGAGTTGAAGAACCACCACCTGTGTTGCTGAGCCTTCCGGAGTCCGTAGGAGCCAAGGATCAGCAGACCACTTTGTTGCTGTGCCTGTGGATGCAGGGAAGTGACTCCTTCACTTCAAGGGAGATTCCTTCAGGTGTCTTGAATGTCCACAGGCCTTAGGACACAGATGTTGCAGCAGACTTGTAGGACGGCGAGACCAGGAGCAGCAGGAGTCTTTCCAGTTGCAGTCTCGGTGCCCAGAGCAAAGTCCAGCGAAGTCTAAAGTGCCCAGACGGTCGAAGAAGAAGTGGTGTCTTGATATGAATCTTGTCCCACGATGAATCTAGGGACCTACCCTCAGGTAAATCCTTAAATACCGTAAGGAAAGGGTTGGGACGATTCAGTGGTCCCTCCCAGAGGAGGGGCTGGACAGTGGGGAGGATACTCCCATGTTCTTTGTCCAGTTTTGTGCCAGAGCGGGAGCCAATGGCTGCCTGAACTGGTTTGGACTGGAGTATGCAAGGAGGGCATCAATTGTGCCCTTCAAGCAGTCTCAGTGGCTATGGCAAGTGCTCCCACCCTGCCCCAATACACTAAACCCTGTCTATTGTTTTGCCTTCCCCTGCTCAAGCTTGACTCAGCAGCAGGAGGGCAGAAACATGTCTCTGGTTGGCTGCAGCCCTAGCTTGCTGCCCGGTTCTGGAAGACTGGTACCGGGAACACTGAGGGCCTCCCGGAGGAGCTTTGCAGTGCATGGAATCATACCTCCCACAACATGTTTGATACCAAACATGACAGGGCTCATTACAGCCAGTTTACAGATTGTCATCACGTCATGAGTCATGGCCACTCTATGTATGGCAATTTCTGATGCACTTACAACCCGGGAGAATGGACTCCGAAGGTTGTAGGGGTGTTCTGCTCATGCAGAAGCACCCTCTCACTTAGAACTGAGCACCCTGCCTTCAGGACTGAAAGGCCTGCCTTAGGGGTGACTTATAGGTTTTAAGTGCAGTGACCTCAGATATAAGAAACCTATATCTGTCGTACATAGTGCTAGCACCAGCTTACACAGGCTGCAATGGCAGGCCTATAGTCACTATTTGAGTGGTCTCTCATGGGTGGCAAAATACATGCTGCAGCACATGGGAGACCCCTGGTGTACCTATGCCCTAGGGGGCTTATTTATGAGCCCTTGCGTCACTTTTGCGCCGCTGGTGCGACGCACCAGTGGCGTAAAAAATGCGCCTGGTTGCGTCATATTTACAAAGTGACGCATCCAGGTAGATGCGTCACTTTGTAAACCCCCTGCGCAACATTATACCTGCGCCAGGTATAATGTATGCAAGGGGGGCGTTTTGACGCAACAAAGAGTCGTAGAAGTGACGCAGTGAAATCTATAAGATTTCACTGCGCCATTTCTTGGACGCTAATGCGTCAAAATCTTATGCCTGCCTCATGGCAGGCGTAAGACTGATGCAGGCTGTAACAACATGGGACTTGCCCATGTGAAAGTACACATTGCTGGAGTTGCGTCACTTTTGTGACACACTCCAGCAATGCGTCACTTTTGCGCCTACAGATACGTCAGAAATACTGACGTATCTGTAACTCCTTGCGACATGATGCGTCATACTGTAAAGATGACGCATCATTGGTGTCGCAGGGAGAGCGCAGTGAAAAGTGACGCATCGCTGTTTTCACGCAGCGATGCGTCACTTTTCATAAATAAGCCCCTAGGTACCTCAGTACCATATACTAGGGACTTATAAGGGTACACCAGTAGCCAATCTGGGATGTACCCAAGTACTCACCATAACCAATTTAAGGGAGAAAGCACAGAGACTGGGGCCCTGATTCCAGTTAGACTAGTCAGAAACAGCATAACACCAGGCAAAAAGTGGGGGTAACCATAAAAGCAGATACTACTTTCCTACACTCCCCCTTAGACTCCTCCTCAGAGTCATCTGGTAGTGCTGCTACCCAACGTGTTTCCTCATAAGAAAAAAGGGCTGCCTCAAGATCCCGCCTTGTGGATCTCCTCTTCACAGGCAACCCCCTCTCCTTGCAAAAGACTTGTAGCTCCTTCATTGTGTAGATGTACAAGTGCCAAAAGTTGATTTCGATTTTGTCATGGCCTCACAGGTACAACAACTAACCAGAGTTCCAGTTCTCAACAATACTTTCAGAAGGCAAACAGGGAAAGACAGTATGTGGTACGTAATGTCTGCGATATGGCAGTAGTGCACACCAATCACTGTAGGTCAAGTGCAAATGCAAGTCCTATCCTTACAGCTGACAATCAATGTTAAAAATGGGGGTCTCTAGTTGGCAGGTTGTTACCCTGTCCAAGTAGGGACCCTTCTTCCTAGTCAATATAAGGGGGATACACCACTGAAATAACCCCAGCTCACCCCCTTGGTAGCTTGGCACGAGCAGTCAGGCTTATCTCAGAAGTGTGTAAAGCATTTTCACATAACCAACAGTAAACAGTGAAAACACTACAAAAGGACACCCAGCTTTAGAAAAGTAACCAATATTTTATATGTGCAAATAAGACCAAAAACAATCAAAATCCACCGTACAGTTCTCAGGAATCTCAATATCCAAACAGTTCTGGCTGACCGCGGCGTCGCGGGCCAGATGTGGTGTTAGGAAGAGCCGCAAAACAGTACCTTTAGAAATGCAGGGCATCGGGCCCTTTTTTTGAGCTCCGAAGAGCCAGCGTCGCCAGGCGTCGGTTCCGGAGGTCGGTACAGGTGTCGTCGCGCCCTTGAAGTCACAAGCCTTGCAGATTGAACTCCTCGCGGTTGAAGTCGGGAGCGTCGGTAGGCGTTGGGCTGTGGTGTGAAGTGCAGCGGTGCTGTGTGCGGTGCCCTCAGGTCACAGTGCAGGCAGCGGCTCGGTGGCAGTCGTCCAGTGGCATCGGTGAGACCAGGGCTGCGGTGCGAAATGATGCGGTGCTCGTTGGGGTGCTAGCAGGTCACAGTGCCAGCAGAGGCGTCGTCGTTGCGGAAGCACTGTCGTCCGCTGACTAACTGTAGTCAATGGCACCGACTTCAATGGGCCAAAGCTGCGGTGCGGAATGAGAGCGGTGGGTCTTGTAACTTACGAGCGGTGCCCTCGAACCACTGTGCAAGCAGCGGCGTTGATGTCGCCGTAAAATGGCATCGTCGAGGATACCAGGGCAGCGTTGTGAAGCAAGGCGGTGTGAAGTGCGGTGCCCACAGGCCACAGTGCAAGCAGCACCTGGGTGGCAATGTCGAACGGCGGCAGCTGTGAGACCAGGGCTGCGGTAGGAAGTGCAGCAGTGCCCTCTGTGGTGCCTTCACGAAACGGAGCTGGCAGCGGCGTCGGTGACGGGTTACTTTTTTCTGTTGCAACACAAAACACACAGTTCCCAGTGCTGGTAGCAGATGAACTTGAAGTCTTTGCTGTTCCTAAGACTTCTTGAACATGGGGCAAGCTCTACCTCAAGCACTTGGAGAAACTCACACAAAGAAGTTGCAGAAAGTTCAGTCCAGTCCTTTCACTGCCGAAGACAGAAGCAGCCACTGCAGGCCACACGGCAAAGCACACAGCAAAGTGGTAGTTCCTCTTCACAGCTTCTCTAGCTCTTCTTCTTGGACGTCTTCTTGGTTCCGAAAGAGTTCTCTAAAGTCTTTTATCTCTCTGAGACTTCCAACAGGAGGCAAGCTCTACTTTAAGCCCTTGGAGAAAACTCTAACAGCAGGATGATGAAAGTACAATCCAGTCCTTTCCCTCCCCAAGACAGAAGCAGCAAGCAGCAGGTCAACACAGCAAAGTGTTCCTCCTGACAGCTCTTCCAGCTCTTCTTCCTGCCAGGTTCCTTAGGCCAGCAGTAATCTAAAGTTCTGTGGTCTGGGCCACAATATTTATACTCAGTTTATCTTTGTTCTTTTGGGCAGTGAGTGTCTGTGCTCAGCCCAAACCATTTCTGTCCTCTCTGGTCCAGCTTCCCGGCAGGAGGTGGAGACAGCATTGTCCAAGGCAGACCAAGCCCATTCAGGTGCAAGGGAAATCTCCTCCCACCACTTTAAATGCAGACCGGGCCTATTCAGGTGCTAGTGAAACTTCTCCCACTACTGTGAATGCAGCCCAGGTCTATTCAGCCCAGCCCTGACTCATCAAGGAAAGGCAGGACACCCCTCAACCCCCCCAGTGGCTGTCTGCAGTGAATGCACATCTCCAGCCCATCACTCACAAACCAGCCAGTCAATACACGAACCAGCAGAGGCACATAGTATGGCTAAGCAAGAAAATACCCACTTTCTAAAAGTGGTATTTTCAAACACACACTATAAAAATCATCTTTACTAAAAGATGCATTTTTAAATCCTGAGTTCAGGCATACTAAACTCCTTTCTCTATCTCGTCCCCATGAGAAGTCATACTTGTAAGATGTTACAAGTACCTCCCATTCTATCCTATGGGACAGATAGCCTTTCAATAGTGAAAAACGAAATACACTTCATTTCACTACCAGGACATGTCAAACACACCAGTACATACATGTCCTACCTTTCTAATGCACTGCACCTTGCCCACATGGGTACCTTGGACCTACCTTAGGGGTGGCTTACATGTAAGAAAACTGAAGGTTAGGGCCTGACAAATGGGTGCCATTGCCAAGTCGACATGGCAGTCACAACTGCACACAGACACTGCAGTAATAGGTCTGAGACTCCGTTGAAGGGCTGCTTGTGTGGGTGGCACAATCAGTGCTGCAGGCCCACTAGCAGCATTTGATTTATAGGCCCTGGCACACACAGTGCACTGTACTAGTGACTTAGTAGTAAATCAAATAAGCCAATTATGGAAACACAAATCCATAATAACAATTTACACAGAGAGCATATGCACTTTAGCACTGAATAGCAGTGGCACAGTGCCCAGAGTGCTAAAACCAAAAAAAAACAGGGTCAAAAACAGGAGGTCAAAAAGTCTGGGGGTAAACCTGCTGAAAACGCCAAGTCTAACACATGGTTAATGGCCATTATGTGTATGATTGTTGACTGATGTGAAGTGTTACCTTGGCTGAACAGATACCTACACACTTACTTTAAGAGGTCTTTCTGCATGTTGTGGAGATATTATGTGATTTAATGAGATTTTAGCATTTTGGAATATGTCCTTAAGTTATGTTGTTGCTTTTGAGAGCAGTGATCATTACTACATGTACATGTACACATACATGTCACTGCTTGCATCACTGGAACTCACTGAGCAATAGGATCATTTAGTGGGCCGTTTGTCCATGTTAACAGCCTGCATACATACTGCTTAATGTTTAACTATGTGATGGGAGTGGTAGACTGTGTGCTAGAGAAAAGGGATGCTGAAAGTGCAGCCAGATCTTCAAACTGACCCTAGGCATGATCACTTTATGTTTACTGTCAGCCTTGTGACTTTTCGATATGGACCTTGTGTTATGCTAATCCTCTGACTGACCTCAAACAGACTCCTTCACCACAGTAATCTCTCCATTGTTAGCTTTCATGTCATGTAATAGGTACGTAGACAAGTGTCTGGCCCTAACCATGGACTTTTACGTGTAGTACCACGCTGAAATACCTCCAACTAGGCCATGTGTGTCCAAACACACTTGTCCATTTGTCATGTTTCTTCATGTGCATTATATGTGCATATCGATGTATTTTGTGGGTATTCAATGTGACTTGGATGGCATGTTCATATGTTTGCTATGCCTAGGCTTTACATCACGTTACACATGTGAAAATCTCTGATCCGTTGCAACATGTCCTTTGCTCACAACTTTGTCAGATGACAATATGACACAATCAGACTTCCAGCTGGTGTTGAACATTTTTGGTTGTTGTGCATCATGTTGACAGTCATGCAGCATGTGGCAGTAGCTGTGTGATGTTGCGCCAGATGGACACATGGTGTGTCCAGACATAGCTAAAAAGTCTGCTTCATCATGCGTTGGTGATGTGGTTATATGTGCCTCTGTAACACACAGTAGGCAACGCAGGCCATGAGCATGTATGTTTGTTGAGGTATGCGTACCAGGAAGGTGTGTGGTGGCATGTTTATCAGAGGCTGTAGCATAATACCAGTGTATGTGTACCTTAAAAGGTGGTCAAACATATGTGAGGCCTCCTGATGCAAAATAATTTTCCTAACACCTAATATTGGTGCTATATGTCATCAATGATTCATTATGTGAGTTGCTTTGTTCATGTCAACTTACAGACTGACATTGACTAGGCTATTATTGTACTTATATACAAGTCAACGCCCATCAGAAGCAGGCATTATGGAAAGCCATCGCCCGGAAAGTGCAGGCCCTGGGAATTTATAAACGGCGCAGAGTCCACTGTTGGAAGAGATGGGAGGAATTTAGACCTAGATGCCGCAACATTGCAGAGTACCAGCTGGGAAAGTCCTCCTCGCAGGGCCGTGTGACAGCCCTTGACTCCCCTGATGGACTGTGCCCTGACAGTGGCCTATCCTGAACTTGATGGGCAGTTGAGGGCCCAACAGCAGCATGGAGGGGGTGAGTGTTGCACTGAGTCTACACAAAGTTTACTAACATGTTACTCCCTTTCCAGAAAGTGCATCGTACAGGAATGGAGACGGTATACTCCACACTTGAGGCTGGTGTGTTATGACATGTCTGGATGGGGAAAGATGGATATATTCTACTGGGTCACTCATATCTGATGAAGGTATCTATTCTAAGAAGACATTGATATACATCCAATTTAAGGCATCACATGAGTTTGTAATGGTCCATAATGGAAGAAATGTGTGATGTTGGGATTGTCAGACAACCCTTCATGACAGGTCACAAGTAATTGTTCCTGTATTTGCTACAACAGATATGTGTGGCATGTCGTATGGAATAATCACAAATGTAATACTTGAAAATGGGTTGTTTAGTCCCTACTGTTCCAACTTTGGCCATGCTCTGATGATTTTTGATCTATATGGTGTAGTCTGTTATGAGCTTTCGTCACATGCATTGTTTGACACCTATTGTTCTGTGTGGCTCTGAGTTGATGTTGATCCTTAATTGACCATGGACAGTTCAATGTGCATTGGACTGCACATATGTTAGCAAGTAGATTGTGTAACCTGGTCCTGTTTTGGCAGGTATATGAAGTACATTGTGTTATCACTGTGATTTTGTGTCCAATAGTCTACACACATACAGTGTGTCATATGTAAGTTGATCATTCCAACATTGTAACAGTATGTTGACCATTTTTTCATAGTCTACTGTGTGGCCTATGTCTATCTGACTGCGTAGTCACAATTGAGCTCCACATTCTGATCATCTATTTGTGGTAAGTGACATGTTATGGCCAGGTAGAGTAATGTATTCCACTGTTGACGTAGGACGCACATGACACAAAGGTAACTGACATTTTTAGGACTGATGGAGTCTGGTAATGTGTTAGTATGTGTCCATACAATGGTGGGGACTAATTGTTATTTTGGCACATGTTCTCTGCAAGTTGTCTCACTTCCTAGTTGGTGACAGGTGTGCCACTTTCTCAGGTAATGGCACATTCTAGGGATTGGATATCTCTACGGTGTATTAGAGCTGTAGTTTGGTGATGATGTTGCCTACGTGACCGATGGGCTATGAGCATGTCTATTGTTGTGGTCTCTTGCCAGGGAAACTGTGTGTGAACAGGTAGTGTGACATTAAACCAGTGGTGGCTCTGAAGGTATTAGTGGTCGTTGTTGAAGCAGTACTGTATGCCACTTTGATTTCACTGTTGTGCAGAGGTTTGGAGTTGAGTATGTACATATGTCTCACACCAGTTTCCACAGTTATTTCAACATCTACTGAGCCAGGCAGGGGACACGGTGCGGACGACGTTGTGGAGGCAGCTGGACAGAGTGGCTCTGGTCAGGAGACTGACGGCAGCGGAGTCATGGAGTCAGAGGGTAAGGAGCATGCCCTGGAGGAAACAGAGTCGTCATTGTCATCCTCGGTGGAGTCAGGCTTCAGTGGCAACCCTGTAGTGGTTGTGGACCCCACAGAAACTGTGTCACAAACACCCTTGGCCACCATCACCTGTTCCATGTCCACCCTCACTGCGGCTCCCCACAAAGTTGTCCGCATTCGCTTCCGTAAGGGCTGTGACTCCTTTGCCCCAAGCATCTCTTCCCCAGCCCCGGTGCTCACAGTTGCCCTGAGTGAGGAGGCTGCATCACTGTTGAGACAGATCTCTGTTGGACACACTGCACTGCTGAATGCACTCCAGGGGCAGTCCTATGTTATGACACAGTTGCTGGAGTTCCTGGAGGGCATTCACAGTAGCATGTCTGCTCTACAGAGATCTTTTGGTGACAATGGCCTCCTTAGTGATGGCAGCCTTCCCCCAAACCAATCATTCCGCCCGCAACCAGACTACTCCACATCCCAGGTCCCGTTACCCATTCCTGTCCCAAATAAAGACAGACATCAACACACTCAGACACCAACATCCACAAGCACAACTTTGTCTCCGAAACACCGGAAGATTGTTATGCATGCATCACAAAAGCAGACACAGACCTCCCTCAGCATCCCCACTGCACACATACCCACAGACCACCCACCATCAGACACAGTCCAAATACAAGCAGCTTCAGACTCACAAACACCAGCAACAGGCACACCCATATCACAGCCACAGACTACCTATGCCTCCCAAAGCACACCCCTTGTTAAGTTGGATTGTCAGAGAGTCCGAATGTGTTTCCCTCTGGCTCAGACACTACCCCTCCTTCCACTTTTGATCCTGCTCTTACCACTCCTGACCCAAGTTTAGCCTGATTTGAATTGAACAAGGTGCCTGGAATGGCCACATGATGGCCCAACCTGGGGAGGTTTTCTTGGCAGTGTGTTTTGGCAAGTTGTGTGACACAGCACAGTGTTGGAACCTACATCACCATTGGTGTGGCCTTTGTCATTCATGTGATGTTTCTTATGTTTGTTAATAAAGTTTGTCCATCGGATACCACCTTGGTGGATTCATTACTCATGACAGTAAATGAATTGATGCTATTATTCTGTTCATACTACTACATTGTTGTACTCTTGAACTGGGAATAGGTGGTCCTTACTCAATGGTGATTGTGATGGTAGCTTTGCAGCCAAATGTGGCTGGCCTTCTCCCAGTGACGTTGTTTGGATATATGTCCTGTGTGTTTGTATGAGAAGTTAGAGTTTGTCCACATGTAATGTATGTGCTTGACATACATATTTTTAAGGTTATTTTTGTGTCCATTGGATTGTGAGTATGAATCAGCTACTATCTGTTGTTTTCGAAGATGTGATTGCTGGCATAATGTGACAGGACACATTTTGTACACATGTGGGACAGTTTGTAGCTAGTGTCTGTCCCTGAGATGCTTCATGTGCCAAGTGTGCATGCACATGTATTACAATTGCAAACTTGTGTTGTTTCTACCTGTCCTCAGTTGTGTGCTTTGTTTGATAGATAGTGTGATTGCTATTCTGCCTGAAGTGTTTCAGTTGTGTTGTTGGATATATTTGCCATGGTTTAGACGTTGTGCTTTTAGGTGACCATGGGGGATATTCTCAAGAACGTGCGATAAACATCGCCAAAATAGGTTAACGCAAGTTTCCATATCGCCGTCTATCGCGGGAAAATAACCCAGTGTCAACGTGGCATTCTCAACACAGCGGTAACATGCGATAGTACCCCGATAACTCGGAAAATGTCCGCGATAACAGTACCGGGACGGCGAAAGAAATCCAAACCCGAACGCGAAAAAAGTTGCGATGGGCCCAACTGCGATAAGACAAACAGCGAAAAGCAGCGCCAGGCCTGCAATTCACACACGTCAGGCGTGAAAAACCACTACAAACGCTGAAAAAAAAGAAACACAAACAAAAACCAAACTACAGCGAAGCACAATGGAGGCAGCCGGATCAGGTACAGAGGACGAACAGAAGCCCACAAGCCCCCCGGAGGACCAGCCTGGGACCTCTGGGTCAGGGAAGGGCAAGGACAAGAAGAAGAGGAAGACGCGGTTCAGTCTGTAGGAAAACAGGATCCTGATCACGGAGGTGATAGAACACCATCAACAACTGTTCGTCACCTCCACAGTGTCATTGGCAACAAAAAATTGAATATGGCAGTCCATCGTGGACAAGGCGAATGCAGTCGGAGTGCTGAGGAGGACAATGGACGAGGTCAAGAGGCGCTGGAATGATGTGAAGCGCAAGACCAAGCAGAAACTCGCAGGCAACCAGAAGGCAGCAATGCAGACTGGAGGTGGGAGTCCAGCGCCACAGGAGGAGCTGGATGAGATGGAGGAAATGGTGACCACAGTCATCAGTGGGGAGACGGTGGCAGGAGTTGGGGGACCGGACATTGCTCAACATGACCCGACACAACAGCAACAGGGTGAGTAACCACCAGGGACTGGGGGGACGGGGGGAGATGGGCACAATGGCACACATGCACAATTAAGTAGAGCACATCTGCGGACAAACCATGGCCAAGAGTCACAACTTCAACCAAGAGCCCAATTTACCCAAGTCTGCAACATCACAGCACTACATAAGCACAGAAGTGAAAGCCACACCGCCTGAAAGGGATAAGGGCCAGCCAAATCAGAGCTGAAGGGGCAACTCACCTACAATGCAGCACACACACATAAGATCCAGAACACCGCAACATTTACAACAATGTTGAACAAACAGCAACACCAGCACAACAGAACAGAGGACACAACTGCTGCCGCTTGTGTGTGGAAAATGGCCATTCGCATGTGGCATAGCTGGAAACTGTGAGATGATGATGTACTAGTACAACCCCACATCCCTGATGGTGTAGTAATGCATGTATGGCCGTGACCCAGATAGGCAGTGAGACACACATTGTCATACACATCAACACTCATCACAGTTGAATACAAGTGAAGGTGCGTAGACTTTCTCAGCATATGCGTGTCAGTACGGCCAAGATAAGTGCCACAACATGCAGACCAATGCAGCAGTATGTCAGAACGTGGAACGTTGCCAAGCGCCGCTGTCCACTCCGGGGGAGTGCCGCACCATTCACAGGTGTGTGTTTACCTGCGTTGTTGTCCGCTCATGTATTCCGAGTCCAGGCGAATGCAGCCATGTCCACTGTCGTCGTGGGAGATGTGACCAGAACCCCAAGTCCCAACAAGGTGTCGGGACATGTGCAATGTGTTCCAAACTGTTGTGTCTGCAGGTACGTAGTTAAACGTCCATGAAAGCGAGTGCAGCTTCGTAGGCAATCATTTCCAACATGAGGTCGTTGTCGACTTCATCGAACAGGACGGCGAGGCTAACCATTAGCAGGTCCGGACAGATGTGCTGTGTCTACCCCCTTTCACCAATTAGCACTACAGCCCAATAGGGGAGAGGCTCAATGTGGCCACTGCACACGAGGAGTTCTGCAATCTCCCAGGTCCAGCTGCCAGCATGTATGCCAAGTATCCAGGCATCCCATAGACGGGTGTCACGGTGACACTCATGGTCGTGGGCCAACAGGGGGCGCACACACATGTCGAAATCCAGTTCGGCTACCGTCCTGTTGGATAGCCAGACATCCATGGACCACTCGAATATGCACGAGCGACAATGCAACACAGGCTGCACGCAGGTGACGTTGGCAAGGCGGAAGCTCAGCCGGTAACTGATCCGCAGCACTACCAATGGCAGTGCCCCCAGTAAATGCAGCAGACGTGCACGGTACAGTTCCACGTGACAGGGGTTGTGCATGTGTCCGGGATGGTCTGCCATTGCGTTAGTGGCTCTGGTTGAAGCAGCACTGTTCTGACCTGCGCCAGTTCTGTGGATGAAATGCCACAGCTCGGATCAATGAGTTGTTTAAGTGTGCAACAGTTGTACGCCTGGGATGGTGTGGGAGTAAGTGTGAAGGCCATTCCATGCAAGATAACTCCGAGCAAGGACTTCTGTGTGTGGGGTGTGTATACATTGGTCTGTCGTCGGGCTGTGCGTAGTGTGGGAGTCGTCCTCAACTGCTATCGTATCTGTCAGGGGGTGCCAGACACATGCAATTCCGAGGTCGGATGTGCAGATGTGCTTCCGCCTGATATGTCAGACAAAGGAGCTTTCATCCCTAATGTCAGTTTGTCATCTGCTTGCATTCATGAAGTGTGATGTGGCTTGTTGGGTGTGGGGTGGGATGTGTGCGACTTTGGGATCCATGTTTGACATGACTTGCATGTGGCAAATGAGCGGCATCACTGTGTGTTACGTTGCCTCACAGCTGCTGCTCCTCCCTCCCCCGAGCCTATTTACTTGTGTGCGCTGCGCGGTTGCATCACTTGCACTCCAACAGCACACCATTGTCATGCCTGTCTGCGCATGTCCACAAGCCTGACAATGACACTGTGATGTTGTCCGTTGAAGGTGGGCGGCCACGTGAGTGTAGGCCTATGGTAAGGTTAGTGCGGACACAGATGTAGAGTTCATGCCTGGCTGAACTCGCGCTGCGACTAAGGCTAGGCATTTGGCTCACGCTGCGGCAATGCAGATACACACAACACTTGGCATGTATGAGCCAAGACCCTGAGCGGTCATGCGCTCCTAGTTTCTCTGTTCGTGCGAGACCGCCCTCCGGGTGCATGCTACATTGCAACATTGTCAATTGCGGGCCGGGTGGCGCCGACACTACAACAGAGACACACGCATTGGTGACTTCCTTGTCCAGGCCAGAACTGAACCACGCCCTGAGCCCCGGGCTAATTCTACACACCCCTGCGCTGGACTGATATACGCCGGCCCAGCCCACTCCGCATACGCTTACAGGGGGGGACGACAAAGCTACATGTCCAAGGTTTTACCCGCTGCCTGAGGTGACATGCTTGCGCCCGCTGTCAACAGCACGATGTGATGTGGTAGGGCCAGGGGCAATTACGCATACATAATGACCACACGGACACACTTAGATAGATAGTGGAACTGGCGACGGGCACGTGCGCCAGGCCCCTTTTTATTACCAGGGTCACATGTCCAGTGACGCCTGTGCTGGATGGGTGTGGGGTGAGTGTGAGCCAGCCCTCAGGGAGTGGTTGGTGCTGGCAACAACTAGAACAGTGATCATCGGATCACACACACAGAGTAACTCATGAAGGGTCCATGACTTGCAGTGTACTGAGGTAGGGGCACCAGAACTTGACTCACACACATATGATTACATCATAAAGGGTCCATGACTTGAGCTACACTGAGTTCGTGGCACCGGAAGCGCTCGGCGGGTGCGTGGCCTGCGATGATGCGTCGTCTGGGCGGGCCGCCCTGGAAGCAATGTCTGTTGCCTACTGGACTGCGCCATGAAAAATGAAGACTCAATTTGAATCGTGAGCCCTGCTGACCGCAGTGTAGGCCGGAGGCGGCGGTCAGAAAGGGCCCACAGCCACATGGCGATGACTTGAGCTGCACAGAGTTAGTGGCACCTGGAGCACTCAGCCGGTGCGCAGCCTGCGATGATGCGTCGTTTGACTTGGGGGACCTGCTGACCGCAGTGTAGGCCGGAGGCAGCAGTCAGCGAGGGCCCACAGCCACGTGGCGATGACTTGTGGTGCACTGAGTTAGTGGCACCTGGAGTGCTCAGCGGGTGCGCGGCCTGCGATGATGCGTCGTTTGACTTGGGGGACCTGCTGACCGCAGTGTAGGCCGAAGGCAGTGGTCAGCGAGGGCCCACACTCACGTGGCGATGACTTGTGGTGCACTGAGTTAGTGGCACCTGGAGCGCTCAGCGGGTGTGCAGCCAGCGATGATGCGTCGTCCGGGCGGGCCGCCCTGGCAGCAATGTCTGTTGCCTACTGGACTCTGCCATAAATGAATCAAGACTGAAATTGACTTGGGGGACCTGCTGACCGCAGTGTAGGCCGGAGGCAGCGGTCAGAAAGGGCCCATGGCCACGTGGCGTCGACTTGTGTTGCACAGGGTCAGTGGCACCTGGAGCGCTCAGCAGGTGCACAGCCAACGATGATGCGTCGTCCGGGCGGGCCGCACTGGGAGCAATGTTCTTTTTGCCTACTGAATTCTGCCTCAATATTGCCACGTGGCATCGACTTGTGTTGCACAGGGTCAGTGGAACCTGGAGCGCTCAGCAGGTGCATAGCCAACGATGATGCGTCGTCCGGGCGGGCCGCACTGGGGGCAATGTCTGTTGACTAGTGGTTTCCTCCATTAACAAAAATGTGGCACGATTTGAATTGTAGGACCTGCTGACCGCAGTGTAGGACTAAGGCAGTATCCGGCACACACATGACTCCGTATTGCTGTGCCGCTGGATGCGCTGGGGGCCTGTGTCGCGGAGTCTGGAGGTCACGGCGGTGGACTCGTGGCAGGGTGAGGTGCGCCACCCTGGCAGACGTGTTGCCCATCACGGAAGAGAACCACGCCCAGAGCCCCGGCCTTTTTATATGCACTCCTACGCTGGAGTGCCGTACGCCGGCCCAGCCCACTGCGCTTACGCTTACAGGGGGGGACGGCACAGCTACATGTGCAGGGTCTTCCCCACTGCCTGAGGTAACATGTTTGCGTCCACTGTCCACAACACTACAAACCCCAGCAGTATATGTCCACATGGACATGTCTGTGCTCTGCATTCGGAGTTCTGTCCAGCACATCACCGCCACACTTGGCATTGTGTACATTCTTCTTCATGGGTGAGTTGCCTCCTTCACACATACTTGGTTCCCACCTCTCCCCCCATTCTGCACTTGTGTGGCTGAGGGGCCATGCCGTTTTCGGAAGGTCTGATGTTTTGTCCTACGCTGCCCCAGTGGTAGTCCGGGGGGGAGGGTCTGGTGGGGCGGGGTCCTGGGGGTGGTGGCGGTGGGTGTTGTGGCCCTCTTGGGTCTCCGAGCTGCATGTTCATTGGCTCCATGGCATCTGTGGGTGTGCAGTTGTGGCTCTGGGCTGGGCTCCCTTTCATACTGCAGGTAGTCGTCCTGCTTAGCACCAGCTCAAGGCAGGTGTTAAATCCCTGCAGCTAACGCGCCTTATCGCCTGTTCTTGGTTCGCATCGCAGATCTGACTGGTAGTTGAGAATCGCGCGAAGTGGTGTTTTCGTGTGTTTTTGCACGGGAACGCCTACTCTGCATATCATTAGCGTTAGTTGTCGCACTCATCCGTGGCGATGTTTTTTGCGGTTGCTATCGCAGGAAAACTGGCGATGTCGGCAGTTTGCACCAGCTTGTGAATAGGGCGAAAAATCTATCGCCACTTTTGCGGCGCTAAAGTGCCGATAAATCGGCGATGAGTCCTTGAGAATATGCCCCCATGTGTTTTACAGTAAAATGTGTCTGTGACCATGGTATGGCTATGTATTTTTTTAAGTTATCTGTTTTTACAAGACATATGGAATGAATCTAGTATGAGCACAGGGCCTAGGCAGTGGTGTACATGATGAGGAGATGGTGACTGGGTCTTATTGTTTGTGTTTATATGGAAAATACCTCGGGTAGGTGTGTTTGGTTCATGCAGACTTGTGGATGCGTGGGCTGATGTTGAGGAACAGGACTAGTGACGTTCTGTGTGTACCAGGTTGTATGGTGTTTGGGATGTGTGTTCATGGGTCTGCCATTTGGCTGGTGGTGTCAAGTGTTGTTTATCTCCTCTTACTGCAGCCGTCACTGATAACTTTCATTGTTAGGTGACCCAGGTCTTTTGGTGTGTGGTGTGTATTTGTAATTTAGTGACTGTGAGGGTACTTCGACTTTTATTGGGCATTGTAATTGTAGTACTACAACATGTATTGCCCATGTGTACCAGAACGTGGTCTTGTCAGTGCAATGTGGTGGTTGTGTGAGGTTCTTCTACTATAGTGCTGGGATGTGGCTTGTGCCATACTACAAATTTGAGAGGGTTCCTGAGAATGGGATGTTGGACAGTGGTAAGGGTGAGGTATATGTGAGTTCATTTGACGTGGTATCGCGAGGCAAAGATTGTTTACATAGGGCTTGACTGTCCATTTTGTGAGGTTGGGTACATGGCATATGTTAATTTTTTTGCGTTTAGGTCTGTGTGGCATGCCACAGTGCTGCGTCCGACTGTAGGCCTTCGCTTTACACGACTAAAGGCACATGTGCCCATTTGCTGCTCTACAAGGGTGGCTTGTGCCGGTGAACGGGTAACATCCCCACCCCCATGTCGCAACACACAGGCCTTTGTGAGATTGATACACTTGGAGGACACATCTCGGCTTGTGCTTTCTTTGGCGTCGCTGTATAATGTTGGTGAAGTGCCGGGTTTTTTGTTGTGGTATGACTTACCGGAGATGGCGACCGCGTCTGTGTCTGCTTCGGAGATAGTTCAGCAGGTAAATCATAGGGACGACAGGTACGATGGGCTCCATGACTGCCGGAGTCGTGTGGCGATGAGGAAAGATGAGTTTCTGCTTAATATCCCTCCCTTTCCGCCCCTGTGCAGGGGTGGGTAGACTGCAGCACTTGCGCCAGGCTAAAAGGCAACTCGTAATTGGCTAGGCGGTCTTGAGTGGGGGAATTTGCTCCCCAGGCCCTCATTGGTGTGTTGCGCCGAGCTGACGCAGATACGACGCAGGTGGTGAGGACGGAACTGCACCGGCACACATGTCTGCACATAATGCTACTTGTAATATGGCAGACAGAGGACCACCGTAGAACCATCAGTGTCGGCATGGCGGTCCTCCATCCAACAAACTCGTAATCAGGTCCAAAGCTCTCAATTTACCATCCACCTCTCTCTCTCTTGCTCTTTCTCTACCGTTCTCTCTCTCTCCTTCTCTCTCTCTATTTCTCTCTCTATCTCTCTCTCTATCTCTCTATTTCGGTCTCTCTCTCACTCGCTTTCTCTCACTCTCTTTCTCTTTCTCTCGCTCTCTCTTTCTCTTTCTGTCACTATTTCTTTTGCTCTCTCTCTTTTGCTCTCTCTCTCTCTTCTTTCACTCTCTCTCTTTCTCTTGCTCTCTCTTGCTCTCTCTCTTTTTCTCTTGCTCTCTCTCACGCTATCTTTTTCTTTCTCTCTCTTTCTCTCACTCTCTCTCTCTTGCTCTCTCTCCCTCTCCCTCTGTCTCTCCTTCTCTCACTCTCTCTCTCTTTCTCTTGCTCTCTCTGTCTTTCGCACTCTCTCTCTCTCGCTCTTTCTCTCTCACTCTCTCTTTCAATCACTCTCTCTCTTGCTCTCTCTCTCCCTCTCCCCCTGTCTCTCCTCCTCTCACTCTCTCTCTATTTCTCCTGCTCTCTCTGTCTTTTGCACTCTCTCTCTCTCGCTCTCTTTCTCGCTCTCTCTCTCTTTCTCTCTCTCTCTTGCTCTCTCTCTGTTTCTCTTTCTCTCTCTCTACATTGCTTGGCCTTACTTTTGAGTCTCCACTTCTGTCTACTTCCCTCTTACTCCTACCTTCCTCTGTCTACTCTGAACGTCTCCCTAACTCTCCACTCTCAAGTGCACCCTGCTTTCCTTTATCTCTGCACCTCTCTATCTTGTTGTAACTCAGCTCTTCACCTCATGAATAACTGAATGCCCACTCTTCTTTCTGCCTCATTTTTTCATTCTCCTTTCTTTCTGAAAGTCCCTGACCCATCTCGGTCTCGCGATGTTGCTCTCTCTCTGCCTTACAAAGCTTTCAGTCTCACATCTCTCTCCTTACTTCAACCCATTTCTCTTTGCCTCATCTCTATTTTAATAAACTTCTCTAACTATCTCTCACATTATCATATGTCTCTCTGCCACTCTGTAGCTAAGGCAACCTCTCTGCGACTTCTCTCCACCTCATCCCTCACTCTGCCAATCTCTGCTCTGTTTATTTTTCCCCTCCCTGTATCTCTTCATTTCCTTCTCTCAACCTCTCTATCTAAATTTCTCTCTACCTCACCTGTCCTCTCTCTCTCCCAGCGACCCTGCCAGCTCCACCATTCTCTTACCTTGCGGAACCAGAGGTCAGAGAAGTGCACACACCAAAAGAGAAGTAGAGGGACAAAGCAGGGGAAGACAATGAAAGACAAGCATTTGCAATGCAATAGGTCTCGCATTTACGAGCGTTTGACCTATCGGCAATGCGTTATTTAGGGCACTCTTCTGTGCACTGCTATGTCAGGTAGGCACCACCCTCCACATTTATGTATTTATTTATGCATTTTTATATAGCGCGGACTTTACCCAAAGGTGTCAGAGCGCTTCACAATAGGACCAGTTACGTTACATGAGGAGAATGTTACAAAAGTACATGTTACAGAAGCAAACGAGATACAAGAAGAGGTATAATACAGCAATAGATGGCAGTCACTCACAAACACACTAGGATGACACTTGTACAGGCAGAGAATACAAATTTACAATAGTGAAAGAACTTCCTTGGGGGAATTGAAAGGGCGTGTATTAGTTCTGGAAGTGTCTCTGGAAGAGAAGAGATTTGAGGTCAGTTTTGAAGGTCCGGGTAGAGGTGGAGGTACGGAGTGTGGCGGAAGCGAGTTCCAGATTCTCACTGCATTGCCTGAGAAGGATTGAGCCATCGGAACATACAACGGAACAGGCAGGGCCGGCCTTTAGCATGGGCGAGCTGGGCCCAGGCTGCTAATTTTCTGAGGGGCGCATGAAGCTGTGTACATTAAGGTTATGCCAACAGCAGTGGCAATGGGGGTCCAGAGTTTACTGGCCTTTACTACACAGGCAAAGAGATGGGCTGATTTGTCTTGCTTGCACTGGAGCCAGTAGCAACTTTGCAATGGCGCTGCATCTAACACAAGGTATGTTGCCAGCAGGAACAGAATTTTACAAAGCCCGGATTTAAAAAATGTATAATATTTTTTCTTTTTTTAAATTCACTGCATTCTCAAGAATAAACTAACTGCATGTTTAGGGGGTATTGTGCTAGCGCTACGTAAGAGAAACATGGGTGTCAAATGGTTAACAGTAACTTTCACTAGTTGATGATTTCAGGAACACACTGGCTTGAGTGCTCTGAAATGTCTAGACCACAAGTTCTGACATGGTGGTGGGGGGGGGGGTCGGGGGGAGGAGGGGGGGCTTAGGCAAGGACAAGTCATTTTGACTGCATTGGAGAACAAATGCGACTATCGACCTTTTTTGACCCCCTCCAATCACATGTAACCCGATAGCCAATGTGGCCGACGGTACTTTCAGCAAAGTGGGCTTTTTTTTAACTGCACTTCGCAGCGGATTATGCCTTCCCGTTCATTTCACTTGCCATAACATGGACATTTTTTCACAGTGATGCGGGGCCATGAAAGAAAACAAGCAATGAAAACAACAAAAGGAAAGGAAAATAAACAAAAGTCCCACAACATACCTCGCGCCCTTCAAACCTGCTCCAACACTTGTACAAATGGCACTTCTAGTAAACAGCTAGTCATCTGGGGCTGAATACTTTCAAAGTAGTTGCTGCTGAAGTGTGTGCTCAGCATGCTGCCAGTACTGCAGTAAGGAGTATGCAGCCGGCGCGTGGCCTATTGCGTGGCCACAAAATCATCAAGTACGGCGGGCAAACAACTTTTGTAGTGATGGGGGTCGGCAGTGCGGCGTGCCGCCATTGTTGCAAAAGTGAATAAACAGAAAAAAAAGTTGCTTGTCTGCCGTATTACTTTTACACACAACGGAAATGGCAGACGCAGTTCACCCTCCTCCTCCTCATAGAAAAGACTCCAAGCAGTGTTGTCAACAGTAAGGCGGCCGTCTCACATTTCACGAAGTATACCAGAGGGTGATAGGCGACTTCCCGTGCCTGCTATATACGGTGCAGGCCCAATTCAAATAAAACAAGCAGGGCTGTGGCTGGTCAGTTCGTGGGAATGCTAGCAGCTGCGGAGACCAGGCGCTAGTACAGTCACCCGAGAAACTACTAAAACACATACTCAAGTATGTCAGTGAGTAAGAAACATAACGGCAGGGCACCATTAAAAACATTTGCAGTCATACACGTAAAACTTAAGGGCAGCGGGTTCAACAAATGAACAATGCCGGCTTATTTAAACAATGTTATGTAGTGTGCGGTGTATCCCAGTGCAAATAAACCCTGGGCCTGATGAAAAATTACCTTAGACAGTAGGGGAAGGTCGTAGCGGTACACAACTGCATTATACTCCGGGAAGCATAACAGTATGTGAAGCTGAAGTAAGACCCCAAGTTGCATCAGAAGTCAGCATGAAGAATAAAGTAAATATATTTAAAATGCAGTTGAGGAAGCATACAAAGAATGTAGACCAGTGTCTGAGATTTGTGAGGGAAGTGTTAAGTGTGTCAGCATGTGGTGAAAAGCAATCAATGTTTAGGTTGGGGCTCCTGCTCCCAGATTAACAACAGATGGTGACACAGATAGTGATCAAAGGCCTTCCTGCCGGACTGTCAATCGGATTGCTTGAGGGAATGTTTCCCACAAGGAAACAAATCATGGCATCTGTCTGCTGTTTCCCACTTTTGCCGACCAGAAGAACCATCTAGCATTAATTTATTCAATTTTAAAACAAGTGTTGCTCTAGTGTACGGCATTTAATACATTTAATAAAGTATATACCGGCTGAGGAAGCGAGAGAGCGGTACTTCCTTATCGAGCTTACAAACTGAAGCACTTCTAATATAACCAATAGATACAGTGCGTTATGATGGTGCAGTTCGCCCGGGGGTGGGTGAGAAGTCACCGCAGTATTGTAAAAAATAAGATAAATACATTACTGTTGGGGAAAGTGGTTGGTGATGCAAATTAACTGCAGACACAAAATTACATCTATTGTGAGTAATAAAGCGTAAATGGGTGTGAAAGTGCATTTAATCCCCCTACGTGTATCCCGGTGCAATTACATCCCGGGACTAATGAAAATTCAACATAGACACTCTGGAAAGTTTGTAGCTGCACAATAAAATGCATTACATTTTCGAAGAATAAAAGTATGTAAAAAAATAATAATTTCATTATCGTCGGTGATTTGTAGCTGGTGAAGTGTATTGCTGTTGCGCCGGTAACAGTAGACAGAAATTAGAATTCTGTAAATGCGGTATCGGAGGACAATGTTCCTTAAAAAATGTAAGTGACATTTGGTTCAACAGTGACAACATTAAAGAGTTGGTACGCACTGTAACTTAATTAAACACTGTTATATGGCGAACGCGTATTATAGTGCAATTACATCCCGGAACTAGAATATCACAACAAATATTCGGAGAAGTCCGTAGCTGGACAGTTAAATACATAAAATTTGTAGAAGCATATAAGTATGTTAAGGTGCAGTAAGACGTTCTTTTAAAAAGTAACAGAAATATTAAAAGAAATGTTTTATAGTAGGCGAAGCCCAAACAGTGTGCGTAATAGTGCGCTTAAAGCCTGAGGCGTGTTCAAATTTACCACAATTAGGCTGTGTGCCGAGTGGGAGAAGAGGAGCTGTGGGAGGGAGAAGGGGGCGCGAGGGAAACAGAGTAGCAGCAGGCAGCGGAAGTCGAACAAGGAGAGAAAATGTGCAAATATAAAGTGTTAAAAAATACCCTATCTCGGATGTTTTGTGAGTGCCGTCTCCTGTGCGGCGCTGTGTTCTGTGAGCGCTAGCATCGGGTGAAACCTTCAGGCAGGGCCGTTTCTAGGTGTTTTGCCGCCCTAGGCGAGAATTGAAAAATGCCGCCCCCCTCCCTTTCACTACCATTACTCTCTCCCCCTGTCATCCAGGCTAGAAGAAAAACACATCAAACATTAAATACCACTGAAATTCACAACAAAATAAAAACTGAAAACTGGACAGGCTGATGGATGGCTCAGCTTGTGCTCTGACTCTCAACCAGACTCTGCATTGCCTCTCCTCATTAATTTGCTGACCCCTCTCACCCAAGACTGAATTGCAAATGGCTGGAGTGGCTTAGTGGGTGAAAAAAAGGATGAATTTGGATGATGCACCAATTAGTTACCAGTGGCTGAATTCAATAGAAAGATCCCACCCGTGTCTTTTTTGTTTTTCCATGTGAGATGTTCTAAGTATGATGGGTATTCCCAGACCTAGAACTCATGCTCAGGTTGCAGTATGACTTAAGCTGCTTCTCACTGAGGAAGGACGCCTTTTAAGGCCGACACCAGTTCGGGGTTACTTGTGTTCTCATAGGTGGGATCTGACCTATTAGTTCAGACTGGACTGCTCCTATTAGAACAGGACTATGTATGTTTTGAATATGTCCGGCCTCAATCTGTACAGGCATTTTGGGCTATTTGATCAATTGGTTTGAAACTCAGATTTGTTTCCAGCGGCTGAGAATAATTCAAACATTTCATTCATAAACTTTTTCTTTAATGATGTCTTTCTTGGCTATGATGAAATAAATATACTCTTGAAAACTGGGTAACGTTTCTGCTGGAAGCAGAATTGCTTTATTGGATGTCTATATTTTTAAAGGCATTATTAGTACCTGTGGAGAGTGAAAACATGTTACCCGAGGAAATTGTCTTTATAAAGACAGTGCAGAAAACACGTTCCTTTTAGTACTTGCACCTCGAGGCCTAAACGTCCACAAAGGTACAACGATTCGGAATACCGATTGTCACTTCCAGGCACGCCTTTCAGTCTACCTTAATGAGGTTATAAAGGAAAGGTTTCAAAGACATGTTTTTTCTCTTTCACTAGACGAAAGGGAATAATTGACCCAGTTTGGTATTTAAGCAATTTGTGTTCACTTTTATCATACACTTACGAATTTATCAAATGCAATAACTTGTAAAAGCAAATTTGTACTCAGAATTACGCCCAAGTCTGCAATGCTTTCACAGGCGTGTGCATTTAATATACTCGCTGTTGTTTATTTTCGTTTTCATTTTTAGATTGATATTATATATTTTTTAGAATCTGAATTACTGAAGCATTTTCAACAGAAAATGCCACGTCTACCTTATCTAGATTCAACAAAAGACCAGGAGAATATCACACTCCCTGTGACCCCCAATAGCATCACAGGGTTGATCTCTTGTCCAACCCTTCACCCCTCAGCAGCTTCCTATTGTCTACAGAGGGGCTAAGGTAAGTGCAATGGCTGGAAACTATAGAAAGTAAACAAGATTCTTGGGGCGGCATTAGGAGTGTTCATTCGAAAAGGGCTTGCAATTCCTGTTACTGTCAAGTCCACTGGGAGGTCCTCTGTGCCTCAGGATTGGTTGGCTACTAGCCGAGTCAGGGGTGCCTGAAGGTACCCCTGACTCGGCTAGCTATTAAAGCTCAGAGTTAGTACCACGGAGGCCTGATACAAGGAAGGTGACAGGGAAAGGTCAGGTGGAAGGAGACTTGAAATAATTAGTTTGAAAGTTACTACTATGTCCAGCCCATCTCCAGCTTCCAAGACCTTCTGTATATTACGTGCTAAATAGTCAATTTTTTCCTCAGTGACTGACGTAAACTCATAAACAGCAAGTTCTGCATGTTCAAAATGCACCCTCGCTTATGAATTAAACAGATATGAAAATAAATGTATGCTGTTTGTCCCTCACAGCAGTTTTAAGACCTGTACTTTTTCAGACAATTGCTGCCCTTTTAACACCGCCATCATGAATTAGATTGAGAGCTTGCTTTATTGGATTGCATGTAAAGATAAACGTGTTTTTTAAGCAGTGCGCATATATTATAGAGTACTTGGTGATTTGATGGTGTCAACCATGATCATAGGTTGGATTGGGAGATACATCATCACCTGAAATCCCTCGTAATTTCACATGCTGAACAGAGATCCCTGTGAACTCTTATTGACCGACCAACTGTCAGACATCAAAGAGGTCCCTCAGGACATATACTGGCATCATGGTCTTTCTTGGTGTCCAACCTCATTTATTTGTCACCCTCTGTCTCCAATCCCGAACTCGGAAGCTGAACCTTCCCATCTGTGTTGAAATATTACACCCTTCTTATTTCAACATGCAGCCCTGACTCTCCATTTATAGGCAAACCCACGCTGACTATATCCACAAATTTACCACCTCCTGCAGGCCGAAAGAACATGGAATTTTCATCTATATTTAACCTCGTAAATATATCTGTATAATTAACAGCTGGCTGTGTTTTTTCTAGAAATATTCAACAGATATCACTGTAACCTATGTACATAAAACAGGCAATCAAAGGGCTCAGGCAGCAGACAAAACAAGAGAACTGCATCGATTAACTACAGCCATTTACGTACTTGCATGGTTTTTTCTATGTTGGCTCTTATAAATGCCAGTTTTCAGCATATACCGATTTCAAGTATAACAGTTGTGCAATCTGCCGGCTTGAGAGCAATTAGCGCGTGCTGAAGTAGGGAAACGTTAATGCCTGCAGGAACACATAGGTCATATTTAATCTGCGACGGTATTCTTTTGCCAGGGTATCTCGGCTAATTATCAAATAGTCACAAGATTGCGCATTTTTTTCTTGAACTGTAGATTAAACCCACTTGCTGAATGTACTGGGGATTCCAAACTCATGGTTTTTGCCGCCCTCCCCCTTTTGCCGCCCTAGGCGGCCGCCTAGTCTTGCCTAATGGTAGAAACGGCCCTGCCTTCAGGTTGCAGTTGTGAGGCGGGGCTTGCAGAATGCCCAACAGAGTTTGTTGAGCGGTGCCAATTAAAATAAAGGCCCGGCTCGCCAAACTCTTTTTTTCAATATTTAATGCTTTTATTAAGTAGCGCAGCATGCCACCTGTGCCACGCTGCTTATTAAAAACATAAACAGGCATCAGCAGATGAGAAGGCAACCCCAGCGCACGGGGAAACATGTGCTCTGCTGCTGGTGCCAGCTCACTCCGATGTTACCTTACCGGACAGGTGTCAGAGTTACTATACTAAAAATTCCACGTTTAAAACACTTGCTACACAAATAAACACTGGATACACAAAAAAAATAAAACTGCTAATTCAGCCTTCTACGAGTGCCAGTGCTTTACACGGGCTGAAGCGGTCAAGTACTGAGAAGCTTCACATCTTACATTTGAAAGGGAAATAGTACTGCAGCTGCACCGGAGTACTTCTTCAGGATTTCAGCGGACATGGTGATGGTGTGTTCCCTCTGAGCTGCCGTCCTTGTTTGAAGCAGCTTCCATGACTACCGCAGTGGAATGGACTTGCGCACACCAGGAGGTGAATGCGGAAGCCTGGGTGCGGGCTTCTCGGTCTGTGGATGGTTAAGAAAGTTCCCCTTGGACCCACATTAACCACAAGAGCGGACGGAAACTGTAGATAGGCGGTGCTGCTTCCGGAATAAACGGAAGTGACGCATCGGATCTACAGCCTATTATAAGCCCTCTAAGAAAAGCAGTGCCAGTGTTTACAAATGGCAAGCGGCAGGAGAAGTTCCCCGGCAAAAAGCGGAGTTTCACCCCTGATACAGATTACTTGATGTCTCGGAGAGACAGCGCATGCGCGCTGCCTAGGCGAGACCTAAAAAATTATCCAATTATAATGGAGAAAATCCACGGATAAGTGCTTTGATTTTCCCTGTTGCAGCTAGAATGCCAGTCGTGAAGGGGGAATGTATATATGATTATGGATATCTGATAATCAATGCTAAAATGACAAGTGCTGTATACACATGTCTAAATTTAATTTATTAAGTAGTCCACTAAAGATCCACCAAGTCATTGTTTTTCCAATAATAGGAGGAATGGTATGACAAGTCACTTCTTGTAAAATGCACCAAACAAAAAAAACGCTACATGCAAGCGTAAAAAGGGATGGCCCTGGTCAAAGCTTGCTCAAGCATGAGGTTTCGTCTGTTTGTGTGCGCTTCTCAGGAATTTAATAGACAATTCAGTATTATTTGGCATCATGTGGTTTTGAATTAACTGAAAATTGGTAATAAATAACAAATTTGTCTGATCAGGTAACTCCAAAATATGTCTTGCCAAAGACCCCAAAAATCCTTAAGATGTGCCTGGTGACCGATGATATTTTCAATTTCCGTAGGTTGCTGCTGTTTCTACCATGTCAATGAAGGTTGTGTAAACAAAATACTTTATAATTTTAGCATTCCTCTAATTGTCGGGCCGGTTAATGGGCCACCAGCCATTGAGCAGAACTTTTCGGGGCATGCAGAGTTTCTGGGGTTTTACTACTGATAGATTCAATCCTTATGGACTGAGGCGAGTCCCACTCTGGAGCACTTTATGACACTTTAAGAATGTTATGCAGAATTCCAAAGTTTTATGTCATACTAGAGAGATTATCATGACACCCACACAACATAACAGTAATATCACCATCAGTAGAGGTGTTTGCTCAGTATACAAGTTTCATCAGAATGACATCCTGTGCACAGTGAAATACAGCAATGGGACTGTCAGGATAAGAGGAAGATGAAGAACTAGGCAGAGCACAGAAGAAGGTGTAACATTATATGCTCTGCCATGGGGACCTGGTGTCCATTCAAAATCTCCTCTGGCGGCCAAAGCTTGGAACAACCTTCCCCTGCATTGCTCCAGCAGTTCAGGAAGGGACTCAAGACCTGGCTGTTCCAACAAACAAATCACCACAAAGCAGTGAGCAACTCCTGAGCCCTGAGACCCTCATGGGTGATATGCCACACTTTACAGATCCTGCATTCATTGCTCACTCACATGGACAAAGGAACCATGATCATAGGCTGGATTGGGAGATACATCATCACCTGAAATCCCTCGTAATTTCACATGCTGAACAGAGATCCCTGTGAACTCTTATTGACCGACCAACTGTCAGACATCAAAGAGGTCCCTCAGGACAAATCCTGGCATCATGGTCTTTCTTGGTGTCCAACCTCATTTATTTGTCACCCTCTGTCTCCGATCCCGAACTCTGAAGCTGAACCTTCCCATCTGTGTTGAAATATTACACCCTTGCGAAGCGCAGCCCTTTGAGGTACTGATTCATGTAGGTTGTTGCATAGTTGGGTGGAGATCCCACCACACAGTGATCAACAGGCTCCACCAGATCGGAATCCAAGGAGCAGCCCTGAAGTGGATTGCCTCTTACCTCACAGGAAGAGTGCAGAAAATCATCCTGCCTCCCTACTGCTCGCTCCCTAAGAACATCACCTGCGGGGTACCTCAAGGCTCATCTTTCACTCCAACCCCCTTTAACACATACATGACCCCCTGGCCAACATAGTCAAAAGCCACGGACTCATCTCCTACAACGAAGACACCCAATTCATCCTCCTTCTGGCTAACAAACCAAGAACCATCAAGGACAAGTTCCAAAGTTCCATGAAAGGTGTTGCTGACTGGATGAACAATAACTGTCTCAAACTCAACACTGACAAGACAGAAGTACTCTTCTTCGAAAAGGGCAGGACACACACTGTAACAATGAATGGTGGCCCCCAGGGTTTGGCCCAGCCCCGATACCCATGAACACAACCCGCAACCTCTGCATCATCTTAGACAGCCATGAAGAAGCAAGTCAGCACCATCTCCAGCGCCTGCTTCCTCATGTCCGTATGCTCAGTAAGATTTTCAGACGGTTCCCAACCAACACCAGGCGAACTGTCATGCAGGCTCTCGTCACCAGCAGACTCGACTACTGCAACTCCCTCTACTTAGGAATAACAGCCCAACTCATGAAGAAGCTCTGAACGATCTAGAAGACTGGAGCAAGGCTCATTCTCAACCTCCTCAGACGGACGTACATTACCCCTCACCTCAGGAAGCTCCACTGGCTTCAAGTCATGCCAATACAAGCTACTCACCCACACATACAAGGCATTACACAGCGAAAGACCTGCATACCTCATCCAAGGAGTGACCTTTCACCAGCCCGCCACGAAACTCAGATCCAGATCCTTCGCCCTAGCTGCCACCCGTCGCATCTGCTGGACAAACAGTGGAGGCTGCTTCTTCTCACATCTGGCAGCCAAGACCTGGAATGACCTCCCCCTGCACCTCAGATCCTCACCAACGCTACAGCAACTCAGGAAGGACCTCAAGACATGGATGTCCAGCCGATAGGAGAACAGGCAGAACTATCCGACAGTGCCTCAAGACCCTCACGGGTGAAGTAGCCATGTTCAACAGCCCCTGATTGATTGATTGATTGAGGTGCAGTGCTGACAGTCTGGTGCTTCGCTCGAGGCACTCATATCAACATATCCAATAAGCACATCCTCACAGCACCTGAAGAGGAAGCTGAGGGATGGGAACAGGTGAAGGGGTCCCTAGCAGGGAAGGGGCGAGATGTTAGTGAGGGGTCCTGCTAGCCACATCTTCACAAAGGCCCTGCCATGACCCTAAGCTGGATTCCACATTTTCATGTACCGCAACCTGAGGCTTGTTGTTTGCAATGTATCAGTTTGGTATAATAAAGCTGTTGTGTTAGGTCTCACTGTGTCAGTATCTTTGAGACAATACACCATCTGATGGAGGCATGGCCGTGACAGCTTTGACCAAAGAAGACAAGACATTGGTTCAGCTGATAGTATTCAAAGTGAGCTACCACCAGATGAACTTCTCAGTGATCATTCAGGCTATGGATGCCTTCTGGATGCTGATTGATCAATGACAGTCAGCAGGAGAGGGGAGAGACCGCACAGACTCCCTGACTGCACTTACAGGCCATTACTACAGCATCCAAATTGCACTGCCACCTCCAGATTGCAGGAGTTGAGGGTCTTCCTTCTGCCATTTTCAAACTGCTTTCACACACCTCAGAAGTTTTGCATAAACATGGCTACACCATCCAGCGAACCATGGGACAATTTAAACAGACTTTCCAAAGAAAGTGTCCGTAGAATGGTCATTGCTGTTATACTCCCTGTGGCAGCTCCTGTGTCTTCTGGAAGAAGGAATGTGTCCACAAGAAACACTCTGTCCTTCAGGTTTCACTCTAAAATGCATCTCTCATAACCAGGTTGTGCATTTTCTAGGAATTCTCCAGGACTCTGCGTCTACTTGGCTACATGGCAACATAGGCACCATGGGCATCTGTTTGCCACAGTGATCTAGCACTTTATTAATCGGATGATCTTGGAAGCATGGGTCTTGCTACGCCTCTTCTTAAGCAAGCCTAAGATGGCCACTTCTGAGCTGCCTCACGATTGGCTGATTACTGTCCTGCCAGTACTTGTCAAGCTGCTGGAAAAGCGTTCATTCAAATACTGCAAGCCTTATGGGGCATTAGTTTTGTATTCACTGCTCATTTTTAGGTCAAGCCTATAGCGGCAGCGCGCATGCGCTGCTCGCTTTGCGAGGCATGCAGTATTCAGTATGGCGTGGAAGCTCCATGGAAGCTCCGCCCACTCTCCGCCCATCTTTTTCATTGGCTTAGTTCCTAAATGCTGCCTTCCGATTGGTTTTAGGCTTGTTAGTCCCTCCTCATGACGGCCATATCGTCATTTGTATCCTTCCATGGCTACTGGCCCCTTTACTTCGAGCACTATTTTCATCCCCTGCCTCCCTCCCCTCCCACAGTTCGTGCCTTCTCGGCCCCCCGCCCCCCACCCCGCACTCATGTTTGTGCCTTCTGGCCCACCCGCACTCCCGTTTCCAATGCAATAGGTCTCGCGTAAATGCGAGTCCTATTGCATTGCAAATGCTTGTTTCATTGGGTGGCGTGCCATG
Source organism: Calotriton arnoldi (assembly GCA_963921515.1). Classification (NCBI taxonomy): domain Eukaryota; kingdom Metazoa; phylum Chordata; class Amphibia; order Caudata; family Salamandridae; genus Calotriton; species Calotriton arnoldi. The sequence continues at coordinate 259,723 of CAWUFW010002083.1, read as the reverse complement.
GCTTCTGGCACGCCCCCAAACAACCTGTTGCTTTGTGACATGCCGATGAGGAGCGTTTGCATGGTTCAACCTAGTAACCGCCCCTTTTTAAACAGTAAAGACAGACTAAAGGCAAGCGGTGCCCGAGCCAGGATATAGATGGATGTTAGCCTGGCGTCCATTTTCGAAATCTCTTTAGTACGCACACTGAACATAGTAGTGAAAAATACTAAACAATAAACAAAGAAATAAAACGAAAAAAGTGTGCTTTACAAAATGTGAGTCCAGAATTGCATTCAAAGCATTCACTATGAAAAACAAGTTCTCAATATTGATATAGTTTTCTAGTACTAGAATTGATATTAATTCCGTCCTCAGTTTTCGTTCCCATATAGTAAAAAATGCAAATATATTTTAATTAACAATAGTTTTCGTGTCCTAGCCTTGCGAGCATTGAAATGATTACTCTATTTAGATATGGCCGCCGTATTGCGGGCGTGATGAGATCCTACGTCACGTCTCAACTCTTTTCTATGTCTTGACTCGCTGCGCATGAGACCACTCTGTTGCCCTTGACTCCACCCCTTTCCTCGCCCCGTCTCCTGTCCGAGGAGATGTCATTCCTTATCGGCGGAGCGTTTCGCTCCTACTCCCCGGTCTCGCCCCTTTTCCCCGGTGTGTGATGTTGACCGAAAACCGGAGGACTCCTAGTGGCGGCTGGCGAGAGAGCGCACGGCCGTGGCCGTTGGAGAGGGCACAGTTAGCACACGCGGGGCCGGCAGCGGAGGGAAGTGGCTCGCACACAACGGCGGATCTGACTGCGCAGCCCCGGGTTCAAGCATGGCGGAGCAGGCGGCACTGGAGAGCCGGCCGCAGAAGGGAGCTGCCGCCTCCAACTCCTCGGGCCAGGCCACCTGGGGCAGCTCCTCTTCCGGAGGGGCCCTGGCCGGTAGGCTTTCGCTGCCGGTAGGCTGGCAGTCCTTCCACTCCTTCACCATCCTCTTCTTGGCCTGGCTGGCCGGATTCAGCTCCAGGCTCTTCGCTGTCATACGCTTCAAGAGCATCATCCATGAGTTCGACCCTTGGTGAGTGCGGGGATGGTCTGTCTGATGGAGTGGGGTTTGTGGAGCAAGAGGGAGGGGAGCTTTAAGGCCTCTATTTAGCTTTCCTGATAGAAAACGACCAGCAGAGGTCAGTAAAATACCAGAATCACTTTAGCATTCTCTAGATTCCAGTCCATAGAAATTATCTTCCATGAGCACCCGTAGAAAATAATATTTATTTCAAATCGTGCATTTTCAGTGATATGACCACCGAAGGCCCTGATTTTATATTAAAAACAGAGCTTTGGACTATACCATTTCCCGCTGAAAGGCAATATTTCTCTCCATGTGTTCCCATACCTGGTGTGTCACGCAGTTTGGTGCTTATTTTCCCTCCATGTTTAAAAACAGTAGATGTTTCAGCACACAGGCTAATGTGCTGCATAGCTAAATACATATAAGGTCCCAAAGGCGAGACCGTTTGCATTGCAAATGCTTGTTCTTTCAGGTCACACTGTAGTACAAAAGACGCTTTTGCAATGACGCCTTTTATTCCATAGAACAAGGAGTTGGCTCCAGGTCCATTCGAAGAAAAACGATAGTAGTGTGGTGTGTTTTTACTATTTAGAACGTAATGCCTAATTTAGATGTGTTTTAATTATCTGATTAGGCCTTAAACACTTTGCATTGACTTGACATCGATTCATATTTGCAGAAAAAATGTGCACTTTTTTTTATGTGAAAGTGCCTTTCCACGTGCATCTGTGCTTTACCATTTCAGATCAATAGAAAAATAGAAGTCTGATCATGGACTCTCTATTAATACATTGTATTAATTAATGTGTGTTCCTTTTGAGGAAGCCGTGCTCAGGATCTTCCTACCTTTCTAACTTTTAAGGTCCTTCGCATATTAGCTGACCTGTCTATAATATTTCTGTATTAAAAAAAATGCCATGTCATTTCCTTCATTTCATATGCACACCTCACTCATTAGACATACCTTATAGAATATTTCCAATGTATTTGAATGTTCGTTGGTCTGTGTTTTCTAACATTGATACTCCAACCATGTCAGACAATTGGAACCAACTGAGGGGCAGATTTACAAGCCCCTTGCGCCTTCTTGCGCCGCCATTGCGTCACTTTTTTTGACGCAACGGCGGCGCAAAAAATGCAGCCTATTTACAACCTGACACATCTAGGGAGATGCGTCACGTTGTAAAGCCCTGCATCACATTAAACCTTCGTCAGGTATAATGTATGCAGGGTGGGCGTTCCCACGCAGGAAGGCCTCGTAAAAGTGACGCAGTGAAATCTACAAGATTTCACTGCGCCACTTTTAGGACGCCACTGCGTCAAAACCTTACGCCTGCTTGAAGCAGGCGTAAGGAGTGACGCAGCACAATGAGGATAGGCCTCAAAATGCATTGCTGGAGTTGTGTCGTGCTTGCGACACGACTCCAGCAATGCGTGACTTTTGCGCCAGCAGATGCGTCAGAATTTCTGACGCATCTGTCAATCCTTGCGCCATGGTGTGCCGTATTGTAAATACGGCGCATCCATGGTGGCGCAAGGGTTTCTCAGGGTGGCGCAGGGAAAGTGACGCATCTCTACAGATGCGTCACTTTCTTGTAAATCTGGCCCCAAATGTGTGTGTCGTTTCTGTCTAAAACCCTCCAAAAGATGTCCTTGGGATAAGTGCCAGACTTTCTTGTGCTTTCTATGGAAGTAGACTGTATGTCAGTCCACTTGTTTAACTTTTATATTTGGTTCTGGTGGCTTACTTACTTTGATGTTACCTTATGTTCATCCTCTTGCATTATTTGGGTTTACTTTTGAGAGATTTATTTCTAATTCCCTAAATAGTTTTGAAATTCTGCAATGATCATCGTTTTGAATAAACTTTATGTTTTTAACTTTGTGCCTTGTTTTGTGAAGGTTTTCTTTTTTGGCTTTGAAGTCGGTCTTGCACCAACACTATGGGGTATATTCACAAGAACGTGTGATAACTACCGCAAGAGTAGCGTAACGCAACTTTCAATATCGCAGCCTATCACGGGAAAATAACCCCGTGTCAACGTGGAATTCACAACAAGGCGGTAGCATGCGATAGTCACCAGATAACGCGTCAAATCACAGTGTGAAAATCAACGCCACGCCGAAAAAATGCGAAACGTGAGAAATCATGCGATGAGGCCAATCGTGGTACAGAAATCAGCGAACACCAGCCACAGGCCTGTAAATCCCACGCGTCCGGCGGGAAAAAGCACCATAAAACAAAGAAAAAAAAAAGCCCAAAAACAATTCGAACTGCGTAGCAACATGGATGCACCCGGACCGAGTGCAGAGGACAAGCCGAACACCACAAGCCCTACGGAGGACCATCCAGGAACACCGCGTTCGGGGAAGGGCAAGGACAAAAGGAAGAGGAAGACCGGGTACAGTCCGCAGGAAGACCAGATCATCGTCACGGGGGTGACCGAACACCATCAACAACTGTCCGGGCACCTCCACTGCGGCACTGGCAACCCAAACCGAAATATGGCAGGCCATCGTCACCAACGTCAATGCAGTCGGAGTGTCCAGGAGGTCACTGGAGGAGGTCAAGAGGCGCTGGCATGATCTGAAAAGTCAGACCAAACATAAGCTCGCCGCCAACAGGGAGGCAGCAACGGCGATTGGAGGTGGGAGTCCTGCGACACAGGAGGAGCTGGATGAGCTGGAGCAAATGGTGGCCACAGTCAGCAGTGAGGAGACAGTGGCAGGATTGGGAGGCCTGGACACAGCACGATACGACCTGACCCAACAGCAACAGGGTGAGTAACGACTAGGGACGGGGGGAGATGGGCACAATGGCACACATGTACAATTACGCGTAGCACACAGCACACCCACAATGACCGTGGAACATGTCCCTGATTGCCTTGGCACACTGCAGCACACATAGAAATGCCAAGTAGGCCCCCATCCACAATGTGCACAGAGGGTCCCCCCCCCTATCACCAATATCACAACCGACCCATGCACATGTGCTGAATCCAGCAAAGCAGCGGCTCTGTGACCCACACTGACTATGCAAGTAACACTGCATGTCCGATAGCATGGCAGCTACCCCAAAAAAATGACATGGCCCACGAAGCGACATGGAGGTAGCCAAGTGCGGATCACATCCGTAAAGGAGCAGGTCACACTCCGACGTGTCCACGTGCACCCACAACCCATGCCTTACAATACACGCAGCAGACGAACAATGCACCAGGCCACAAAAGCAGTCCGCGAGCACACATGACCCAAGTCAAAAGCAAATCAGGCCCCGAAAAGCACACAATTCAAAGGCACCCCGCCTCAAAGGGAGAAGGCTACACGAAATCAGAGCTGCAGGGGCAACTCCCCCACAATGCAGCACACACACATAGCAATCACAGAACATCAGCAATGACGGCAATGTGATACAAAGTGCAACACCAGCACCACAGGACAGAGCTCACAACAGGTTCCGCTCGTGCGTAGTAACTGTCCACTCACATCTGGCATTGCCTGACACTGTGATGATAATGTACGGGTACTACCACACATCCGTCATGTAGTCGAAAAACACACTGACTGTCATCAAATAGCCAGCTCCCCCCAAACAGTCACAATGTACATTGGCATGCAGTCTGAATGTAAACATCTGCAAATCATCACCATACATGTGAAACTCTGTTAACCTGCATCTCCCCTTTACATTGCAGAGGGACAAACAACACCCCCTGCAGAGCACACCACACATCCCACCATCGATGATGAAGAGGACAACCTGCACATATGTCAAGACACCCTCCAACGGATGCTAGACAGCCTCTACACCCCACCCCCAGGAGCAGGCCAGGCCAGCTGCCTCGAGGTGACCCCACCACCTGCACAGACCACACAGCAGGAAACACACACCACCCCGGCTGTCTCCCAGGACCCCCCCGACCAATACATGGAATTCCAACGGCGTGTGTTGGGTTGCCAGGTGGAGTTGGCTCATCAGCTGCAGGTGGGTTTCGAGCTCGTGGCAGCCAAACTCGATGCCATACATGGGTGTCTGAGTCCCATCAGGGACCACGTACAGTACCTATCGGACACCCCCTGTACGCACCATGCTCCGCCACAGACCTTGGCTAACCTCGCTGGTGCCATGAGTCTAATACAAGAACTGTCTGGTCAGACAGGCACCAGCCATGACAGCACAGAGTTGACACAGATGCGGAGGGCAATGGAGACCATGGAGCAGATGCAGGCTGGAAGTATGTCTGCCACGTCTGGACACCAGCGAGTAGTGGCTGGGAACAGCAACGCCCTGCAGTACTCCATCTTGCCATTGCTGCCACTGAGCCGTTCCCAGATGACTGCAGCGGGAACATCGACACACACAGCTCCGACCCCTGATGTGTCCGTGGCACACTGTGATGCTGCCCCATCACCTACGCAGTCTGATGTGTCAGGGGCACACATCGATGCAGCCATCACCCCGCCACACACACCGGACACAGAACCCGTATCAGGGGAGTGAGAAAGGGATGGGAACTACTGTGTGAGGAAGGAGGCAGTAGCATCCATCACCACCATATGGCCTGTCCCTGCCTGGTCATGACCTATGCATCATGCCCTGGGAAATACCTCCTACTGACCTCCGGAACACCCTGCGACATTCACCCGGACCCCGACACGGACTGCCATTTCTTCACCGCTGGCCAATCACACAGCAATCCTGCTGCGGACTGCACTCTCCCTCTTCCCAATCACTGTGCAATCCCCAAAGGACTCTGGTTGGCCCACCACTGGGCTTTCATGTGATGTGGGCTTGGATGGCCAGGTACAGCTCCAGCTCCGTCAATCACCTGAATGTGAATAAAACATTCTAAATCAAACAGATGTGTCATCACTATGTTCACTCACGTATGGAAGTATGGCTGGATGTGGGGACGATGATTGCACATGAAGGTACACCCTGGTAACTGACATCTATGCGCATGTCTATCCCTGAGACACATGGCCAATTGGATGACTGTGAAGGTGAGTACTAGCTGTGTCCCCATTGCACATCAACAGCAATCTCACAACACCCCAACGTAGGCACACGTCCATGTGTTACATAGGGCCGTGTGTAGGAGTGACCAAAACGGTGGCAGGCCAGGAGTGGTGTCCCACACCACGTGTGACAGCAGAACTTCACGTCGCATACTGACTTACACACATCTGTGTGGACACATTCTGTTGTGATGTATGACATTGCTCCACATGGTCAGAGGTTGGACACCATACACACATAGCTGGAGTCATGTAAGTGCACATGTCATCCAGCACCTATCCAAAAACAGTGTCTGGCTCACAGAGGTGGAGCTTGCCAAAGGGACACCCCCCCATTGCACATGCGTCAGTCAGTTCCTCCCTGTGTTGGGACGATGCTCATTGTGGCACATGAGTGGACAATCTGAACAACACACCTCACAGTTAGACACCAGTGGAGTGGCATAGGCTTTATTGGCATGTGCGTGTCAGTACGGACGAGGCAACGGCCACAACAGGCAGGGACATGCTTAAGACACTTACACGCAGCATGGGTACATGTCGAGGTTCAGATAATGTTGGGGCTGAAATGGACAACATTCATCACGGATGGCAACGCTCACAGCCCACCTTGCCTTGCTTGATGAGTCATGTGTTGTTTGGCTTCTGCACATTGCCCTGTGTGAGAGGGCATGACTCACTGCACGTGGGGTCTGCATGGTGCTCTGCCTCCGGGGTGTGCCGATTGTCTGCTCTGCCGACAGTGATCAGGTGTGAGGGTCCGACAGGTTCACATGTCATGCTACATTGCCATGTGTGTGCTCTCACCCAGCAGTGTGTCCGAATTGGCAACGTTGCCAGACGACACTGTGTTGCTCCGACCATGGACCTGCGTCACCTTGCACAGGTGTGTGTACACACGCGTTATTCCACGCACATGCAACCAGGGCCCGACCGAAGGCAGACGTGTCCTCTGTTGTGGTGGGATATGTGAGCAATCCCCACGATGCAACAAGTTGTTGGGCCATGTGCTGTGGGTGGCAATTGGATGTGGCTGCAGGAACGTAGTTACTCGTCCATGAATGCCCGTGCAGCTTCATGTGCAATGTGTTCCAATAGTACGTCGTTGTCGTGTTCAAGGAACACCAGGGTGAGACAATCCATTAGGTGGTCCGGGCAGGTGTGCTCAGCCCACGCTGTCTCACCGATCCACAACACAGCCCAATAGGGGAGCGCATCGATGTGGTCACTGCACACGAGAAATTGTACAATCTCCCATGCACAACTACCAATACATACGCAGTATGTCAAGGCATCCCATGCACGGCTGTCTCGGTTACACTCCTGTTCGTGATCCAACAGGGGGCGCCGACACAAGTCATAGTCCAATTCATCAACAGTTGTGACATCCATGGGCCACTCGAATGTGCATGATCGGCAGTGGAACCAGGGCTGGATGCAGGTGACGTGGGCAATGCGGAAGCTGAGCCTGGAACTGATCCGCGCCCAGTAAATGCAGCATACGTGCACGGTACTGTTCCACGTGACGGGGGTTGTGCATGTGCCCGGTATGGCCTGCCATTGCGTTGGTGCGTCTCGTGAACAGGCACTCTTCTGGACTGCAGCAGTTGTGTGGAGGATATGCCACAGCTCTGAGCAATGATTAGTATGTGTGTGCAACGTTGTGGGTAATGGGTTGCTGTTTCCATGAGTGTCAAGGGCATCCCATGCGGGGGTACCACAGGCAGGGGCTTCTGTGTGTGGGCTGTGGATGAGTCGGATGGTTCATTTGCGGAATGCGCGGTGTGGGAGTCGTCCCCATCTGCCATTGCATCTCTATCAGGGTGTTCCAGGCGCGTTCTGGACCAAGGTCAGAGGTGCAGGTGTCCTCCCGCATTCTGCATTGGGACAATGGTGCTTTCATCCCTGATGTTTGTCTGACTACTACTTGCGTTTTCGGAATGTGATCTGGCTTTGGCGCTGAGATTGGGACACGGCCTTGGGCTCATGGTGTACGGATGGCGATGCACACACACATGTTGGCATGTGGAGCCAGGTGCCTGAGTGGCCTTGCGCTGCTTGTGCTATCTCACTTCGTCTCTCTCCCTCGCTCTCTCCCTCTCATTCCTTTGTTGGGCGCATGGCACACCTTCTTCTCTTGGATTTGGTCTTCCAGGCTGTGTGCTACGGATTGTCCAGTGAGGAGCAGCTAGGACTCATCCTAAGGGTTGTTTCTGCTTTTGTTTGTATGGTGTTTTGTGTTGGTGATTGCATTGCTGTATGACTGATTCTCCATTTTCTGGCCACGCATGTATGTTTATTTTCCTGCTTGTGCGACATCAGGCAAAATGTTTATTTTGGGACTCGTGGTGTTGGTGTGCAATTTCTTAGTCCGGGATTGGGGTTGGTCCCGGGGAGGGGGTGTTGCGGGCCTGGGTGTAGTGTCGGTGGGTGTTGTGGCCCTCTTGGGTGTCCGGGCCGCATGATGTGTGGCTCCATGGCATCTGTTGCCCTTCGGATGTGACCCTTTTGTGGTGCTGGCTGCCGTCCGACTTTACACCAGGTCAGAGCAGGTGTAAATTTCCTGGTGCTAACGCGCCTTATCGCCTGTTTTGTGTTTTTATCGCCGATGTGGCTGGTCGTTGAGAATGTTGAGGTCGACTTTTGTCACGGAAGCGCCTACTCTGCATCTCATTAGCGATATTTGCGGGGGTCCTCTGTGGCGATGTTTTTTGCGGCTGCTATCGCGGGTAAACTGGTGCTGTGGGCTGTTAACACCGGCTTGTGAATGGGGGGGTAAATTTATCACGACTTTAGCTGCGTTAAAGTGCCGTTAATTCGGCGATGGCTCCTTGTGAATATGCCCCTATGTATTGGAAAGAATAGGTGGGTCTACAGTACACGGCTAATCCTGTTTGTAGTAAAGAACTAAAATTGGAACAAGCGAAGCGAGGAGCATTTTAAAGGTGCCTCTTAGCCTGGGGTTGGGAATCCTTCACAGGAAGGGGATTGTTTAAGGAGAGGGAAAGGACATAGATATGTTTTGATAAATTACTGCACTGCTACGGTTTTAAATTTGTTCCTAAAACTGAGGGGTGTCTATAGTGATACTCTGTTTCAGGTTTTTTTAATTACCATTTTTCCAAGCGAAAAAATAGAAGTCGCAGTGATCTCATGTGGAACTACGAGACTGTACGATAGAACAAAACATAATTGACTATCTAAGTCTTGTAGAAGAAGTAGGCCCATTACTTAAAATATGGCACAGAGGAAGTGCTAAAATAAAGTGAGACAACAACTGATATACATCACCTGCACTAGACCCCCATCTAGTGGCTCCAAGGTGAACAGCGTGCTAGAGAAGTAAAGCAGAGATTCGTATAAAACACAAGTTATTAAAGTAACGTTACCGATCAGACCACTAAAACTGAAAGCAGAAGGGCTCAAAGAAGGCAATAAAACCCACGCATACGTCACCAGGCCCTGGGTAAACCGAGCTGACAAATCAATCACACTTTATTAAAGAGTTTAAGATTAGACAATATGAGAGTGACAGACACAAACCTCAATGGGGAGGATAGAATTTAGAAACCCAGGGGCAGATTTACAAGCCCCTTGCGACTCTTTTACGCCGCCGTTGTGTCTCTTTTGTGACGCAGCGGCGTTGTAAACAATGCACCACTTTGCGGCACCCTAGATGCGTCACTAGATGTGTTACGTTGTAAAGACCTGCGCTACATTATACCTGGGTCAGGTATAATGTATGCAGAGTGGGCGTTCCGACATAAGAAAGCCTCGTAAAAGTGACGCAGTGAAATCTCACTTCTACGACGCCACTGTGTCAAAACCTTACGCCTGCTTAAAGCAGGTGTAAGGAGTGAACCAGCATAATAGGAATAGGCATTCCTGAGCATTGGTGGAGTTACGTCTTGCTTGCTAATATGCAGAGATGCGTCAGTTCTTGTAAATCTGCCCCCCAAGGTCCAGGCGCTTCCGAGATGTCCAATTAGCATGGATTGACATTTATGGTGGCGGCTGGAACGACAAACAATTGTGGGCACCAGAGTCAGACTAGGACAGAATATTGGCCCCCGCAGCAAATTCAAAGTGGCCCCTATTAGCGAATGAGGTAGCTAAAAAAGTGCAGCTTGCAGTTTGCAGTTGTAAAGACACGTTGCATTGTTTTGTAAGATACAAGAGACTGCATGCATGTTTGCTTGCTGCAGGCCAAGTTTGTATGATTATCCAGAAATCAACTGTGAAAACTGATCCACTAGACCAGGGGCGTAGCTTAGTCACTGAGATCCGGGGGAGGGGGGAGGGGTTGGGGGGTGATTCTCAAATTTCTCAACTAACAAAGAAGTGGGGTGCATGGTGGAGGGGTGAGATGACCAAGGTTTGAGAAAGACTGTTTTCATGAGGTACAGGAGCAGTACTGATGTGCGTTAGGTGGGCCTCTGTCTAGAGTGGTACAGAGGGTGAAACACATTTGGTTGGAGTGTTACAGTGAGTGATCGCTACTGGTTAGACTGTTTGTAAATATTCATAGCATCACCTTTTGGGTGTTTGCTTACCAGTAGTATGCCTGGAAACATATGACTCGTTTAGCTTTCTAAGCCAACTACTGCCAATGTTTGTAAAATCCAAAAAGTAGTACATTTGAACTCATTCAGTACTTTTATGGGTGCAATTTACTACTCTTTTGGTAAACTGGTCACTATTTGAGAACAATTAGAAACATCGACATAGCTACTATCCCTTCCAGCAAGAAACAAGCATTGGAAATGGAATAGGTCTTGCATGTAATACAGGAGGATCTCTTTTAGAACAATGAGGTCTATATTACATAGTTCACAGTTGTGGTAATTGTGATTAAAAGCTTATCAGGAAAGCAGCCAGCTATCCACTCCGTGAGAGTGCCTTATGCTCTAGTGACAGAAGCAAACAACTGTTTCCCCCTCGTACATCTCTGTCAACACAGGGCAAGAGTCTGCTTACACACACAGTATTCCTAAGTTTGGAAACGATTAGGGAGAAGATAAGACTAAGATCAAGAGAGCTATTAAATTAAGTACTGTGAAAACGTGCGTAGAAGGAGCGGAGCTATGTGGTGTCTGGTGATATGCGCTGGGAATAGACAGGTGGCATTGGTATTTTTTTGTTTTGCTTTTTTTCAGTTTTATATTGTAATTGCATTTATATAGCGCTTACTATCCCAAACGAGGCGTCAAAGCGCAATTTCGGAGAGTAGCACGCTACTCCGGAACCCACATAGGATTAGTGGTGCATTAGTGTAGGGAAATATGAAAGTAATTTGAGCAGTGGATATGTCAGTTATTTGGATTGAGAAGGATAGTGAAGGGGTAGAAGAGGTAAAAAGGTTTGTATTTATATAGCGCTTGCTACCCCTGATGAGGTGTTTAAGTACTTTTTCGTCGAGTTGCACGCCACTCTTGAACCCACTTACTAGCAGCAATAAACACTAACTTTCCAATGTTCAACACCAACCGAAATAGAAGAGCACAATTCTGCAAACTTAAGTTGGTTTAAGCAAAAAGCAATTCCCAATGGGAGAAGATAGTTCTACAATAGATCAAAGAATGACAAAAAAAAACAAAATAACCAATAACTCTGATGGACAAACAGCATCCCGGAGTTGCAAAGAGCTTGAATAACATCAGCAGAACCAGCCCTTCCTTCGAAAACTGACAATGCAATCCCCATAGCAAAGGGTCTATCTGAAGGAGCTCTGGCCTCAAGCTCGATAAATTGCATGAAGGCACAGAATAAAAAGTTAACAGCCCACCTTGTCTATTTAAATAAAATAGGAGCCACACCGTGAAGAAATGCTTCATGTTGAGGGGCAGTTAAGAATTCCATTAAAGTGAACAGTTAAATTTTAATCAGCAATACAGACACTATACAATGTGCAAGTATTTAAGAAAAGGCACTGGTTCAACAAATGCGCCTTGTATTAGTCAAGTCAAGTCAGAGGAACTTATTAAGCGCACATATTACCATGGGGTCTCATGGCGCTATTGTAGACTCCGTGAAGACTGATGATCAGATATGCGGGCATTATAGATGGTCAAATAACCAGGTTTTTAGTTCCTTACTGAAAAGCTTATGGTCAGCGATGGAGAGGAGATGTGGTGGAAGCTTATTCCAGAAAGTAGGTGCGAGAAAGGAGAAAGATCTACTGCTGTACCTGGCAGTGCGGATTCTGCGAGGGGTGAGGAGACAATTAGTACTTGACCTGAGCGTCCTACTTGGCTGATACCAGCTAATTTTTTTAGCAAGATAACTTGGCCCGGTTCCATACATGTTCTTATGCACAAGTCAAAGGATTTTGAAGCGGCATCGCTTCTTAATAGGGAGCCAATGAAGTGTCTTCAGACTAGGCACTGATGGGGCTCTCGATGGAAGACTTAATACTAATCTGGCAGCGGTGTTTTGCAAAACTTGAAGCTTGTAGTAGAGCTCCTTGTTTATGGAGGCCAACAGGGAATTTCCATAGTCAATACGACTTATGATAAGTCCCTGGACCAGAGGTTTTCTGGATTCGATGGGGATCCATTAAAAGATTCTGCGTAGTTTACGCAAGATGCCATAACAGATGCCGATTACATGATTTATATGGCTTTTCATTGACTGCTGATTGTCAATCATCACTCCGAGGTTCCGCCCCACAGGTTTGGGAGATGGACACGGGCCCAGATTCTGAGGCCACCAGTCACTAGACCAGTATTCATCCGCCTTACCAAAAAGAATGACCTCTGTCTTACTTCCATTAAGTTGTAAGTGATTGGTACGCATCCAGTTGTCAATATGGGTCATGCAGTTTTTGAAACGGATCCTTGTGTCGGTGGGATCGGGGCTCAGGGTAATAAAAAGCTGGGTGTCATCAGCGTATGACACCACATCAAAACCGTAGGACCTGATCACCCTGGCCAAGGGTGTCACGTACAGGTTGAAAAGCATGGGACTTAAGATGGAGCCTTGAGGGACTCCTATGCTTACAGACCGACTGCAAGAGGCCAGGGTGCCCATTTGTACTGTGGTGGTTCGATTCGTTAGATAATTCCTGAACCAGTCCAAGGCCATACCCCTGACACCTACCTCCCAGAGCCGCTGTTCTAAAATGCTGTGGGAGATGGTGTCAAAGGCGGCCGATAGATCCAACAGTACGAGCATGGCTGACTGCCCGTTGTCCAAGGCCAGTCTAATGTTGTCTACAACCTCCACCAGCGAGGTTTCTGTGCTGTGAGCAGCCCTGAACCCCGACTGTGATGGGTCCAACAGTCCATGACTCTCCAGATGGGTGGTAAGCTGCTTATTGACCAAGGACTCAAGTACCGTTCCAAAATATGGAAGCAGAGAAATTGGACGGTAGTTGCTAGGTACCTTAGGATCAGCAGAGGTTTTTTTTTAGAATTGGCTTAACTCGTGCTACTTTCCATCTAACTGGGACCGTTGCTTGTGCTAATGACATGTTGAATAAGTCCGTGAGATTACCAGTGAGCAAAGGAGCAATAGTTGAAAAGAAGCAGGGTGAAAGCGGGTCCACTGGAGAGCCCAATTTAATCTTAGCCAGAGCGGGTGAGACTTCATCTGAAGTGAACGCAGTGAACTCCAGTAAAAGAGGAAAGGTGGAGTTAAGGTTAGTGTCTGAGTTATTATCAAGATTTTTGGTATAGTAGTGTGGAAAGGACCTATGAATTGTTATAATCTTTTCATCAAAAAAAGTTGACAGCGTGTCTACCCATTCTTGTGAAGATGTATTACCGGGCTGATCGGGAAGAGGAGTAGTAAATTCCTTTAATATTTTGTGAAGCTCCTTGTTGGAATTGGCAGCTTTGTTAATCCTGTTAATAAGATACAACTTTTTGGCATGTCTGATGTTATCTAAGTAGCCTCGATGGATATGTTTATATTTTTGACGATCTTCACTGGTCTTAGTTTTTCTCCATTTACGCTCGGCGTTCCTACTAAACAGTTTTTCAGCTTTCAGTGCTTCTGTGAACCAGGGTGATGCCCTAGGCTTGATCTTGACCCTTGACAGAGGTGCCACGGTGTTCAGGGCCAATGTGATTGCGTCCTCAAAGGCTATTACTGCATGATCAATATTCTCGGTGTGGGATAGAGACGGGGGGTTAAAATGAGCCGAAAAGGTCGCTGAAGTGACTTTACGCCAGGGCCTTCTCCAGGTGGGTTCACTACTAGGATAGTTTTTTGTGGTGCCTATTGGTAAGGAGAATTTTAGCAGATTATGATCAGACCAGAGCAGAGGGAGGGGGGACTCAACTCTAACATTGGTTGTGTTAGTAAACAAAAGATCAAGAGTATGGCCAGCCAGGTGAGTGGGTCCCACCACCATCTGGACTAGTCCCAATGTGTTCAGATTCGTCACCAGTTGACTTGTATCGGAGTCTGATAGCAGTTCCGCATGGTAATTAAATTCTCCAATAAGGAGAAAATTATCAGCAGCTAATACATGTGGGGCAATTATCTTGAGTAAGTGGTTTATAAAGTTAGCTTTCTGGCTAGGAGGTCTGTACACTAGGGCACCTCTCCAAGTTCCTTTAGATTGTGTTTCAATTTTGAAAATGTACATTTCGGACATTTCTGTGGTAGAGGTATCCAATGTGGTTACACAAATACCACACGGGCTGATGCCACACGCTGTACTGTTAGGACATGAACACTAACAAAAAGATAAGTTAGCAGATCAAAAGGTTATTATTCACTTTTTCCAGACAGCGTAAGGGAATGTCAGAACACAGACTGGTTAACCACTAACCTCAGAATCCGGATACAGCGGGAGCGATGAATGATGCTGCGTAACCCTATCCCCACGATGGAATGACCTGCGAGTATACAACTACCACTCAACAGTACACACCATGATAGGGGAAAAGGGAAAAAAGGGACAAAAGAAACAATAACGATGCGACTGCGAAAACGCACGATGGGGAATGGACCCGGAGTTGTAGGCTTCACTCCTGCTGTCCAGCCCCGTGTTCCATTTAACTTTGCCGCACTCATCCTCATGTAAAAACACAAAATCCCAAAATAAAGCAATGAAAGAAATAAGCACTCCTGTATATGAGCCCAACGTGCCTGTACTCTTTTTCTGCAGAGAGACTGTTCCCATGAAATCAAAATTAAATGTACTTAGCTTGGTAGAAGCAGTCCAACATAATGAGAATGTCTCCTCCACTGCAGGGTAATCCAAGGCTTGGAACCGGCTCATGGTCGTGCGTTAGCGATATCCTAATGTCTCAAGGGAGACAAATGGCAAACGGCCCTGAGTCCCAGAATGGCTCGTAGACATGCTCCAGCGCGTTTGCGAGGAGCAGCTGAGGAAGAAGAAAGAAAGAACTGCCCGAGCCTCTCAATGGCTCATGACGCGCTCCAGCGCGTTGGCAATGCCCAAAAATCAGCAGGGAAAGAATGAAACAGTCTCGAGCCTCACTGCGGCTCATAAACGCGCTCCAGTGCGTTGGCAATGCCCAAAAATCAGCAGGGAAAGAATTAGACAGTCTCGAGCCTCACCGCGGCTCGTAAACGCGCTCCAGCGCGTTCAACATGAAGTGTCTGGAGTCTCGCAGCTGAACGCAATTGCGCTCCAGCGCGTCTCCAGAATCCGCACAATGCAGGTCGAAAGGGGAAGACGGCAAGGAGAAGTTGTGGGGCATGAAGTTTCCTGACCCCAGCGTGCAGCAACACACGGGCAGAAATGGGCTATCCAGGAATAACAATTCACGATTGACAAGCACCAGGCTGCCAGTAGGCGGTGCTTAAGCAGTCCCCTTTAGTAGGACATGTGATCCTCTCCCCTGGAGTAATGGGAGATGCAGTCCTACCTCACGCATACACCATTCTTTCAGTTCCACACATTCTGTGCCTAGTATGTGTGTCCCCCACACTATCTACGCCTAAACGTGACAGGGAATTGTGAAAATTGCAAAAAATGAGTGGCAGGCCTTCAGCACTACTAGAAAGCAAGAGCCATGCCTCTGCAATCTGTGGCAATCGCTGAAAAGAAATATGTGGAGCGCACTAAGGGGCAGATTTACAAACCCCTTGCGCCAATTTTGCGTCATTTTTAACATGAGAAAAGTGACGCAAAAGTGGCGTAAGGGGCTTGTAAATCTGCCCCTAAGTACATATGGCAGACCTCTAACTCCGTCTCTGGGGCAAAGCTTTGCAGCTTAACGTATACAATGAAGTGATAGGAGACTGCAGGTTGGGGTGCTCCCGTCAGTATATAAATAAGTCAGCACGTGGCACCTCGAGTGCATCTCAAGTTCAGCATCTCCATTCTGATAGGAGCAGTCCTTGAAATGTGAATATAAAAGTGTAGGGACCCAGCATCCCAGAGTAACTGTCTGTAAATCAGAAGAGCATGTACTCTAGTTAAAAGTTTTGAAACCCTACTACGAAGTACAAGTACTCTCCCTTCCAATTTAAAGAGGTGCATGTACTGAGTACCTGGCCATTTAAAGCACTGGGTGGGAAATAATTCCACACTGACGGCACAAAACTCGAGACTGCTTGTTCAGAGCCAGATATGAGATGTCAGTGCCAAGAAGTTTCAAGAATATAATCTAATTGGCGGTTAAAGGTTTGACTTTAAGCTGGACAGTACAACTACGGGAATCCACTGCACATGGAGGGGTGGACTTTTGATGCCGTAAGAAATGCTGGCGTGCTCTGCAAAAGCCGGAGTCTTCCACACTCATTTATTTCAGTAAACTGCATACAGGTTAAATGTATAAACCAAAAGTGTTAAAAGGCGGCCAAGGACACATGACACAAACTCCTTAAATGTACATGTCAGTACGAGAGTTGCCGCTAAACTGTATCCATTAAAGGCGTAGTAAGTGTACGATTGAAGCAGTAAACAATACACACAAACCTGGTGGGTATAGTTTGGTTTGCGTTATATGCATGATATACAGATATAAGCAATCCGGACTGTGAAGTTAGGGCAAACCATAGTGGCTTTCGTCTGTTTAACTAACGTGTGAGCACTCCAGTATATGCTAGCTAGAAGACTAAGGGGCAGATTTACAAGCGGCGGTGTAAAAATGCAGCCTATTTACAACGTGACGCATCTAGGGAGATGCGTCACGTTGTAAAGCCCTGCGTCACATTATACCTGCGTCAGGTATAATGTATGCAGGGTGGGCGTTCCCACGCAAAAAAGCCTTGTAGAAGTGACGCCGTGAAATCTACAAAATTTCACTGCGCCACTTCTAGGACGCCACTGCGTCAAAACCTTACGCCTGCTTGGAGCAGGCGTAAGGAGTGACGCAGCACAATGAGGATAGGCTTCCCCATGTATTGTTGGAGTTACGTCGTGCTTGCGACACGACTCCAGCAATACGTGACTTTTGCTCCAACTGATGCGCTCTGAATTTCTGATGCATCTGTCAATCCTTGCGCCATGGTGCGCCGTATTCGAAATACGGCGCATCCATGGTGGCACAAGGGTTTTTCAGGGTGGCGCAGGTAAAGTGACACATCTCTACAGATGCGTCACTTTCCATTAAAGGCGTAGTAAGTGTACGATTGAAGCAGTAAACAATACACACAAACCTGGTGGGTATAGTTTGGTTTGCGTTATATGCATGATATACAGATATAAGCAACCCGGACTGTGAAGTTAGGGCAAACCATAGTGGCTTTCGTCTGTTTAACTAACGTGTGAGCACTCAAGTATATGCTAGCTAGAAGACTAAGGGGCAGATTTACAAGCCCCTTGCGTCATTTTTGCGCCGCTGTTGCGTCACTTTTTGTGACGCAGCGGCGGTGTAAAAATGCAGCCTATTTACAACGTGACGCATCTAGGGAGATGCGTCACATTATACGCGTCAGGTATAATGTATGCAGGGTGGGCGTTCCCACGCAAAAAAGCCTTGTAGAAGTGACGCTGTGAACTCTACAAAATTTCACTGCGCCACTTCTAGGACGCCACTGCGTCAAAACCTTACGCCTGCTTGGAGCAGGCGTAAGGAGTGACGCAGCACAATGAGGATAGGCTTCCCCATGTATTGCTGGAGTTGCGTCGTGCTTGCGACATGACTCCAGCAATACGTGACTTTTGCGCCAACTGATGCGTCAGAATTTCTGACGCATCTGTCAATCCTTGCGCCATGGTGCGCCATATTGTAAATACGGCGCATCCATGGTGGCACAAGGGTTTCTCAGGGTGGCGCAGGTAAAGTGACACATCTCTACAGATGCGTCATTTTCTTGTAAATCTGCCCCTAAATGTTTTTTAACTAGAGATAAAACAAGCATTGGCATAGCCAATAGGTCTCGCTTTTGGGACCTTATAAGTATTTAGTCATGCAACAGTTGATGTTGTTGCACCAAGGAGAGGAGGCTTAGTGATGGTGAAGCGGTGAATGCTCCACCTTGGTTGCCAGGTTATAGCATGTGAGCCCTGCACACACAATAAGGCCTGCTTGCAGCACTGATACTGAATGCGCTGATGAAGGATGTTCGGTTGATGTCGGATGAGCCACTGAGCTGCGCACTACTGTGAACCAAAGAACAAATTATTTGGAGGCAATACACTGTATTATCTACCATCGGGTCAAGTCCTCATAAAAATGTCTCACTCTGTAAACCTCAATATCAGTACCAATTTACATTCAAAGGAGTCTTAATATCGTTCACCTGTTACATAGTCTGCAGACCACCGCTGGCGGTCGTCCCCAAGTGCTAGCTAGAAGATGCTCACTCATGGGTGGAAGAAGGCGTAACCTCAGACTACAAAAGCTGAGGGTCTGTCATCCATGCAGCCAGCACCCTAATTGCCCAGATGAGGAATATGGTGACATCAATGGAATGCAAATGTCAACTCATTTTGCCAAGACCATACATTACAACAGTTCACCACAAGAGAAAAATCCAAAATATCACACAAACTGAACGGCCATCAGTTAGCAAATGTAAAATCGTTGAAATTGCAGCCACAAACCTCTTCTGATACAGCATAGCTTGTAAAACAAAAATCAGAAGGACAACTCCCTTGCATTGCTCATTAGAGCAACACCTCTTTTTAAAACATTGAGAAACGCTACAGTGACCCTTCTAGTAAATTATATCTTGACCCCATTGTTCCTGCCAACTGCAGAATAGCCAAATATTAAATGTTTGCCCAGACCTTAGACAAAGAAGTACTTCAACATCTATTAAACCATTTAAAATCCCATCTGATGTCAGACAGCCATAAGTGATGCTTCAGTCAACGACCAGTAGGCTACTTCCTCTAGCAGTAGGCTACTTCCTCTAGTTGAAGTAAAATATCATCAGCTGCAGACTGTTGATGACAAGACACCAAGAATTCTGATTAGCTAAGGATACTTTCAACATTAAGTAATCTACATGTCCAGTGCATTTAAGAAACACTTTAAAAGCGTTACACAGCCATTTAACATCTCTTACTTAACGACACTGGCCCGACTGTGAAGATGTCGGAAATAAATTATGTTACATACCCAGCTTGATATCTTTCTTAAACTACACTGTGGGGCCCTATCTTAACAGCCGGTTAAGCCTTTCAGCAGTTTGTGAACCATGCACAGCATTACGTTAGGCTGCCAACCCCTACCAAGGGTTAATGGAAACAAGCCCACAGTAATATCCTGACAAACTAGCAACTGGATGAGAAACAGCTCACTAACTGCAATGGTGATAATTAAACGATGCACAGAAATGCTAAGGTCTTTTTGTATGCCTCTATCAAAATACTGCCTCAGTTGGCCTTCTCAAAAATCTGTGTTGCAATAGTGGAGGTTTTTTTTGTGAAACAAAATATAGAACAAGCACCTAAACAAGGCAGCTGCATGATAATCAAGGTAGTGTAGGAACCAGATAGCGTGTTATAATCTTTGCTTGACTACATATCTCACTCTTTACCACTTGGCAAAGTAACCACACTCTGGGAGGACAGCATTTGGCTGAGATTATCTCGCAATTCCAAATCAACTCAGAATACACAATAATACTAAAACCCACTGAACGAATACCTGCTTCAAATTAATAACATCCTGCTCGTGAAAGGTTCAAAACAATAAGTTCTTTTAGCAGCCAACAGAAATAAGAACTTGAATATTTGACTTGCCCCAAGTCTTAGGTGAACACAAACACTGTCCACACCAACGGTAAAAACACTGAAATGCTGTGCAAAAAAGGTAGAAATGTCCTCCCACTTCTACAACCGAGTCACCAGTCAGAACTCACAGGAGCACTGGCCCTGTTGCACTTTGAAACATTCAAACTCAGTGTCGCAAAAGTCAAAGAACAACTTGAATAACTCCAAAAGATCCAGAAACGAAGCCTAAGAATGTAAGATCATGTCGCTCCCACACTGCAATTCATTGACTCCCATTGAAGCGGACAATTAAATGCAAAACTATCAGTGACAAAAACAAAGTATGCAGGGATCAGGCTCTGCATCCCCATAAACGTTAGTCCCTATTATAAGCTGGTGTAAGTTTTGAGATCATACAACATCTGGACAGCCAACCCAAGTTCAAGAGAAGTAAACATGCTGTAAAAAAAACACCTTTGGACAGATCTGAACCATCACGATCAGTCATTGCTCACACTGCAACAACTTGAAAACAAGCCTTTTCAAGGAGGTCATTTCCAATTTTCTTTGTTTGAGAAAACACTGCAAAACTCAAAATGGGATGAGATCTGCCACTTATTGCATGCCCCGGACCCAGACGAATTTGGAAACCTGGAGTCAACTGTAACAAACACTTCTGCACTGTTCCAAAGTGTTAGCAAAGCATCATAGAGATGCCCCTTAAACAAGTAAAAGTTAACGGGCACAGACCTCAACAGCAAATGCACCATTCACAGGAGAAACAAGCACAAGCGCGCGCGTCAGCAGAGGGAGGGGCGAAAGGAGGGGGCCAGCGAGATTCCCTTGCGGGAGCGAGCGGCAAGGCGCGATAATTAACATATGGCGCCAGCTGCTCGCTCCCGCAAGTGAATCGCCAGACGTGCACGCGTTGCCATTGGAAGCAATGCAACGCGTGCACGTTTTTGCAGGGAAAGCTGTGCCGATTTCTAAAGGTCTCTCCTAGGCAGCGCATGCGCGCTGCGTAGGCGAGACCTAAAAAAAAATGTGGGGCAGATAGGTGGAGGGAGCACACAGCCGCCCAGAGTTAGAGCCTCCTGGTAACAAGTCAATGTTCTCTAGAATGAGTGGTATGTCAAGTTAGGCCTTGGGGAGAGGCCTGCTCCGCTCTGGTTAACTCAGTCCTGTCCTAGAGGGGGAAGGTAATGAAAAGGAAATCTGAAAATAGCATGCGTCCTGCAGAATGTAAAATGTTTCGTAGCAATCTCTGTACAATTTACTGCACCTACGGTACTTTTGCTGTATCAAACGTTTTCGGAAATTTTCTGCATGAGAATAACGACATAAAACATAGAATGATGTCGAGAATGAGCACAATATAGTCGTAAAAATAGAGGCACAATAAAACTGTGATAAACATATGCGTTTGGAAAGCATGGGTCATAAAATTAGCAACCGATTTAAGATATGTTTCGGTAGAAAAGTGCAATTTAGTATCAAAACGCGTGCGATAAAAGAGCTAAGACAAAAAGTTAAAACCTACTTCTCCTCAATGTACTTCCAAATATTACATTCTTAGAAAGAATTCCAAATATTTTATCATAGCTATATGTACTACAGGTTCCTAATTGCTAGATTGTCAGACAAACATTTTTTGACTGAAATAAATTCGTTTTTTACGGCACTCAAAAATGCATGATGCAAAAGTAAGCAATGCGGTAGTTAAAAGAACCACGTAAAGCAATTTGAGATTCTAACAACATTTAAGGACATCCCGACCTTCGGCGTAGAGTATTTAATACAATTTCCAAAATTCCTCCAATGCATTACAATGAATACATGCATATAACTGAGTGCAACATGCAAATGGTTTGCTTTCTTTGTACTAGACATAGACAACCACCGATGCTCCAATTCTCCGTGCTTGGATTTCCCTTCAGCACGTGTAGGGCGAGTCCACTTCGAAACCGGCCCTGCATCTCTCCACCCCCGGACGTCCAGGTGCGGTACTGCAATATAGCGTGAACACGACCCGAAGGTATTGAAGCGCTTTACATGAGTGCCAGTTTCGTTAAACAAGGACCAAGAGCAGGGGAGGGCCATGTACTGTAAGCAAACTCCAGAATCAAAACTGATGCGGAGCACTGCATTTGAGTTGCCACTTTGTTAAATACAGTGTATTGCGTGTGCCATGATTTCATTGAAATGTACAGAACTTCCGATCGGAATTAATTTTAGTTTCAGGGTCACAGAAAAAGGAGGATAATTTGTTGAAACAAAACCGAACTGAAAATAGCACGTTAAGTGATCAATGCCAAAACTGCTTTCACTTGACACAAGTTCATTGCGCGCACAAACCTGCATGAGGGAGTGCTTGTCTTCATAAGTTGTAATAAGAGATTCCCCAGCTGTACATTAACCGCAGCTATTGACCATTTACATCAACAGTACTGTTGAACTAAGTTTTGTGATGACGGAAGTTCTGTGTTCAGTGCGCGCACAAACATGCACAAGGGAAACGCTGCCTTTGAGCTGGGAGAGCGGAAACAGTGACGACGGAAAGGAACTGCGTGCACGAACCTGCACAAGGAGGAATTTTCTTTTACTAAGTTGCAGCAAGGGACTCCCCCATAGGGCGAGGCTACTGTCACGATGTATAAGGCACTGCGTGTGCCTCTCCCCGCACTCAGGCCTTGCACTCTTTCAGCTCAATAAACACACCCACTCAGTTGCTGCTCTTGATGGGCCGGAAGTCCCGAGCGACCACAGCCCGTTTATTTAAGCTCTCTGGCCACGCCTGGCCAGAGAGTGATACAATGTGTGTGTATGCTTCCGGCCGGGGGCTTGATGGTACCGAGGTCTAATAGACTAGACCGCTACATCCCATCCTAAATCAGTTTTCTAACAAGAACAGATTAACACTTTAACATACAAAATCAGCAAGTCTTTGGTTCGGCCTAGGGTTAGGCCTAAGGTCATATCGATGTTGACGAACGGTCTGGTTACCTCTCGGGCTGACCGCTCCCTGCCCGCTAGCTGAGTCTCTGGGGCTTGTGTCTGTGGCCGGGGTTGAGGCGGCAGGGCTTCGAGTCGGGTCATCAACGAGGCGTAGGCCTCCTTCCTCTCGTGCGGCCTCTCCGCTCATTAATTGATCCGAATGCTGCCTTTCGACGTCTGTCACAGGAACCTTTTTGAACCATGACACATTTCGGGTGATCACTTCTCCGTTCCGCTCAGCGGTGATAGCTGTTCCTCTGACTGTCCGAACAGTCCACAGTCCCGGCTCGTATGGTGTGCGGAATTTTCCTCCGCTGCGACGATTCCTCACTAGGACGGCGCATCCTGGTGCCACTGCTCGGGTTCGTGCTCTCCTCCGCCGGCTGGCCTTCTCGTTTGTTGACGCCCTCTTCGCTTGGGTGTCTAAGGGATTGTAAGGCTCCTGCTCCCAGTTGTCAGCTATCGGGAGGGTGTCACGCCGGGGCCCTGCCAGCATCAACGACCACGGGGATCTCTGGGTTGTGCAGTGAGGGGTGCTCCGGTACTCTCGCAGGAATTTCTGGAGGGCGGCCTCCGGATCTGATTGTTCAGCCACTGCTATGCGTAGGACTTTGTTAACAGTCCGCATGAATCGTTCTACCTCCCCGTTAGCCTGTGGCCATTGAGGAGTGATGCGGTGATGCTTTACTCCTAGCCGGGCTAGGAAATCCTTGAAGTCACTCCCTTGGAACGGGGGACCGTTGTCGGTCTTGACCACCTGTGGTAACCCAAAGAGTGCAAACGTTTTCTCCAGCACCGGCTGTAGGTGGTTGAACGCGGTGGAGGGCAGGACTTCCACGATGGGGTACTTCGTGTAGCTGTCGACCAGGACAGCCGTGACTCGTCCATCCGGAAAGCTCCCGAAGTCGAGGCTCACCCACGACCAGGGAGATGGAGCGGGATCCTCGGTTATCACGGGAGCCGGTGATTCCGGGTTTCCAGTGAGCTGACAGGCTCTGCAGTTTCTCACGACGGTGTCCACCGCTTCTTCCAGATTCGGAAACCACACTTTTTCCCTCATTCTGGACTTCATCCTTCCAGTCCCCTGGTGGCCTTCGTGTGCCAGGACGGTCGCCCGCTCCTGGAGGCTCAGTGGAATGACGATGCGTGCCCCTCTTAGTATTACGCCACTTGCTGCGGCGCTTAGTTCTTCTCGGACTCTCCAGAATTTCCCCAACCGGGCTCGGTCGGACTCATTCCATCCATGGATATCGTGGAGAAAACCTTCCCATGATCCCTTTTGCAGCGCCTCTGCCACCTTTTTCAGGACCAAGTCGGTGGGCGTGTGGGCCTCAATTTCTTCAACGGTGAGGGCCCACGGGCACGCCCATTGAGAGACCATGTTAACGAAGTCCTCCGTTTGCTTCTCTTGGTCGGAACCCTCCTCCGCTGGACTAGCTGGATGGCGCGACAAGAAGTCAGCTGGGTTCTTCGCCCCAGGCCTGTAAACCAGTTCTAATTGATAGTGCTGAAGCTGGATCGCCCACCTCTCGATTCTGGGCGGCGGATGAGGAGCGGTCCCTTTGAACAGTGGGAGCAGCGGCTGATGATCTGTTACTACCCGGAAGGGGTGCCCACTGATGTATAGATGGAAGTGGCTGCACGCCCACTTTATGGCAAGCGCTTCCCGTTCAATCTGGGAGTAACGAGCTTTGGTCACCGTCAGCGCTTTGCTCACAAAAGCTGGCGGGACCCATGTTCCTGGTTCCGTTCCCTGTGTCAGCAGGGCTCCCAGCCCCACAGGACTGGCGACTACTATCAGTTCTGTCGGTCGTGCCGTGTCGAAGTAGGCCATTGTCGTCTTCTCCAGCAGCGCCGACTTCACTTTGCGGAAGGCCTCTTCCTCTTCCTGGTTCCAACGCCAGGCGGTGTCCTTCTTAGTTAGATTTCGTAGGGGTTCTGCGATGGTGGCGAGATTCGGTATAAACCGTCCACAATATGTTGCCAGGCCTAAGAAACTCCGAACTTCTGAGGCAGTCGCGGGTGCAGGGGCGAGCTGAATAGCCTGTGACTTCCGGGGGTCCACCTTCACTCCCTCTTGGCTGAATACATATCCGAAGAACTCTATGGTCTTTTTGAAGAACTGACACTTTTCTTTGTGGAGGGTCACTCCGTGGTCTGCGAGGCGCTGGAGAGTGGCTCGGAGGTGGCGATGGTGATCTTCCATTGTTGCTGAGTGTATTAAGATGTCATCGCTGACGTTGAGGACATCTTGAAGTCCTGACAGAACTTCTCCCACGGCGTTCTGGAAGATCTCCGCGGCTGATGATATCCCGAAATTCAGCCTTTTGTAACGTCGAAGTCCCAGATGCGTTGAAAATGTCGTAATATACCTGCTCTCTTCCGCTAGCTTCAACTGGTGATATCCCGCGTTTAGGTCCAGTTTGGAAAACCAACGGGAGCCGTTGAGGTCGGCCAGGATGTCGTCAACTGTTGGTGTCAGATGCCTCTCTCTCCGTATCGCCTGGTTGGACATTCGCATATCGATGCAGAGTCTGATTTGCCCAGGTTGCTTTGGCTTCTCAGCTATGACCATAGGAGAAACCCAGGGGGTTGGTCCTGTCACTTTTTCTATGACTCCTTGCCGCTCTAGTTTTTGTAGCTCCTGTTCTACCAGCGGTCGTAGGTGAATATGCGCCGATGCCGTAAAGCGATGGGCTTCACCGACATGTCAATGTGTAGCTTCACCGGCGGCCTCTTCATGCTTCCCAGACCCATAAACAGCTGTGGGAATAGCTCAAGAATTTCTTCTGTTTGTAGTGTCTTCACGGCATTCGCGAATGTCACCAGGCCCAGGTCCTCGGTGGTATGGCTGTCTACTAATATGTCGGCCTCCCTGTCGACCACGTGGAACGTCGTCGTGATCTCGTGGTTTTCAGACTTCACTTGGACGGTCATTTTCCCTTTTAGGGGAAGCGGCGTTTGGCTTCCGTACGTGAGGATTTTGACTTTGGACGGTGTGAGTGCTGGTCTCGGGTTCAGCCGCTTGTATTGTTGACACCCCATGACGTTCACGGACGCGCCTGTGTCATTGAGGGCCGTGACGGGTGACCCTGCGACCTCGATGGCGCATGTCGGCTGGGGACGCCGTCTTCGTTTGAGTTCGCTCGCAAAGGATATGAGGTAGCACTCTTCCTCCTCGTCTGTGGATGAGTCTTCGAGACACTTTCTGCGGTGTGTCGGCGTCGTCGGCATCCTTGAAGTTGCGGGCTCTTCTAGTGAGAGGTGTCTCACCGCTTTGGACAGCGGTCTTCGCCCAGGATTCCCTCTGCTCCGCAGCCCTCCTCTGCATGCACTCGCAAAATGATTGGGAATTCCGCACTTCGAGCAGGTCTTGCCCCTTGCCGGGCATTCATCTTGGGGGTGCTCTTCCTTCCCACAGTACCCGCACTGGGGCCGTCGCGAGCTTCTTTTGGGCCATCGTCCTCGCCCGCCGTGAGTTGGTGTTCGAGCGGTATCCACTCGCTCCGTCTTGACTGTCACCGCCTGTTCGGCCGGGGGGGTGAGCGCAGCTTCCATTGCAGTCGCCCTGGCATCCGACAGGTCGTGGGAGCGCGCCAGGATGAGTATATCCTCTAGGGTAATGCGGGGCTGCCGGAGGATGAGGGTCCTCAGGGTCTTGTTGCGGCACCCTTGGATGGCCTGTGCTCTTACTTCTTTGGCCTGGTCATCTTCGGTACACGTGCTGGCCAACTCCCTCAGGCGTGCATGAAATGCGTCCATGGACTCCCCCTCTCTCTGACGGGCTTGTCGAAGTTTAAAACGTTCGTAGTCAGGATTGAGTTGGGGGTCAAAGTGGGCGTTTAGCGCTCTGACCGCGGCCTCATAGTCTGTGGGCGCTCCTGTGTCCGGCAGATGCGCGAATAACTTGTATATTTAGTCCCCCGCGAAATGCAGTAGCAATGACCTTTTAACTGCGCCATCCGTCTCCCTCGTGTCGATAAAGTAGTTATTTAGTCGGCTAATCCACACATTCCACCTAGGTGACGCTGTGGCAGGATTAATCAGCTCACTGAACGGGGGAAGCGCGCTGACTTGGGAGTGCAGGTGCGCTGGTTGGGCTGCAGGGGGTGCTGGCTGCTGGTCTGCTGCTGGGTTGGACATGGCTGGTCTTTACCTCGTGATCCTCTTCACCCCACCCTGGACTTTCCTTCGGTTCGCAACCCAGTGGGGTAATTAGCCTGACCAATGCTTGTTGAGCCTTCACGCAGGGGAGTGGTTGCAACCGGCTGTTTCATGAGCCGGGCATGTACTGCAGCACAGTTGCGGGGGGCGCCTGCGGCGTGCTCCTGAGCTGGTGTGCTCATTGCAGGAGGCTGCTGCGCATGTGCGCACTTCAGGATCCAGCGCGGGCTCGACCGGGACCTCATCGGGAGCGCTCGCGCGCTGTACTTTTGCGGATGGGGCACAGAGCGCCGGTGGCCTCCGGGGGTTCGCGCGTACCTCTGCTCATCAGCTGGTGGCCTCCGTCAGTGTTTTCCGCGCGCTGGCTTGCGGGCCGCGCTCCGCGACTCTGATGCTGCTCCGGCCGGCCGACGGGGCAGGGACGGTGGAGTGCGTGTTGGTGGTGGATGGCGGGACTCTGCTATCCCACCCTCGTCGCCAGTGTCACGATGTATAAGATACTGCGTGTGCCTCTCCCCGCACTCAGGCCTTGCACTCTTTCAGCTCAATAAACACACCCACTCAGTTGCTGCTCGTGGTGGGCCGGAAGTCCCGAGCGACCCCGGCCCATTTATTTAAGCTCTCTGGCCATGCCTGGCCAGAGAGTGATACAATGTGTGTGTATGCTTCCGGCCGGGGGCTTGATGGTACCGAGGTCTAATAGACTAGACCGCTACAGCTACCTCGTCCATGCTCATTTGCCATCTGAGTAAGGCAAACGCTGCGTTTGAGCTGAGAGGTTGGAGGAGGGCGCAAGGAGCGACGACGGAAAGCAACCTTTAAAAGAAAATTCTTAAAAACAACAGATAACCAATGCGAGCGTAGGGAAACTGTGCTTGGCCGGTGCTCCTCAACCTTGACCAGAAGTAAGCTATCGGCTGCCGGAACAAGGAGGCAGCAAAGATGAGGGGCACTGGAGCGAACCAAGGGTAAGTAGCAGGCGGGCGTTTTTGGGATTACAACAGGTCTTGCAGACAGCGCATGCGCACTGAAGCTCGACCTAAAAAGGATATACTCCAGTACTAATGTGCAGAGTGGTGCATGCTGCACATGCAACATTCCTTAACTCTTCTGTCGAATCCATCCCACTGGCTAAAGCTAACTAGACGTTTTCTTTTATTTCCCGGTTACACTGTTCTGCTAGCCCTTTGCTTCTGGGATGATATGTGGATCTCATGTGTTTCATCCCTACACAAATACAAATTCTTCCAATTCTTTAGGTGTCAATTGTGGACCTTTGTTGGTCACAATTTCCTTCAGCTACCCTTGCCTGTTTAAAACTTCTTTCAGATATTAATTCACCTCAGGCCACATTGAATGTAAATCTATTATTATATTAGTATACTTGCAAACATTTCATTAATCACAAAGGGACCAGAGATGCCTATGATAAGCTTGATCTCTCATATATTTTGACTTAGATGTCCTTTAGGGCACCCCCTATATCATGCATGTGCTCATTTGCTTAGGACATGTAAGTCGCTGTTCATTTGTGTTAGAAATGGGGGTCTCTAGTTGGCAGGCGTAGGTACCTTTGTCCAAATAGGGACCCTTGCTTCTAGTCAGGGTAAGGGGGATACACTTCTAAAATAACCCCTGCTCACCCCCTTGGTAGCTTGGCACGAGCAGACAGGCTTATCTCAGAGGCAGTGTATAAAGCATTTGTGAACACATACAGTAATACAGTGAAAACACTACAAATGGACACTACACCAGTTTAGAAAAATAATTCATCTTTATCTAAACAAAAACAAGACCAAACGCCAAAAATCCACAATACAGTACTAAAAATGTGATTCTTAAAAGGTAGAAACAGTTCAGTTCCAAGAAAATGTGAGATGCAACACTTTTACACAAAGTACCTTGGATGCATCGAAAAATGCAAGCAAAAAGGGTCACAGGGAAGGTGATGCTTCGGTTCCTTACACTCAGGGAAGGTTATGCACCGGTTCCCTGCTCCGGGGGAGGTGATGCGTCAGTTCCTTACTGCTGCGCAGGGGAGGTGATGCAGCGGTTCCTTACCGGAGAGGAGGTGATGCGTCGGTTTCTTACTGCGTGGGGAGGTGATGAGTCGGTTTCTTACTGTATACCCCAATGATGCGACAGATTTGGCGCTTCGATGCGATGCGTGACGATCCGGTGTGATGCGTCGGTTCTTCTCGAACTGGGCCTGCATCAGAATCGGTGCAGTGATCTCGGATGTCGGAGATCAGTGCACAGGATTCGTCGCACGGCAGACACTTCAGCTGCGAGCAGGCGCTGCGTCGATTCTTCGGCGGCAGCGATGCATCGGAAATTTTCTCTTGCACCGCTGCGATGCGTTGGAAACAGGCGATGTGTTGATGTTCACAGTTATTGCAGTTTTCAGTCCAAAAACAACCTCCAGAGGCCCAGAACACTGGCAGGCACCTCTCAGCAGGTCAAAACTCTCAGCAGAGGAGTTCACGGGAAACTGGCGGTGAAGTCTTTGTGTCCCTGAGACTTCAGAACAGGAGGCAAGCTCAATTTAAGCCCTTGGACATCTTCCTCAAGCAGGGGATACAGCAAACAGCAAAGTCCTTTCTCTTTCATTGGCAGCAAGTAGCCACTGCAGGCCAACCCCAGACAGCAAACAGCACAGGGGCAGTATTTCTCCTCAGCTTCTCCGGCTCTTCTCCTTGGTAAAGGATCCTCTTGATTCCCAGAAGTGATCTAAAAGTCTGGGGTCTGGGCCCCTCTTTTTAAACAGTAAAATCATTTGTTCTCTGTGGCAGAGAAGCTCTTTGCCCAGCCAAAACCAGTTCTGTCCTCTCTGGTGCAGCTGCCCGGCAGGAGGTGGAGACAGCATTGTGTAAGGCAGACAGGGCCTATTCAGGTGCAAGGGAAATCTCCTCCCACCACTCTAAATGCAGACTGGGCCTATTCAGATGCTAGTGAGAATTCCTCCCCCTATTCTGAATGCAGCCCAGGTCTATTCAGCCCAGCCCTGACTCACCAGACACTCTGGAGCCACTGCACATCCCCATTCCCTCTCACTCCAAAGCCAGACAGTCAATACACATCCTAGCAGAGGCACACTGGAAGGCTAAGCAAGAAAATACCTACTTTCTAAAAGTGGTATTTTCAAACACAGAATGTAAAAATCACCCTCACTAATAGATACATTTTAACATTCTGAGTTCAGGCATACTAAACTTTATTTTTCTACCTTGTTCCCAGGGGTAGTTATGTTTATAAGATGTTATAAGCAAACTCCCCATTCTATACTATAGGAATAGGTAGCCTTGCAATAGTGAAAAAGGAAATTGCCAGTATTTCACTATTAGGACATGCCACACACATCAGTGCATGTCCTACCTTTCACATACACTGCACCCTGCTCACAGGGGTACCTTGGCCTACTTTAGGGGTGACTAACATGTAAGAAAAGGGAAGGTTAGGGATGGTTAAGTGTGTGCACTTGCCATGTCGACATGGCTGTACCAGACTGCACACAGGCTCAGCAATGGCAGGCCTGAGTTACATTTACAGGCTGCTGATGTGGGTGGCGCAATCAGTGCTGCAGGCCCACTAGCAGCATTTGATTTACAGGCCCTGTGCACACACAGTGCACTGTACTAGGGACTGACTAGTAAATCAAATCAGCCAATTATGGAAATACCAATCCATACATACAATTTACAGGGACAGCATATGCACGGTAAGCACTGATCAGCAGTGGTTAAGTGCACAGAGTCATAAAACCAACAAAAACAGGTCAGAAACAGAAGGCCACAAAGCAAATAATCTGGGCATACATAAACCCGCTGTAAAAGCCAGGTCGAAATATTTGAAACTGGTGACTGTTAGACCTGACAGCCTTAGCATGGTCTTCTCCCAAACTTGCCTCCAATGTTGTTGAACTCTTTTTGTTGGTCTTAGGACTCTGAGCACTTTACCCCTGCCAACCAGTGCTAAAGTGCATATGCTCTCTCCTTTATTTATTTTTTTCTGTTTAAAAAGCTTTATTAAGTAAATAACAACTACATAAGAATAGGCCATGAAAATACAAAATATCTGTATTATAATAGAAATGGAAAAAAAACAAGCAATAAAGTTGAAAGCTATTTTCATTTTACAATGACATAGGAGGAAAGGGAGGGAGGAAAGAAAGGGGGATATAATACAACATTATAATTGAAGATCGTGAGAAAATTATAAACCTATTTGAGGAGAAAGCGAGTACTTGAAAGTATCTGAAATGTAATTCAATAGTGAAAAGGAAAAAAGAAATGATGTAGGAAAGAAAGCAGACCATAATGATTTATGGGGGTTGGAAATTCTCAGAACGATTTCGTGACACATGAATTGAAATCTTAGTTAAATAATTGGTTAATGAGGACCAAAATAAATCCCTATTTACAAATGGTTTGACGCAGGAGGCAAAAGCAATATCCAATCTATGATAATGACAAACATTGTTCCACCAGGATTTCACTGAGAGTTTAGTTGAACATTTCCAATTTAGTGAAATTTGATGAAAGGCTAAAGCCAACATCAAGTCAAATAAACCCTTATCATGTAAAGACAATCCCAACGACTCTGATAAACTTCCTGTAAAAAGAATAGTATTTGATAAAGGAGTATGCAGGTTGAAAATGGCTGAGGGTACTTACAAACATTCATCCAAAAGGAGGAGACAGCAGGACAATAAAATAGTAGGTGCATCAAATCAGCCAAAGGAAAATGACAAGGCCTTATTATTAATATGTGTAAAATTAGCTATAGACGAGGGGGTAAAATATAATCTACGGTATAGAAAGAACATGGATTGAGTAGTGGAGGCAGACCTAGAAATCTTCAAAGATCTACCCCATAATTTGTCCCAAAAATTGATGCTCCAATCACAGCCTAGATTCGTCTCCTAGGCAATCTCAATCTTAGATTTAGAAAGGGCTGCATCTGGGGTCCGGAGACATTTATAGATCAAGGATGCTTTAGGAAGCACAGTTAATACTCTGATAAGTGGATCCACTATGGGAGCAAGCTCAATAGAGGGAAGAGAATAAAAGACATCTAGTATTATGCCCATAAGAGTTGAATTTTTTTTCCAGAACAAGCGCGGACAATTAAAAGTATCCTGAAATTTAGGAAAAGAACATGGAGATAACTCATCAAACATGTCCTGAACCCAAACAATCCCCTTAAGTCTCCAGGATTTCCAATAAAGAGGTCTATTATTAATGGTAATGAGATGGTTATACCAAATGGGAGATTGAAGGAAAGCATCCCTAGAAACAATTTCCAATTGACAGTGGGGTTTTAATAATGAACAAGTGTGTTTGAACAACGGAAGAGAGGCAACACTGACATTTGTGGTGCAGGCAAGAACTTCCTTAACCGAAAAGGGTGTAAGTAAGGATCGTTCAACTTTGACCCATAAAGGCGTAAAATAGGAGACTTCAGTAAGAAGCCATTTAGAAGCAAGTCGATGGGAAAAGGCCTTGTGATAGAGTCAAAAATCAGGAAAATTCAGTCCTCCCGTAGATTTAGGTTTACGAAGTTGTGATAGGGATATCCTAGATTTCTTATTGTTCCATAGAAATTTAGAAAGAAGGGAATCCATTTTTTTAAAGTAAACATTCAGGATGTGAATGGGAATCATAGAGAAAATATACAGTAAAATAGGAGTAATCATCATTTTAATAGAATCAAGGCATCCCCACCAAGAGAGAAAAAGAGGATTCCATGAGGAGAGAAGTTTAGAAATACAATCTAGCAGTTCTTTCATATTAATTTTAACTGAATCTAATATGGAATTATTAAACCAAATGCCTAAGTACATGATTTTAGAGCTGTTCCAACGAAACCCTGTGGCTTCAAATTGTTTTTTTAAACAAAATTTGGTGATGGGGAGAATTTCTGTTTTGTCAGAATTGATTTTAGAGCTTGAGACAAGGGAAAAGTCTGAAATTTCTTGCAAAAGAGGAGGTATCGAAGTTCCGGGGTGATATATAAAGTGTAAAATATCCTCTGCATATGCAGATAATTTCAAATGTTGATCACCATAATTAAAAACAGAAATAGACGTATTCTGGCGAATATGAGATAGAAAGTGTTCAAGTGATAAAATAAATAAGAGTGGGGAAAGAGGGCAACCTTGTCGTACACCCCATTGTAAATGAAAAAATCGAGAAAAAGGAAGATTAAGTATGACAGAGGCCCTTGGAGCCGAGTATAATAAAGAGATCAAAGAAATAAGTTTAGGACCAAAACCATGCCACTGAAGGGCTTTAAATAAAAAGGACCAGTTATCTCTATCGAAAGCCTTCTCTGCATCAATAGAGACTCCAGCTAGAGGATAGGAAAGAGTTGGGGCCTTATTCAAAACATTATATAGTAAACGAGAGTTATCAGAAGTTAGTCTGCCTTTAACGAAACCACACTGCTCTAAACCAATTAAATGTGGTGGAAGAGGCTCAAGACGCAATGCGAGCAATTTGGCAAAGATTTTATAGTCTACATTCACTAGGGAAATAAGACGATAGTTTTTACACTGTTTAGGATCGCGACCATCTCTATGGCTTAAACAGATTGTAGCTTCTAAAAAAGTACCCTGTGCCCCACAGGTAGTATGAAAGTAGTGAAAGTGTTGTAGAAGTTTTGGGAGAAGAAGATTAGAGAAGTGTAGATAAAATTCTACTGTGAAACCATCTGGGCCCGGAGTTTTGTTTTTCTTAAGAAGACTTAAAGAATGAGATCGTTCCTGGATGGATAAATCAGCCTCTAGAGGGTCAAAGTCTAGGTTTACATGAGATGGGGGTGGAATATGGCTCAGATAAGCATCGATAGAGGAGGAATGCGAAGAGGATTCTGGAGTATATAAAGATTTATGAAATTTCATAAATTCATTTAATATGTCCTGATCCTTAAAAGGGACTTTTCCATCTGATGAATTAATAGATTCTATCAAAACACGTTCCTTCCAAGATTTAAAATAATTAGCTAGAAGTTTGCTAACCTTATTTCGTCCACCATAGTATTGAGCGCTCGTACGAAGAAGAATAGATGAAGCATTATCTGTGTTTTTTTATTAAAATCTAACTTCGCAAGAACAAGCTCCTGTAAGGCAGAATCAGAAGAAGTATAAAATCGGTGTTCTAAGCATTTGATATTGGCTAACAAAGGGGGATATTCTCAAGAACGTGCGATAATTATCGCCAAAATAGGTTAACGCAATTATTCATCGCGGGAAAATAACGCCGTGTTAACGTCTTATTCTCAACACGGCGGTAATATGCGATAGTTTCCCAATAACGCGTCAAATGTCCGCGATAAACTTACCGGGACGGCGATAAAAATCTGAAGCCGAACGTGAAAAAAGTGGCGATGGGCCCAACCGCGATAAAAAAATCAGCGATAAGCTGCGCCAGGCCTGCAATTCACACACGTCAGGCGGGAAAAATCACTATAAAAGCAGAAAAAACCCCACAAACAAAACCAAAACAACTGCGAAGCACAATGGAGGTAGCCGGAGCAAGTACAGAGGACAACCAGAACCCCACAAGCCCCACGGAGGACAGCCTGGGACCTCGGGGTCAGGGAAGGGCAAGGAGAAGAAGAAGAGGACGACGCGGTTCAGTCCGCCGGAAAACAGGATCCTGATAACGGAGGTGATAGAACACCATCAACAACTGTTCGTCACCTGCACTGTGTCATTGGCAACAAAAAATGCAATATGGCAGTCCATCGTGGACAAGGTGAATGCAGTCGAAGTGTTGTGGAGGACAATGGAAGAGCTCAAGTGGCGCTGGAATGATGTGAAGCGCAAAACCAAGCAGAAACTCGGCAACAACCAGAAGGCAGCAATGCAGACTGGAGGTGGGAGTCCAGCGCCACAGGAGGAGCTGGATGAGATGGAGGAAATGGTGTCCACAGTCATCAGTGGGGAGACAGTGGCAGGAGTTGGGGGACCGGACACTGCTCAACATGACCTGACACAACAGCAACAGGGTGAGTAACGACCAGGGGCTGGGGGGACGGGGGAGATGGGCACAATGTCACACATGCACAATTAAGTATAGCACAGTGCACACCCACAATGACTCTGGATCATGTCCCTGATCATCTTGGCACACTGCAGCACACCTAGAAACAGCAAGTAGGCCCCCGTCGACTATGTGCCCAGAGGGGGCCCTTCCCACACATCACCAATCTCACAACCAACCCATGCACATGTGCCAAACCCAGCGAAGCGGCGTGTCTGTGAGCCACACTGACAATGCAAGTGACACTGCATGACAAATAGCATGGCTGCAGTCAATATATCATGACATGTTGCACTCCACGACACTGAGGTGGCTGAGTGTGGACCACATCTGTAAAGGAGCAGGTCACACTCTGACACATCCACGTGCACAAACAACCCCTGACGTCAACAACACATCTGCGGACAAACCATGCCCCAGAGTCCCAACTCCCACCAAGAGCCCAATTTACCCAAGAATGCAACATCTCAGCACTGTATAAGCACAGGAGTCAAAGGCACACCACCTGAAAGGGATAAGGGGCAGCAAAATCAGGGCTGCAGGGGCGACTCTCCCAAAATGCAGCACACACACATAACATTCTGAGCACATCAACTTTGACAACAATGTGGTACAAACTGCAACACGTACACAACCGAACAGAGGACACAACTGGTACCGCTTGTGTGTAGAAACTGGCCAATCACATTTGGCATAGCAGGGAAATGTGAGATGATAATGTACAAGTACAAACACACATCTGTGATGTTGTCGAAATGTCCACTGTCCCGCATCAAATAGGCAGCTCCTCCCAAACAGTCACAATGTACATTGTCATGCAGTCTGTATGTAAACTTGTACAATGCGTCAACATACATGTGAACACAATGTTAAACTGCATCTCCCCTTCACATTGCAGAGGGAGAATCAACACCTCCTGCAGAGCAGACCGAACATCTCTTCACTGATGACGAAGAGGACCTCCACACCTTCGACACTGACGCCCTCCAAGAGCTCATGGACAGCTTCGGCACCTCACCTCCAGGAGCAGGGCAGCCCAGCTGCATCGAGGAGACCTCACCCCCTGCACAGACCACACAGCAGGAAGCACCCACCACCCCGGCTGTCTCCCAGGACCCCCACGAACAACACATGGCCTTCCAACGCCGTGTGTTAGGGGGCCAGGAGAAGATGGCTAATCAGGTGCGGGTGGGGTTCGACCTCATGGCAGCCAAACTAGATGCCATACGTGGGTGTCTAAGTCCCATCAGGGACCACTTACAGTCCCTAACAGACACCCACAGTCCGCTCCATGCTCTCCAACAATCCATGGCTGACATCGCTGGAGTCCTGACTCTGAGACAAGGACAACTGTCTAGTCAGAGTGGCTCCACCGATGTCAGCCGGGAGTTGGGACACATGCAGAGGATCATGGAGAACAGGGAGCGGATGCAGGCGGAAAGAATGGCTGCCACGGCTGCACACCAGCGAGATGTAGCTGGGATCTTCCATGCCCTGCAGACCCTCATCATGGCATTGCTGCCACAAGGCCTGGCGCCGATGAATTCTGCTGCTGCTTCTACATCCACATCTCCACCCCCTGATGTGTCAGTGACACACAGTGCTGCAGACAATCCACCTCCGGCCACTGATGTGTCACTGCCACACAGTGATGCAGACAAAACAACACCACCCCATGTGAGGCACATGAAACACCAGAGGACGAAGATACAGATGAGTCTGCCTTAGTGGTAAGAAGGAAGCGGTAGCATTCATCTCCGCCATATGGCCTGTTTCTGCTTGGTTCTGCCCTCTGCATCATCACCTTCCACTGTCCCCCGATACACTCTGCGACACTCACCTTGGACCTCGACATGGACTGCCATATTCTGTTTGGTTACCAATGACACAGCAATCAGACTGCGGACTGAACTCTTCCTCTTCCGATGAACTTGTCATTCCCTGAAGGAGTCTGGCTGGCCCTCCACGGGGCAACAATGTAAAGTGGGGTTTGCATGGCCCTGTACTGCTCCAGCTTCAACACTCCACTGAATGTGAATAAAACATTCAAATTCACACAGATGTGTCATGTCTATGATCATTCAAGTATGAAAGTATGGATGAATGTAGGGTCAGTGATTCCCCCTTACGTCCATGTTGCTCATGTTGTGGGACTTGCTGTGCAAAATTGCTGATTGTGGTCCGTGTGGTGCCGTCACTACAACAGAGACACACACATTAGTTACTTTCTTGTCCAGCCCAGAACTGAACCACGCCCAGAGCCCCGGGCTCATTGTTCACACCCCTACGCTGGACAGGCATACGCCAGCCCAGCCCACTCCGCTTACACTTACAGGGGGGACGACAAAGCTACATGTCCCAGGTCTTCCCTGTAGTGATCTGCTGATCACTGGTCTAGTTGTCAGCATGCCACAGCCACTCCCTGAGGACTGGTTTACACCCACACCACACCCATCCATCACAGGCGTCACAGGACATGTGACCCTGCCAATGAAAGGGACCTACCACATCCCATTCCCCACTGCCAGAGGTGACATAATGGCGTCCGCACCACGAGACTCAATCATAAAGGGTCCATGACTTGTGGCGCACTGGGTTAGTGGCACCCGATGCACTGAGGCTGGCACGGGCCTACCGTCATGGGACAATGACTTGCGATGCACAGATTTGGTGGCACCCGATGCACTGCGGCCGGCACGGGCCTACTGCCACGGGACGATGACTTGCGGTGCACAGAGTTGGTGGCACCCGATGCACTGCGGCCAGCACGGACCTACCGCCACTGGACGGTGACTTGCGGTGCACTGTGATTTTAGTCTTTATATTAAAGGGGTTACATTTTCACTACCGGGTTCCCGAACACCTAGCATCGCTAGAGGACTCACCATTCAGGCTGCATTGATCAATGCCCGCTCACTGGTCAAACATGCCCAAGAAATTTACAATCTTCTCTCTGATGAACAATTTGATTTATTTTTTATAACAGAAACGTGGCTTAATGAGTTCTCCATTCCAAGGGGGTACAAGATCTCCAGGGCTGATCGGAAAGTGGGAAGAGGTGGAGGTTTAGCAGTGGTGTTTAGAGATAAATGGACCTTTCGCCATGGCGAGATCACCGGAATTGGAGAAGGAGAGGCTCTCGACTTCTCTATTATTATCTCGCCTCATTTCACGTTGGGTGGCACTGTGGTTTGCAGGCCCCCAGGCCCCACAGGAGCTTTCTTGAAGGCCCTTGATGAAATTATTGTCCCTCGAGCGTTACAATTTTCTAACTTTATACTTCTTGGGGATTTTAACATCTATATGGATTGTGTAGAGGTGAGTGACACTAGGGAGCTATGTGACTTTCTGACCCTTGCCCAACTTACTCAATGGATTAACTCCCCCACGCATCAGGGAGGGCATACCTTAGATCTGGTTTGCTGAAATTTCCCCCTATGCGTAAACGAGCCCCTCCAAGTAACTTGGTCCGATCATTTTTTGATCAAATTCTCATGGAACATTCAGATGCCCCATGTACCAAGTAGGCATGTGCAAGGGAGGCCCTCACATAGAATTGATCCTTCGGCCCTAAGCCTAGCTCTGTTAGATTTTCGTCCTTCTTCTTCCACTAATTTGGGCAGAGCAGTAGAGAACTTTAAGAGCTGGATTTCACAGGCGGTGGAACACCTAGCCCCACCCGGCTCCTCGAAGCCGGTCAGAATCTCTCCTTCCAAGCCTTGGTTTTCAAGTGAGCTCAAAGAGCAAAAAAGATACCGTAAAAAATTGGAACGTAACTGGAGAGTGGCCTATTGCCCCCTTGCCAAGTTAGCACTTAGGAAGGCCCAGAAAGCATACTACGCTTCCATAAGTTTAGCTAAAAGTCAGCACTATGCAGAGTGCATAGCCCAGTACCGTAATAACGCCAAGGAGATTTTTTCAATCGTTGAAAGGTTCGTGACCCCTTGCGCAGAGGATATTTCCCTACCCTCTTCGGCAATATGGTGTGAGAAACGTTCGAATTTCTTCATCGATAAAATTCAGCTGATACAAGCTAGTTTTGCGTCACCTAATTCTGACCAGGATCAGCTATTCCCTCAGAATCTTTCTAGTTTTAGCCAAAGTGCCCGCAGATCGTCCTTCTCCCTGACTGAATTCTCTGATGTCGCCCTTCAAGACACATTGATTATTTTGAAATCATTGAAATCGGGCTCCCCAGCCGATCCCTGTCTGGCTCGGCTGCTGGCCGCTGTGGCAGAAGTGGTTAACCCAGAGGTTAATTCCCTCATTAATATGTCGCTCCAATCCGCTACGGTTCCACCTGAGTGGAAGCAAGCCAAACTCCTCCCTCTGCTTAAAAAGCCTTCTCTAGACCCTGCCAATCCTGCCAACTTTCGCCCCATTTCCCTTCTTCCGGCCGTGTCTAAGGTGTGCGAGAAAGCGGTTTTTAAGCAGCTGGCCAATTTTGTAGGAACTTCTGGATCGCTCCATCCTGCTCAATCAGGGTTTAGAGCTACTTATAGTACGGAGACGGCACTTGTGGAAATATCGGAAGCTATCAGAGAATGTTTGGATGGGGGCGGGAGAGCGGCTCTGATTTTATTAGACCTCTCTGCCGCCTTCGATACGGTGCCACACTCTCTGCTACTAGCCCGCCTCGCTAACATCGGAGTTGCCGGCCTAGCGTGGAACTGGATTAAGTCATTTTTGGAAGATAGATCGCAGCAAGTGTGGCTACCTCCTTTTTCATCTGCCCCACAAAAGGTGACTACTGGAGTACCACAGGGTTCTACATTGAGCCCCCTCCTTTTTAACCTATATGTCACCCCCTTGATCTATCTTGCTAAGGAGCTGGGAGCTAAGATCATCGCTTACGCGGATGATACCCAGCTCCTCTTCACTTGGAAGGACACTGATACATCTCCAACTCAAGCTAAAAACTGTCTAACAGCCGTATTTAAATGGCTGGCATCAGCTCAGTTAAAGTGTAACGAGGATAAGTCTGAGATCCTCTTATATGAATCCTTTCCTCCACAGTTCAGGGAAGATCTCTTGCCGTCAGACTATCCCCTAAGCAGTTCTACGGGACAGGCAGTTAAGAACTTGGGAGTCTGGTTTGAGGAGAATCTTCGGTTCTCTATGCAAATAAAGAAACTGGCAGGTCAGCGTTTTGGCATACTGAAATCCCTTAGGAAGTTCCTACCCTTACTACCTAGGACTGCTAGGGAGATGGTCACTCGTGCTCTGATTCTCAGTCGCCTTGATTATGCCAACGCACTTTATATTGGCCTACCAGGATACCAGCTCAAGAAACTCCAAGTAGTACAAAATGCTGCGGCCAGAGTTCTGATGGGCATCCCGGGCAGGTCTAGTGTAAAACAACATCTGCATGATCTGCACTGGCTTCCAGTGGCTCAAAGAGTCAAATTTAAGGCTCTTCTTTTGGCTCATTCAGCCCTTCATGGATCTGGTCCGCTCTACTTGAGGAAACGGTTTAGTTTCTATTCCCCCCGAAGACATCTGCGTTCTGCCTCACAGTGTCTGGCATCGATCCCCCGCTTTCGGTTTGTTAGAGTTGGAGGAAGCTCTAACTTTTAAAGCGGCCGAAGCTTGGAACTCCCTTCCTTTTGATTTGCGGAGTACTCATGACCCTCGTCTGTTCAGGAAGAGACTAAAAACTTTATTGTTTATCTAATCGGCAGTGACACACAGTTCCCCACAGTTTTCTATTTGGCTCCCGCGCCGGGACACTCATGAGTAGCCATGCGCGTTATAAATTACTGTAACATAACATAACTGAGGTAGGGGCACCTGAAGAGCTGAGCGGGTGTGCAGCCTGCGATGATGATTCGTAGACCTCGATACACAGTCCTGCCAATCAAGATTCGATTTGAATTGAGAGCCCTGCTGGACCGCAGTGTACGCCAACGGCAGCAGTCAGCACACACATGACTCCACGGTGCGGTGCCGCAGGGTGCGCTGGGGGCCTGTGGCGTGGAATCCAGCGATCGGCTGAGGAGGTTGCACCGGCACGTGGTGGGCCCTCTTGGAGACACGCCGGTGGCGGCAGGTGAGCATTGAGGCCTGGGTGCGCAGGGGCGGCCAGTCATCGCTGGGCGGCGGACTGGTCTGGGGACCAGGGCTGGGGTGCAGCAGGCGCACAGGATCGCGCAGGCACCACCGGTCACAGTGGCAGCCTCGTGGCTGGGTGGGGGGTGCCGCCCTGGCAGACACGACCCTGCATGCGATGACGAGATGTGCGCGGGTTGGCTTGGGACGTAGCCACCTTGTCTCCAGTGTAAATCTGGCCATTGAAGGTGGTCGGCCATGTGTGTGTAGGCCTATGGACAGGATATGGCGGACACAGAGACACACGCCGTAGTTACTTTGGTGGCCATCCCGGAACGGAACCACGCCCAGAGCCCTGGGCTATTTATTCACGGCATACGCCGGCCAAGGCCACTCCGCTCAAGCTTACAGGGGGGGACGACAAAGCTACATGTCCAAGGTCTTCCATACTGCCTGGGAAGTTTGCGACGATATTCGTGAACAGGCCCCGGTGGTCCACTTTTGCCTGCACATTGATGGAATTCGTGTGGTTTCTGTTGCGGTTATTGTGTGCAGTGTCAGCAGGGGGCAGAAGTAGTACATGTGTGCAGTCAATTGCCCCCAACACGTGCGGGAAGCCAGCTATGGCGTAGTTCCCTTGCTTGGTCTCCAGCTGTTCCTGCGCAGTGTGGGGGTAGTGAAGGTGCAGGGGTATCAAGCTGATTCAAACCGTGATGCTTACAGGTATGATAAATCCTGCATAATAAGACCGTAACAGAAGTTCGTGTGGTCGTAACCTTCCTTTTCTTTCCTACGAAGGTTACGACCACACGGGCTTCTGTTACGGTCTTTTTATGCAGGATTTATCATACCTGTTAGCATTCTGGTTTGTCCAAGTGCAATACACTGTGCCAGATTACGTTTGTGACTATACGGACGCTTGACCATTGTCACCATTTATCCAACAGGTTTCTGAATACTGACTTCCGCAGCATGTGCAGTTAATTGAATCCACACGTTGCCCTGATGAAGTTCCCCGTTGAGAATGGAACGCGTTGGCTGAGCTTTTTGTATTGTTGATTTATGTATTTGTAATAAAGAACAGTTTTTACACTACTGTTGACTACTGGACTTCATGACCTGGCACACCCCCATTTCAGTAACTTCAATCTTGGATCTGGAGCACAGAGGCGTCAAGCAACGGCTGGCGTTGGGGTTGGTTGTGCAGGAACACTACGAATTGGAACTAGCGTGTGGTGCGGATACAGGGGCCCGCCGTTGCTTTTGTGGACATGCATCCAAGACAGGTGTGAGGAACTTTGATAGGGCTGGCTGTGAGACTCCTCCGACTCTGGCAGTTGTTGGTTGGAAGGTACCAGAGGCCAACAGGTGCAGCACAGCCAGCAGCATTGTCTGTGGAGGGATGTTGGTTCTCTGCTGTGTTGGTACCGTCAGCCTGTGGCCAATGTGGGTCAGGATGCGGAGGATGGTTGTCCTTTTGAGCCTGTAGTGGGCAATGGCATCCTCTGGCGTTGAGTGTCTGAGGCTTGTGCGTTTTAGGAACGTCCACTGTCTTCTTCTGCGCTGCCTAGGTGGTAGTCCGGGGGGGCTGGTCCGGGGGGGGGTCCTGGGGGTGGTGGTGGCGTTGGGTGTTGTGGCCCTCTTGGGTCTCCAAGCTGCATGATCATTGGCTCCATGGCATCTGTTGGTCTTCAGATGTGGCTCTGGGCTGGGCTCCCTTTCTACTGCAGGTTGTCGTCCTGCTTAGCACCAGTAATAGGCAGGTGTTTTAAATCCCTGCTGCTAACGCGCCTTATCGCCTGTTTTTGGATCGCTTCGCTGATCTGGCTGGTCATTGAGAATATCGCGAAGTGGTGTTTTCGTGTGTTTTTGCACGGGAACGCCTACTCTGCATATCATTAGCGTTAGTTGTCGCTCTCATCCGTGGCGATGTTTTTTGCGGCAGCTATCGCTGGAAAACTGGTGATTTCGGCAGTTTGCCCCAGCTTGAGAATAGGGCGAAAAATCTATCGCCACTTTTGCGGCGTTAAAGTGCCGATAAATCGGCGATAAGTCCTTGAGAATATGCCCCACAATGTTTTGTTGATTAATTAAGTGTTTCTTCTTTTTGGAAACAAAGGGCCATATGTAGGTAGCGAAATACCGGTCGGTAACGGCCGAAATTCGGTAAATCTCCCGTTACCGACCGGTATTTAGGCGATTGAGATGTAGGAGGCCAAAAAGAAGGAATCGGTAATTATGAATCGGTAAATACCGATTCATCATTACCGAATTCAAAACTACCCATTCGGAAATCACCGATTCCTTATTTACCGAATCGGTAAATAAGAATTGGTAAAAACAAAAAAAGAGATGTAGGTAAATTCAGTAATACCGAATTACATGAAATTCGGTATTTAAGAGTCGGTAATTAACACTGACTGAAAGCAGGTGGTAATCATCTACAGCGAATATAAGCAATCCCAAAATGCAACAGTGTGATCACTATGGCGGCTTTCTATGTGATTGCAAGGTGGCTACGTCTACAGGCAGCAGGAGTGAGGATCTGGAGAAGGGAGGAGCGCATTTACAGACAGCGCATCACAATCTTCCAACAGACTGAGGCTGAGATCCATGAAAGGTACAGGCTACACCCCCACACCATCCTGGACTTGATAAGGGACTTGCACCCACTCCTGGAGCACCCAACACCAAGGGCGCACACCATACCACCACATGTGCAGGTGCTCTGTAGCCTACATCTACTCGCATCTGGAAGTTACCAGGGGGTGATAGCTGCGGTAGGCGGGGTGTCTCAGAGTTGCCTGTCCCGTTTCTTCAGAAAGTTCCTGGATGCCATGATGCAGAGAATGCACCACTACATTAGCTTCCCAAACACACAGGCGGAACTGCTCAAAACCAAGACAGACTTTTACCAGATGGCGCAGTTCCCGCATGTCATAGGCTGTATTGATGGCACACACATTCCAATCTGCCCACCAGCAGCCACTGAGCATATCTACAGGAACAGAAAGTACACCCACTCCATAAATGTGCAGGTAATCTGCGATGCTGCCAACATAATCACTGACATCGTGGCCAAATTTCCTGGGAGCACCCACGACTCATACATCTTCCAGAACAGTGGGATCTACACACGCCTGGCTGCGGGAGAATTTGGAGAAGGATACCTGCTAGGTAAATCACTGTGACACTCACTCATACTTACTGCAGATGAATGTGTATTGGTGTATGTGACTAATGGCACTCTCTTCCTCACCTAGGCGATAGTGCATATGCCGTGCGGTCATTTATCCTCACTCC
Source organism: Calotriton arnoldi (assembly GCA_963921515.1). NCBI lineage: Eukaryota > Metazoa > Chordata > Amphibia > Caudata > Salamandridae > Calotriton > Calotriton arnoldi. Next base: position 215,000 of record CAWUFW010002083.1, on the reverse strand, counting down.
CTACCTAAACCCATCAACCCTGAGTGAGAGACGATACAATGTGGCACACAAATCAACACGCAACGTTGTGGAGCGCACGTTTGGACTATTGAAAAGCAGGTTCCGCTGCCTCCACAAAAGCGGAGGCGCACTTCAGTACACACCCATCATCTGCTGCAAAATCATTGCAACTTGTGCAATGCTGCACAACCTTGCCACAAAGAAAGGTACAGAAGTGGAATTAACAGATTTTGAGGACAATGATGATGAATTAGCACAGCCAGAGCCCAACGCAGCAGGAGTGCCACCAGCAACAGATGGGAGACAGAGACGGGCAGAGATCACATGGAACTATTTTTAAGTAAGTAAGGAGACATCCAGTTGTTGTATGTAATGACGTAGTTTTAATTTCTGGGCACTACGCCACAACACAAACGGCCAAACTTGGCATTCCAATTTATGACATCCATAGTAGGAAGTCATGGGTTACTTCCCCAATTCTGTCCTGTAAGTGTGGGCTGCATCAGCGTCTGCGGCCACGCACAACAGTACTGGATGCCATTAAGTGACTGTCCTCACTGGCTGTGGAACCAGTGGCAGCCCCATGCCGTCTGCTGCTCCTCCGGGTGTCTGTTACAGGGGGGTAATGCTGCTCCGACTGGTCGTGTCCTCGCTGTCCCCAACTTCCACAGCACCAGTAGTGGCAGACTGACTTGTCAGCAGCACCTCAAGAGCAGTGGTCACCTTTACCAGCCCCCTAGTGACATCAGTGCTGCAGTGCGCCAGGCCCTCCTGCATGGCCACGGAGCGCCTGCAGAGCAGAGAAGTGGCAGTTGCTAGGCGGTTCACTGCCCTTGTATGGTGCTCCATTTTCTGCCTCTCCCTGCGCCGTGTAACTCTGTCCTCATCCATTTTGCTGCACAGCAGCATCACAGACTGGGACATGTCCCGCATGCCTGCAGCCATCTCCTTCATGCCCTCAGCCATTGAGCCTATGCCCTTGTCAATGTTGGTCATGTTGTCATTGAGGCGCCTCATTTGTCGCTGGACTGACTGTATTGCCTTTCCTTGTAGGCGCTGCACCTTCACCATGCTTGCCTCCAGCCCTCCGAAGACACCATGGCTCTCACCCTGTGGAGGTGGACTGCTCACACGAGCCCTGCGGCGGCGTCTGGCACCTGTGTGTGCTCCCTCAGTGGTGGACAGCAAACCAGCATTGCTACCATCCACTGGCACAGTGGATGTTCCCCCCCCCCTCGAGTCTTCTGAGGAGGACTCAAACTCCAGCAGTCTGGCAACAGCACGCCTCCTAGGTCTCAGCACTGCAGGTGGTGTTGATGCTGGTGAGGCTAGCAGTAGTGGCGAGGCTAGCTGTGGTGGTGAGGCTAGCAGTAGTGGCGAGGCTAGCTGTGGTGGTGAGGCTGACTGTGGTGGTGTTGTGTGCCCTGCACTCGTACTGGCCTTCTCAGTGATGTCCTTCCGGGGTGCCCTCTCTCCCTTGTCCTGAGCAGTCCTGCGCGATGTCTCACCTGTGGACAGAAATTGTACATTAGCTCAGTGTACCTGCAGCCCTGCATAGCAAGAATAAATATACATTTCTGCCACACTATCTCATTGTCTTCTGCCTGCTTATCGCTGATGTGTGTCACATGCCTTGTTGTTCAGTGCGATTCCTGTCATGATAGGGGTTTCACTGACTACATCTCCCATAATGCATTGCTGGTTTGCACAAAAATCGGTTCTGGAGTGGGATTCACAGAGCCCAATTGGGGATTTGGGATAGGGGAAGGGGGGGCACAATGCTGTGCATGCTTCTTACCTTGTTTAGAAGCAGCCCTGGCAGAGCTGTCTGCATCCCCGATCCCACAGACACTTTCTGGCTCTATCGTGGACTCCACGAGCCGCTCAAGTTCAGTCAGGGCAGGTGCCCTGTTCCTTCCTCCTCCTGTCAGCCTGGCTTGTTTCTTGAGATCAGCCATCTTCTTCTTGGTGATGCTCCTGATGTCATACCACCGCTTCTTGAGCACATCAATGTCCCGGGGGTCACTCCAATGGCATTCACCTGAGACTGGATTTCAAGCCAGATGTTCCTTTTCACTGACTCTGCAACTTGCAGGGACTGCTTTCCAAACAGCTTTGCGTGCTGCTTCACTACCTCCTCCACAAGGACCTGCAGTTCCCTCTGACTGAATTTCAGTTTCCTCTTCCTTTCCCCTCCTTCTCTTTCTGTGTCCTGGCTGGCCATTGTGCAAGATTTGCAGGCGAGGTTCAGACAGTGGCTCTGTTGCTCTCCTCTGCACTCCCAGCCTCTCCAGAAGGTTCTGATTGTGTGCACCTGCCTGGGTGTGGCCACTTCCTGGTTGGGAGGGGTGGTGGTTGCACAGGATTGGCTGATTCCTCAATTGCTGTTTTTTTGAATTACCGATTCGGTATTTACCGATCGGTATTGTGGATTCGGTAAATATTTACCGATTTTTACCGATTCGGTATTATTTACCGAATTTTTACGTACATCGGGAATACCGATTCATAAATACCGATTCGGTAAAATTCGGTAATTAGGAATCGGTATTTCCAGATTACCTACATATGGCCCAAAGTCTACAATAAAGCCACTTGCAGTAGCTTTAAAAGTGTCCCATAGCAATGAAGGAGAAATATCTGGACCCTCATTTAGAGAAAAGAATTCCTCTGTAAAGGAAATGAAAGAGGAAGAAAAAAGGGGATCTTGCCAAAAGGAATTATTAAATTTCCATCTAGAGGATTTGGGGTGTGAGCGGAGCAAGTCAAAATCAGCGACAACTGGGGCATGGTAAGAGATAACAATAGGTTCAATTGGAGAGGAAATGAGGTCCTGTGTCAAGGCAGAAGAAAGGAAATTGTAGTCCAATCAGGTCAGCGAGCCATGTAGGGGAGAGAAAAAAGAAAATTGAGTAGTGTCAGGGTTACAGAGTCTCCAGGCAGCTACAAGGTGTGTCAGAGAAATTGTACTTTGAAATTGTTTGTGGGTCCTGTGAGGAATAACACGAACTTGGGATTGTCGATCAATGAAAGGGTCAATAACTTGGTTGCAATTACCTCCCAGAATAAAATATTCCTCTTGTTGAATGCACTTATTTGTAATATTAGGCCAAAAGGAATAATCCGGCTGAGTTGGGCCATAAATATTAAACACTGTAAGAGAAATATTGTTAATGAGCAACTTAACTAATAACCATCTGCCTTCCTGAGATATAACAGAACATTTCAAACGTTTATGGACTAGAATAATAACCCCATTTTTCTTAGTGGTCGTAGGAGACACTAAGACTAAACCCACCCACTGTCGTTTGAGTTTCAAAGCTTCTGACTCAGTCAATAAAACTAAGTCAGGATTATATGAGACTAAATGGGATAGTATTCTCTGCCTCTTTATAGGATTAATAAAACCATTCACATTCCATGAAACAACTCTGAATGTAAAGAAAGTACATTTGGTATAAGACCACACGATCAACATTGATGTAGAAAGAGAAAAAGAACATTAAGAAAAGGAATGTATAGAATGAGATATGCAGTAAGATCAATAAGGAAAAAGAAAAGGAAAAAGAGGAGGGGAAAAAGAGCGGGAGCAAGTAAGACAGTAAGAAGAGACAGTACATGTCATACAAAAAATGACGACTGCAATACATACCTGCAAGGGAAAACAAAAGAATAACTAGGACTGGCAACAGACAACATAGACGGCACATCAAACAGGGGAGACGAGCCATGTCGGGAGATCAAAAAGGAGCAGGGGCATGGATATAGGTATGTAGGAAGCCCGGATGATCTATAATAATGATAAGAACAGGGGATACAAAATGGGTGACTATAGACTGATACTAGCACGAAGATATAACCTGTAAAGGAAATAATCAATGAGGTTAGAGTGAACGATATATGTAACTTTCAAAAGACGGAGAGACTTTCACATAAGAGTCAAGTCAGATTTATGTTATGGAAGGAGGACCAGCTGTATCCGTGGATGCTGTGGAGTGTTAGTGAAGAAACTTTCGAAGTTCGGCAGGGTCTTCAAAAGTAGAGGTGTTGTTCTGAAAAGTTACTTTGAACAAACATGGATGAAATAAGCCATATCGGGCGCCATGGCACGTAAAGCGGTCTGAGATCCAGAAAATCCTTCCGGTGTCTAGCTGTTACCGTGGAGACATCCTGGGATATGAACACTTTTGATCCTGACCACATTAATTGTTTGTTTAGTTTGGCCGCATTCAAGACTTGCAAAAGGTCCATGTATTTCCAAAAAAGAAGGATCATGCCACGAGGTCTTGAGAGAGCAACTGTGGAAGAGAGGCGAGGACCTAGCCTATGGGCATGCTGAAACTTCAAAGAAATCATAGCAGGGAGGTCCAAGAGCTTCGGAAGAAAGGAGGTGAAAAAGGTCACTGGGTCATCCCCCTTGATGCCCTAAGGAAGACCATACAAACGAAGGTTATTGCGCCTATTTCTGTTTTCTAGATCTTCAGCAGATTTCTTCAAGTGAAGCACCTTCCTCTCCAGAGAAGACATTTTTGTAGAAGTTTCTCGAAGGTCACTGACATGTTGTTCGACCGTGGATAACCTGGAGTCGAGAGTAGACCATTTAGTGTCCAAAACCTGCAGGCGTGTATTAGTTTCCTCAATAAATGGGCGCAATGCGCGTATTTCCTCTAAAACAGTGTCTAGAGAAACAGGCGAAGCAGGTTTTGGCGGAGAAGAAGGATCTTGTTTAAGTCTTTTGTTGGAAGAGGAGGGAAAATTTAATTTTGAAGGCACAATGGACGAAGTTACTGCCCTGGAGGAGGTAGAGTGTGCCATATTGACAGGGTTATGCAAATCCTCCATAGGGAGCAGAAGGGAGGATGAGTGTGTCACAGGCAGGGCAGTAGTAGACTTTTTACTAGAGTGTAACAAATGTTTAGATCAGCCCATGAAATAAAGAGGAAGGTTCAATCAAACCAGCGTGAAAAAATAAATAAATTCTCCCTTTAATGAAAAAATAGAAAAGACTAGTGGCATGAAATATCCCTTGAGAATATCTGGAGTAAGACACAATATGTTGAAACCGCAAGTCTTAAAAGGCAATATGAAGAGACAGTACCTTGTACATGAAATAAAGCTGAGAAGAGTTGTCCCAGTCAGGAAAAAGGACAAAATGGCGGCCAGAAGGCATGAAAAAATGTCCCACGACGTATTGCATGGTCCGAGATAGGAAGAAGTCAATGGAAGGTAGAATCATGCTCAGGGGACGTTCCGCAACATAGAACTCTCAATGAGAGCTAAAACATGGCACTCATACCGCCAAAATCCATTCGAATCTCTGGATGTAGCGCTGAGTTACGAGCTCAGGAGGCCATATTGAAAGGCGCCGCGCGTGCGTCCCCCTGCTCTCTCCTTTAAACATGGTAACATTGGTTCATACACAATTGACCTATTTAATTTACTTGTGAGTCCCATTTACAGTGCACTACATGTGCCCAGAGCCTGTAAATTAAATGCTACTAGTGGGCCTTCAGCACTGATTGTGCCACCCACACAAGTAGCACTTTGAAACATGTCTCATTCCTGCACTGTAGAGCAAGTGGGTGCAGTTTGCCATGTCGACTTGGCATTTAATACCCTTGTCGAGCCTTGAACTCCCATTTTATTACATATAAGTCACTCCAAGGTAGGCCCTTGGTAGCCCACAGGGCAGGGTGCAGTGCAATTAAAAGGTAGGACATGTACTTTTAAGTTTTACTCCATTAACTCCCAAATTCGTTTTTCACTACTTAGAGGCAGTGGTGTAGCAGGGGGGGGCGGTCTGCCCCAGGCGGCATGAGTTTTGGGGCAGTGGCCTCCCCCCATGTTCTTACCTGTGGGCGTTGCGGGCGGCAAATGCAGGAATGGCCAGCACCCCCGCTCTTACATGCAGCCTTCGCGGGGTGGCAAACGCAGGGACCACCCATCCAAAGGTCCAAAGGTCTAGCTATGCCGCTGCTTCAAGGCATACTCTTCTCATATGTTAACACTTATAAGTTGTAATTCCTGATTGAGAGGAAGTAGGTCATTCTTGTTTCTTATCATTGAAATGGTAGTGATAAATTCTCCTTACTGAAAAAGTTGAATTTATCACTACTCTTTTAAAAATGCCACATTTAGAATGATTATTATTAGAGAATGCACTCCTTCCCTTATGTAAACTCGTTCTTCAAATTTTTTGTCGTCCATTAATGCGTGCGAAACAGGTGCTGTGTACCGTCCCAAGGCACAGCCTATATAATCGAAGTATCCTGGGGCACTTGATCGCGCCCCACCTGCCGCACTGCGGCAGGTGGGGCGCGATCAAGTGCCCCAGGATACTTCGAACATTTAGAATGATGGCATTTTTTCTGCTTAAGCCCAATGAGCCTGCAGCCTGTCTCCAATACACATCTGGGGTGGGTGACAGCTGGGCGTTGTTAACTCTCTAGACAGTCACACACAAATGGGAGCTTAGATGTGACTGAGAAGCCATCTACACCCTGATGGGCTATCCTAGGCAGGATGAGAGGGCGGAGCTGCAACTTACACCTGAATAGGCTGTGTCCTGCCCCCACACAAAGGGCTGCATACCCCCCCTAGTTAGTCTGGAGCCAGAGCTGGGAGGGAGGACCTCTGTGCACTTCAAAGTCCTTCTTTGAAGTCACCTCCACATCAGAGGTACAACTGGGTATAAGTACTGGATCTCTGTCTCCACCAAATCAGACTCTACTGGACCTGTGAAAAACTCTGCCAGGAGGAAGGACTGTCATGTAGTACCTATATTACCCATACAGGATCTGCGCATTCGGATAACATAAACTGTAGGATTGGTGGCAGACTGGCTCTGAGCACCCCCATCGAGAATGTTAGCCTTTCTGTTTTAGCTAGCTTACAGTGCCACTAGAATCTCCTCTTATCGGGGAGAGAATAGTTTCTGGCAACCTCAGAACATGACAACCCTGATCCCCCAGGATCGCGGAAACAATATACTGCTTTTTGCTCAGTCACTCGTGCTCACTTTCGGTTTCAGAGAGTTACACAGAAGAAACAGTCGGGCGTGTTACAATAAGAATTTATTGCACAGTTGTTCTTCTAGTGTAAAATAGATGTGCTGCAACAACCGTTAGACAGTAGCAGATATATATGATTAGCAGTACAGTGAAAATAAAAGGAAAGTACAGTTCTACCATCTTGCAATAATCATGAATACATACATGAATATAAAATGCCTGATAAGAATGCGCGTACTCCTATGATGCCTATCTAGATGTACCTAAGTGTACCTAGCATGTGAGTATGTGTGAAGCCAAGAATCCCTCTAGGATTTAGTCTAACCCCATTATCTGAAGTGAGAGAGTGTGGGACCCCGTCCTGGTCTTGAGTTGGATACCCCGCGAGGGATGTGTTAGACCACTGTCAGCTGGAGCGTCTGCATGCAGGAGCTTCAGCGTCTCTGGTCAGTGTGTCGGCCTGGAAGTCTCAGTCTCCTCTCCCAACCCTAGCAAGATGTGCTGTATTTATACAAAAAGTCTCTAGGGTTTCTTTGTCCCTTGTTTCTTGTATTAGCCATTGTTGGATTTGAGGATGACGTATGGGATGAACCTTGTACGTAGATATTATGCAGGTGGTGTAGCCTCTGCATGGTTTCCAAGAACCCTCATGAATATTTATTCATACTGTATGAGTCTATTGATGGAGTTATAGGATACTATCGTTCAGGGAAAACCCTCCTTCTGTGCCCGGGATTAGAATTAGGTAAAGGTTCAATCCTAAAGGCTCGTTACTGTGTAGTATAAGGGAGATAATGTTGGTGAAGGTGTATGATATTACTCGGGCCTATATTAGGGTACCTATATGAATCATAACAGGACTGATGTGCTGCTACAAGGACTGCCACTCTGCTATACTGCTGCTCTGTAAGAACTGCTTTTCTGCTGCTGTGCTGCCCTGCTGCCTACTACCAGTGGCGGCTGGTGACATTTGAAAGTGATGGGGCGTAATTACTGCACTGTGGCGAGCGAGCGTAGCGAGCGAGCCCGAACCACCTACAGCGGTGAAAATTTTGAAATAAAGAGAGAGTGGGCAAATGGTGCATTCTCAAGGAAATTTGAGAAAGAGGTGGCTTGGCAAACACATCTCTGGGAGTAGCCAGACAAGTCTCTTTGCACTTGCACAGATACATCACTCTCCCTGCATTCACATAGGCACACAACTCACCCTGCACTCATAGACCCATTGCTCACCCTTCCCTGACACATCACTAAGCATGCATTCACCTATCCACATCACTCACCCTGGACTCACACAGGCACACTGCTCAATCTGCACTCACACAGACATCACTCACCCTTCGCTGCACTGCAGTCAATAGGTTTAATTTATTACAGCCTGTCTAGGCCTGACATTGCCTGGTAACAGACTACAGTAGAACCCCCATGCTTCAGCAATGCCCAGGAAAGCCCATGGAACATAACACCCTACAACACGACTTAAAATCACAACAAGTCCCCACTGCCCACCTCCACGTTTTCTCCATGGCCACCAAATGATCTACCTTAATGACCACAATCACATGCATATTGTGAATGGAAGTGGCATCCAGATGTTTGCATTCTCATATATATTTGATCCAGACTCAAGCATGACATTTAAGATTCTCATTCATTCATTCAATGTGTAGGCGCTGTTTAAATTGAGTTCATAAAGTCTGAACTGCTAGTGTTGGGTGACAAACACAATGTATTGTTCACACGCCATCACTGCTGCAAACGGCTTGGATACATAACTTATGACAGGGGTGCAGAATAAAAGAGCTATAAATGACTTGGATGCATCGCATATGACAGAAATGCACAATACTTTACTAGAAAGCGCTGTGAATGACTTGGATACAAAAGTTATGCACGGGGTGCAGAATCAAAGCGCTGTAAGTATCTTGAATGCATAGCATACAACAGGGTTGCTGAATACTTTAAGGGCAAAGAATGCTTCGTACGTGGTTTGAATGCACAGAATATAACTGGGATGCATAAAACATTACTGCGAATGACTTATGAACATTTAAATCATCAAATGCTGTAACATGCTTTCATTCTATAAATATTTTTATAATTCTTATCAAAAATACACTAGAGAGGAGAAATACAATGTCACTTAAAGGCCTGGGTAAATGACTTACTAATTATCGAGCACGCATCAAGAATCAGCCCCTTGTAATACACAGTCCCTCATTTATTTACCACATCCTCTGTCATAAAAAAACCTCATTTACATTTCTGCTGCTCAACGGTGTATCACTGCTTACTATATTATGAAGGACTTCCCTCGCCATTGGGCCGCCTTGACAGCTTGAGTGAATTGTCAGCATTGATTTGGCTGGGGTCCTGCCATAAGTGGTGTCTTGATGCTGGTTTGTGGATTGGTCATATATGGACCATAAATCGAGGGCATGATAGGTCTCTCAAGCCTGCATTACTTTTGGGCATTTCTCCGGCATTTGTTAGCTGCTACAATCGAGAAAAGGCCAGCCAATCTTTCCGTTAAACGCACGCGCACCTCCTTTCCCAGCATCCCCTAACTGCGATACATTTTAATTAGTTGCCTTAGTTGCCTGTTCCGATGGCGCCAAATTAGATCTGCTGCAGAGCAGCACCGTGGATTTTTTCAATTTATATTCTGTTAGCGAGCACGCTGCATAGATAGGGCAAGTGCACTTTTATTAGAACTTGAAGTCTGGTGCCTTTAAAATTAATAAGTGACAAAGATCACTGGCACCACAGTTCTACTTTGCTTCCCCATTAGCCATTTAAGGTGACAGCTGCTGCTGCAGTGCACATAAAGAGAGGCATTCCTGAAGGGGTGATGGGGCTGTGCTGTCATACCACTGGGCTGCATAAAGCATTATCAAGCCACGGCTGTGCTCGGGCCCATTGCAGTCTCCCAGGCTCCTATCAGTAGCCTCATTATCTGCATCGCAGAGTGTCTGCGAAGAACACTGCCAGGCTTCACAGCTCTGCAGCTCATTTGAGGAGCGGAAATCAAATTAAATGTCCCGGGAGACAGAGCAGCCACATTGTCACGGCGCCGGAGCAATATAACAAAAGCATGTTGACTGCTGTAGAGCCTGGGGTCTGGCTTGGCTCTCAGAGCCCGGCGCACACGAGCCGAGCCATGATACTGGTTGATATAAATTGTGCAACAAACATCATGTAAAAATAATATAAAATCTCTTCAAAATTAAATGTTTTTTAACATTGGGAAGCAGCACACACAGTGGGCCTCCACTATTTACGGCAGCCCCTACTTCCGACTAAACCCTGTTGATTATCTATGAACTGCTGGGAGTTTCACGCGCCCCTCACCACACCCTGCAGAGGCCCCCCCATCATGTTGTCTCACACCGCTGAGCATTTCACCGCAGCACACCAGTTTATAGCGCTGTTAACAGGGATAGTGTAAACTGAGCTTAGAAGCATCCATGTGTCGCCACAGACGCAATGCCAACTCGGAGACAAGTCATTGCCTCGTGTAGTCTATAAGGGTCTAGATTTATATTAAACTCGGAGCAACGTCAACGTCATAGTCTAATATCCTAAATACAAGAGGTCTTTGAACAACGCACATGCTGAACTCACTATTTCATGGTCGGTGCTCAATTATGCAATAATTAACAACACGTAGGCAGGTTAAATACTCACTGGCCGTTTGAAGATGATGTCTGCACATAGTGCTGTGTGTCTGATCAGGTGCAGTGTGACATGTAGCGCTCTGGTACGGCAGAGTACCGGGCCCGACCCGTTCTGCTCTAGTGCCCCCTGGCATGTCCTCGGACTCTGAGCCACTACACTCACCTGCCATGTGAGCCCCTCGCTGCACTCAGCTCCGCGCCTTCAACCTGCGACCCCCTCGAGGCTTTTCAGCTGCGTCTCAGCCTGCACCCGCTCTGCCTACTCCGCTCACCTCCTGCTCTGGACGTCTCCTCATAGCGCTGTGTGTAAGCAGATGGGATTGGGAGCACAGCAGAGCGCGGTAAGTCCAGCCAGCGGGATACGACTGCGCACAATTAACTTTTGAGCTTCCCGCCGCCTGCCTGCAGCCTCTCTACCCCACCCCTTCATAACTCGTCATAGGGCAGGAACCGCCCCTGTGACGATTTGGGAAAGGGATTGGATAGAGGGCACAGATGCCCCCCGCCCATTAGGAGACCTGGGGGCCGGGGCTGCTGCAATGAAGCAAGCAACCCTCGGTCCCTCTCTCTCCTAAGGGGAAGGCAGCGGCTAGTAGTAGTGCGCATGTTCGGGCTGGTCATAAAAATGACCATGCCCAAAACCGAACATGCGCACTATTACTGCGCTCACAGACAACAACTGCTGCTTGTTGTCTGACTGTCAGTCACCACCAAGTGGGCGTGCCCCGGGGTCAGGTGCCGGCCCGGAACAGCCGCGAGTTTCACTTTCTTTCAACACACACACTGACACACAATCATCAGATTAGATTGAACGAACGAGATTGAACTTCAATCTCGTTCGTCACATTGAACGAATAATGAATGGGCCCTGGGGGCATCGTGGCAGGTGGGGCAACGCCCCAGCGCCCAAATGGATGCACCGCCCCTGCCTACTACCCTCTGCCCTGCTGAGTAAGAACTGGACTCTTTGACTTGAACCCAGAGTGATCTACAAGGGTATGCTGGTGTTGAAGGGATACTGCGCAGGAACAGAACTATGCTTGGGACCATAGAACATCAGAATGTAGGGACTGAGTCACCATGCCCCATCAGTACCTTTGGGTCCACATCCAACTAGCTTATAGTGCCTCACCTGTGCTCACCATGCCACTATAGTCAAGCTAGCCTGGCTGATGAGGTGTGATACCCTGAAACCGTTCCCTGGATGCTTGTTTCCGGTCCACGGAGGACCTAGCCTCTCAGTTCGGGCTGGACTGTTTCCAGGGGGAACAGGGTCAAGACTGATTTGCATATGGCTGGGTCTAAACTGGAATGGCATGGGGAGCAAAAAAAAGATGGATATAGGACTAGATCTCTGTACTGGGGTGAATGTTTGACATTGATCAGCATTCTTACCATCAATTTTTCTTTTTGCATTTGCCACTCCGAGTAAGACGAATATGCCCAGACGTGGGTCCTGTGGTCTCCATGCCACTGGAGTCAAGCTAGCCTGGCTGGTGAAAGGTGATTCCCCTGAACCCGGTCCCAGGATGCTTGTTTCCAGTCCAGGGAGGACCTGGCCTGGCATTTTGGGCTAAACTGTTCCCAAGGGGAACAGAGACAAGACTGATTTGCATATGGCTGGTTCTAAATCGGAATGGCATGGGGAGCAAAAAAACTATTGATATGGGCCTGTTGTATTCCTCTTAGGGTGTCCATACACGGGCTTTCCTGTATCATGTCCTTATATAGGCACAATTCGCCCTGCTCTTATATAGGCATAAAATCCCAGCCCTTATTTAGGCATTAAACCGTGCACCCCAAATACAGGCATGGTCTCCGACATCCGTCCACCCTAACGTCACAACGAGTTCATGAAGAACAGACCCTTAGGCTGCGGGAGTTTCCCTAACACAGGACTATTGATTTCTTCAAGGACTCATATATTATGCATGAACCATTATTCCTTAGGGGTTCATTCATGACGTCTTCCTCTGTCCGATTCACGTCAATGCTAACATTCTTAGGTACTTCTCAGGTATAAATATACCTTCCCTAGCCCCTGTAAATCAGAAGAGACCTCGACTTCAGAGGAGCCCGTTTCCCGGCCAGACGCACTGAGAAGACGCTGTCATCCCTGCACGCAGAGAGTCCAGCTTCCAGTGATCTGACTTCCCTTGCGGGGTGTTGGAGTTCGAGTCTGGCAAGAGATTCCTACCTCTCTCATTCTTAAGGTATGGAGCTGACTAGAACCTAGAGGGACTCTTGGCATACTAGGCATACTAGGCTTAACATACTCTTAGTATACCATAGTAAGGAATACTTCACCTACTTCATACCTCTCCCTACACCTAGGTTAGGTTAGGTACATTGGGGTAGAACTAGATTAGAAACGCATCGTATGAGTACTCGCATTTTTAGTCTGTGTCATTTATGTAAATGCATATATACTAAAAGATAATGCTATCGCAGTATTATTTATTTCTACTGCTCACACTGTACATTATTTATCTCGCATACTGTCTTGTGATCGTAACAGCACATTTTACTTACACCAGAAACAAGACTGTTCAATAAATCTTTTATTGAAACGCCCGTCTGTTCTTTCTGTGTAACTTGGAGAAAACTAAGCATGCACGATTGAGATGAGTGAAATAGTTATCTATTGTTTCCACGACTCTGGGACACGTTCTGAATCTAAAGGGAAACAAAGTGGTCATGTTTTGCGGCTGCCAGAAACTACTCCCTTCTTGTCGTCAAGGAGTTTCTAGTGGCCTCTGAGCTAGCTGGCACAAGTAATTAAGTTTAATATACTCGATAGGGACATACTGACCTTAGTCCTATGTCAAACCTATAGGATATATTATTCCAATGCGCAGAGCCTATTAGGGAAATAGGAGCTACACTACATGGCGCCCAACGGTTTGGTAAGGCGGTAATTCAACGTTAGATACTGAGTAACTCAGCCGTGCTTTTTTCTCTCAGAGACCCCTACCCATATACTCCAAAAGACGCCTGGAGTGGGCAGGGTTAAGTATCCACCACGGCTACATAGGGCAGTACCCTATATATTAGCTGTTTGGTTTGCTCAACGTTGAAGGATACAGTGTTCCAAAAATATTGTGCAGCTTATCTTTGTTTCCTTGAAACTTGTTCTACATTTTTCAAAAAACAAAAATGCCTGACTCTGACAATGACGCCGGAAACGGTGGAGCTGCGGCTGATCCAGCCCAAGCAGCAGTTTTTAACTTTACAGGTTTTATTGAAACTGAGGAGGGTGTTAGAGACATCACTCCAAACTTAAGAAGAGCCATCACTCTAAAACTCATAAAACATGGCCTACCACCAAGAGGAGGTAGAGCAGTTTTTGTGATAGAGGCACACAAATCCTTTCAGACAGAGGTATTCTATTCATGGGTAATATTTCCTGAATCCAATGCAGTAACACACATGTTTCACTTCTACAAAGAAGATGATCCACCAGAGGAATACATTCCTTTCGAGGATATTGAAATTCCATTAACATACCAGGAGCATCACCTCTGGTTTAAAGGTGCCCTAAAACATCACAGAAACATTACCAGGCTCGGTCCACTAGGTAGACCAGGAGCAACATGGCCGATTCTAGCCGGCTACACACCTCATCCTGACATTGAAGAAATGTCAGACGAGGAACTACTTACTCAACTTACAGAGTTAATAAAAATCTACAGACAATTGGTCCAATATGTCATGCAGACTTTCACAGTCCAGCAACCACTGACACTTCCAAATCAAACCCCTCAAACGGGGAATACACTAAAAATTACACCACAGACTCTATACGCAGTCATGGGTAAAATGCCCACAAAACGTGAGCAAATTCCATTCTGGATAGCTCAAAAGATTACTCAAATAGAAGCAGTATTTCCAAATACTAGCCCATATGAGAAACACAGAATACTGACAGTTTACCGATGGGGATCACACCACAACTGGAAGACTGCACCACTTGGGGCTCAGTCTTTGCTGCCATCTATACTAAAACACATGGCATTCCATCAATTGCGGTAATACCTGATGTCCTGAAACAAATTCAAAACGAATACGGGGCAGAGCCTGCTCTAAATTTAGGTATGAAATTACTGAAAAATTTCGACCAGGTCTCAACAATAATATTATCTAATATTAAAGGGGAGGCAGTAGCAGTGGCGATCCGCAAAAAATTAAGGGAATTTGATGTTACAGAACATCAAACTGAGCTACCCAGAATAATAGAACAATCTTATGCAGAATTAGGCAGAGATAGTTTGGGTGGAAGACCTGTGAAGCCGAAGCTATCTGAAAGTCCTGAGAAGGACTCAATTAAACAAACTCCTACATCTTCTAAAAAGAAATGGGAGACTAATAAACAAAATTCAAATGAGAAACGTTCTCAATCCCGAGGTAGGTCTCCTCAAAAGGAGCCCTCTGAAATGAGGAATAACCTCAGGAATAGGGATAATTTGAGAAAGCCTGACAGGTATCAAGATACTGATACATGTTCCTCTCGTCCCTTTCAGATCTCATCACAGACTTCGGAAAGAAGAGGACGATCGGAACATAGAGAAGAACGCGTGAAATCGAAAGACGAAAAACACGCTCCAAAAACTAAAGCAAAACCTCAATTCTCCAAAAAGAAAGTAGCAGGTCTAAAGATCAGACATGCCGAGAATACTGAGAACACAACTCAAGAATGGAGAATGGGCTCAGACAATGCTGGACAGTGCAGCAGAAGTGACAATAGCTCGCCAGAACCTGAAGGAACTTCTGGAGATAGTGGACTTGAATGAGTACATTACAGTTGAGACTGTAGACACCAGGGTTAGTACTCCACAAAAGTTATATGAAATAACACTCCGGATGGAGGGAGACATACCTAGACAGGTGAAAGCACTTTTTTGGGAAAGACTATCAAGGGGCTATGACATACTTCTAGCAGAAAAAGACTGGCCACCACAATTTGTCAGAGAGTGCCCACATGGCGAGGACATTATTATGCCTGCCTTCTCCAATCATATTCCAATTCACCTAAAATATACATATGCCAGGAAATGGGCAGTGGCCCAGGCCCCAGCATTATATAAAAATCATGTAGGATGGGATGAGGACTCACCTCACCATAAAATACATCTAAAACATGAACCAACTGCACAAAGGCAGTATCCTATAAAGCAAGAAGCTAAAAAACAGGTCAGGGAGATCTTAGATCAACTTGAATACCAAGTGGTGATTGAAACATGCACCTCCTCAATGAACAATCCTTTGTTTCCTGCCTCCAAACCAGACAACACATATCGTCTAGTTCTGGATTACAGACACTTAAACACTTGTTCTAAAACATTTGCAGTGCAAAATGCACATAGCACAGCAGTAATGAACAACATTGCGTAAAAAATATAAAACAACATTAGACATCTCAAATGGTTTCTTTTGTCAAAACATAGCACCTGAAAGCAGGTACTTAACAGCATTCTCCATAATGGGGACCCAGCATCACTTTTGTCGACTCCCACAAGGGTTCAAGAACAGCCCAGGGTTATTCTCAGCGAGGGTAACGGAGTTACTACAAATTTATGACAATGAGGCATTGTCCTATGTCGATGACATCTATCTGACAGACGATGACCTGGACAAACACTTGAACAGGGTGAGCACCATTATACTGGGTTTCGCCTCTGAGGGCTACAAGTTCAACTTTAAAAAGTCCCGAATTGCCCATCTCAATGTCCTATTTTTAGGATATGAGCTTTCAAGTGAAGGCAAGAGCTTGGCAGCTAACTTTCTAGAGAAATGTGCGCTGCTCCAACCTCCAAAAACGCAAAAAAACTTAGAATCCATCCTGGGTTTCCTAAATTTTGGAAGAACATACATTCTAAATTACGCAGAAAGGGTTAAACCTCTCTACGCATTAATCAAACCTGATTTTTCGATCAAAAACTGGACACAGGAACACACAGAAATCTTGCGTTCCCTACAGGCTAACATGTTAGCAACAAATCACTTACAAACATGTGTAAGTCAACGAAATTTGGTGATCCGAATAATTTCGGGTCAATGCGGATTCACCTACTTAACCTTCAATGAGGGTGAGAAAATACCAATCGCATACAAATCTCATTTGTACACACAAGCGGAAATGCGCTTCAGTTCAACTGAAAAAATTCTGACAGAAGTTCAAACGGCTGTAGCAAAAGAAAGAGCCTTAGCCCAAGGGAAACGCATTATTGTCGTAACCCCGGTACCAGCTTTAGAAGCGGTCACAAAAGCAAGCATTCCAAATGCTAAAGCATTACATCCAAGATGGATACAATGGGTTAATTCTCTTGCTGCAACAGATGTTGAATATGTTTTTGATCCTGATTTAAAAACACAAGCATCCTGCAATATGAACAAGAATGTCCTCTGCCTACTCAAATTCTGCCTCTCGATCGGTACGAATTCATAATTTACACTGACGGATCCGCACAGCCCGCAACAGGGAGTAAGCAAGCTTACAGTGCAGCATGTGCGATCGTTAAAGGTCGCATGCGAAATGGCATCTTCAGACCTATGGTCACAAAAACTCAGTCTCTAGGAGATTGTACAGCTCAGCGAGCTGAACTACAAGCATTCAAACTGGCACTTGAAAGTACAGATCGAGAATTCCCCACACTAATAGTGTGCGATTCCTTTTACTGTGTTCAGTCGTATAATGACTATATACAAAACTGGCTTGAAAATGGTTTCAAAGATGCGAAAGGTGGCACAATAAAGCATAAAATGCTTTGGGAACCAGTAGTTCAGTTGAAAAACGAACTACCAAAGGCTCATGTGATCCACACACTGAGTCATCAACGTGATGGCGTTCACGTTGCAGGGAATTCATTGGCTGACGAAGCCGCAAAGGGGGCTGTTCAGACGGCTTCCGTAGCTTCGATCACTCGTTCAAAAACGAAAATAGACGGTGAGATAATGTTGGCTGTCAATGCTTCAAGCAAGGGCAGCTGTGCAGCGTTACCAAAAAAGTTTCCACTCAAGTACTCTTATGTAATTGATGCGAACAACGTTCCTTTTGCTTGAATCCCTGGAGTGGGGGATAGGGTAATTCCAAACATGGAACGTAGAGCAGCCTTGATTTATGAAACACATTTGGGGGAGGGTCTGTCACATCACGGGATCTCTAAAACAATTTTGACATTAAAAGAGATGTACTGGTGGCCTGGAATGAATACAGAAATACACATATTCATTAATAACTGCTTAGATTGTAAATTACAGTGGGAAAGCCAACAGATACCATGCTACGAATGTAGACGCCCATTACAGACACCATTGCTAGACAGCATTAGACTAACTACGCGCATGCGTCCTTCTGGACAAATGCAATCCCACAAACACTGAATACTGAATATAGGTTCCTATGGATATGGCCTCAGCGCTCGGCTGACGCTCGAACTGTTATAAAAGATTTGCGAGTCTTTATCGGCACATGCGCAATAGGCACGCTACATTCTGACCAGGGTCCTGCATTTATCTCTCGGGCTTACAAAGAAGCAATGGCCAGTCTGGGCGTTGCATTGCGGTACTCCTCTCCATTCCATCCTGAGGGAAATTCGGTTGTGGAAAGGAAAAACCGGGACATAAAGCAGTCTATAACAGCTAGGGTATTAGGTTTGGGTGATGGGTGGGTCAAACATATTTATGGGGTTCAACGCTCATTGAACAACCTGCCAAGAAGTTCTCTAGGGGGGGTCACTCCATATGAGGTCCTATTTGGGACAAGAATGTGGGTACCAGACCTTGAACATGTAGGCACAGTGGTGGAAAATAAACCATTTGATATCAAAGATCGTTTGGCTGTTTTACAGGAACTGAATGAGTTAAGAACGAAACACAGCAACGTATTCCTGCAGCCAACCACCACTGGGGAAAAATCGGTGGTCCCAGCAAGGCCTGTCTGAATTCCAAAAGTTGGGGATCTAGTCAGAGAAAAGATTGCGGACAAGAAGGAATTTGGACCTTCTTACAGACAACCAGTACCTGTCCTAGCAGTTCAAGGAACAAGAACAGTACTTCTGCCGCCCCTTGCTGGAAGAAAGGAGAAAAGATTTGTGTCCATCGACCTCATCAAACCACAGTATGTGGCCAATACTAAACAGTAGGCCTCGTGGACTCTGACCTAGTAGCAGACGCACTCCTCTCGCTACTATCCAAGAGGTTCAGACTGAAAGACTGATAACTATCGAGAATTCAGCTGTAACAGATGAAGGACTGAGCAACAATGCAATGGAACTCATCCCTCTTGAAAACCAAGTAACAGTTCGTCCAAATACGCCTGTCTACACCAATATAGCAAGTGATCAACTGGTTCCAGTGATTTCTACAAATCCTGATGCAGTTCCAACAATTGATAGAACTGCTTCTGGCTTTTTCATTAACTTTGATACGTTCTCAGAAGATCCGAGTGAACCTGAAACGACGCCAGCATCATTCAAACTCAAGCAGCAAGTACAAGACTTTCTTCACTTTATGAAAAAGACTTATTTGGTTTCTCTGTGGATTGAACTCTGGATTATATCTGGACTATTTGTTTTCCTGCTCTGGCTAGCTTTGGTTACAACTGTAAGCGTGCTTATAAGTGGCAGATACATCCATGTGAACACTGAAGGAAAAGATGTGAACGTACTTTTGAAACCTCATAAATCTTCCCATCGTGAAGCAAGAGACTTGTCATCAGTGAACATCACAGCCGTTCCTGTACAGGATGGTATAGTGTGGGACAAAACAGATTTTTGACATCTTCGGCCCGACGGAACAATTGAACATTCCACATTTGTTTAAAATTTCACTAAGTGATCTAATTACGTCCCGTACCTATTCAGATGATTGGGACTTTGAGACGGTTAATGACATAATGTTTGACTTAGAAAAATCTGCTGCTTTTTCTAAAAATGAATTTTTAGAGGGTTCATCAGACTATGAACAACTGTATTGTTATAACAACTATGGTCATCATTATTTGCATAAATCTGCACATCCAAGAAATGTGTTTATGTTTAACCAATGGGAACATTGTCCTACGCCACCACAAGGTAGTTCAAAAACATTTGCTAGCAAGTTTCCATATTTTTCAGGTTAAAATACATCTGACCAGAAACATTTTACTTTAGAAATGTAAACAAAACAGGACTGAAAATTATGTTAACTAATACAAAACAGATTTACTCTGCAGCATTTATTGCCCAACTGTCTAGACAGGGTTTCGACTTATGGAAAGACACAATAGACACAAAAACTGTCTGGGGTACTAAAGATTGGCAAGTGCAGGGGATAGAAGCTTTATTTAGAGCCTGTATCATCCCTGAACAAATAATGTTCTTGAATAAAACCATCCGACAAACATCTTGTCTTGGATTAGCCAAGATCAAAGAGATGAAAACACCTTCTGTACCAACACCTGCAAGTGATAATGATACACAGGCAGTGGTGACAGTTGACAATATATTACAACTCAACAGATCTAATCCTGATTGGAAAAAATGGTTGATCTGGCCCACAGACTCGAATAACTGTCAGGAAAGATTCCTGAATAAAACTCAGGGCTTTACTATTAATAGGCCAGACCCAAGATACGTCCAAAGACAGCATCCGGGGGTAGTAACAACATACAGTGTAGGAAAATTATGCCTCGATTGGCTGCATAAGTCTACACTACAGGATGTGAAACAACACTTATCCTTACTTAAAGAGGACGCAGACCTTAGGGAATTCTTGCTTGGACCAAGAAAACCGCGTCAAAAACGTTTCATATATGCCGGCATTTATGCTGCCTACAATGAAGCATGGAAAGTGTCACAGATGGAGGCCGCAGAACGAATACGTGAACTTGATCGTATTAATTTAGAGAAAACCCTCTCTGTGGTCGACAATGGGTTAACAACTTTGTCCTCCAGAATATATTCATTGGATGGCATTGTATCCTCTGCTATCGACATACTAGAACAAGATTTGGCGATGTTACAACAAGGTCAGTCTCAATTACGTTCTATTGTGTTATTAAGCTGGACGCTGCAATCTTTGCGAGCGGGCTATGTGCCTTGGCGTTTTATCAACACATCAGCTCTGTTTGCAGAATACAATCTAACTGATAAACAGATCGAATTGGCACAAAGAGGAGCAAGGTATACATTGCTGAGCATTGAAAAACTGGAAAAGTTACCATTTACAGTGGCAGAAAAACCAGCTACGGAATGGCTTATTCATGGCAAAATAACATTACCTGTGACTACTTTTCAGTTTCAGTATTTCCTCAGACAAATGCAAGCAGGCAAATATGAAAGGTTGGGTAAGGAATACATTAAGACATCTTGGGATTTACCGTATACATATAGATGTTAGAGTGGGGATCGTGAAGTGTTTTTGAGCGGTACACACTGTAAACGTGCACTGAGCGGTTCACTTATATGTCAGGACATTTCTTTACACGGGGCTTGTAATGGTTCTGTGGCAAATTTGTCTTGCCATCAGCAGGGTACACCAGCTGCTGTGATTAATCCAACGTTTGGACAACTTTCTAATGGGAGTTACCTCATGTTGAATGATCAGAGTTGCTGCGGCATGTTGCCAGGCATCCCATATCTAGTAACGGTCAACTCCAGGGTCACTTGCTGTATGCAAGTATTGTTTGCCCCAATAGACACAGTCAGGGAGTCGCTCTATGGCCTTCGCTGAACGTCTCTTTTATAAGATTTGATACTTTGAGCAGAATGAAAGCCATGCTTTTACAGCAAACAGTGCCTTTGACCTCGGCCAAAGAAACCTATGATCTACAAGTAGCAAGGACTTCGGCTGAGATACAGACTTTAATACGTACAAACTGCCCTATACATTTCGTGTAAATGATAGGACGTATCTTCAATATGTCTGATACAACAGGAATTGTACATGTATTTAAGAGCATCTGCTCCGGTCTGTTGGCACCTTTCCAGGCAATACTCGGTATCATCCCGAACTTTGCACATTCGGTGTTTGGTGGCATACCATTAATTCTAGCACTTGTTGCCGGAATTCTATTTCTCTTCCTGCTATTGCGCTATGGCCAGCCTATTCGCAGACATCACTCCGAGCGAAATGGAGAAAGCTCTCCTTGAACGAAAGTGCCGTGAGCGAATAGTACAGCTATTGGGCATCACTCGTCTACGGGACCTGAATACCACGTGGTTCCTGTCATTCAGACCAATCTGGCAAGATTGCATCTTACCTGTTCTACGATGCCTGCTATGCGGTGAAGAATGCGTGTTAGACACTTGTCTCACATTTCCATCAGCAACGCCAACGGACGTCGATACTCTGCTGGTCCCGATAACGGCCCATGCTCTGTGTTGTCCCCAGAGGCTACCAATCCTGAGGTCAGCATTCATTGAGATCTCACAGATGCTTCCGGCTGCTGCTGAGGTACGAGAAAGATCTACAGGCACACAGGTAACATCGGACGCGAACATTGCTGCGGCAACTTATGCTGGAAGCGATGCTTCACATCTCTGTGCAATTAATCTACTACACGAGGTGTTCCAACTGACACCAACTTCAGTGGATGATGTTTTGTCTACGGAAATAGATGATCTCATGTTTACACCAGACCCGTAAACTGACTCTGATTCAGCATACAGTGTTCCAGAGATGCAGTAACAATTTGGGCTTCATATTTCAAAAACTTGGGACCCTTCCAAAATTGAACTTTTTCCCATTTTTTTCGAACTAAAATGGCACTTCAATTTGCTTAAAGTAGAACTAGCCTTATATTACAGACTTCGCGGTACTTCCACGGACACTTAGTCATCTTGTGTGTCTAAAACAGTTCATTAATTTTCAAGACATGAAATGATTTTGATTTTTGAACAACTTATCGATCATTTTTGTCACATGTAAATATTACTGCTTATTTTCATTCAAATTGCATTTAATTTCAAACTTTATGCCTGAAATGAAAAGCATTGCTTAATTTGTACAGTACCTTTTTGCATTTTTACTATGTTTTTTAATGCTTTTAAGACATATTTTTTAAATATGCGGTACTCCATTTTATGTTTAGCATTTTTTAAATGTCTAGCATTTTAGTATTATCGTACACACGAAAGTGGAGTGGGTGTTGTATTCCTCTTAGGGCAGTGGTTCCCAAACTGTGCGCCGAGGCACCACGGTGCGCCACTAAAACCAGCCAGGGGCGCCACGGTCGCAATTGCTGAGAAGAATCCATTAGGAATTACATTGGCCGTTTGTATGTAGACCGGCTGCACTGCTCCTGGCGCTCACTAGGTGGTGCACTTGTGCCTCTTAGCCCCATGATTTGTAACTCCGCTCGGCAGCTGTAGTTCTGTGTTTTTTTTCGTTCTCTCTCTGCTGCTGCAGCCCTGGGCCCTTCGGACGCAGGGAGAGGGAGGGAGGAAGGAAGTCAGCAAGACTTCCTAACTCCCCATGAGCCCTGATCGGAGGCGGCGCAGCAGAATGTCTTCTGTTAGTTCACGAGGAGAGCAGTGCATGGGTCGGGTAGAGAGAGCACTGAGCAGGCGGCAACGGGTATAGGAACTCTCGTGGTTGCGCCTGGACAATTAGCATGCAGTCAGTTTGTTTTCAAATTATATATGTCTGTTATATTTGTTTCTGAACTCCGGTTCGAGAAATAACCATAAATAGAAATATTACTGGTCCTGGGCTTGCAATATATATTTATCGCACACTTCCGGATAACTAGCCTCAAACTGAAACTTAGAAGAGCTATGTCAGTCAGATTATATATATATGGGTTTGATGAAGAGGGTCCCCAAATTCAGTTAAATCACCATTTTCTCACTTGTACTTACCCCCAGGGTGCAGGACTTCATATCATATTTGAATATCCTTTATACTTAGAAATGCTTGTGAATGCAGTCTTTATTTCCTTCTTTTCAAGTCACCATTAATCTTAGTACTATATGTGTCTGACGCACATGCACTAAATCAGCTCTCCAAAGGGACGCTATCACAACTTAGTTTTCTTTATAGCACTTAACACAGTTTCTACGCACTAGCTCTCGCAGCATACGAAGGAACATGCAGTGTCTTCTCCGAACTGGGAAGCTCAAGATCAGAGGGCCCCATGGACCCACAAGCAAGTGTGCTCTTCTCTTGACCCCTCCATCTTCCACCATGTTTCACTCTTTCCAAGAACTTCACAAGCCCTCTCGATGAAACGTTCAGCTCTTGCTCAGTTTATCACAAGATTAATACCCAGCTCGACAACCTTATAAATATAAAGTGAAAATCTGCTAGTCATTCCGAACAGCTTCACAGAGCATGCATTTGAAATCAGTCTCACCCTTGCTGTAGACACTTGTGCAGAGATTAGACTCAATTTGAGACTATATATGGCCAATCAGGGTGCAGGTTTGAGACTCCATTCCAGTTTATAGGGTGGTAGAGATAGGGGAAGAAAATTCCATCCAAGTCTACAAGACCTGTTGGGGTGCAGGGTGAGGCTCCTTTCGATCGGGCCTGTAAAGATGCAGGGGAAGGGGAAATTCAAATCTAATTTGTAATGCTCACCTCATTTTCATGTAGGACCTCCCAAGAATCCCACACTTAACCCTATATTTGTGAATGCAGACACTTTACCATACTGCAGAATGTACAAATTCATAAATCCTATTTATGACACTACAATCCTGCCAATTTTGCTAATCATGATTATAATTTTGCCCTTGAAAATCCTTTTGCCTGCAAACCTAAGTTGCAATAGGTACACAAATGCATTTAAAAATCAATCCCACAACATGTGGTTTATCCACGTGAGAAATGTGCTGGCATTCTTTATAGAAACAAAAACAATCTAAGAAGTGAACCAAGTTTGATTTAGTCAGTTGAGCAGGACCTCAAAAGAGAACGATTATAGGAAAATGATATGAGAAGCTCTCCATACCTTCATTCCTATTATTTTCAGGGATTAAAATGGAAGTCCTACCGAGGTCGGCCTTACATTCTCTCCCACCAAAAAATAGTAATGTAATGGGGAGCCGCGGCCTACGGCCAATTGGTCAAAGGAGCCGCGGGTCAAAAAAGTTTGGGAACCACTGTCTTAGGGTGTCCATACACGGGCTTTCCTGTATCATGTCCTTATATAGGCACAATTCGCCCTGCCCTTATATAGGCATAAAATCCCAGGCCTTATTTAGGCATTAAACCGTGCACTCCAAATACAGGCATGGTCTCCGACATCCGTCCACCCTAACGTCACAACGAGTTCATGAAGAACAGACCCTTAGGCTGCGGGAGTTTCCCTAGCACAGGACTATTGATTTCTTCAAGGACTCATATATTATGCATGAACCATTATTCCTTAGGGGTTCATTCATGACGTCTTCCTCTGTCCGATTCACGTCAATGCTAACATTCTTAGGTACTTCTCAGGTATAAATATACCTTCCCTAGCCCCTGTAAATCAGAGGAGACCTCGACTTCAGAGGAGCCCGTTTCCCGGCCTTACGCACTGAGAAGACGCTGTCATCCCTGCACGCAGAGAGTCCAGCTTCCAGTGATCTGACTTCCCTTGCGGGGTGTTGGAGTTTTATTGAAACGCCCGTCTGTTCTTTCTGTGTAACTTGGAGAAAACTAAGCATGCACGATTGAGCTGAGTGAAATAGTTATCTATTGTTTCCACGACTCTGGGACACGTTTTGATTCTAAAGGGAAACAAAGTGGTCATGTTTTGCGGCTGCCAGAAACTACTCCCTTCTTGTCGTCAAGGAGTTTCTAGTGGCCTCTGAGCTAGCTGGCACAAGTAATTAAGTTTAATATACTCGATAGGGACATACTGACCTTAGTCCTATGTCAAACCTATAGGATATATTATTCCAATGCGCAGAGCCTATTAGGGAAATAGGAGCTACACTACAGGCCCAGATCTCTGTACTGGGGGCATTGATCAGCATTCTGTCCATCAATTCTTCTTTTTGCATTTGTCAGCCTGAGTGGGACGGGTATACCCAGAGGTGGGCCCAGTGCTCTCCATGCCACTGGAGTCAAGCTAGCCTGGCTGATGAGGGGTGATGGCCCAAAACTGGTCTCAGGATGTCTGTTTCCGGTCCAGGGAGACCTGGCCTGGCGGTTCAGGCTGGACTGTTCCCATGGGAAACAGGGTCAAGACTGATTTGCATATGGCTGGGGTCTAAACTGGAATGGCATGGGGAGCAAAAAAACAATGGATATAGGGCCAGATCTCTGTACTGGGGTGAATGTTTGACATTGATCAGCATTCTGTCCATCAATTCTTCTTTTTGCACCTGTCCTCCTAAGCATTCAAAGTTGTGAGTTTCATCTGGGTGCACAAAGGCGCTAGACTGTCTTGGAAAAAACTTAGACACAGGCTTAACAAAGGGGGATTGGCCCTTCCTGATTTTAACTGGTACTGTGTAGTCGTCCAGTTTGAAAATATTCGGATGCTTTTGGTAAAAGCGGATGATTCCTCTTGGGGAAAGCTTTTGGGGGAGATGGTGAGGCAATGGAATGTGGAGGGCTTTTTTTACCTGTTTGGTGCCCCCAGGTTTTTCAAGAAAGTCCGATTAAAAGTATTAAGATCTGCTTTAAATCTATGGTATAATATCAGGAGGAGGTGGGGCATTGGTTGCTATTCAGATCTGGCTCCAGTCTGGGACTCTTCCGGAACCCCAGTATGTTTGAAAGACGCTTTAAGTCTCCCACTTAGGGGGGCGGGGTTACAACCTGGTCAGATTTGCTATCATCGGAGGGAGTCTACCCATGGGAAGTATTAAAAGCTAAGGGGCATATTATCAAGAACGGCGTTAAAAATTATCGCCGGTTTAGCGGCAGAAACTGCCGCTAAAGCGGCGATAATGGGCTTGATAATATGCTCTTGAGAATCTAATAGAAGTCCATGTTCTGGTGTGAACATGTACTTCTATTGGAATTCTCCAGGGCATATTATCAAGCCCATTATCGCCGCTTTAGCAGCAGTTTTCTGCCGCTAAACCGGCGATAATTTTAACGCTGTTCTTGATAATATGCCCCCTAGACTGGTAACGATCTGTCCAGATTTAAGTTTATTCAACTATCCTCCTGGTATGAGACATCAAAAAAGGAGATTGGGGGCGACTGTGAGTTGGAGCTCTGTCTTCAGGACATTAGATCTAAGAATAAAGAAGTTGCAAGTTGGTATGAGAGGTTCTTGGCTGCGGAGGAAAAGATGTTAGCTCCCTCTTACTCAGTATGGGGTGAAACCTTCCTCGAGGGAGATCTTAACCACTTAACCGCAGCGGCAATTCCGCCGCGGTGCGGCGGTTTTATTGAGTGGGCGGGGCCGCGTCGGCCAACGGACGTGCGCAGCACTACGGAGGTAGTGCTCGCGACGGCCGTTGGCCGACAGAAGCAGCGAAGGGGTTAAATCAGTAAGGGATAACTCCGTGAAGACTCTGTACTCAACTGTTAAACCAGCTAACCTAAAGAGGAACCACTTTTTGACTATCAATCGTCTCTATTGGACCCCATAGAAAATATCCAAGTTTGCCCCTCAACACCCCACCTAAATGTGTTAGGTGTGGCTGTTTAGAAGCTAACGATGTCCATATTTTTGTCGAATGCCCATCTTTGAGTGGCTTGTGGGGTGGAATAGAACTTGCATTTAAAGGTATCTTTGGTCGGGTGATCAAACTGAATGCAATGCTTGTTCTTCTCGGAGGCGATGAAACAATAAGTACACTTTTGAGGTGGTCACATAGAAAGTTGCTCTTTTACTTGATTCTTATCACCAGAAGAGAAATATGTATGAAATGGAGGGACCGTTTGCCCCCGACAGTGGATGAATGGGTTAAGGCGGCTGTCAGGGTCTGCTGGTTGGATCAGGGCACTATGAAAAGCCTTACCCTGCTATTTGGTCTGACTTCTTAACCTGGTGCAGTTCCTTGGGTTTTGACTACTCGCTCCAATGATTACACCGAGTCACTGGCAAAGGTGATGGTCCGATATGGAAAACAGGACCTTTGGCGAATGCAGTGACCGCTGGGCGGATAGTTGGACATTGCAGTCTATTGATTATTGCAGACGCCCTTTGGTGATATGAGGATAAAAGTAAAAACAAAAGAGGCATTCCAGAGAGCAAAGTCATTTGGCACCCCAGAACACAACACTCTTGATCCTCTCAGGGATTGCAGTAGCAGGTCACCCTCTTTCATTCTCTCTCTCTTGTACTTGTCCACAATAAACAGAAAAGAGACACGAACAAAGTTTACAATATTTATTTAAACTATCGTACTCTAATATGCAATAGCTGTGCCACAATCAGAAAACAGATGCAGGTCAATAACGTCATTAACTTCCCTTTTACAGCTCCCCCAAGTGATCCAGTTACATAGTTCCTCCCACCTTTCCACCCCTACCTGCACCCTCCTCAGCCCCCTCGCCCCGAGCAATTCCCACCTTCCCATCTCCCCTTCTCTGCCAACCGGACCTGACTCTCACATGATTAGCAGTGATACTACCCAGCCCACTGCCCACCCCCCTAATCTTGGCAGCCATAGCGATTGCTCTCCCTCTGCAACTACACTTACACACACATCCTGCGATAGCCCTGGCCTACTTGATATTAATATGTCCCTCACACGTTCCATGGCTCACAAGGTGACCTCTCTGAATCCTGATCCCATTTCCCCTAGTTACATCAGTACTCATACGACCCTAGTATCTCTTAACAATCAGCTCAGGAGTCTCCCATCGCTCCCTGGCAAGCCTAATTATCCTTCCAGGTCAACCTCCCCTTCGCTGGATCGCACAGTCCAGCATCCCCCGAACGCCGCTATCAGCTCTCCCTCCCCACAAACGGACCACCGGATACACGCCTTGTCTTCTGAGCATCACCTCGTCCCCGCTCCTTGTCTAGCTGATATCTCGCGGGATCTTCAACTACTTAGGGCTGACCTACAAAAGCTTACTGTCATCACCTCGGAATTGGCTAATTACTTTTTGGCCTACAGGTCATTAGGGGAGAACAGACATAATCAAGCGCCAGCTACTAACTACTGCACTACTACACTGTCATCTCCGCTTTCATTGAAGAGATTAGCCATAACATCATCAGACTTGATAGATCGGTCAAACCGGGTGGAGGGATCGCCTGTATATTTCTGAACAGCCTTATTGTAAAACAGTCACTCACTGCTACTCTCCCATCTTGCGAATACATGTGCATAGACATCTCAAGCAACCTCAGGCCTCTATGCACCTTGCACACATTCTACCATCCGCCGGGTGATAACTTCCCTTTTGTTGAACAAATTATGGAAACCATCTCCTCAAATGTGGATCATCACTGTCCTCAAATCTTCCTCAGTCACTTCAATCTTCACTGGAATGACGTTAATGACCCTGCAGTGAATAGCCTCAAAACCTTCCTAGTTGACCTTAACATGATTCAAATATGTGACAGCTCCACTCACAATCTGGGCTCGATCCTGGACCTTATTATCGCTAAACCCGACTTCATTCAACTTGACTCCATTGTCCCGTGTGACTGGACTGATCATCACTTCATCTCCTTCCGCATCATGGAACCTTGGACTATGTTAAAATCTCAGCCTAAGAAACCTAGGCATTGGAAACGATCCATCCGAAATGCAAACCTGAATGAAATGATATCCCTTAGCAACATGACCTTGTCTCCTCCTACTCACATGTCTGGGGTTCATGACCTCACTGAGCACTGCACCAACTCCATATCGAGCATTCTGGACGTTATTGCCCCCTGGCAACTAAAAAAAAGGTCCACCAAAGACTCCAAACCTTGGTTCAACGAGGGGTTAAATACAGATAGACACAATCTGAGACTAGCCGAACGATCCTGAAGAGGCTCGCCGTCTCTTGAACACCTTATGCTCCTGAGATCTAGGAGGAGCACGTACAATAAACACATTAGGAGCGCTAAAGCGATCTCCTTCAGAAGCCAAGTAGATAAAGCCAGAAACAGGCCAAAAAAGCTTTTTGAATTAATTAAACTCCAATCCAACAATCTTCCCATTCTTTCGCCAACAACCTCCGTTATACAGCCAAACTGTGATGATTTTTCTGACTTCTTCCTTGGAAAGATGGATATGATTAAAACTGATCTCCAGACATTGATGAACCAGCTGGCAGACCCTTCCCCTCCCTCCCCCCAGTCACCCCCTGCTCTAGGGTACACTCCCAAAAATAGCGCCTCCTGGAGCCTTTTCACACCCTTTGACGAAATCTCTATACTTAACATACTTACTACACTTCAACCCTCCAACCACTTCAACGACCCGCTACCACCCAGTTTCTTCAATAAAATGAAGAGGTCCCTAGTTCCAATCTGGACCAAGATTGTAAATGCCTCCCTACAGCAAGGTGTGATTCCTGATTGTCTAAAGGCGGGCCAGGTTACACCCATTCTTAAAAAAACCCCTGCTGAGCAAGACGACCTTAATAACTTCCGCCCAACAGAGGTGCTTGGGGAAGCAAGATGGCGGCCGCTTAGGAGGCCGGTAGCAGCACAATGACCGAAGGGCTGAAACAGCAACTACGAATGCCATGTGCCCTGCGGTGATACCTGAATAACTAGGAAGCGGAATACATAGAATTGATGCCCCCCGGAATCAGAACCCGCCCTTGCCGCTGTTGTGTGTGGGCAAACTGGGTCAGATTAGGGCTGTGCATTTTAAAACAAATCGCAACCGCGCACTCACCCTGTGCGGATTGCGGTGGGCTGAGTCGGCTCTTCGAGGCGATGGGGCCAAAGAATGCAGGAATCAGAGGCGCCGCCAAGGCAGGAGGGGCTCGACAGATGCGGAGCGGACCAGCGGCGGAGCATGATCTGGAGAGTCCGGTGAAGTCAGCGCCCGGGCGCGGGCGTCGGATGCAGACGCTGACTCAGCACAATGAGCAACCCCCGGAGAAGAGGGGAAGAGGCGGGACTGCAGGAAAGCTGCGTCCTGCCGGCCCCTTGGTGGCTGATCTGTTTCAGAGAGGTCGGGAGCAACAGCCAGGAGCTGAGGCAGACCGCAGAGGAACCAGCAAACCTGGATCAGAGCAGAAACCGCAGGAGTGTCCTGGACCAGCATGTTTCCAAGATCAACCAGCAATAGAGGCTTCAGATCTTCCGCTCTCTGAAGGTAGGCTGCCGGAGACAGATACGCTGCTCACAAAAACACTGACCCTGAGCGATTCTGTGCAGGTTGGGGGGGTGGCATGTGAGACCATAGCCCCTGCCAGGATAACGACAGGTGGGAATTCTATTGGGACAGGTGGAGCGGGAGGGAGCACTGAGCCCCTGCTTAAGAAGGACGTTGTAATACCCCGGATCAGAAGAAAATTGCCCCCTCAGCAATATGTAATAAACCCACACAATTAAGCAATATTATCAATAGACAGGAAAATAAGAAAGGTACGGATCAGTATCCGGGGTAGCACCATTGGATTGTCAGCAAGGTGAGCAAGGTGAGGAGGAGACTGATAAAGGAAACAAAGGAGACCTCGAGAGAGAACCTAGCGACTGCTTTTTATCAGTCTCAGAGGGAGCTGAATGGTCTGAGGACGGCCTTGGTTCTTCCTCCGAACTTAGAAACATTGAGACTGACCCAGAAGGAAGTGAGCTCAAGCCCTAACTGCTCGGAAAATAATGAGAAAGTCTGCTGCGCAACGTTTGGGTGGCAAAGACCTCAAGTGGGACTATACATCTGTGACCCAACTGGCAGGTTCTCCGCCAGGGGAGACCACAGCCCTAGCCAACCCGGACCTTAGAGGCTATTTACCAGGCGATATTGATGCATTGAGAAGAGACACGTCAGGATAGTGGAAAGGCCCAGTCCGCTTTGCGCAAGGTGCAGGGGGTGGTCAGGAAACTGACCAAGTCATGCAACACCATCGGGGATCGAATGTCAGACCTCGAGACTAGGATTGTCACAGCAGAGACGGACCTTACAGCAACACAAGTACAGACTGAAGCACACGAAGCGCAGCTAAAGGACATTCAGTGGAAGCTGGAGGATCATGAAAATCGACAGAGGAGAAACAACCTGCATGTGCTTGGGGTCCCGGAAGGTGTGGAGGGGTCCGATACTCGAACATACATAGTGGAGATGCTAATGGTTGCTTTTCCCGAACTATCTGAATGGAACTGGTCGCACGAGATACAGCGGGCTCACCGAACCCCCTTTAAGCTAAGATACCCAATAAAAGAGGATGCAAGGCCCCGGGCTATTCTTGCCTATTTTGGAAATTTTTTGCTTCGCCAAGCGGTATCAGAAAAAGCCAGGCCAGAATCGAAAAGGTCCAGTGGTGGGGTGCCCTTCTTCGTGCGCCCCGACTTTTGCCACGCTACGGTGGAGAGACGATGGAGACTGAGACAGATGATCAAGCCCTTCCAGGACAAAAATGTACAAGTTTATCTGATCAATCCAGCACAGCTGAAAGTGATCTGGGAGGGACAGACGCGATTTTTCTCCTCCGAAATCAAGGCAAAAGAATTCCTGGATGGTCTGGATAAATCAAAATGAAAGAGACACAGAACTTTGATTGGGGGCGTGATTAATAGGCTTAAATTATTGCCTTTCAGGAGTAAATGAAACTAAATTATGAATGTATAGGATCACTAACACAGGGGGAAGCTAGGAAATAATTTATATATATATATATATATCGCAGGATTCGTCTCAGCAACAGCTACTCAGCTGCTCCAACTCCCATATAGAAAGACGAAGAGCGGACCCAAAGTTCTTGGTGCAAATCAATAATGTTTTATTAGATGCCCAGCATATCCGCCATAACGCGTTTCGACCCCATAATACAAAAAAAGTTGCCTCTAGGTGCAATGCTTCCTGGAACTGGTGGTTCAGTAACACCCAAGTGGGTCGCCGCCGGCACTCACATTCAAAAATGTCTTTAAAAGCATTGCCGATGTTCGCGCCGGCACCCCTGCATATAACAGGCACCTCCTGTTCCACAGTTAGCTGCCCCAATAAAGCAGCCGCGGACCCGCAAGTGTTTCGTGGTGGTGCAATCCCGCGACCAGGCAGGCCGCTGTACAAAATACAAAAAAAGTTGCCTCTAGGTGGGATGCACTCCCAGGTGGAAATTACGCCAAAGCAAGGGCACACGCCATGAACAAAGTCCTTTTCTGGTTTTCCTGCCAGACGCGTTTCGGGCCAACGCCCTCTTCAGTGGCAGACCATGTGACATGCCGGCGTGCGGCAACCACCAGTAAATCCCCGTAATAATTATGCTCAGGTGAACCACCCAGAGCAATGCTTCCTGGAACTGGTGGTTCAGTAAAACCCAAGTGGGTCGCCGCCGGCACTCACATTCAAAAATGTCTTTAAAAGGATTGCCGATGGTCGCGCCGGCACCCCTGCATATAACAGGCACCTCCTGTACCACAGTTAGCTGCCCCAATAAAGCAGCCACGGACCCGCAAGTGTTTCGCGGTGGTGCAATCCCGCGACCAGGCAGGCCGCTGTACAAAATACAAAAAAAGTTGCCTCTAGGTGGGATGCACTCCCAGGTGGAAATTACGCCAAAGCAAGGGCACACGCCATGAACAAAGTCCTTTTCTGGTTTTCCTGCCAGACGCGTTTCGGGCCAACGCACTGTTCAGTGGCAGACCATGTGATGTGCCGGCGTGCGGCAACCACCAGTAAATCCCCGTAATAATTATGCTCAGGTGAACCACCCGAAGCAATGCTTCCTGGAACTGGTGGTTCAGTAAAACCCAAGTGGGTCGCCGCCGGCACTCACATTCAAAAATGTCTTTAAAAGGATTGCCGATGTTCGCGCCGGCACCCCTGCATATAACAGGCACCTCCTGTTCCACAGTTAGCTGCCCCAATAAAGCAGCCGCGGACCCGCAAGTGTTTCGCGGTGGTGCAATCCCGCGACCAGGCAGGCCGCTGTACAAAATACAAAAAAAGTTGCCTCTAGGTGGGATGCACTCCCAGGTGGAAATTACGCCAAAGCAAGGGCACACGCCATGAACAAAGTCCTTTTCTGGTTTTCCTGCCAGACGCGTTTCGGGCCAACGCCCTCTTCAGTGGCAGACCATGTGACGTGCCGGCGTGCGGCAACCACCAGTAAATCCCTGTAATAATTATGCTCAGGTGAACCACCCGGAGCAATGCTTCCTGGAACTGGTGGTTCAGTAAAACCCAAGTGGGTCGCCGCCGGCACTCACATTCAAAAATGTCTTTAAAAGGATTGCCGATGTTCGCGCCGGCACCCCTGCATATAACAGGCACCTCCTGTTCCACAGTTAGCTGCCCCAATAAAGCAGCCGCGGACCCGTAAGTGTTTCGCGGTGGTGCAATCCCGCGACCAGGCAGGCCGCTGTACAAAATACAAAAAAAGTTGCCTCTAGGTGGGATGCACTCCCAGGTGGAAATTATGCCAAAGCAAGGGCACACGCCATGAACAAAGTCCTTTTCTGGTTTTCCTGCCAGACGCGTTTCGGGCCAACGCCCTCTTCAGTGGCAGACCATGTGATGTGCCGGCGTGCGGTAACCACCAGTAAATCCCCGTAATAATTATGCTCAGGTGAACCACCCGGAGCAATGCTTCCTGGAACTGGTGGGTCAGTAAAACCCAAGTGGGTCGCTGCCGGCACTCACATTCAAAAATATCTTTAAAAGGATTGCCGATGTTCGCGCCGGCACTCCTGCATATAACAGGCACCTCCTGTTCCACAGTTAGCTGCCCCAATAAAGCAGCCGCGGACCCGCAAGTGTTTCGCGGTGGTGCAATCCCGCGACCAGGCAGGCCGCTGTACAAAATACAAAAAAAGTTGCCTCTAGGTGGGATACACTCCCAGGTGGAAATTACGCCAAAGCAAGGGCACACGCCATGAACAAAGTCCTTTTCTGGTTTTCCTGCCAGACGCGTTTCGGGCCAACGCCCTCTTCAGTGGCAGACCATGTGACGTGCCGGCGTGCGGCAACCACCAGTAAATCCCCGTAATAATTATGCTCAGGTGAACCACCCGAAGCAATGCTTCCTGGAACTTGTGGTTCAGTAAAACCCAAGTGGGTCGCCGCCGGCACTCACATTCAAAAATGTCTTTAAAAGGATTGCCGATGTTCGCGCCGGCACCCCTGCATATAACAGGCACCTCCTGTTCCACAGTTAGCTGCCCCAATAAAGCAGCCGCGGACCCGCAAGTGTTTCGCGGTGGTGCAATCCCGCGACCAGACAGGCCGCTGTACAAGGACTTTGTTCATGGCGTGTGCCCTTGCTTTGGCGTAATATCCACCTGGGAGTGCATCCCACCTAGAGGCAACTCTTTTTGTATATATATATATAGGGGAAGATACAATATATATAAAATGATATATATAAAATGAGTAAAATATAATATAAATATAAGTATTAATGTATATACAATGCAGTAATCTTTTGTAGAAAATATCACAGGGTAGTATATGAATATTGTCTTAAATATACAGCCCCTGGTCAAGTGGGCTGTGCTCATCTCACGCGCAGACCTAGGTCTGAGCGCTTCACAAGGGTGGTGGTGGGGAAGGGAAAGTGGGTGGGGGGAGTGAGAAATCAGGGAGATGGGGGAGGACAAAGGTGGGAGGGGGTGGCAGTGGAAGGGGAGGGTGGGAAGTTAAAACAATATATACCCAGAGATGAATATAAGGTTATTGAAGAAACATTATGCTGTGAATGGCTTAAGGTAATAAAGGCAATGAAGGCATATCAGGCTGGCTCAAAAAACATGTATAAATGGGTAAGATAAATATATGCACAATCAATGTGGGTGGTTTAAATGATCGGAATAAAAGACAAAGAATGGCCGAGTTTGTTAGATTGAATACTTTGGATGTCGTGTGTGTGGGGGAAAAGGAACCTGATCAGTATGGGAGGGTACAATATGCTGGCCTGTACATCCCAGACCACCAATATTCGGGGAGTTGCGATTTTTGCAAAGGTTGCTATGGGGGAAGCTAAGCGTAAAGCAGCTGATGCACTTGGGTGATGGGCAGTGGTCGAGCTCGAGATAGGTTATACCATATGAGCAATATAGGGCTCAAACCAAGATGATCCAAAGATATTTGAGGATCTCGAGATAGAACTGGCAACCTGGCCCAGTCCTCTAATTATTTGTGGTGATCTTAATATATCAGACGAACTGGGTAGAAATCAAAGATACCTAGGGCGAAAACCCAGAGTACACAGAGTACTGACATCCCTCATGAATAGCCATGGCCTGATTGACATCTGGTGGAATAAAAAAACCAACAATCCAGGGCATACCTACTATTCTTGTCCCCATAAAAAATACACCAGACTTGATTACTTTCTCACTTCAATAAGTCTTGCTAATAAAGTGGGGATTAAAAAACTCCCGAAAGTGATATCGGATCATAATCCGCTAATACTGGATATCGATGCTGATACACCTGACAAGACATACAATAAGTGGACATTTGACAGGAAGCTCCTGGTTAATAAGCCCTATATAAAACATATCAAGAAATGGGCTCAGGAATTCTTAGATATTAATAGATATAGTGCCAGTCGTAATATAGTATGGGATACTTTCAAAGCTGCTCTAAGGGGTGAGACAGTTAGCTTTGTAGCACACAAAAGGAAAGAGTGTCAGCTAGAGAATGAACGGTTACTAGCGGAGCTGGCCAGGGCAGAAGAAGATCATGTAGCCTTAATAACTCAGGGACGGGAAGCAGCAGATCTCCAACTACGAATCATCTCCCTTAAAGCCGAATTAAACAGCTGGCTTACGCAGAAATCGGCCGAAGTATATCAGACGCAACAGAGCAAAGTATACGAGACCGGGGAACAAGCTGGGAAACTGCTAGCGCTACCCATCAGGCAGAAAAACGTTAAGAATCAAATATCCGCCATAAGGAAAGACGGCCAAACATATATAGAGATTAATGATATACTCAGGGTATTCCAGGAGTACTATCAGCTTCTCTATAAAGAAGATGGAGGGACAATGCAGGAAGCCACACCTAAAATAACAGACACTGAGGGGTTGATTCCGATCTGGGTTGGAAAGCCCTCCGACCGAGCCGGATCCGGAGTGTTTTCCGACCGAGCCGTACCCCTGGAGTCCGATCGAGCGAGTAGGATGCTGCCGCATGCTGCCGGACTTGGCTTGGTCGGATTCCCATTGAAGTCAATGGGAGCCGGTCGTACGACGCGTGCATGGCCTCGCATCAGCTGAATAGGTATGTCTCGCAAAAGGGCGCCCCCTGCAGTGGGTACGCATTGGTGCCATCCGCACCGTACATGCATGTGAAGGGGGACCCTTGGGTCCCTCCCTGTGTTCGGCTCGTTAGGCTACGGGTGAAGGGGGTCTGGCACGGACCCCCGAAGTCCGCTTCCCCGAGCTTTTTCGTCCCGGTGACTCCGACTCGATCCGGCTGTCCGGATCGTGCATTGTACTGGCTCGGTCGGAAATCGACTCCATTGCGCAGTACGGTTCGTCTGCGACCGAGTCGTACGGAGCGGTTCAGACCCGGAAACGAGTCGGTCGGCGATTTCGCGTTCATTCGCATCGTACTTGGGCGTCCGGACCTCTGTACGACTCGGTCGGAAACAGAGCCTCCGACTCGGATCCGGTAAAGCCAAATCCGATTCGGAGGCCTTCCGACCGAGATCAGAATCGACCCCTGAATTGGGACCCCTACTGGATAGCCAGGCTAAGGAGGAGCTAGATGGGGACTTTTCACTAGAGGAGGTATTAACTGCCCTGCATGAGTTACCATCAGGGAAGGCTGCCGGCCCGATAGCATTCCCCTAGAAATTTATAAGCAATTACAAACAGTGATCGCTCCTTTATTATTGGATTTGTTTTTAGGGATACAACATAATGGGCAAGTACCTGAATCCTGGAAGGAGACAGACATTATTATCTTTCCTAAGAAAGGCAAACCATCAGATATCCCATCCTCATACAGGCCTATATCATTGATCAACACGGACACAAAGCTATACTCCAAAGTATTGGCTACCAGGCGGGGAGGGTTATTGGCCATCTGGTCTCGCCCTGGCAGCACAGGTTTATCCCCGGGAAAGGGACGACTGATCACATTAGGTGGGCTATAACATTATTCGACATCCAGGCTGTAACGGGGGGCGGATGGCCAAGATCCTCCTCGACGCTGAAAAAGCGTTTGATCGGGTGGCCTGGAGGTTTCTATGGGGGTTACTAGAGCTAAAAGGATTTGGGCCAAGAATTATCAGGGCCATTAAGGCAATGAATATGAATCCCAGAGCCCGGTTACAACTGATGGGGGAAACATCAAACAATATTTTTATATCAAGGGGGACAAGACAGGGGTGCCCCTGCTCCCCTATTTTATTTGCCTTATATATAAACCCTCTGATAGAATTTGTTTTAGGAAGTCAGGTCATTAAACCAATTATCTCTAGAGGCTTCGAAACCAAGGTACTGGCGTATGCAGACGATATAGCTATTTTAACTACCGACCCGGCCGACGCACTTAGGGAGACTACGGCTATCGCCAAAGGATTTGGGCAGGCATCAGGCTACTCATTGAACGAAGGGAAGACACTGATAGTATGTACTGATAACATAAACTTTAATGATCCTCGTTGTGTAGGGAACGCTATCTACCTGGGGGTTTGTATTAGTCCAACAGTTGACACTATAGTTATGACTAACTTTAACCCTCTGATAAAGGCAATCTCTGCAGATCTTAAGAGGATAAATGGATTGCATCTGTCTGTTGTAGGAAGAGGAAACGTTCTTAAAATGACAATGCTGCCAACATTTTTTTATCTGTTTCGCTCTATTCCGCTCATGATAGATGCAGAAATTTTAAAAACACTTGAAGCCGTGTTTTCAAAGTTTACTTGGCAATATGGAAAAGTTAGACGCTCTTTAAAATATCTGACACTCCCCCAGGCACAAGGCGGGCTTGCATTTCCTAATATTATATTTTATCATTGGGCGAGTCTTTTACACCAGATGTCGATTTTATTCTGCTCGGCTATAAGTGAAGAAACAGAGGAGGTAAGAAATGGCAGGACCCCAACAATATATGAACTTATCATAGGGAGGGAGGCTTTGGGGCTGCTATTACGTCAGGGGGAGTCAAGCTATTATAGGAAGGTGCGATCTAAGGTCAAGCGTAGTGCCTGGGAAGTATGGACCAAGGTGCGTAAAGCTATGAAAATCCCCAAAATAAACTATTATACCCCATTGCGGCTATCACAAGCTTTTCCGCACTCCTTTTATGATACCATGGGTAGGCACTGGGAACAACTCGGCTTAACAACGATAGGTGATATATATGATTCAGGCCAGCTACTCCCCTTCGATGCCCTACAACAGGAGTATGGGATTTCGACCAGACAATATTTTAAATATGTACAAATTCGAGAATTTCTTGCTAGTCGAAGACCGGTAATATCTCCGGGGGGGAAGAATACCGCTACTGGAGCTAATTGCAGGGAGAGGTAACAGGATTAAGAATATCTATAGCATATTGCAAAGAAGTATCCAGGATGATTTGGAGAAAACCGAAGCTAAATGGGCTGGGAAACTGAATGATCCTGACGTGGATGTGTACATGGCTCTGTTATTAGCGGGTAAAGTCTTTCATTCAACAAATCTTAAGGCACAACATTATAAGACTCTGTTCAACCTGTATTTCACCCCTGCTAAACTTTTTAGCTGGGGCAAGAGAGCCGACGATAGCTGTCCAAGATGCAGGGAAGGGCCCGCAACTATAGTGCACATGTTTTATGACTGCGTCAGGCTGCTTTCTCTAAAAAATGAGGTGGTAAGCTTCTGGGAGGGGCTGCTTGGACGCAGGGTTAACCTATCCCCTACCCTGCTGCTTATAGGCTATGATAGCGGCATTGGTCTGGATACAACAGAGAAATATTTTGTATTTATTTGCACAGCTGTTTTTAGGATACTGATAGCAGCAAGATGGAAGGATGCGGATCCCCCCACCTTTCAAATGTGGCTAGCACGCCTCTTGGGGGTTTATAACCAAGAGAGTGCATTATATGCGGGGAGGGGTAGAGAGACCAGGAAACTGGGGTGGGCAATTTGGTCACCCATTGCAAGGTGGAGAAAGAACGTGGGATGTCCTGATAGGAGAAGAAGTGAAGGAATATGGGATGTGTCATAAACTATGATTTACTAAGGGATTACATGTACTTAGGAATGGATATTACCCATCCCTATCTGTTTAATTGGTTTTACCCAGTGTATGATTTGGTTGATCTGTACTGTATTTATAATGTTTATAATATTTATGATAAGCTCTTTTTAAGCCTGATTTTAATATTCATAAGAGCCTTGATGTATACACTCTTTATAAATTTAATGCATTGCCTTATTCTGTATGTAATAATGAATCGATGTACTGTAAATTGGCTTTATGGGTATATAATAATTTTTTTTTTTTTAAAACAAAAAACAAAGGACACATTGTTTCGATAGGCATATAAGTGTTACAGCTGTGTCCGCCATATTGGGGTGCTGCTATTGTGGTCATATGGCCTTATATATTGCATATACATCCACAATAAGGTGCTGGTCGGCATATGACCACAGCGGCAACATTTCTATATGGCCGCCGCTGTTAGAACACTATTGTGCCAACCGTAACAATGTGTTCTTTATGCATATTTACAAATCTTCAGGCATGCAATTCACATATTATGTCATATATATTGGATATTGTATGCTGTCCAGCACCTTATTGTGGATGTGTACAATACATAAGGCCATATGACTGCAATGGCAGTATTTCAATATAGAGATTTCAAAGTAAATCTACTCTTCAACTACAAAAAAAAAATAATAATAATAACTTCCGCCCAATCACTACCATTCCCACTCTATCGAAGCTGCTAGAGAAATGTGTCCATGTCCAACTTTGTAGCCACATTAATCAATTCTAGCTTCTTGATCAATTCCAATCCGGTTTTCGCCAGGGTCATAGCAACGAAACAGCGATTACCCACATAATGGGTGACGCTCTAAAAATGCTAGATCGGAACAAAGCTTGCCTTCTAATCCTCCTTGACCTCTCGCCGGCTTTCGATACGGTCAAATATGACAACCTCCTGGATATACTGGAACGCAGGATGGGTCTCTCAGGATCAGTTCTGAACTGGTTTGCCTCATTTCTTCATAACAGATCACAGAGAATTAAAGTCAATCACTCCCTCTCCAACTCTTCTCTGATCACTCTGGGGGTCCCACAAGGGTCCTCGCTCTCACCCACACTCTTCAACTTGTTCATGGAGCCCTTAATGCAAATGCTCAAATCATCCAATATACTTTATCACATGTACGCTGACGATACCCAATTGTACTTGAAAATCTCCTCCCCCGAAGACATCAATTCACTCAATTCGACCCTACTCAAAACTCAACACTGGTTGACTTCCAACCATCTCAAACTAAACTCCATCAAAACGGAATTCCTCCTTATTTCTCCTCCCAAACAGATCTCTACTATCACTGAATACATGAAGCAGCTTACGGCTCTCAACTGTGTTCCACACATCATTGACTCTACCAAATCTCTCGGAATAATACTTGATAAGGCCCTGAGCATGCAGGAGCACATCAGCGCTGCCACCAAAGGAGCGAACTTCCAAATGAGCATACTAAGAAAGTTGAAACCCTTCCTTCCTCCGGAAGACCTGAAGTCTGCTGTTCAAGCATTAGTCATCTCCAGATTGGAGTATGGGAGCTCAACTCTCTGTGGGCTTCCGAGCTACAAGTTGGCAACGCTGAGGGCCTCTCTGAACTCGGTGGCTAGGCTCATCACAGGATCTAAAAGAAATAACCACATCACGCTGGATCTGAAATCTCTAAACTGGCTTCCTCTTGAGGCTAGGATTCGTCTTAAAATTGCTTGCATGGCTCACAAAGCCCTTCACCTTAACACTCCTCTGTACCTCGCCCGGAAACTGGAACTCTCGGGTGGTTGCAGATCGTTGAGGAGCTCTAGCACTTTACTGCTGAAACCACAAAAATTTCAAAGAAAGAAAACCTATAACCGAGCCTTCTCGGGTATTGCCCCGAGGATCTGGAACGCCCTGCCTCCGGAAATCAGACTGAATCCCTCAACGTCCTCTTTCAAAAAAGAAGTCAAAGCACTTCTTATGCATACGTTCTGAACCTGTAATGTACCTACTCCCCCCGGAAACAATGCGCTAAGGCCCCCTCCTCACACGTCTGCTCATTTACTGTATTTATGTGGTGCTCTGCTACTGCGGTACTCTTGTTTACCTGTTTATCCTGCACTGTCAAATTGTTGTTTACCCACCTGTCTCCCTCTCTGTTATACTCGTCATTATGTGAAGCGCTCTGATACCCGCTTGGGTCATGTTCGCGCTATATAAAACTTTATAAATAAATAAAT
This sequence comes from Calotriton arnoldi, assembly GCA_963921515.1. Classification (NCBI taxonomy): domain Eukaryota; kingdom Metazoa; phylum Chordata; class Amphibia; order Caudata; family Salamandridae; genus Calotriton; species Calotriton arnoldi. The sequence continues at coordinate 172,904 of CAWUFW010002083.1, read as the reverse complement.
ACCATAAAAAGCCCTGTCATATTAGCTGACAGATTTGCCTAAACCCACCCTCACTACTGAAGCTAATTTTTTATACATTATTGATCTCTGGGTGCAGTGTAGTGGCGGACCCCATGCCTTAGAATACATAGATGGTTGTTCTACATTCCAGCCGGCATCGGCCTCTCGTCTCAGGACCCTTGCTCTGTGTGTCAGTCTCCTCTAGTCTAGTCCAGAATGACATGTCCTGGGTTATATGACAAAACATGCGTGTTCAAAAACAGCAGCTGGGCTGCTTTATTATGTCTAGGTGCTAGTGTCCGACCAAAGAGAATAACAAGGAGGAATGTTGTTTGACCTTGCATAGGCTGGTCAGACTAAGGGCCTGATTACGATCTTGGCAGACAGGGTTCTTCGTCAAAAACAAGACGGACATCCTGTCCACCAAATTACAATTCCATTATATTCTGTGGAACTTGTAATATGACAGACAGTATACCCATCACGTTTATCCCAGGCGCCAAGATCATATCAGGTCCAAAATACCAGGAAAAGAATAAAATAAGAAAATGTGCTGACTATGTGGGAAAATACAAAGTGGCACAAAACAAGCAAGCTATTTGGTAACGTGTGCAAAGCAAAAGTAGCTTACAACATGCATAGTCAGGCTTATACAAGGAAAACAACAATGGGCTATAGAGAGAATAGATAACACTAGCTTGCCTACTGTTTTAAGACTCAGGGGAATCAAAGTCTTACAGCCTGCTCCTGTGCCTGGTCCATTGGAAGTGTATGCAGGTGCTTGTTCCAATGGAATCGACGCATCCTCTGCTGCATGAAGCGACTCATCTGAACCACCCTGTTGTCGCCACTGCTGTGAGAGACAATTGACTCATCCCCTTGACTGCGTGAAGAAACCCGGCGCACTGCACTCGGAACCAACATACCTTGAAACAGGCACTTCCTCTTCAGAACCAGTCTGTTTGACTTGGCCCTTTTTGAAGGGTCATCCCAGAACTTTTTGCCTTCCTCCCCTATTTTTTCTGACCTGTTGTTGGCTGTTTTATGACTCTGGGCACTTTACCACTGCTGATCAGTGCTAAAGTGCATATGCTCTCCCTGTAAATTGTTATATGGATTAGTGACTCCATGATTGGATTATTTGATTTACTTGTCAGACCCTAGTATAGTGCACCATGTGTGCCCAGGGCCTGTAAATCAAATGCTGCTGGTGGACTTGCAGCACTGGTTGTGCCACCCACAGAAGCAGCTTGTAAAGTGTCTCAGGCCTGCCATTGCAGAGCCTGTGTGCAGTCTGGGACTGCCATGTCGACTTGGCAAATGCAGCCACTTGCCAGTCCCTAAACCTTCCCTTATCTTCTTATCAAACACCCCTAAGGTAGGCCCAAGGGCAGGGTGCATTGTAAGTATAAGGTAGGACATGCCCTGGTGTGTGTGGCTTGTCCTAATAGTGAATTACAGCCATTTTCGTTTTTCACTATTGCAAGGCTACCTGTTCCCCATAGGCCAGAATGGGCAGTTTGATTATTACATCTTATAATCCTAACTGACCCAGGGAACATGGTAGAAAAACGAATTTAGTATGCCTGAACTCAGAATGATAAAATACATCTTTTAGTGAAGTTGATTTTAACATTCTGTGTTTGAAAATACCACTTTTAGAAAGTGTGTATTTTCTTGCCTAACCTTCCAAACCTGCCTCTGCTAGGTTGTGTATTGTGCGTCTGGCTTTGTGAGTGACAGGGGCTGGGGGTGGCTCCAGGAGACAGGGTGAGTCAGCACAGGGCTGAATAGAGAGATCTGCATCCAAGTGGTGGGAGGAGTAAGCACCTGGGTCTGAATAGGGCTGTGCCTGCCTTCCACAATGCTGGCTCCGCCTCCTGCTGGGCGACTGAGCACCCTGCCCCACATTCTGAAAGGAAAGAAGGAGTCCTGTAAACAAAGTGCTCCAGGACTGACCAGAACTGGTTTTGGACTAGGCACAGGCCTCTCTGCCTTCAGAGAACAAAGAGAAAAGGTGTATAAAAAGGGGACCCAGACCCCTAGGAAATTAGATCACTTCTGGAACAACAAGACGACCCTTTTGCCAAGGAGAAGAACCAAGGAAGCTGCAGGAGTTGGACTGCCCCTCTGCCAAGTGTGAGGTTTGCTGGTTTGGCCTGCAGTGGTTTCTTCATTGCCAAGGAAAGGAGAAGGAACTTTTAAAGAACTTTCATCATCTTGCAGAATATTACTCCAAGGGCTTGAATTTGTGCTTGCCTCCTGCTGAAGTCTCAGGGCCAAAAGACTTCACCACCAGCTCCCTCCTGAATTCCCTTGCTGAGGATTCTGTCTGCTGAGACCTGCGTGTCGCTGGGAGCTGGAAGCGCGACGCAACGAGAAGCGTGTCGCCATCGTAGCTGTTGCCGTCGCATCGCCGGAGAAGCGTGTCGCCGCCGCAGAGGCTGCCGCCGCATCACTAGAGAAGCATGTCTTCATCAACAGCCGCTGAGTGTCGCATCACCGGAGAAGCGTGTCGCCACCGCAAGGGTCGCCATCGCATCACCGGAGAAGTGTGTCGCGGCTCCAAAGGTACAGAGTTCGCCGCACGGCCTTCGGCGTGCACGCATCGTCTTCACATCGTCGCATCAAGGGCGCCATCTTATCGCATCACAACCTGAGTGTCGCATCGCGGCGCCATCTTGCGCATCGCAACCGGAACGCAGCACGAGAATCAACGCATCTACTCCCCTCCGGTAAGGAACGGATGCATCCACTACTCTGCGCAAGCATTGAGGCGCGACGCATCGCATCCCCCGAAGTACGGAAACCGACGCATCTCCTTCCCTGCGAGCCTTTTGTTTATTTTGCGTTACGCATCCAGGTACTGTTTGTGAGAACTGTGTCGCATTTATCATCAACTTGAACTAAGTAACTTCACCATCTTTTAAGAGTATTTTGAGTACAGTATTGTGGATTTTTGTCGTTTGTGGTCTTGTGATAAGTCTATATAAAGAATACTTATTTTTATAAAACCTGTGTGGTGTCCATCTGTAGTGTTTTCACTGTATTACTGTATGTGTTCACAAATGCTTAACAAACTGCCTCTTAGATAAGCCTGCCTGCTCATGTCAAGCTACCAAGGGGGTGAGCAGGGGTTATCCAGGTGTGTAATCCCCTTTCCCTGACTTAGAAGCAAGGGTCCCTATTTGGACAAAGGTGTATACCATTGCCAACTAGAGACCCCCAGTTCTAACACAGTCCATCACCATTGTTGCATGGAGAAAGTCGATGCATCACCTCGACTGCAGGATCAACATTGACGCATCGCTTGGCTGCACCCCGCACCTTGCTGTTACAACCAGGATCATGTAGCTTTTGTTCAGCCGGCCTTGCCTGGCTCCTGTATCTGGCCTGCTCTCCATCACAGTCTGCCTGAACTCTTGGCTTTGAACTAGTCCAGCATGACCAGATAACCCTGTAGGCGCTTATTGCTTCTAAGCACTAAATTTTACTTTTAATTTTTGAAAATTTGTATAATGACTTCTACTTATTGGCTTTTTGTCGTTTACGGTCTTGAATTTCCTGGTTTCCACAATCATGTTTTTTAATTTCTGCACTAAGCTTGACTTGAAATAAAGCCTGTGGTTTCTTTTGTGTTTACACTTTTGGTCAAAGGATTTCCAAACTCACTACAACAATACATTAATATGCCTGACAGTCTCTGACATTGATACATGCCTAATACGCATTATCTCCGGGTAAACTGGGGGGAATGTACAGGACATACCTTGTCTGTCCCTTCTGTCCAGAACTGTCAAGTTGGTTCAAACCTATGCTTGACAAGGAACCATTCATCTCTCTCAATCCTCCCTTCACATTCAGTTGGTGACCATCCTTTACCATTTCTCTCAAACCTTCTCCCTCAGGGCCCATTTTTCTTCTGCATGATACACCTTCGACTCTCCAAAGCCTCCAGAACATCACTATCCTAGTTGCTTAGCAGCACTTGTAACAAACATGCAGAAGTGTTTTCTTCCTGGAACATACTACAACTTGTAGTTAAATCCCTGTAGGTGATATTGCCATTTAGTAGTTCACAGTGTAGCCCGGGGAGTGAACAATTCTAACAAGGGCTTGCGGTTGGCACAGAGGGCAGATTTTCAAATTATGCACTCACCGCTAACAAGAATGTGCCCTCCCCCCCGCCCCCCCCCTTAGTACCTTGGAAGGATATACCAGAAACTGCGCCCTGGATAGAATCACCGTCAGGAGGCAACACACATAATCACTGTGATTAGAACCCAGCCTGGAGAACATGGCCGAAAGAAAACATAACATAAAAATGATTTTCGCGCCAAAAGTATCACCTGGGCCAGGTGCTGTGTTTATGGTTGTCTTCTTTTTAAATCACACACAGCCTGACTTAATTGTTTTGAGCGCCTGAGCTCCGTACAGTCATTTTCTTTAGAACTGTTGGCCCACTGACAGTCACTGAACCAGAACCAGGCCCTGGATTTCAATCACTCTCGGCAGAACCAGGCCATTTGTGCAAACACCATAGCTAGGGCTCGCAAACAAACAGTATCACCATAACCTCTTGCAATAGCCACTGTGGAACCACTATAATCAGGCTCGGGGTGCAATCACTCCCACTGGAATCAGGCCATGTACACAATATTTCGATGGAAACCAGGCCCTGTGCATAATCACCAGAACCTGGCAATGCACACTATTGTCAGGGTTCAGAGCTGTAGGCCCTCTACCTTGCCTCAGCTGTGCACTGGTGAAGACATTAACAAGTATCATCTCACACAGCAACCAGAGGAGAAAAAGTGACAGGGATGAGGAAGGAAAATAGGAATGAAGCCCACTCTCTGAGACTTTGTCGCTTTCAAGGGACAGCACCACTCTGCTTGATGGCGTGAATCCTGGGAACATCTGCCCATTTGTAAGACACAGGGCAGAAGGTTGGCATAGATGCCAGCTAGATGTAACAGACAGGTGACAACTGAAACAAGGCTTACCAGTTCCAGCAGCAGATGATGCAATGAACTTGGAGCCCACCTGGGAACTGATAGGGAGAAAACAACAAACAGAGAGGGACCCAGAGTGATAATCGGAAACGTCAAGGCAGCCATGCAACTCATTGCCAGACACTGAGCTAAGGTATCAGGAGGTCTGAATAGGGTCATACTCCACCGGACCTTAACGCAGGAAGTGAGTGAGCGTGCATTCCCAGGAAGAGAACAATCCAGTGACCCCCCCCCCCACCCCCCGCCTACGCTTACACCGTTCCACTCTCCAGTGCTTTCAGCCATCAGCATGCCTGTCGCCTAGCATGATCCCTGAAAACTATAACCAGGAGCAGGTCTGAAGCTGTCATCACTGGCATCAATAAAACCAGGGGCCATATTTATGCCCCAGTTTGCGTTGCTCTTGCTCCACGCAACGCGTTGCTCTTCCTCCACGCAACGTTGGACAAGAGCGACACAAACCGTAGGTCATATTTTTTGAAGCCACGCAAAGCCACTTTGAGTGGCTCCAAAAATATGGAGGAACAAAATGAGGCGCAAATTGCTGAGTTAGGTTACTCTGCTCTGGGTAAACACACCATGGACGTTGCATGGGTTCTCCCAAGTAATTCCGGTGGTTTATAGCGCATTCCCAGATTTACAAGACCTTGTCATTCTGGGAATGTGCCAAAAAGATACACCCCCCTAGGGGAGGCGTAACAAGGACAAATATCTTTATTTCTTCTTGTTTTTTCCTCTTTCTATGTGTGCTGCATTGTGCAGCATGCGTAGAAAGAGGGATAAGCCTTTCAGGATTGTTTTTATGCAGGAAGGTGTTCCTCCCTGCACAAAAACACTCCTGCCTACAACACAGGCACCCTTGCGTCATGTTTCAAAGGTGCCTGCTTTGGCACTAGGCTATCAAAATGGTGCCAGCGCATTGGAAAAGGACAGGAATGTGCCGTATTGGATAAATACAGCGCATTCCTGCCCTTTCCCTGTGACATAGGGCAGTGCAGCAAGTTGACTTGTTGTGCTGCCCTGCACCACAAAATGCCAAAAATATGGCCCCTAGTACACAACCACCTTTACCAGGCTTTGAGGTAAATTGTTAGAATCAGGCACTGTGCACCTCATTCCACCTATCTTGCTGTTCTTTGACAATCTTTCGGGGCAGTAATAATGAGTGGCAACTCTACGAGGTCCTAGATTCCTATCTGTGAAGGACAGGCGCTACGATGCCAGGGGCGACCAGCATGTTGCCAAGATTTATTCACAGTTTCTGTAGTGCAACTCTACCAGGTAGGTCCCTGTACTAGGTGTGTGCACCTGAAGTCCGAGATGGAAATGTTAGACTATATGAAACTTGCTTTATAAGGAAGAATATATCAAACAGTGTCCTCGAATTCCAAAGACACATCTTGATGAAAGTTGATGTGCATAAAGACATTCAAAGCCTTGCCATAAAGACATTCAAAGCCTTGCCATAAAGACATTCAAAGCCTTGCCATAAAGACATTCAAAGCCTTGCCATAAAGACATTCAAAGCCTTGCCTTAAAGTTGTATATCAAAACGTAATCCACTGATGGGAAAATAAAAGGTGTGAGTTAGAAGAAGGAAAAAAGCAAGAGCTGATGGGAGTTTGAGTGAAAAATGTAAAAGGATTGAGTTATCAATTCGGGTGAACTTATTGAGAGGCAGAAAGAGGCGTGCGCAGAAGAACAAAGCACCTTTGGGGAATAGGTGAAGGAAGAAGGAAGGAGGAAGGAAGGGGCAACAGAAATAAATGAAGGTCTCCTGGCTGGAAGGGAGCTACAAAGTGATGTGACTGCTCTGCGAAGGTTTGAGGGATTGCCCTCTACATGTCCTTGACGGGCCACGGTCCAGGGATAATGATATAATCACCACGAACGCCACAATCTGTGAAGGACGGCGATCGACGAATCTTGACCTCCCAATTCACCTTGAGAGCTCGAAGTCAAGGTTGTTAGCAGCGCTTAGCACAGTGCTGGGTCCTTCAGAATCTGCTTAAAAAGTGCACATTTTATTCTACCTTCCTGTATAGTTTTTCTTCTGTACAGATATGATCTTCTCTGTTTTTCTTGCTTCATGTACTCAAGTGAGCTGGCCATTTCAGCGCTCAGCGGCCCGATCACTCAGTGTTCAGTGCAGAGCAGAACCAATGACGTCTTTCACACGATGTCCCCAAGGCGACAACAATCTCTGGCACTAGGAACCAGCACTTTAAATGAAACGATACCAACAGGGAGCTGCCCATGATAAACTGGGAGGCTGCCAAGGCCATCATCAGGCGGGTGGCGATACAGACAGGGAGCTGCCCATGATAAACTGGGAGGCTGCCAAGGCCATCATCAGGCGGGTGACGATACAGACAGGGAGCTGCCCATGATAAACTGGGAGGCTGCCAAGGCCATCATCAGGCGGGTGGCGATACAGACAGGGAGCTGCCCATGATAAACTGGGAGGCTGCCAAGGCCATCATCAGGCGGGTGGCGATACAGACAGGGAGCTGCCCATGATAAACTGGGAGGCTGCCAAGGCCATCATCAGGCGGGTGGCGATACAGACAGGGAGCTGCCCATGATAAACTGGGAGGCTGCCAAGGCCATCATCAGGCGGGTGGCGATACAGACAGGGAGCTGCCCATGATAAACTGGGAGGCTGCCAAGGCCATCATCAGGCGGGTGGCGATACAGACAGGGAGCTGCCCATGATAAACTGGGAGGCTGCCAAGGCCATCATCAGGCGGGTGGCGATACAGACAGGGAGCTGCCCATGATAAACTGGGAGGCTGCCAAGGCCATCATCAGGCGGGTGGCGATACAGACAGGGAGCTGCCCATGATAAACTGGGAGGCTGCCAAGGCCATCATCAGGCGGGTGGCGATACAGACAGGGAGCTGCCCATGATAAACTGGGAGGCTGCCAAGGCCATCATCAGGCGGGTGACGATACAGACAGGGAGCTGCCCATGATAAACTGGGAGGCTGCCAAGGCCATCATCAGGCGGGTGGCGATACAGACAGGGAGCTGCCCATGATAAACTGGGAGGCTGCCAAGGCCATCATCAGGCGGGTGGCGATACAGACAGGGAGCTGCCCATGATAAACTGGGAGGCTGCCAAGGCCATCATCAGGCGGGTGGCGATACAGACAGGGAGCTGCCCATGATAAACTGGGAGGCTGCCAAGGCCATCATCAGGCGGGTGGCGATACAGACAGGGAGCTGCCCATGATAAACTGGGAGGCTGCCAAGGCCATCATCAGGCGGGTGGCGATACAGACAGGGAGCTGCCCATGATAAACTGGGAGGCTGACAAGGCCATCATCAGGCGGGTGACGATACAGACAGGGAGCTGCCCATGATAAACTGGGAGGCTGCCAAGGCCATCATCAGGCGGGTGGCGATACAGACAGGGAGCTGCCCATGATAAACTGGGAGGCTGCCAAGGCCATCATCAGGCAGGTGACGAAACAGACAGGGAGCTGCCCATGATAAACTGGGAGGCTGCCAAGGCCATCATCAGGCGGGTGGCGATACAGACAGGGAGCTGCCCATGATAAACTGGGAGGCTGCCAAGGCCATCATCAGGCGGGTGACGATACAGACAGGGAGCTGCCCATGATAGACTGGGAGGCTGCCAAGGCCATCATCAGGCGGGTGACGATACAGACAGGGAGCTGCCCATGATAAACTGGGAGGCTGCCAAGGCCATCATCAGGCGGGTGAAGATACAGACAGGGAGCTGCCCATGATAAACTGGGAGGCTGCCAAGGCCATCATCAGGCGGGTGACGATACAGACAGGAAGCTGCCCATGATAAACTGGGAGGCTGCCAAGGCCATCATCAGGCGGGTGACGATACAGACAGGGAGCTGCCCATGATAAACTGGGAGGCTGCCAAGGCCATCATCAGGCGGGTGACGATACAGACAGGGAGCTGCCCATGATAAACTGGGAGGCTGCCAAGGCCATCATCAGGCGGGTGACGATACAGACAGGGAGCTGCCCATGATAAACTGGGAGGCTGCCAAGGCCATCATCAGGCGGGTGACGATACAGACAGGGAGCTGCCCATGATAAACTGGGAGGCTGCCAAGGCCATCATCAGGCGGGTGGCGATACAGACAGGGAGCTGCCCATGATAGACTGGGAGGCTGCCAAGGCCATCATCAGGCGGGTGGCGATACAGACAGGGAGCTGCCCATGATAGACTGGGAGGCTGCCAAGGCCATCATCAGGCGGGTGGCGATACAGATCAGAAGCCTTTACAGAGAGAGCAGACGGAGGCCCTCGGAGAGCGCATTAACAGCAGGAGCCAGGAGTAAAGGTAATGCCAGCAGGTCCAAGGCGGCCCCGGGTCAGAGGGTTTAACTCGTGTTCAGGCAGCTGCGCCGTGTCTTCGAGAGCTGCAGACGCTACCTCCAGTCCTCAGCTTTCAGCCCACAAAGCATTGCTGTTAGGATGCAGTCTAACTGGGGTCGGAAATGTTTATTTCAGAGAACTCATCATATAAAAAACATGGGGGCATATTTACAAGCCCCTATCGCCATGGGAACGTCACTTTTTACGATGTTCCTGTGGCGATAGGGGTTTCGCCTTATTTACACGGCAGCGTTAAGCGTTAAGCCACTTAACGTGGCTTAACCCTGCCTTGTAAATAAGGCCCCCTTTCACGCTATGCTTAGCGTGAAAGGGAAGGGAAATGGGTGTTGCTGTGGGCGTTCCACCAAAACACCCATTGATTCTGACGCTGCCCCCTATTTACAAGGGAGGCGTAAATACGAGGCAGCGCAGAATTAAGACCAGGGAAAACCTGGTCTTACCCTGGCGCAACGAGGAGAAATGTTTCATTTCTCCTCATTTTTGCTGTTTTCATGTGTGCTGCGTTGTGCAGCACACATGGAAACAGCAAAAGGTCAATGATTGTTTATGTACAGGAAGGTCCCCCTTCCTGCGTCCCCCTTCCTGCACATAAACAATCATTTGTAAAAATGCAGTTTTGGAACTTCTATGTGTGCTGCATTAAGCAACACACATAGAAGTTACAAAACATCATTTAAAGATTGTTTATGTGCCGGAAGGGGGACCTTCCTGCACGAAAACAATATTCCCCTGCATGCCTCACTCTGCCACTTCCCTTGTAAATGTGCCCCCTAGACGCCAATAAAATCATATATACAAAGCATAAGACATATATACAAATACTAATATTTGATGCCTGCACATAAATATTTTCATTCACTTTTTCATAAGATCACAACCACAACATAGGGGCTTATTTACAAGCCCAGTGCACCGCCGGAACGTAATTGTTCTTGATGTTCCGGCAACGCACTGGGCTTACCCATATCTACGAGGCCATGGAGAGCCACCCTGCGTGGCTTTTCATGGCCTCGTGGATATAGTGTAAGGCAACGCAGTGCAACTCGCTGCATTGCCTCACACTGCCCTGGGGTGCATGCCATGGGCATTGCGGTGGGTGTTCCCACTCAACACTTATGTTTTTTGGCACATTGCCAGATTTACAACCAAGCGTAAATCTGGGAATGCGTCAAACCCTGTGCCTCCCCAGGGGTGACGTAAGGGTTGTTTAGGTGAAGGAAGGTGCCCCTTCCTCCACTACAACAACCTGATTTCAACGCAGACACCCTTGCTCCATGGTGCAAGGGTGCCTGCATTGGCGCATGGCAGCCATTGTGCGCCAGCGCTGTGAAAGAGGACAGGAATGCTCCGTATCTCATGGATACGGTGCATTCCTGCCCTTTTCTTTGACGTAAGGCAGTGCAGCAAGAAGCCTTGCGGCGCTGCCCTGTACCAAAATGTTGTAAATGAGGCCCACAGTTTTTAGTACAAACTCTGTTAAAAGTAAACACACAAAGGACAATACGTTTTTTCAACCAGTGTAACAGAAAGCCCTGGATACCGGAAACTCACTCTCTTCACTCTGGCTCAAAGAAGCTTGAAGCTAAGCTTCAGAAATAGCCTTAGAGCACAAATGACATTCAGGAAACAACTATTTGGAAATATGAGAAATGTGAGGCTGAGTGAATGCCCTATACCGCCCTATTCCTTAGCCACGGTAAAAAATACATTCTCTCAGGCCTCCTGCACTCTGTTAATCCCATTGATGCCAGGAGGTGGTGATGGTTTCAAAACTACTTTTAAGGTTAGTTCAGAAACATTGTGGAGCCCATTTTGTCCAGGTCTTTAATAGGGTCCTGCCTTCTCATCCTATGTTTAACGCTGTCATACTTGGCTGTTCTCCTTACATTCATCAATCTCTTTGGTAGATCTGGGTGCTAAGATCTTTGCCATGGTCCTTGCAAACAAAGATAATAAACTCTTTCCTAAACTGGTAAACAACAGAGCAGGCTGAGTTTGCAGCAGCTTCACAAGCGCCGAGAACATAGGACTAATACTTCTTCGATTGGCGCGACAGTGAAAGGGTATAGTGCAAATTCTGTCTCTCAGGATCAAATGATCATGACCGCGCTATGGAACAAATGCAAGGAGGCAACGTGATTCTGCCCTATGTCTCACAGTTAATTGCTCGTTCCTTTCATCTGGGTGAAATTCCTCAGAAGTGGAAACAAGCAATAGTGCGACCATTGCAGAAAAACCCACTAATAGACTCTTCCGTGCTAGAAAACTTGCATCCCATCTCGTTATTACCGTTCTTCGCAGAAATTGCAGAGAAAGTAGCCAACAAGCAACTAGTTAATCATATTACCATGAATGACTTGTTTCAGTCCTCAGATATCGAACAGGTTTAAGAGGTAAGAATTTCAGCCCTTCCGGCAACTCTGTTCCTGATGCATTAAATAAAAGAAGCTCCGTTTTGGATTGATTGACCCTGTAACCCCCTAATTCTGTAAATGCCTGGATTTCTCCCAAAGCTCTCTGAATGTTTGATTTCTCTGGATTCAGGTCCAGGATCTGATCATCAGCGAACAGCTTTATTTTGGCCATTTCTAATAGGGGGGCTTGGATTAGTATGTTAGAACGGATTTTTATCGCTAATGGCTCAATAAAAAGTGAGAACAGAAGGGGGAGAGGGGGCATCCCTGCCTAGTACCCCGCCTTATTATTACTTCGCCCGCCTCCTCTGAATTTATAATAATTCTTGCGATGGCTCCCCTACATATTCTCTCCAGCATCTCGATCAGATGGCGTAGAAAGCCAAACTCTCCCAAAATAAAGAAGAGGGCCTGCCAGTCCACCAGGTCAAATGCTTTTTCTGCGTCCATCATTAAGGTGGCCGCAGCCTCCTTCGTAGCAGAAAAATAGTCAATCGCTTGAATCAGATAAAAAGTATTCGCAGCCATAGATCTCCCAGGCAAAAACCCTGTTTGATCTGCATGTACCAAATAATGCGCGCAGCCCGCAATTCTATTTGCCCAGATTTTCATAAGAAGCTTATAGTCTACATTTAGTAGACTTATTGGGCGATAGGAACTTGGATCTTTAGGGTCCTTATCCTTCTTTAGAATTGAGATCATCACTGATTCCTTGAATCTGTCTGAAACTCCTGTTCCAGCCAAAACTTGGTTGTACAGTGATACTAAGAAAGGGGTGAGTTCATTTAAAAACAGTTTATATACTTCAATAGGGATCCCATCATTGCCACTCGCCTTCCCATTTGCCATTCTTTTAACGATTTCACTTAATTCTGTGATTGTAATCGGTTCACTCAAAAGCATACAGTCCTCCTCTCTGACTTTAGGCAGGTGGACTGTCGTAAAATAATCCGCAAGAGCTTGAGGGTCAACTGTCTGGACTTCCACATATATCTTGCTGAAATGTGATATAAAAATTTCGGCAATTCCGTCCTTATCATTCACCAGGCACCTAGTACTCGGATTTCTAATTTGTGGAATTGACTGTTTGCTCTGTTGCGATTTTGTGGACCACGCTAAAAATGTCCCGATATGCTGGCTTTCCTCATACACCTTTTGACGAGCAGCTTTACTTCCAGCAATTTCCTCAAGCAGAAAAAAACTTTTCAGCTCCTCCTTAGCCCTTAATAGTTCCTGCTGAAGTGCCTCTTCCTCCAGTTCCCCTATTGACCTCCCCGAAAGTTCTCTCCTAACCCGCTCCACCGCATCCTGGAGTCCAGCAATCTTAAGTTTCCTTAACTTATAAAGATTAGCTCTGTATGCCACCACCCGTCCCCTAAATGTAGCCTTAAAAGCCTCCCATACCATAAAACCTGGCGCCGAATTCACATTCTCCTTAAAAAACCATCCTACAAAATCACGGGTTTCATCGATCCATTTTGGATCTGATAACAGTGCTTTGTCAAAATGCCACCTATTACTCTTTCTCCTGGGGGCGGGCAAGTGTAATATTAAGGATACTAAAGAGTGATCCGAAAATGGATTAGAGAGAATCAAGGATTCCCCTGAACAGATTACTAATCAAAAAGAAATCCAAACGGGATGCTGTTTTAAATCTCACTGAGTAGCACGTAAACTCAGTGGCACCTGGATGGTCTACCCTCCATGGGTCCAATAAAGCGAGATCCTCTTTAATAATTTTTAAGAGCCTATCTGTTTTAGGTTTTAATTGCTTTTTCCCTTGTTGGAGGTATCAAAACGTAGATCTTGAATTAAGTTAAAATCTCCCCCCATAATTATAAACCCCAGCGCACCCACCAGCAGATCATATACCTGTTCCAGAGCCACACAGTCATCGCCAATTGGACCATAATAATTAAGCAGGACGACAGCTATTCCATTAACTAAGACTTCTATCCACTACCACCAGCTCCCTCATCCCGAATCACCTTACCCACCTCCCAATCCAAATCCGAAGATAAAAGAATACCCACTCCTCGGACTGCCGCCTGGGCCGAGGCAAAGTATGCTTGGGCATATTTCTTAGGGAAAGTAAAGTTGGGGGAGTTAGATTTAAGATGTGTCTCCTGCAAGAAAATCACCTGGGGGGAGAAAGATTCTAACCACTTTAACATTGCTCTTCTTTTTTGTGCGTTCAAGAAGCCATTCACATTACATGAAATTACCTTCAGCACTTGTGTCATCCCTTAGACCAGACATAGCACTTTACAAAAAGGACTATCATATTCTCTCTTCCAGCTCTCTTCCATTTGTATCAGGTCTCTCAATAGAATCAAGTCGACCCCCTTGGTGACAGAGACCCTGCCCATTTCAACTTGGCCTCCAAGTTTAATCATGTTGCCCAACGGCCCAACATTCCTACTCTGCCTGTTATCCATAACGCTCATTTTTTTTTATGCTACACCCCTCTCCCCCCTCCCTTCTGCCCACCCCAAACTGTCTGTGGAGTGAGGTTGCCCTTCCCTCACCGCCACCACCTCCCTCCAACAACAAGGTGCCTTGACTTGGCACCCGGGAGCACGTCCTCCCCCCCTTCACCTCTATCACCTCTATCAAAAAGAACTATCAATTATATTAACCCCGGGATATTTAAAGTATATAACTTGCCTCGGGAAACCCGTAGCTTGCTCTCTTAATAACTAATATCAGCTTAAGGGGAACGCAATACAAAAGTACAGAGGTACTTCAATATTTCAATAATTCAATAAGTAGAAACATATGCAATACAATATACAAAATTTGTTAATACAAAAAAAAAGAAAAAACTGCAGTACCTGAAAAGGTAAAGTGCAATGTGCAAAGTACCATACAGAAACGTCAGCTATAAGCCTACTGCAGCCTATTGCAGCAAATGCAATGATCATTAGTGCAACAACTGCAATTCACTACCTCGATACACATTATAATAACAGGGTAGACCATATAAAGTGCCAGTACCAAAAAAGGTAAAGTGCAATGTGCAAAGTGCCATATACAATGATCATTAGTGCAAAAAACTGCATATCACTACCTCCACACACATTGTAAAAAAGAGGTTGAGCATATAAAGTGCCATAAAAAGGGTAGAGGAGTAGACCATATAAAGTGCCAATGCAAAAGAAGATAAAGTGCAATGTGCAAAGTGCGATATAAAAAAACATCAGCTATAAGCTTACTGCAACATATACAATGATCATTAGTGCAATAACTGCAATTTACTACCTTACCACACATTATGAAAAAGGTGTAGACCCTATAAAGTGCCATGTAGAGTGCATTACAACACATCTCCCCCCGCTAAAAAGGAGAGTGCAGTACAAAATGGCAATAGGTCCTGCAAAAGGTCCTGCAAACAAAGTAACCTTCAAAAATGGTTAAAAATACATAAAGTGCCAAAGTGCCAAAGTACAAAAGCAGGAAGGGAAAAAAATATCGAACAGTTCTCTCAGTAAGCTTATTGTTATATACAGAGAAAAGACTGTACTTGAGTCTATTTGAGTTTAATTAAGTCTACTTAAGTCTCTTATTTTTTATTAACTTGAACAATCTTCTGTAGTAGATCTTGGGCTTCTTCAAGAGAAGAACATAGATGGAACCTTCCTTTCCATAGAACTCTCAATTTGGACTGCTGCGCAATAGAGGCCTGGGCTCCTGCACTCTTAAATTGGCTCAGCATTCCAACAAAGTCCTTCCGTCTCCGTGCTGCTGCTGCCGACATATCGGAGAATACTCGTACTCGGCCCCCGCTGGGTAGAACAATCTCTCTCTTCTGAATTGCCTTTGTTAGTACTGCCTCTCTAATACGATAATCCGAGAAGTTCATAATTATTGTCCTGGGATACTTAGCCCCTGGAATTTTCTGGAAGGGAACTCTATGGGCCCTCACTACTGTAAGGTCTTCAGGTGCCTTCTCGAGCAAATGGTCTCTGATTATTGATTCAATATAAGCCACTGGGTTGGATTGACCGTCCATGCGTTCACTATCTTCTGGAATCCCTGTGAAACGCAGATTCGAGCGCCTTGCATAATTCTCCATCTCATCCATCTTATTCTGGGAGGCCTGAAACTTCTTCTGGAGAAAGACAATGTCAGAGTCACATAATGCAGATCGATCCTCAATATCAGATACCCGTTGTTCCAGCTCTTTAAATCTCCCAGGTATTTGCTGTACCATGGTTTCAATTTTATCTAGACGTTGGTGCAATAAAGAGAGTTCCTGAGCTTGTGAGGTCTTGCAGTCTCGAATTCCCTCCAGAATGGTCTCAAAGAGCTGCTGCATCTGGTCTAATGGGACAACTGAAGACTGGGCCATAGCAGAAGCAGTATCAATGGTGACCCCCCCAACATTAGCGACGCTATTGACCGTTCCCTGCTGACAGGCCAGGGCCCTCACTTCTGGCCCTGTTTCTGGTCCTGGTCCCATTGACGAATCGTGCTGTAGTAAAGGGGATAAAGACCCCAGGTCCTCACTTGTCCTGGATGTGCGTCTTGACATCTCCAGCGCTGCCCCTTGTGCAGCCCCTGCCCACTGCCTTGGTTGGGCTTGATCCTCTGAACTTTTTTCGAGAAAGGTCTCTCCTTCTTTTCCCAAAGGAGCCCTAGTTCCCATGGTGGCGTCAGCGCCTTTCTCCTGAATTACAGGGGCAGCCTCTTCAGGAAGTGTCTTGTCCGCTGCGTTAGCCAGTTTAGCCAAATTAGCCATCTGATTGAATTTACGATTTATAGAGAATACCGGATACTCCTTAGGAGTGTTAGAAGGATTAACCACTTCTGGGCTCGTATTCCCTGACGAAATAGGCCCAGGCGCAGACAACTCCACTACCACTGCCCCTGCGACTCTGCCTTTGCCTTCGCCCTCAGATCTCAATTCTGGCGAGAGCTCCAGTGAGGCAGAAGATGTTCCAGGGGAGTCAGATAGCGTAGAAGAGAACTTCTGAGACAGGAGAGCCACTTGCGAGCTCGTGAAGTTTATATCTCCCCTAGTTTTCTGAACAATTCTTCCTCTCCTGGCTGCCAAAATACGGGCCTGCGCTGTTTGACGTCTAGCTTTCTGTGCTGACGATGGAGAAGCGGGGGGGCTGCGGCTGGAGCTCCTGCACATGCTGTTGTCCCTCTCAAAACCATCTGACGCATAGCTCTCAGCCCAGGCCTCCTTAGTTCTCTTCACTTGCGTAAGTTATTTCTTCACTGACCACGTAGAACACGTAGGACACCTTGTTGACACCCACTGAGGCACCTCAATAACCCCCAACGAGGCACAGAGTCACTTGTTTGCGGCCAAACTGCCAAAACCGCACAAAAACCACACAAGAGGTAGCTTAAGAGGAGTTATGCAGCAACCGACAATCTGCCAGGGAAAGTTCCAGCCAGCACGTACTGTAAATAAGTCAAGCGCTGGTGCTCTTGAGGGTTGTGAAGAATTTATAAAAGAAAGCAGCAGCTCCCAGAATTACTAAAGATAAGTCCTACCGTGCCTCTATCGACTTGATGGCAGTAATGCAGTGCCTGGTAATCCACTGCTGCCCCTACTTCACACTCGCAGTCCTGGCTCACAGTCCTTTGAGCTCCTCTTAGCTCCTCAAGGTCTATAATAGCTGGTCCCTCACCAGTGCGTTTCACAGTCCACCAGCTCCGTCGGTCCCCGCCTTGAGAGACCTCCGACGTCTTCAGCCGGCTCTGCGGCCCCTCTTCGCTCCCACAACCCCCACCACCGATACCTCGCATCTGTAGACAGGGCAGCCACAGCACTGCAGGGGGGCAGCAGGCAAACACGCTCTCTCTGCTGCCTCGAAGCCGCTCCACACGCCGACAACGCCGAAATCGCCGAAAACGCCAATATCGTAGTGTGCGCCTCACTGCAGCTTCGCTGCAAGCTGCTACGGTCGTATCATCCCGGAAGCCGAGGAAAGAGGAAGGGGGAGGGGCGACGTGCTCAGCACCAGCAGGACATCGGGCTCACCTGCCGTCTTACCTCTTAAACCCATTAGATATCTGGGCCTGTATGTAACAGTGGACTTTCTTCAACGTTTTCACCTAAATTATGGTAAATCACTTGACAAAATAAAAAGTCTGCTAGAAAGATGGGCATTATTGCCCTTGTCAATAATAGGTCGAGTCTCTCTGATAAAAATGTCGATTCTTCCTTTGTTGTTATTTTTATTTTTAAATCTTCCTTTAAAGATTCCAATCTCGTACTTTAATGAAATCGATAGGGTGTTTCAGAAGTTTATTTGGGCTAAGAAAAAGTCTCGAATTAATTTATCTATTTTACAATTGGATGTAGATCAGGGAGGTCTTGCAGTACCTCATTTAGCTACTTATTACCAAGCTGCATTACTTAGCTTAGCAACTCAGCTTCTGTCCCCTTTTTCGAAGTTTGATAATTTTTTATTTAATCATATGCTTAGGGAGAGTGCTATTAAGTTACCAGCATTCTTGCGCACTGCAAAGTTACCAAAAAAACCAAGATATAAGGTGGTGAATATAATATTAAGCCGCATTCAGCGATTCAACAAAAAGTATAATATTCCATCATGCCATGCATACTCCCCTCTTTATGACTGTGAGGTATGGGGCCTCAAACTCCCACAAAAGGGGTACAGCCTTATATTCTGTTGGGTTTTTGTAAATTGGGCGACTTTTATAATGGAACTAATCAGATGACGTGGGAGGCTTTTGTGACACAATTTGAAATGCAGAGCCGGGAGCTCTGGCTAAGCTTTAGGCAGATTTCATGTTTCCTCCGGACTAACTTCAGAGGAATCAGCGAAAGTACTAGAGTAATTTTAAAAGCTGCCTTTGAGTCAAACTTATCGGGCATTGGCAACTGGTACAAGGTACTACGCCAGGAGAAGAACAAGAACCTCATTGAATTAATGCTCCCAAAAATCGCTCAGGAAGCTAACTGCAGGTTTAGTAGACAGGAATGGCTACGAGTCTGTGAGCTTGGCCACAGGGCATTGAGAGCGGCCAAATTTCAAAGAATGTCCTTCCTCTCTAGATGGGTGGCCTACTACACTCCCTCCAGGCTCCATAAATGGTTCCCCACGCTATCGAATGATTGTTTCAGATGCAATCTGCCAGAGGCAGGGGACTGGAAACATATATTTTTCACTTGTCTGAGACTACAACACTTTTGGGAGGAGGTTTTTAGCTTTATCAGTAAATGTGTTTCATTAGATATCCTTCCATGTGCATCGCTGGCGCTATTTGGCTTCTCCTATGTAATTGATCAGCTCTCATTATACAAGCAATTTTTTGTTGCCATAGCAGTAGCCAGATCTTTAATTCTACAAAATTGGATATCTCAGAAATTACCTACAATGGCCAGGTGGTTACACAAGATGGAGAGGACCTATAAATTTAAGGAGGCCTACGCAAAGAGGATAGGGGCGGTGCGGAGATGTGGGATGACATGGAAGGGCTATGTTGCAATCACACACATAAATGATACTATGTGACTTATCTATGGGGAATTTTCAGGCGAAGAGTGTAATCATATAGGTTATTAAGCTAGGGGTCATATGTTATCACAGATTTGATGTTTAGAATGCTGGTTTTGTACATCATGTAAAAGGGAGCACGAATTTACGTCTTTTTTTACTGTATATTTTAAATGTGTGACTTTATATGCAATAGGTTTTATCTTCTTTGCCTTTTAGTATATTTTGTGTATCATATTTATCATGTACTAATGAATTACGACATTTGTTAAACTTATTGTCTATTTATTATATGTGATAGGAGAGTCTGCAAATTTGTCTGTACTACGCTTTGTTTCCTACGCTCAATAATTTTTATTTTTTTTAAAAAAAGACTTGTTTCAGCCCTCACAATCTGGTTTTAGAGCCGCCCACTCCACAGAGTCAGCTCTACTCCTTGCTACGGAAACTCTAAGGAAATGTGCGGATGCAGGGCAGACTGCTGTGCTGATCCTGTTGGACCTCAGTGCAGCAATTGACACCGTATCTCATAGTCTTCTTCTTAAAAGATTATGCAAATGCGGGGTCAGGGGCTCAGCTCTATGCTGGATGACGTCCTTTCTCTCATCACGGAGCTTTCAAGTTGCCCAGCTCCCGCATATATCCAAGAGCATTCCCCTGCTGCAGGGGGTCCCACAGGGCTCAATTCTAAGCCCCACGTTGTTTAAACTCTATATGGGCCCCCTTGCAGAATTAGTGGAAGGACACAATGCGACTGTTGTATCATACGCCGATGATACACAATTGATTGTCACCCTATCTCAGAATCCGGCGTACAGCTTACCAATTCTCGCTATATTTAGAGGAGCTAGCCACATGGATGTCCAACCATTGTTTGAAACTTAATGGTAACAAAACGGAGGTGTTGATAGTCGGAAAGGATCCCTCGATATGGACATCAGCATGGTGGCCCGAGACATTAGGGCAAATACCTGCCCCGAAAGCGGAAGTAAAGAACCTTGGTGTCTGGCTTGATTCTAAACTAACGTTTGAAGGCCAAATCCGGAAGGTGGCGGGGAAATGTTTCGGGACTCTTAAAGTCCTAAGGCAGCTCCTTGACCTTTTACCCATCACTGTTAGGAAGACAATTGTACATGCCTTGGTCACCTCCCAGATGGACTATGGTAACATTCTCTATCTGGGAGCATCTAAGAAAGGACTGACCAAGCTCCATTCGATCCAAAATGTGGCAGCTCGCCTAGTTCTGAACCTCCCAAAAAGAGCAGCAGCCCCGAGGGCCCTGGCAACCTTGCACTGGCTGCCTATGGAGAAGAGGATCACATTCAAGGCCATGTGCTACTGCCATAGAATTCTGTGGAAAAAAAGGACCACGTTATCTCCAGTCTATGATAACTGCTTACACACTGGCACAGAATCTAAGATCTAAAGGCATTGCACTGGTCACTGTACCCAGAATACAGAAAGCTAGGATGGGAGCGCGCTCCTTTGGATACCTCGCAGCCAAGATCTGGAATACTCTGCCAGTGGAACCTCGCGAAAAACACTTTTCGCAAGAGATTAAAGACATGGCTGTTTCCACCTTTAAACTAGTATTGTGATCCTCAAGTGCCGTCTTTGCTTCCGGATACTCTTTTAGTAGCTTCTGCCAACCTTATTGAGAGTCTGCTCCAGCGCGGGGACACACTGATGGTGTAACCACGCGCTTTACAAATGGATAAATAAATAAGTGCGAATGATGAGATGAACCTTTTGGGTAGGATTCTAGTCCTCCATGTCTGCTCACTCTACCTTTCCTAAGAGGGATCCATCATATTAGGTTGCTCTTCTGCCTCACTCCTTTAGTGCACATTAATTAAACTGGTGGTTGGTCTCTCCATCTTTGTTTGCTTACAAAACATGTGTATTTGTAAAGTGCACGTTCACCCGAGGGTATCTTTGCACAGAATACCAGATGTTTATTGTTTCCCAACTCAATGGTACTCATTTTATTGAGCTCAGAAGGATGAAAGCTGAGTGGACGTGCCAGGATTTGAACCTGTGTCAATGCAGTCAAACACAGACCCCTACAGTGGACGCATTAGACCTCTAAACCACGAGACCCAGTCTAGGGTCCTCTCCAACAGTCATGAGTAATGCTGATAGATTTGGGAAAAGGACCTGGGCAGGGATACAAACATCACTTCTCTTTTTTGATTTGGTTATGCAGCAATTTGTCTTAAACCTTAGAGAAATTGTTGATTTTGAAGATATGTACCGGTGGGCTTCTATTCACAATTGCCTTCTTCTGTCTTCACAGCATATGATATGATGTTCTTAACAACAGTCTCCATGCACATGAAGAATTAAGAATTGACAGGTGTTGAAGTGCTTCTCCTCCCCCATTATCATTTGAATTCAAATATCTGGGAGTGATCAATCCTCCTAACATTACCTCTGTCCATAGCCTTATCTTGCCTGCTTGTAATCTAAGATTAAAGTGGCTTTATAGAGCAGGATAAGAATATTGTCTCCCTGTTTGAAGGAATGATGTGGGTTAAGATGAATGGCATGGACTACCCCTGCCCTTCTTAAATTTAGGACATGATTGATGACAAGTCTCTTTAAAGAACACTGCATGGTGATGTCATAACTAGTCCAGACCCCCTCTCAATACCCGTCACTCTACCAATATTTAATCTCTGATTCTGTCCCTGCCTGTCCTCTCCACTGCCTTTCATCTAGTATAAAAATTGCAAATACAAACACACACACACACATATATATATATTAGTATTAATATATATATATATATATATATAAATATATGTATATATATATATATGTATATATATATATATATTTCAAAAAGATGCTCCAAAGCTTAAGGACGCCACTCCACTCGGGACAGTTCACAAGAGCCTTTATTTCTCAAACCGGAAACACTTCCCCAATTAGTCACGATCCCTGACGCGTTTCGGTGCAGCTGCACCTTAATCATAGGGTGGGGGATATGCAAAACCTGGGACGCACTTCAACAATTTCTACCTTGCTGGCATCGCGTCTCCAGTGAACAGCATGCCGGTATTTGAAGTGCCAATTTTCCCCATCAGTGGAGCCCGTTTATTTTGCAGTTCTTTTCAGTCCCCAATTCATTCAATTATTTTACAGCCCTCCGGTGGGCCTCAGGGCAGAGTTTCCGATTTCATTTTGTAATCCTTTGTGCTGCTGACAGGCTGTACCTCAATTTACAGCCATGCAGACCTGTAGTCCAGTGTACCAGGCGGTGCAGTCCTTCACGGCCGGAGCCGCCGTGTCATAACATTTCAAAAAGATGCTCCAAAGCTTAAGGACGCCACTCCACTCGGGACAGTTCACAAGAGCCTTTATTTCTCAAACCGGAAACACTTCCCCAATTAGTCACGATCCCTGACGCGTTTCGGTGCAGCTGCACCTTAATCATAGGGTGGGGGATATGCAAAACCGGGGACGCACTTCAACAAGAACTGCAAAATAAACAGGCTCCACTGATGGGGAAAATTGGCACTTCAAATACCGGCATGCTGTTCACTGGAGACGCGATGCCAGCAAGGTAGAAATTGTTGAAGTGCGTCCCAGGTTTTGCATATCCCCCACCCTATGATTAAGGTGCAGCTGCACCGAAACGCGTCAGGGATCGTGACTAATTGGGGAAGTGTTTCCTGTTTGAGAAATAAAGGCTCTTGTGAACTGTCCCGAGTGGAGTGGTTTCGAGAATGGTAGTCTGTATTTTAGAGTTGGTGTATGAAAGGTTATTTTAGGGTGTGAGGAGGTGCGTCAGATATTAAGTGGATGATGTCATCAGTGATGTCATTTGAGATGTCATCAGTGATGTCATCAGTGATGTCACAGACCATGTCATGAGTGATGTAATATGTGACGTCATCAGCAGTGCATTGCGGGGGTGCGAGTTATAGTTAGCTCAACTAACTATAACGGCCTAATTTCTCTGGTTTTGTACGAGTAAAATGTCCAGCTAACTATAGCGTCCCTGAAACCTGTGGTTTTTTCAGTTAATTTCTAAGGTTTTTAAATGCTAATTTCTAATTATAACATCCCTGAAACCTATGTTTTTTTCAGAGAATTTCTAAGGTTTTTTAAATGCTAATTCCTAATTATAAAGTCCATGAAACCTCTGGTTTTTCAGTGAATTTCTAAGGTTTTGAAAAGCTAAATTCTAAATATGCCTACATAAGTAGGACATGTGCAGAAAGATGAAGAAAGGTGCAGAAAGAAGCAAGAGAAGTGCAGAAAGAGGCAATAGAAGTCCAGAAAGAGGAAGAAAGGTGCAGAAAGAAGCAAGAGAAGTGCAGAAAGAACCAACGGAGGCGCAGAAAGAGGCCTACTTTGACTGTACCTTACAACAGACTCATAAAAAGTAGCCTAATCACTATTCCTTCTCCCAAGATGTCTTAAACCTCACTTTTCTCTTGAAGGTTCACTATTAATCGACTGCTCAGAATGTTAGGCCTACCTACCAAATATAAAACAGCAATCCTAAGCATATCACTGTTGTAAGTCTGATCAAGTTTGTGAAGGTATTCATGCATGTCTCTGCTTTTACCGAGTGACATGTTAAATAAAAATAAACATAGAAATACTTGAATACCTGTGTTTCAAACAGCATACTCTGTAAATATGTGTAAAAAAAGGTGTATGTATTTCTTTCTGCTCATAATACAGGGCACATGGGTATTCAATAGTATATTTGAGGGGCTCTATAACACCTATATACATAAGACATGTCTGCCTGTGCAACTGAATGACAGAGCAGAACTGAGAACATTTAACCACCTATAGAAGAAGCTACCCACTTTTTAAGCTACCATCTTCAGATGCATAACACATGTGAGAATACATATACAAGTAGACATTACCTCTGCCACAAGAGCAGATAGACCTTTAATCTTAACAGTTTGCTTTCCCATTTGAATACAGAAAAAGGCAAGAGAAGTACAGAAAGAAGCAAGAGATGTGCAGAAAGAAACAAAGGAAGTGCAGAAAGAAGCAACAGAGATGCAGAAAGGGAGAAGTGGGGTGGAGAAAGAGGCAAGAGGGATACAGAAAGAAGCAAGAGAGTTGCAGGGACGAACAAAAGAAGTGCAGAAATAAGGAACAGAGGTGCAGAAAGAGGCAAGAGGGGCACAGAAAGAGGGAAAAGGGGGCAGAAAGAGACACAAGGGTTGCAGAAAGACAGGACAGAGGTGCAGAAAGAAGCAAGAGAAGTGCAGAAAGAAGCAACAGAGGTGCAGAAAGAGGGAGGAGGGGTGGAGAAAGAGGCAAGAGAAGTGCAGAAAGAAGCAACAGAGATGCAAAAACGGGTAACAGGGGTGGAGAAAGTGGCAAGAGGGGTGCAGAAAGAAGCAAGAGAGGTGCAGAAAGAAACAAAATAAGAGGAGAAAGAAGGAACAGAGGTGCAGAAAGAGGCAAGAGGGGTGCAGAAAGAGGGAAGAGGGGTACAGAAAGAAGCACGAGTGGTGCAGAAAGAAGCAAGAGAGGTGGAGAAAGAAGCAAGAGTAGTGCAGTCAGAAGCAACAGAGGTGCACAAAGAGGCAAGAGGGGTGCAAAAAGAAGGAAGAGGGGTGCAGAAAGAGGCACGAGGGATGCAGAAAGAAGCAAAAGATGTGCAGCAAGAAACAAAAGAAGTGCAGAAAGAAGGAACAGAGGTGCAGAAAGAGGCACCAGGGGTGAAGAAAGAGGGGTGGAGAAAGAGGCAAGGGGGTGCAGAAAGAAGCAAGAGAGCTGCAGGAAGAAACAAAAGAAGTGCAGAAAGAAGGAACAGAGGTGCATAAAGAGGCAAGAAGGGTGCAGAAAGAGGCAGAAGGGGTGCAGAAAGAAGCGAGAGGTGCAGAAAGAAACAAAAGAAGTACAGAAAGAAGGGACAGTGGTGCAGAAAGAGGCAAGAGGGGTGCAGAAAGAAACAAAAGAAGTGCAGAAAGAAGCAACAGAGGTACAGAAAGAGGCAATAGGAGTGCAGAAAGAGGGAAGAGGGTGGACAAAGAGGCACTAGGGGTGCAGAAAGAAGCAAGAGAGGTGCAGAAAGAAGCAAGAGAAGTGCAGAAAGAAGCAACAGAGATGCAGAAAGGGGGAAGTGGGATAGAGAAAGAGGCAAGAGGGATACAGAAAGAAACAAGAGAGGTGCAGAAAGAAACAAAAGAAGTCCAGAAAGAAGGAACAGAGGTGCAGAAAGAGGCAAGAGGGTGCAGAAAGAGGGAAGAGGGGTATGAAAGAGGCACAAGGGGTGCAGAAAAAAGCAAGAGGGGTGCAGAAAGAAGCAAGAGAGTTGCAGAAAGAAACTAAAGAAGTGCAGAAAGAAGGAATGGAGGTGCAGAAAGAGGGAGGAGGGGTGGAGAAAGAGGCAAGAGAAGTACAGAAAGAAGCAACAGAGATGCAAAAACGGGTAACGGGTGGAGAAAGTGGCAAGAGGGGTGCAGAAAGAAGCAATAGAGGTGCAGAAAGAAACAAAAGAAGAGGACAAAGAAGGAATAGAGGTACAGAAAGAGGCAAGAGGGTGCAGAAAGAGGGAAGAGGGGTACAGAAGGAAGCACGAGTGGTGCAGAAATAAGCAAGAGAGGTGGAGAAAGAAGCAAGTGTAGTGCAGAAAGAAGCAACAGAGATGCACAAAGAGGCAAGAGGGTTGCAAAAACAGGAAAGAGGGGTGCGGAAAGAGGCACGAGGGGTGCAGAAAGAAGCAAAAGATATGCAGCAAGAAACAAAAGAAGTGCAGAAAGAAGGAACAGAGGTGCAGAAAGAGGCACCAGGGGTGAAGAAAGAGGGGTAGAGAAAGAGGCAAGGGGTGCAGAAAGAAGCAAGAGAGCTGCAGAAAGAAACAAAAGAAGTGCAGAAAGAAGGAACAGAGGTGTATAAAGAGGCAAGAAGGGTGCAGAAAGAGGGATAAGGGGTGCAGAAAGAAGCGAGAGGTGCAGAAAGAAACAAAAGAAGTACAGAAAGAAGGGACAGTGGTGCAGAAAGAGGCAAGAGGGGTGCAGAAAGAAACAAAAGAAGTGCAGAAAGAAGCAACAGAGGTACAGAAAGAGGCAATAGGAGTGCAGAAAGAGGGAAGAGGGTGCACAAAGAGGCACTAGGGGTGCAGAAAGAAGCAAGAGAGGTGCAGAAAGAAGCAAGAGAAATGCAGACAGAAGCAACAGAGATTCAGAAAGGGGGAAGTGGGGTAGAGAAAGAGGCAAGAGGGACACAGAAAGAAACAAGAGAGGTGCAGAAAGAAACAAAAGAAGTCCAGAAAGAAGGAACAGAGGGGCAGAAAGAGGCAAGAGGGGTGCAGATAGAGGGAAGAGGGGTGTGAAAGAGGCACAAGGGGTGCAGAAAAAAGCAAGAGGGGTGCAGAAAGAAGCAAGAGAGTTGCAGAAAGAAACTAAAGAAGTGCAGAAAGAAGGAACGGAGGTGCAGAAAGAGGGAGGAGGGGTGGAGAAAGAGGCAAAAGAAGTACAGAAAGAAGCAACAGAGATGCAAAAACGGGTAACGGGTGGAGAAAGTGGCAAGAGGGGTGCAGAAAGAATCAATAGAGGTGCAGAAAGAAACAAAAGGACAAAGAAGGAACAGAGGTACAGAAAGAGGCAAGAAGGGGTGCAGAAAGAGGGAAGACGGGGACAGAAAGAAGTCTGAGTGGTGCAGAAAGAAGCAAGAGAGGTGGAGAAAGAAGCAAGAGAGGTGGAGAAAGAAACAAAAGAAGTGCAGAAAGAAGGAACAGAGGTGCAGAAAGAGGGAAGAGGGGTGCAGAAAGAGGCATAAGGGGTGCAGAAAGAAACAAAAGAAGTACAGAAAGAAGGAACAGAGGTGCAGAAAGAAACAAAAGAAGTGCAGAAATAAGCAACAGAGATGCACAAAGAGGCAAGAGGGGTGCAAAAGAGGGAAGAGGGGTGCGGAAAGAGGCACGAGGGGTGCAGAAAGAAGCAAAAGATGTGCAGCAAGAAACAAAAGAAGTGCAGAAACAAGGAACAGAGGTGCAGAAAGAGGCACCAGGGGTGAAGAAAGAGGGGAGGAGAAAGAGGCAAGGGGGTGCAGAAAGAAGCAAGAGAGCTGCAGAAAGAAACAAAAGAAGTGCAGAAAGAAGCAACAGAGATGCAGAAAGGGGGAAGTGGGGTAGAGAAAGAGGCAAGAGGGATACAGAAAGAAACAAGAGAGGTGCAGAAAGAAACAAAAGAAGTCCAGAAAGAAGGAACAGAGGTGCAGAAAGAGGCAAGAGGGTGCAGAAAGAGGGAAGAGGGGTGTGAAAGAGGCACAAGGGGTGCAGAAAAAAGCAAGAGGAGTGCAGAAAGAAGCAAGAGAGTTGCAGAAAGAAACTAAACAAGTGCAGAAAGAAGGAACGGAGGTGCAGAAAGAGGGAGGAGGGGTGGAGAAAGAGGCAAGAGAAGTACAGAAAGAAGCAACAGAGATGCAAAAACGGGTAACGGGTGGAGAAAGTGGCAAGAGGGGTGCAGAAAGAAGCAATAGAGGTGCAGAAAGAAACAAAAGAAGAGGACAAAGAAGGAATAGAGGTACAGAAAGAGGCAAGAGGGTGCAGAAAGAGGGAAGAGGGGTTCAGAAGGAAGCACGAGTGGTGCAGAAATAAGCAAGAGAGGTGGAGAAAGAAGCAAGTGTAGTGCAGAAAGAAGCAACAGAGATGCACAAAGAGGCAAGAGGGTTGCAAAAACAGGAAAGAGGGGTGCGGAAAGAGGCACGAGGGGTGCAGAAAGAAGCAAAAGATGTGCAGCAAGAAACAAAAGAAGTGCAGAAAGAAGGAACAGAGGTGCAGAAAGAGGCACCAGGGGTGAAGAAAGAGGGGTAGAGAAAGAGGCAAGGGGGTGCAGAAAGAAGCAAGAGAGCTGCAGAAAGAAACAAAAGAAGTGCAGAAAGAAGGAACAGAGGTGCATAAAGAGGCAAGAAGGGTGCAGAAAGAGGGATAAGGGGTGCAGAAAGAAGCGAGAGGTGCAGAAAGAAACAAAAGAAGTACAGAAAGAAGGGACAGTGGTGCAGAAAGAGGCAAGAGGGGTGCAGAAAGAAACAAAAGAAGTGCAGAAAGAAGCAACAGAGGTACAGAAAGAGGCAATAGGAGTGCAGAAAGAGGGAAGAGGGTGCACAAAGAGGCACTAGGGGTGCAGAAAGAAGCAAGAGAGGTGCAGAAAGAAGCAAGAGAAGTGCAGACAGAAGCAACAGAGATTCAGAAAGGGGGAAGTGGGGTAGAGAAAGAGGCAAGAGGGACACAGAAAGAAACAAGAGAGGTGCAGAAAGAAACAAAAGAAGTCCAGAAAGAAGGAACAGAGGGGCAGAAAGAGGCAAGAGGGGTGCAGATAGAGGGAAGAGGGGTGTGAAAGAGGCACAAGGGGTGCAGAAAAAGCAAGAGGGGTGCAGAAAGAAGCAAGAGAGTTGCAGAAAGAAACTAAAGAAGTGCAGAAAGAAGGAACGGAGGTGCAGAAAGAGGGAGGAGGGGTGGAGAAAGAGGCAAAAGAAGTACAGAAAGAAGCAACAGAGATGCAAAAACGGGTAATGGGTGGAGAAAGTGGCAAGAGGGGTGCAGAAAGAATCAATAGAGGTGCAGAAAGAAACAAAAGGACAAAGAAGGAACAGAGGTACAGAAAGAGGCAAGAAGGGGTGCAGAAAGAGGGAAGACGGGGACAGAAAGAAGTCTGAGTGGTGCAGAAAGAAGCAAGAGAGGTGGAGAAAGAAGCAAGAGAGGTGGAGAAAGAAACAAAAGAAGTGCAGAAAGAAGGAACAGAGGTGCAGAAAGAGGCAAGAGGGGTGCAGAAAGAGGCATAAGGGGTGCAGAAAGAAACAAAAGAAGTACAGAAAGAAGGAACAGAGGTGCAGAAAGAGGCAAGAGCGGTGCAGAAAGAAACAAAAGAAGTGCAGAAATAAGCAACAGAGATGCACAAAGAGGCAAGAGGGGTGCAAAAAGAGGGAAGAGGGGTGCGGAAAGAGGCACGAGGGGTGCAGAAAGAAGCAAAAGATGTGCAGCAAGAAACAAAAGAAGTGCAGAAACAAGGAACAGAGGTGCAGAAAGAGGCACCAGGGGTGAAGAAAGAGGGGAGGAGAAAGAGGCAAGGGGGTGCAGAAAGAAGCAAGAGAGCTGCAGAAAGAAACAAAAGAAGTGCAGAAAGAAGGAACAGAGGTGCAGAAAGAGGCAAGAGGGGTGCAGAAAGAGGCATAAGGGGTGCAGAAAGAAACAAAAGAAGTACAGAAAGAAGGAACAGAGGTGCAGAAAGAGGCAAGAGCGGTGCAGAAAGAAACAAAAGAAGTGCAGAAATAAGCAACAGAGGTACAGAGAGAGGCAATAGAAGTGCAGAAAGAGGGAAGAGGGGTACAGAAAGAGGCACTAGGGGTGCAGAAAGGAGCAAGAGAGGTGCAGAAAGAAGCAAGAGAAGAGCAGAAAGAAGCAAAAGAGATGCAGAAAGGGGGACGTGGGGTAGAGAAAGAGGCAAGAGGGATACACAAAGAAACAAGAGAGGTGCAGAAAGAAACAAAAGAAGTCCAGAAAGAAACAAATAAGTCCAGAAAGAAGGAACAGAGGTGCAGAAAGAGGCAAGAGTGGTGCAGAAAGAGGGAAGAGGGGCGTGAAAGAGGCACAAGGGGTGCAGAAAAAGCAAGAGGGGTACAGAAAAAGCAAGAGAGTTGCAGAAAGAAACAAAAGAAGTGCAGAAAGAAGGAACAGAGGTGCAGAAAGAAGCAAGAGGAGTGCAGAAAGAAGCAGCAGAGGTGCAGAGAGAGGGATGCGGGGTGGAGAAAGAGGAAAGAGAAGTGCAGAAAGAAGCAACAGAGATGCAGAAAGAAGGAACAGAGGTGCAGAAAGAGGCAAGAGGGGTGCAGAAAGAGGCAAAAGGGGTGCAGAAAGAAGCGAGAGGTGCAGAAGGAAACAAAATAAGTGCAGAAAGAAGGAACAGAGGTGCAGAAAAAGGCAAGAGGGAGCAGAAGTAAACAAAAGAAGTACAGAAAGAAGCAAAAGAGGTGCAGAAAGAGGCAAGAGGAGTGCAGAAAGAGGGAAGAGGGGTGCAGAAAGAGGCACAAGGGGTACAGAAAGAAGCAAGAGATGTGCAGAAAGAAACAAAGGAAGTGCAGAAAGAAGCAACAGAGATGCAGAAAGGGAGAAGTGGGGTGGAGAAAGAGGCAAGAGGGATACAGAAAGAAGCAAGAGAGTTGCAGGGACGAACAAAAGAAGTGCAGAAATAAGGAACAGAGGTGCAGAAAGAGGCAAGAGGGGCACAGAAAGAGGGAAAAGGGGGCAGAAAGAGACACAAGGGTTGCAGAAAGACAGGACAGAGGTGCAGAAAGAAGCAAGAGAAGTGCAGAAAGAAGCAACAGAGGTGCAGAAAGAGGGAGGAGGGGTGGAGAAAGAGGCAAGAGAAGTGCAGAAAGAAGCAACAGAGATGCAAAAACGGGTAACAGGGGTGGAGAAAGTGGCAAGAGGGGTGCAGAAAGAAGCAAGAGAGGTGCAGAAAGAAACAAAATAAGAGGAGAAAGAAGGAACAGAGGTGCAGAAAGAGGCAAGAGGGGTGCAGAAAGAGGGAAGAGGGGTGCAGAAAGAAGCACGAGTGGTGCAGAAAGAAGCAAGAGAGGTGGAGAAAGAAGCAAGAGTAGTGCAGTCAGAAGCAACAGAGGTGCACAAAGAGGCAAGAGGGGTGCAAAAAGAAGGAAGAGGGGTGCAGAAAGAGGCACGAGGGATGCAGAAAGAAGCAAAAGATGTGCAGCAAGAAACAAAAGAAGTGCAGAAAGAAGGAACAGAGGTGCAGAAAGAGGCACCAGGGGTGAAGAAAGAGGGGTGGAGAAAGAGGCAAGGGGGTGCAGAAAGAAGCAAGAGAGCTGCAGGAAGAAACAAAAGAAGTGCAGAAAGAAGGAACAGAGGTGCATAAAGAGGCAAGAAGGGTGCAGAAAGAGGCAGAAGGGGTGCAGAAAGAAGCGAGAGGTGCAGAAAGAAACAAAAGAAGTACAGAAAGAAGGGACAGTGGTGCAGAAAGAGGCAAGAGGGGTGCAGAAAGAAACAAAAGAAGTGCAGAAAGAAGCAACAGAGGTACAGAAAGAGGCAATAGGAGTGCAGAAAGAGGGAAGAGGGTGGACAAAGAGGCACTAGGGGTGCAGAAAGAAGCAAGAGAGGTGCAGAAAGAAGCAAGAGAAGTGCAGAAAGAAGCAACAGAGATGCAGAAAGGGGGAAGTGGGATAGAGAAAGAGGCAAGAGGGATACAGAAAGAAACAAGAGAGGTGCAGAAAGAAACAAAAGAAGTCCAGAAAGAAGGAACAGAGGTGCAGAAAGAGGCAAGAGGGTGCAGAAAGAGGGAAGAGGGGTATGAAAGAGGCACAAGGGGTGCAGAAAAAAGCAAGAGGGGTGCAGAAAGAAGCAAGAGAGTTGCAGAAAGAAACTAAAGAAGTGCAGAAAGAAGGAATGGAGGTGCAGAAAGAGGGAGGAGGGGTGGAGAAAGAGGCAAGAGAAGTACAGAAAGAAGCAACAGAGATGCAAAAACGGGTAACGGGTGGAGAAAGTGGCAAGAGGGGTGCAGAAAGAAGCAATAGAGGTGCAGAAAGAAACAAAAGAAGAGGACAAAGAAGGAATAGAGGTACAGAAAGAGGCAAGAGGGTGCAGAAAGAGGGAAGAGGGGTACAGAAGGAAGCACGAGTGGTGCAGAAATAAGCAAGAGAGGTGGAGAAAGAAGCAAGTGTAGTGCAGAAAGAAGCAACAGAGATGCACAAAGAGGCAAGAGGGTTGCAAAAACAGGAAAGAGGGGTGCGGAAAGAGGCACGAGGGGTGCAGAAAGAAGCAAAAGATATGCAGCAAGAAACAAAAGAAGTGCAGAAAGAAGGAACAGAGGTGCAGAAAGAGGCACCAGGGGTGAAGAAAGAGGGGTAGAGAAAGAGGCAAGGGGTGCAGAAAGAAGCAAGAGAGCTGCAGAAAGAAACAAAAGAAGTGCAGAAAGAAGGAACAGAGGTGTATAAAGAGGCAAGAAGGGTGCAGAAAGAGGGATAAGGGGTGCAGAAAGAAGCGAGAGGTGCAGAAAGAAACAAAAGAAGTACAGAAAGAAGGGACAGTGGTGCAGAAAGAGGCAAGAGGGGTGCAGAAAGAAACAAAAGAAGTGCAGAAAGAAGCAACAGAGGTACAGAAAGAGGCAATAGGAGTGCAGAAAGAGGGAAGAGGGTGCACAAAGAGGCACTAGGGGTGCAGAAAGAAGCAAGAGAGGTGCAGAAAGAAGCAAGAGAAATGCAGACAGAAGCAACAGAGATTCAGAAAGGGGGAAGTGGGGTAGAGAAAGAGGCAAGAGGGACACAGAAAGAAACAAGAGAGGTGCAGAAAGAAACAAAAGAAGTCCAGAAAGAAGGAACAGAGGGGCAGAAAGAGGCAAGAGGGGTGCAGATAGAGGGAAGAGGGGTGTGAAAGAGGCACAAGGGGTGCAGAAAAAGCAAGAGGGGTGCAGAAAGAAGCAAGAGAGTTGCAGAAAGAAACTAAAGAAGTGCAGAAAGAAGGAACGGAGGTGCAGAAAGAGGGAGGAGGGGTGGAGAAAGAGGCAAAAGAAGTACAGAAAGAAGCAACAGAGATGCAAAAACGGGTAACGGGTGGAGAAAGTGGCAAGAGGGGTGCAGAAAGAATCAATAGAGGTGCAGAAAGAAACAAAAGGACAAAGAAGGAACAGAGGTACAGAAAGAGGCAAGAAGGGGTGCAGAAAGAGGGAAGACGGGGACAGAAAGAAGTCTGAGTGGTGCAGAAAGAAGCAAGAGAGGTGGAGAAAGAAGCAAGAGAGGTGGAGAAAGAAACAAAAGAAGTGCAGAAAGAAGGAACAGAGGTGCAGAAAGAGGGAAGAGGGGTGCAGAAAGAGGCATAAGGGGTGCAGAAAGAAACAAAAGAAGTACAGAAAGAAGGAACAGAGGTGCAGAAAGAAACAAAAGAAGTGCAGAAATAAGCAACAGAGATGCACAAAGAGGCAAGAGGGGTGCAAAAAGAGGGAAGAGGGGTGCGGAAAGAGGCACGAGGGGTGCTGAAAGAAGCAAAAGATGTGCAGCAAGAAACAAAAGAAGTGCAGAAACAAGGAACAGAGGTGCAGAAAGAGGCACCAGGGGTGAAGAAAGAGGGGAGGAGAAAGAGGCAAGGGGGTGCAGAAAGAAGCAAGAGAGCTGCAGAAAGAAACAAAAGAAGTGCAGAAAGAAGCAACAGAGATGCAGAAAGGGGGAAGTGGGGTAGAGAAAGAGGCAAGAGGGATACAGAAAGAAACAAGAGAGGTGCAGAAAGAAACAAAAGAAGTCCAGAAAGAAGGAACAGAGGTGCAGAAAGAGGCAAGAGGGTGCAGAAAGAGGGAAGAGGGGTGTGAAAGAGGCACAAGGGGTGCAGAAAAAGCAAGAGGAGTGCAGAAAGAAGCAAGAGAGTTGCAGAAAGAAACTAAACAAGTGCAGAAAGAAGGAACGGAGGTGCAGAAAGAGGGAGGAGGGGTGGAGAAAGAGGCAAGAGAAGTACAGAAAGAAGCAACAGAGATGCAAAAACGGGTAACGGGTGGAGAAAGTGGCAAGAGGGGTGCAGAAAGAAGCAATAGAGGTGCAGAAAGAAACAAAAGAAGAGGACAAAGAAGGAATAGAGGTACAGAAAGAGGCAAGAGGGTGCAGAAAGAGGGAAGAGGGGTTCAGAAGGAAGCACGAGTGGTGCAGAAATAAGCAAGAGAGGTGGAGAAAGAAGCAAGTGTAGTGCAGAAAGAAGCAACAGAGATGCACAAAGAGGCAAGAGGGTTGCAAAAACAGGAAAGAGGGGTGCGGAAAGAGGCACGAGGGGTGCAGAAAGAAGCAAAAGATGTGCAGCAAGAAACAAAAGAAGTGCAGAAAGAAGGAACAGAGGTGCAGAAAGAGGCACCAGGGGTGAAGAAAGAGGGGTAGAGAAAGAGGCAAGGGGGTGCAGAAAGAAGCAAGAGAGCTGCAGAAAGAAACAAAAGAAGTGCAGAAAGAAGGAACAGAGGTGCATAAAGAGGCAAGAAGGGTGCAGAAAGAGGGATAAGGGGTGCAGAAAGAAGCGAGAGGTGCAGAAAGAAACAAAAGAAGTACAGAAAGAAGGGACAGTGGTGCAGAAAGAGGCAAGAGGGGTGCAGAAAGAAACAAAAGAAGTGCAGAAAGAAGCAACAGAGGTACAGAAAGAGGCAATAGGAGTGCAGAAAGAGGGAAGAGGGTGCACAAAGAGGCACTAGGGGTGCAGAAAGAAGCAAGAGAGGTGCAGAAAGAAGCAAGAGAAGTGCAGACAGAAGCAACAGAGATTCAGAAAGGGGGAAGTGGGGTAGAGAAAGAGGCAAGAGGGACACAGAAAGAAACAAGAGAGGTGCAGAAAGAAACAAAAGAAGTCCAGAAAGAAGGAACAGAGGGGCAGAAAGAGGCAAGAGGGGTGCAGATAGAGGGAAGAGGGGTGTGAAAGAGGCACAAGGGGTGCAGAAAAAAGCAAGAGGGGTGCAGAAAGAAGCAAGAGAGTTGCAGAAAGAAACTAAAGAAGTGCAGAAAGAAGGAACGGAGGTGCAGAAAGAGGGAGGAGGGGTGGAGAAAGAGGCAAAAGAAGTACAGAAAGAAGCAACAGAGATGCAAAAACGGGTAATGGGTGGAGAAAGTGGCAAGAGGGGTGCAGAAAGAATCAATAGAGGTGCAGAAAGAAACAAAAGGACAAAGAAGGAACAGAGGTACAGAAAGAGGCAAGAAGGGGTGCAGAAAGAGGGAAGACGGGGACAGAAAGAAGTCTGAGTGGTGCAGAAAGAAGCAAGAGAGGTGGAGAAAGAAGCAAGAGAGGTGGAGAAAGAAACAAAAGAAGTGCAGAAAGAAGGAACAGAGGTGCAGAAAGAGGCAAGAGGGGTGCAGAAAGAGGCATAAGGGGTGCAGAAAGAAACAAAAGAAGTACAGAAAGAAGGAACAGAGGTGCAGAAAGAGGCAAGAGCGGTGCAGAAAGAAACAAAAGAAGTGCAGAAATAAGCAACAGAGATGCACAAAGAGGCAAGAGGGGTGCAAAAAGAGGGAAGAGGGGTGCGGAAAGAGGCACGAGGGTGCAGAAAGAAGCAAAAGATGTGCAGCAAGAAACAAAAGAAGTGCAGAAACAAGGAACAGAGGTGCAGAAAGAGGCACCAGGGGTGAAGAAAGAGGGGAGGAGAAAGAGGCAAGGGGTGCAGAAAGAAGCAAGAGAGCTGCAGAAAGAAACAAAAGAAGTGCAGAAAGAAGGAACAGAGGTGCAGAAAGAGGCAAGAGGGGTGCAGAAAGAGGCATAAGGGGTGCAGAAAGAAACAAAAGAAGTACAGAAAGAAGGAACAGAGGTGCAGAAAGAGGCAAGAGCGGTGCAGAAAGAAACAAAAGAAGTGCAGAAATAAGCAACAGAGGTACAGAGAGAGGCAATAGAAGTGCAGAAAGAGGGAAGAGGGGTACAGAAAGAGGCACTAGGGGTGCAGAAAGGAGCAAGAGAGGTGCAGAAAGAAGCAAGAGAAGAGCAGAAAGAAGCAAAAGAGATGCAGAAAGGGGGACGTGGGGTAGAGAAAGAGGCAAGAGGGATACACAAAGAAACAAGAGAGGTGCAGAAAGAAACAAAAGAAGTCCAGAAAGAAACAAATAAGTCCAGAAAGAAGGAACAGAGGTGCAGAAAGAGGCAAGAGTGGTGCAGAAAGAGGGAAGAGGGGCGTGAAAGAGGCACAAGGGGTGCAGAAAAAAGCAAGAGGGGTACAGAAAAAGCAAGAGAGTTGCAGAAAGAAACAAAAGAAGTGCAGAAAGAAGGAACAGAGGTGCAGAAAGAAGCAAGAGGAGTGCAGAAAGAAGCAGCAGAGGTGCAGAGAGAGGGATGCGGGGTGGAGAAAGAGGAAAGAGAAGTGCAGAAAGAAGCAACAGAGATGCAGAAAGAAGGAACAGAGGTGCAGAAAGAGGCAAGAGGGTGCAGAAAGAGGCAAAAGGGTGCAGAAAGAAGCGAGAGGTGCAGAAGGAAACAAAATAAGTGCAGAAAGAAGGAACAGAGGTGCAGAAAAAGGCAAGAGGGAGCAGAAGTAAACAAAAGAAGTACAGAAAGAAGCAAAAGAGGTGCAGAAAGAGGCAAGAGGAGTGCAGAAAGAGGGAAGAGGGGTGCAGAAAGAGGCACAAGGGGTACAGAAAGAAGCAAGATAGGTACAGAAAGAAGCAAGGGAAGTACATAAAGAAGCCACAGATATGCAGAAAGGGGGAAGTGGGGTGGAGAAAGAGGCAAGTGGGATACAGAAAGAAACAAGAAAGTTGCAGAAAGAAAGAAAAGAAGTGCAGAAAGAAGGAACAGAGGTGCAGAAAGAAGCAAGAGGGGTGCAGAAAGAAGGAACAGAGGTGCAGAAAGAAGCAAGAGGGGTGAAGAAGCAGAAGAGGTGCAGAAAGAGGGATCAGGGGTGGAGAAAGAGGCAAGAGAAGTGCAGAAAGAAGCAACAGAGATGCAGAAAGAAGGAACAGAGGTGCAGAAAGAGGCAAGAGGGGTGCAGAAAGAGGCAAAAGGGATGCAGAAAGAAACAAAAGAAGTGCAGAAAGAAGCAACAGAGGTGCAGAAAGAGGCAAGAGGTGGTCAGAAAGAGGCACAGGGGTGAAGAAACAAGCAAGAGAGGTAGAGAAAGAAGCAAGAGAAGTGCATAAAGAAGCAACAGAGATGCAGAAAGGGGGAAGTGGGGTGGGGAAACAGGCAAGAGGGATATAGAAAGAAAGAAGAGAGTTGCAGAAAGAAACAAAAGAAGTGCAGAAAGAAGGAACAAAGGTGGAGAAAGAGGCAACAGGGGTTCATAAAGAGGGGAGAGGGGTGCAGAAAGAGGCACAAGGATTGCAGAAAGAAGGGACAGAGGTGCACAAAGAAGCAGGAGACGTGCAGAAAGAAGCAATAGAGGTGCAGAAAGAGGGATGAGGGGTGGAGAAAGAAGCAAGAGAAGTGCAGAAAGAAGCAACAGAGATGCAAAAAGGGTGAAAAGGGGTGAAGAAAGTGGCAAGAGGAGTGCAGAAAGATGCAAGAGAGGTGCAGAAAGAAACAAAAGAAGAGCAGAAAGAAGGAACAGAGGTGCAGAAAGAGGCAAGAGGGGTGCAGAAAGAGGGAAGAGGGGTGCAGAAAGTAGCACAAGTGGTGTAGAAAGAAGCAAAGAGGGGTAGAAAGAAGCAAGAGTAGTGCAGAAAGAAGCAACAGAGGTGCAGAAAGAGGCAGGAGGGGTGCAAAAAGAGGGAGGTGAGGTGCAGAAAAAGGCACGAGGGGTGCAGAAAGAAGTAGAGATGTGCAGAAAGAAACAAAATATGTGCCGAAGGAAGGAACAGAGGTGCACAAAGAGGCAACAGGGGTGAAGAAAGAGGGAAGGGTTGGGGAAAGAGGCAAGGGGTGCAGAAAGAAGCAAGAGAGCTGCAGAAAGAAACATAGAAGTACAGAAAGAAGGAACAGAGGTGCAGAAAGAGGCAAGAGAGGTGCAGAAAGAGGCAAAAGGGGTGCAGAAAGAAGCGAGAGGTACAGAAAGAAACAAAAGAAGTGCAGAAAGAAGGAACAGAGGTACACAAAGAGGCAAGAGAAGTGCATAAAGAAGCAACAGACATGCAGAAAGGGGGAAGTGGGGTGGAGAAAGAGGCAAGAGGGAAACAGAAAGAAACAAGTAGGTGCAGAAAGAAACTAAAGAAGTGCAGAAATAAGGAACAGTGGTGCAGAAAGAGGCAAGAGGGGTGCAGAATGAGGGAAGAGGGATATGATAGAGGAACGAGGGGTGCAGAAAGAAGCAAGACGGGTGCAGAAATAAGCAAGAGAGTTGCAGAAAAAAACAAAAGAAGTGCAGAATGATGGAGCAGAGGTGCAGAAAGAGGCAAGAGGGGTGCAGAAAGAGGGAAGAGGGGTGTGAAAGAGGCATGAGGGGTGCATAAAAAAGCAAGAGAGGTGCAGACAGAAGCAAGAGAGTTGCAGAAAGAAACAAAAGAAGTGCAGAAAGAAGGAAAAGAGGTGCAGAAAGAGGCAAGAGGGGTGCAGAAATAGGGGAAAGGGTTGCACAAAGAGGCACAAGGGTTGCATAAAGAAGGGACAGAGGTGCAGAAAGAAGCAAGAGAAGTGCATAAAGAAGCAGCAGAGGTGCAGAGAGAGGGATGAGGGGTAGAGAAAGAGGCAATAGAAGTGCAGAAAGAAGCAACAGAGATGCAGAAAGAAGGAACAGAGGTGCAGAAAGAGGCAAGAGGGGTCCAGAAAGAGGCAAAAGAGGTGCAAAAAGAGGCAAGAGGAGTGCAGAAAGAGAGAAGAGGGGTGCAGAAAGAAGGGACAGAGGTACAGAAAGAAGCAAGAGAAGTGCAAAAAGAAGCAACAGAGGTGCAGAAAAGGGCAAGAGGGGTGCAGAAAGAGGGAAGAGGGGTGTGAAAGGGGCATGAGGGGTGCAGAATGAAAGAAGAGAGTTGCAGAAAGAAACAAAGGAAGTGCAGAAAGAAGGAACAGAGGTGGAGAAAGAGGCAAGAGGGGTAAAGAAAGAGGGGAGAGGGGTGCAGAAAGAGGCACAAGGATTGCAGAAAGAAGGGAGAGAGGTGCAGAAAGAAGCAAGAGAAGTGCAGAAAGAAGCAACAGAGGTGCAGAAAAGGGCAAGAGGGGTGCAGGAAGAGGGGTGTGAAAGAGGCACGAGGGGTGCAGAAAAAAGCAAGAGGGGTGCAGAAAGAAACAAGAGAGTTGCAGAAACAAACAAAAGAAGTGCAGAAAGAAGGAACAGAGGTGCAGAAAGAGGCAAGAGGTGCGCAGAAAGAGGGAAGAGGGGTGCAGAAAGAGGCACAAAGGTTGCATAAAGAAGGGGCAAAGGTGTAGAAAGAAGCAAGAGAAGTGCAGAAAGAAGCAGAAGAGGTGCAGAAAGAGGGATCAAGGGTGGAGAAAGAGGCAAGAGAAGTGCAAAAAGAGGCAAAAGGGGTGCAGAAAGATGCGAGAGGTGCAGAAAGAAACAAAAGAAGTGCAGAAAGAAGAAACGGGTGCAGAAAGAGGCAAGAGGGGTGCGGAAAGAAGCACAGGGGTAAAGAAACAAGCAAGAGAGGTACAGAAAGAAGCAAAAGGGGTGCAGAAAGAGGCAAAAGGGGTGCAGAAAGATGCGAGAGGTGCAGAAAGAAACAAAAGAAGTGCAGAAAGAAGAAACAGGGGTGCAGAAAGAGGCAAGAGGGGTGCGGAAAGAAGCACAGGGGTAAAGAAACAAGCAAGAGAGGTACAGAAAGAAGCAAGAGAAGTGCATAAAGAAGCAACAGAGATGCAGAAAGGGGGAAGTGGGGTGGAGAAAGAGGCAAGAGGGATACAGAAAGAAAGAAGAGAGTTGCAGAAAGAAACAAAAGAAGTGCAGAAAGAAGGAACAGAGGTGGAGAAAGAGGCAAGAGTGGTGCAGAAAGAGGCAAAAGGGGTGCAGAAAGATGCGAGAGGTGCAGAAAGAAACAAAAGAAGTGCAGAAAGAAGAAACAGGGGTGCATAAAGAGGCAAGAGGGGTGCGGAAAGAAGCACAGGGGTAAAGAAACAAGCAAGAGAGGTACAGAAAGAAGCAAGAGAAGTGCATAAAGAAGCAACAGAGATGCAGAAAGGGGGAAGTGGGGTGGAGAAAGAGGCAAGAGGGATACAGAAAGAAAGAAGAGAGTTGCAGAAAGAAACAAAAGAAGTGCAGAAAGAAGGAACAGAGGTGGAGAAAGAGGCAAGAGTGTAGTGTAGTTCCTATTTCCCTAATAGGATCTGCGCATTGGAATAATATACCCTATAGGCTTGACATAGGACTAAGGTCAGTATGTCCCTATCGAGTATATTAAACTTAATTACTTTTGTGCCAGCTAACTCAGAGGCCACTGGAAACTCCTTGCGAACAAGAAGGGAGTAGTTTCTGGCAACCGCATAAACATGACAACTTTGTTTCCCTTTAGAATCGGAATACGTCTCAGAATCATGGAAAAAATAGATAACAGTTTCACTCAGCTAATCGTGCATGCTTAGTTCCTCAGAGTTACACAGAAAGAATAGATGGACATTTTCAATAAAAAAGGTTTTATTGAACAGTCTTGTTTCTCGTGTAAGAGATATGTGCTGTTATGATCACAAGACAGTATGAAAGATATATCATGTACAGCGTGAGCAGTAGAAAGAAATAATACTGCACTAGCATTATCTTTTAGCATATATTCACATACATAAATAACATGAGCTAAAAATGCGAGTACTCATAAGATGCTTCTTTAAGCTAGTTCTACCCCAGTGTACCTAACCTGATCTAGGTGTAGGGCAAGGTAAGAAGTAGGTGAGTATTCTCTAGTATGGTATACTAAGAGTCTGGTATGCCAAGAGTCCCTCTAGGTTCTAGTCAGCTCCATACCTTGAGAATGAGCGAGGTGGGAATCTCCTTCGGGATCTCCGAACTCTAACACCCTGCGAAGGGAGTCAGAACACTGGAAGCTGGATTCTCTGCGAGCAGGGATGACAGCGTCTTCTCAGTGCGTCAGGCCGGGATATGGGCTCCTCTGAAGTCGAGTTCTCCTCTAACTTGCTTGGGCAAGAAAAGGTATATTTATACCTGGTAGGTGCCTTGGAATGTTAGCATTGACGTGAAGTCGAACAGAGGAAGATGTCAGGAATGAACCCTTAAGGTATAACGGTTCATGTATAATAAATGAGTTCTTGGAGAAATCAATAATCCTGCGCTAGGGGAACTCCAGAGAGCTTAAGGGTCTGGTTTCTAAGAACTCGTTGTGACGTTAGGGTGGACGGATGTCGGTGACCATGCCTGTATTTGGAGTGCACGGCTAATGCCTAAATAAGGACTGGGATTCTATGCCTATATAAGGGCAATGCGAATTGTGCCTATATAAGGACATGTTTCAGGAAAACCTATATACGGACACCTAAAGCGGAATACAACACCCACTCCACTTTCGAATGAACGATAACACTAAGGGGCATATTATCAAGCGGCAGCGATAATCATCGCTGGCCGCGCTTAGCGTGAGATTTGTTATCGCCGGCTATCACTGGAAATCATCGCCATGCTAGCGCTGTATTAACAACGCTTAGCGCAATGGCGATAATTATTCCAGCAACAACGGTGTTTTCCATGGAACATCGCTGGTTTTCCAGCGATGTTCCATGGAAAACAGCGATATCCTTGATGATAGGGCCTGTGGTCTTAGCCACACAATCCACCCCCCATGTTAGGTATGCCTTAGTCTGGAATTTAACAGACTTTAAATTCCAGCGTTAAGGCATAGTTAACGCGATTTCAAATATCGCTACCCCTCGTTGATGAAATCGCGAAGCTGGGTTAGCGATATTTTCCCATGGAGTTTTGTCAGGCACTCCTCCTTTGCATCTCATTAACGATGTGATGAGAGGTGTGCTGACAACGGGCGCTAAGTCAAGGAAACACGCGCTAGCATGTCCTTGTTAATAAAGCGATAATATTATCGCCGCTTTTCGCCCGAAAACGGACGCTAAAGCAGCGATAATGTTATCGCCAGCCCTTGATAATATGCCCCTAAATGCTAAACATGAAATGCTAAACATTAAATTGAGTACCACATGTTGATAAACTCATTTCTAAAAGCATATTAAAAGAAGTTTAAAAAAAACTGTTGCTAAACATGTAATGCAATAGGTACTGTACATTTAAAGCATTTTTTCATTGTAAGCATATAATGGAGATAAATGCAACCTGAATGAATATACAGAAATATATATATATGATGAAATGGTTGACAAGTTTTCAAAAATCAAAGTCATTTCATATCAGGGAACTAAATGAAATCTTTAGACAAATAAGGTGATATTGTGTCACTGGAAGTAGTCAAAGAAGTCCATGTATTTTCAAAAAATAAAGAAAAAAGTCATTTTTAGGAAGAGTTCCAAGTTTTGAAAATATGAAGGCCAAATTCATTGCTTCCCTGGTACACTGTGAGCCGAATCAAAGTCAGTGTATGGGAATGGGTCTGGTGAAAACATGAAATCATCTATTTCTGTAGACAAAAGATCGTCTACCGAAGTCGGTGACAGTTGGAACACCTCGTGTAGAAGATTAAATGCACAAAGATGTGAAGCATCGCTTTCAGCAGTGGATGCCGCAGCAATGTTCGCGTCCGTTGTTACCTGTGTGCCTGTTGATCCATCTCGTACCTCAGCAGCAGCAGGAAGCGTCTGTGAGATCTCAATGAATGCCATCATCAGGATTGGTAGCCTCTGGGGACAACACAGATCATGGGCCGTTATCGGGTCCAGCAGAGTATCGAGACTGAAAGCAGCACGCTAGGCGGATTTCGCGCACCTTAAATTGCTTCGCTGTTAGCGCCTGGGCATTCTTTTAAACATTCTTTTAAACAAAATTGTTTTTAACCTGTAAATTGTGTTTACCTGAAATTTGATATTTGTTACTTGCTTTGCTTTGCACACCGCACTTCATTCTTAAGCCGGTCCCCGGTCCACCACGGTCTCTTAGTGGCCGATTGTTGTGGAGGGACATGGCTCCTCCCCCTGCCCCATCACTTCCGGACAGGGCACGGCATTTAAATCAGATGGGGGCCCGGCCGCCCAGCGGACGCGCCAAAAGCGTGCCAAAAGCGCGCCAAAGGCAAGCCCGTCTGTGCCCATCAGCGTCCCGGAGGCGGCTGGGGCTGGATACTCTGCCAGTTTCGCACTACAACCGAGTAAGGTATTAACCTACGACAGGGAGACTCTTATGGAGCTGGGCTCCTCTCCCAAGTGTAAGAATGTTATCGACATGTGGGAAGGTGATTTACTACCGCGTTGTCAGTATTGCAGCTGGGGAGCCTCAAAATACACCCTGAATAGAACGTTAGCGCCCAATGCACAGATAAAGTATGCGCCGAATCAGGGATTAATGTTAAAGAAACAAGAACACATTAATGCTTTGCTGCTTAATTGCCGCTCGCTAAACAAACATGATCTACACATATATGACATGTTATGCGAGACCAAGCCGGATTTCCTGTTCTTGACTGAAACATGGCTATCTGATACGTCTA
The DNA here is from genome assembly GCA_963921515.1 of Calotriton arnoldi. Taxonomy (NCBI): domain Eukaryota; kingdom Metazoa; phylum Chordata; class Amphibia; order Caudata; family Salamandridae; genus Calotriton; species Calotriton arnoldi. The sequence goes on along the minus strand of CAWUFW010002083.1, from coordinate 129,698 downwards.
ATCCGACTATAGCCACAGCCATTCCCCCTGGTTACTCCATTTTTAGGAAGGATCATGTTGGAAGTAAGGGAGGGGGAGTTGCTATTATTAGCAAATTGGACATAGCCATCACTTGCATTCCCATGGAAGAAATTGAAGGGGCTGAGTGTCTTTGTTTCCAGGCTACGCTTTCCCCCCATCAGTGCATAGCGGGAGTCCTTATATATAGACCCCCGGGTCACGTAGGCGTTTTCATCAGTGACGCTATCGCGCCAGTGGCCTCCAGATTTAAAAATGTTCTTGTCTTGGGTGATTTCAATGCACATATGGACAAACAGGATATCCCGGAGACTGTCTCTCTGCTGGAATCCTTGGATGCGCTTAATCTTGTTCCATATGTCTTTACCCCCACGCATGTTAAAGGCCACACCCTTGACCAAGTATTTGCCAACTGCAATATCCAGACAGAGGCTCCCTTACCTCTATTATGGTCAGACCACTATCTGGTGGGTTTTAAGTTACCTAAACTAACGAAGCTTTCACTGACCCAGGTCAAGCGGCCGTCTTTTACATCTAGGCCTTTTCATAAGATTACCCCGGCTGCCCTCAAATATGAACTCGACCAACACCCTCTTACGCCGAGTGGCAACATAGAGCAGGATGCTGAGGCCCTTGTAAAGTGGATCGCGCAAGGAACCCTGTCCTTCGCCCCTTTAACCAGGTGCTCTACTAAAATTGCTAGATGCTCAGCCCCCTGGTTCAACGATACCCTGCGACAGTGTAGAAAGGACTGTAAACATCAGGAAAGAGTATGGAGGAAAGATTTTAACGTGGAAAATAAAAGGAATTATAAAGAGGCCTTAAGAGAATACCACAAAAGGATACAGGAAGCTAAGAAGAGTTTCTTTGCATCTAAAATTGAGTCAGCCGGAAATAAAAGCAGAGAAATTTTCAGTATTGTTAAAAGCTTCCCTTCGCCTAGTGCTGCAACAAGGCTCTCCCCTCCCTCAGCTGACTGGATTGGAAAGTTAGCTAACTTCTTCTATACAAAGATCATAACAATTCAATCCTCTTTTGATGGCTTGTATGGGAAAGATGTGATGGCTGCCTCATTAACCGCCCCCCAGAATCAGGATGGTAGGGCCTCCCTTTCCATCTTTCCTCCCTTGTCCCCCGAGACGTCTTTATCAATAATGAAGGGCCTCCAATCTGGCTCTCCTGTGGACCCGTGCCCTGCCAAATTCCTGGCTTCAATGGCGGAGGTTCTGAATCCCACAGTGAATAGCGTTTTGAACGTGTCTCTTCTTAGCGGTCAGGTCCCAGTAAGCTGGAAGCGCGCGAAAATTATCCCCTTATTGAAAAAACCTACGGCCGATCCCATGGTCTTAACTAACTACAGACCGATCTCTTTGCTGTCTTTCTTCGCAAAGACAATAGAGAAATATGTTCACTCGGTGATCAGCGACTTTGCTGAAGCCAATAATCTTCTCCACCGAGTCAGTCCGTTTTCAGGCAGAACCTTAGCACAGAGACGGCTTTGCTGGAGGTCTCCGACTCCATCAAGGAGACCCTGGATAAAGGTGGCAAAGCTGTCCTGGTACTTCTAGACCTCTCTGCGGCTTTCGACACCGTGCCCCACGGTCTCCTCCTGCAGAGGCTACGGGAGTGTGGCCTCGAAGGCACGGTGTTGAAGTGGTTCTCCTCCTTCTTGGAGGATAGAAATCAAGAGGTCTGGTCGCCCCCGTTTTCGGCCAGTGTGCCGCCCTTGGATGTCGGCGTGCCATAGGGATCTATCTTGAGCCGTGTACTTTTTAATCTGTACATGGCTCCCCTGGCTACCCTGGCGGAAGCGGGTGAGGCTATGATTATATCCTATGCCGACGACACTCAACTGCTGTTCACTTGCAAGAAGGGGGAGGAGTTTAACGGGGAGAAGATCAATAAATGTTTGAGAGAAATCTTTGCCTGGTTCAGACATAACCATCTTAAATGTAACCCGGAAAAGTCTGAAATGATCTTTTTTGGTACCCCCGCTCTGGACGCCTGGAAACAATGGTGGCCCACGGATATGTCTCCCCCCCAGTCAGCAGCTAAGATTGTAAAAAACCTGGGAGTGAAAATGGACGACACCTTATCTATGACACCTCAAGTACAGTTGGTAGCGGGCACGTGCTTCGGTCTCTTGAAAATGCTCCGTAGGTTTCTCTTCCTATTACCGACCTCGCACAGAAAGACGGTCGTTCAGGCCCTTATCACCTCCAGATTAGACTATGCCAACGTCCTCTTTCTGGGCCTTATACTCAATAGACTGCAAGTCGTGCAGAACGCGGCAGCCAGGGCAGTCCTGAGACTCGGACCTAGAGACCGGATCTCCCACCACCTGAAGAATCTGCATTGGCTGCCTGTCCAATGCAGAGTACTTTTCAAAGCACTGGTCCTGGCTTTTAAGGCTCTACATGGCATGGGGGCGCATTACATCCGCAGAAGAGTTGCATACTATGTACCTGGCAGATCCCTTAGGTCAGCACACCAACACCTAATTGTCATCCCTAAGTGTCTCAGAGCCCACCGTGGCAGACGCTCGTTCCAAGTGCAAGTGGCTAGATTCTGGAACAAGCTGCCTCTTCCGCTGAGGCAGGCCACGAGTATACTGGCTTTCAGGAAACAATTGAAAACCTGGCTGTTCCAACAAGCAGTATAATGGACGACCGCCCCGGGACCGATGCTCCATCTCTGGCCTCTGTATCTTTCTGTCTCAGCGCCGGGATACTCTGCTGAGTAGCTGTGCGCTCTACAAATCCATTTTTAACATAACATAACATAACATAACATAACATATCCGTTGGCATGACTGATGGGAGTGTTAGACAGGTGTCTAGCACGCATTCTTCACCGCAAAGCAGGCAGCGTAGAACAGGTAAGATGCAATCTTGCCAGATTGGTCTAAACGACAGGAACCACGTTGTATTTAGTTCCCATAGACGAGGTATGCCCAAAAGTTGGACTATGCGCTCACGGCACTTCCGTTCTACGAGAGCTTTATCCATATCGCTCGGAGTGACGTCGGTGAACAGGCTTGCCATAGCGTAGTAGTAGGAATGAAAACAGGATTCCGGCAACAAGTGCTAGAATTAATGGCACGCCACCAAACACCGATTGGGCGAAGTTTGGGATGATTCCGAGGACTGCTTAGAAAGGTGCTAACAGTCCTGAACAGATGGTCTTAAATACATGTACAATGCCGCTTGTATCAGACATGTTAAAGATACGTCCCATAATTTCCGCGAAATGTATAGGGCAGTTTGTACGAATTAAAGCCTGTATCTCAGCCGAAGTCCTTGCAATTTGTAAATCATAGATTTCTTTGGCCGAGGTCAAAGGCACTGTTTGTTGCAAAAGCATGGCTTTTAGTCTGCTTAAAGTATCAAAACGTATAAAAGAAACATTCAATGAAGGCCATAGAGGCGACTCCCTGACTGTGTCTATTGGGGGGAACAATACTTGCATACAGCAAGTGACCCTGGAGTCGACCGTTACCAGATATGGGACATGCCACAGCAACTCCGATCATTCAACTTGAGGTAACTCCCGTTAGAAAGTTGGCCAAACGTTGGATTAATCACAGCAGCTGGTGTACCTTGCTGGTGGCAGGACAAATTTGCCACAGAACCATTACAAGCCCCGTGTAAAGAAATGTCCTGACATATGAGTGAACCGCTTAGTGCATTTTCACAGTGTGTACTGCTTAGAAACACTTCACGATCCCCACTCCAACATCTGTAGTTGTACGGTAAATTCCAGGATGTCTTAATGTATTCTTTACCCAACCTTTCATATTTGCCTGCTTGCATTTGTTTGAGGCAATACTGAAAGTGAAAAGTGGTAACAGGCAGAGTGATTTTGCCATTGATAAGCCATTCCGTAGCTGGTTTTTCTGCTACCGTAAATGGTAATTTTTCCAGTTTTTCAATGCTCAGCACTGTATACTTTGCTCCCCTTTGTGCCAATTTGATCTGTTTATCAGTAAGATTGTATTCCGCAAACAGAGACGACGTGTTGATAAAACGCCAAGGCACATAGCCCGCACGCAAAGATTGCAGCGTCCAGCCTAATAACATAATAGAACGCAACTGTGATTGGCCTTGTTGTAACATGGCTAAATCTTGTTCCAGTATGTCAATAGCAGAGGATACAATGTTGTCCAATGAATAAATTCTGGATGACAAAGTTGTTAACCCATTGTCGACCACAGTGAGAGTTTTCTCTAAATTAATACAATCAAGTTCACGTATTCATTCTGCGGCCTCTGCAACCTTCCATACTTCATTATAAGCAGCATAAATGCTGGCATATATGAAACGTTTTTGACGTGGTTTTCTCGGTCCTAGCAAGAAATCCCTAAGGTCTGCGTTTTCTTTAAGTAAAGATAAGTGTTGTTTCACATCCTCGAGTGTAGATTTCTGTAGCCAGTCGAGGCACAATATTCCTACACTGTATGTTGTCACTACCCCTGGATGTTGTCTTTGAACATATCTTGGGTCTGGCCTATGGATTGTAAAGCCCTGTCTTCTATTCAGGAACCTTGCTTGACAGATGTTTGTGTCTGTGGGCCAGAGTAACCATTCTTTCCAATCAGAATCTGTCCTGTTGTTTTGTAATATTGTAGCAACTGTGACCGCTACCTGTGTAGTGCTATTACGAGCAGGTGTTGGCACAGAAGGTGTGTTCATATCTTTGATCTTGGCTAAACCAAGGCAAGACGTTTGTTGCACAGTGTCATTCAAAAACATAATTTTCTGTGGGATGATACAGGCTCTAAACAAAGCTTCCAACCCCTGTGCTTGCCAATCTTTAGAACCCCAGACAGATTTTGTGTCTATAGTGTCTTTCCATAAGTCAATTCCATGTCTAGACAGTTGGCTAATAAATGCTGCAGAGTAAATCTGTTTTGTATTTGTTAACATAATGTTTACATTTTTATAGTAAAACTTTTCTGGATCAGATGTATTGTACCCTGAGAAATAGGGAAACTTTTAGCAAACGTTTTTGAACTACCTTTTGGTGGTGTAGGACAATGTTCCCATTGGTTAAACATAAACACATTTCTAGGTGTTGCAGATTTATGCATGAAATGATGAGCATAGTGGTTATAACAGTAAAGCTGTTCGTAGTCTGATGAACCCTCTAAGTATTCATTGTTTGAGAATGCAGCAGACCTTTCTAGATCAGACATCATATCATTTACAGTCTCAAAGTCCCAATGATCAGAATAGGTACTAGAGGTAATAAAATCACTTAGTGAAATTTTAAATAAATGTGGAATGTTCAAAAGTTCCGTAGGACCGAAGATATCGTAATCGATCTTGTCCCACACTATACCATCCTGTATAGGAACGGCTGTGATGTTCACTGCTGACAAGTCTCTTGCTGCACGATGGGATGATTTGTGTGGTTTCAAAAGTAAGTTCACATTTTTACTTTTAGTGTCTATATGGATGTATCTGCCATTTATAAGCATGCTGATAGTCATAACCAAAGCTAGCCAAAGCAGAAAGAAAAATATTCCAGAAATAATCCATAGTTCAATCCATGGTGAAACCAGATAAGTCTCTTTCAGGAAACTAAAAAGGTCTTGTACTTTTTTTTGAAACTTTTTAGGGCTGGCGTCGTTTCAGGCTTACTGGGATCCTCAGAAAACGTATCAAAGTTAATGAAATAGCCAGAAGCAGTTCTGTCAATGGTTGGAATTGCATCAGGATTTGTTGAAATCGCTGGAACCAGTTGATCACTTGTTACGTTGGTGTAGACAGGTGTATCTGGACGAACTGTTACTTGAGTTTCAAGAGGGACGAGTTCCATAGCATTGTTGAATAGTCCTTCATCTGTTACTGCTGAATTCTCGATTGTTATGAGTCTTTCAGTCTGAACCTCTTGGATAGTAGCGAGAGGAGTGCGTCTGCTACTAGGTCGGAGTCCACGAGGCCTACTACTTAGTATTGGCCACATAGTGTGGTTTGATGAGGTCGATTGACACAAATCTTTTCTCCTTTTTTCCAGCAAGGGGCGGCAGAAGTACTGTTCTTGTTCCGTGGATGGCTAGGACAGGTACTGGTTGTCTGTAAGAAGGTCCAATTTCCTTCTTGTCCGCAATCTTCTCTCTGACTAGATCCCCAACTTTTGGGATCCAGACAGGCCTTGCTGGGACTGCCGGTTTTTCCCCAGTGGTGGTTGGCTTCAGGAACACGTTCCTTTGTTTCGATCTTAGTTCATTTAGATCCTGTAAAACAGCCAAACGATCTTTGATATCAAAGGGTTTATTTTCCACCACTGTGCCTTTACATTCGCGATCAGGAACCCACATTCTTGTCCCAAATAGGACCTCATATGGAGTGACCCCCCCTAGAGAACTTCTTGGCAAATTATTTAATGAGCGTTGGATCCCATAAAGATGTTTGACCCACCCATCACCCGAACCTAATACTCTAGCTGTTATAGACTGCTTTATGTCCCGGTTTTTCCTTTCCACAACAGAATTTCCTCAGGATGAAACGGAGAGGAGTACCGCAATGCTACGCCCAAACTGGCCATGGCTTCTTTGTAAGCCCGAGAGCTAAACGCAGGGCCCTGGTCAGAATGTAGTGTGCCAATTGCGTATGTGCCGATAAAGACTCGCAAATCTTTTATAACAGTTCAAGCGTCAGCCGAGCGCTGAGGGCATATCCATAGGAACCTTGAGCACGAATCCACTGCGACCATGATATATTTATAGTTACCGTCCCTTTGCAAGGGACCGCAGTGGTCCAGGTAAACACAAGCTAATGGTTTGTCTGAAATTAACAGGGGTGTCTGCGCAGGACGTTTCACCGTGGAGACTTTCATCTGTTGGCATATTTCACATTCCAGAACATAGTTCTTGGTCTGTTTCCTAATGCCAGGCCACCAATATCTTTGTTTAAGTAACGATACTGTTGCAGAAACACCTGCATGGGCAGAAGCTATCCCTTCATGTGCTGCTAGGATTAGTACTAATCTACGTTCCATGTTTGGAATTACCCTATCCTCCACTCCAGGGATTCGAGCAAAAGGAACGTTGTTTGCATCAATTACATAAGAGTAGAAATGAGTGGACATTTTTTAGGTAATGCTGCACCACTGCCTTTGCTTGTAGCATTGACAGCCAACAATATCTCACTGTCTATTCTCGTTTTTGAACGAGTGATCGCAGCTACGGAAGCCGTCTGAACAGCCCCTTTGCGGCTTCATCAGCCAATGAATTCCCTGCTACGTGAACGCCATCACGTTGATGACTCAGCGTGTGTATCACGTGAGCCTTTGGTAGTTCGTTTTTTAACTGAACTACTTGTTCCCAAAGCAGTTTATGCTTAATTGTGCCACATTTTGCATCTTTGAACTCGTTTTCAAGCCAATTTTGTATATATTCATTATACGACTGCACACAGTAGAAAGAATCGCACACTATTAGTGTGGGGAATTCGCGATCTGTACTTTCAAGTGCCAGTTTGAATGCTTGTAGTTCAGCTCGCTGAGCTGTACAATCTCATAGAGATTGAGTTTTAGTGACCATTGGTCTGAAGATACCATCGCGCATGCGACCTTTAACGATTGCGCATGCAGCACTGTAAGCTTGCTTACTCTCTGTAGCGGGTTGTGCGGATCCGTCAGTGTAAATTATGAACTCATACTGATCGAGAGGCAGAATTTCAGTGGGCAGAGGACATTCATGTTCATATTGCAGGAACGCTTGTGTTTTTAGATCTGGATAAAAAACATATTCAACATCTGTTGCAGCAAGAGAATTAACCCATTGTATCAATCTAGGATGTAAAGCTTTTGCATTTGGAATGCTCGCTTTTGTGACTGCCTCTAAGGCTGGTACTGGGGTTACGACAATAATGCGTTTCCCTTGGGCTAGAGCTCTTTCTTTTACTACAGCGGTTTGAACTGCTGTCAGTATTTTTTCTGTTGAAGTGAAGCGCATTTCTGCTTGTGTATACAAATGTGATTTGTATGCTATTGGTACTGTTTCACCCTCATTAAATGTTAAGTAGGTGAATCCGCATTGTCCTGAAATTATTCGGATCACTAAATTGCGTTGACTTACGCGTGTTTGTAAGTGATTTGTTGCTAACATGTTAGCTTGGAGTGAACGCAGGATTTCTGTGTGTTCTTGTGTCCAATGTTTGATTGAAAAATCAGGTTTGAATAATTCGTAGAGAGGTTTAACCCTTTCTGCGTAATTTAGAATGTAAGTTCTTCCAAAATTTAGGAAACCCAAGATGGATTGTGCGTTTTTCGGCGTTTTTGGAGGTTGGAGCAGCGCACACTTTTCTAAAAAGTTAGCTGCCAAGCTCTTGCCTTCACTTGAAAGCTCATATCCTAGGAAAAGGACATTGAGATGGGCAATTCTGGATTTTTTAAAGTTGAATTTATAGCCCTCAGAGGCGAAGCCCAATATAATGGTACTCACCCTGTTCAAGTGCCTATCTACGTCATTGTCTGTCAGATAGATGTCATCGACATATGACAATGCCTCATTATCATAAATTTGTAGTAACTCTGTTACTCTCGCTGAGAATAACCCCGGGCTATTTTTGAACCCTTGTGGGAGTCTACAAAATTGACGCTGGGTCCCCATTATTGAGAAAGCTGTTAAGTACCTGCTTTCAGGTGCTATGTTTTGACAAAAGAAACCATTTGAAATGTCCAATGTGGTTTTATATTTTTTACGCACAATGTTATTCATTAATGCTGTACTATGTGCATTTTGCACTGCAAATGTTTTAGAACAAGTGTTCAAGTGTCTGTAATCCAAGATTAGACGATAAGTATTGTCTGGTTTGGATACAGGAAACAAAGGATTGTTCATTGAGGAGGTGCATGTTTCAATCACCCCTTGGTATTCAAGTTGATCTAAGATCTCCCTGACCTGTTTTTTTAGCTTCTTGCTTTATTGGGTACTGCCTTTGTGCAGTAGGTTCATTTTTCAGATGTATTTTGTGGTGAGGTGAGTCCTCATCCCATCCTGCATGATTTTTATATAATGCTGGGGCCTGGGCTACTGCCCATTTCCTGGCATAAGTATATTTTAGGTGAATTGGAATATGGTTGGAGAAGGCAGGCATAATAATGTCCTCACCATGTGGGCACTCCCTGACAAATTGTGGTGGCCAGTCTTTTTCTGCTAGAAGTATATCATAACCCCTAGATAGTTTTTCCCAAAAGAGTAACTTCACTTTTCTTGGTATGTCTCCCTCCATACGGAGTGTTATTTCATATAACTTTTGTGGAGTACTAACCCTGGTGTCTACAGTCTCTACTGTAATGTACTCATTCACGTCCACTATCTCCAGAAGTTCCTTCAGGTTCTGGCGAGCTATTGTGACTTCTGCTGCACTGTCCAGCATTGTCTGAGCCCATTCTCCGTTCTTGAGCTGTGTTCTCAGTATTCTCGGCATGTCTGATCTTCAGACCTGCTACCTTCTTCTTTGTGAATTGAGGTTTTGATTTATTTTTCTGAACGTGTTTGTCGTCTTTCGATTTGACGCATTCTTCTCTGTGTTCTGACCGTCCTCTTCTTTCCGATGTCTGTGACGATATCTGAAAGATACGAGAGGAACGTGTATCAGTATCTTGATACCTGTCAGGTTTTCTTAAATTATCCCGATTCCTGAGGTTATACCTCCTTTTAGAGGGCTCCTTTTGAGGAGACCTACCTCGGGATTGAGAACGTTTCTCTTTTGAATTTTGTTTATTAGTTTCCCACTTCTTTTTAGAAGATGTAGGAGTTTGTTTAATAGAGTCCTTCTCAGGACTTTCAGATAGTTTTGGTTTCAAAGGTCTTCCACCCAAACTATCTCTGCCTAATTCTGCATAAGATTGTTCTATTATTCTGGGTAGTTCAGTTTGATGTTCTGTAACATCAAATTCTCTTAATCATTGGCGGATCGCCACCACTGCTGCCTCTCCTTTAATATTAGATAATATTATTGTTGAGACCTGGTCGAAATGTTTCAGTAATTTCATACCTAAATTCAGAGCAGGCTCTGCCCCGTTTTCGTTTTGAATTTGTTTCAGGACATCTGGTATTACTGCAATTGACAGAACACCATGTGTTTGAGTATAGATGGCAGCAAAGACTGCGCCCCAAGTGGTGCAATCTTCCAGTTGTGGTGTGATCCCCATTGGTAAACAGATTGTTATGATTCTGTTTCTCAAAAGGGCTAGTATTCGGAAATACTGCTTCTATTTGAGTAATTTTTTTAGCTATCCAGAATGGAATTTGCTCACATTTTGTGGGCATTTTACCCATGACTGCATATAAAGTCTGTGGAGTAATTTTTAATGTATTCCCCTCATGAGGGGCTTGATTTGGAATGGTCAATGGTGGTTGGACTAATTGTCTGTAAATTTTTGTTAACTCTGTAAGTTGAGTAAGTAATTCCTCGTCTGACATTATATCGAGGTCAGGATGAGGAGTGTAGCCGGCTAGAATCGGCTAGAATCGGCCATGTTGCTCCTGGTCTACCTAGTGGACCGAGCCTGGTAATGTTTCTGTGATGTTTTAGGGCGCCTTTAAACCAGAGCTGATGCTCCTGGTATGTGAGTGGAATTTCAATATCCTCGAAAGGAATATATTCCTCTGGTGGTTCATCTTCTTTAAAGAAGTCAAACACTTTTGTTACTGGATTTGATTCTGGGAATGTTATCCATGAATAGAATACCTCTGTCTGAAAGGTTTCGTGTGCCTCTATCACAAAAACTGCTCTACCACCTCTTGTTTCCGGTCCAGGGAAGACATGGCTTGGCAGTTCGGGCTGGACTGTTCCCATGAGGCACAGGGTCAGACTGATTTGCATATGGCCATGTCTGAACTGGGGTGGCGGAGTGAGCTAAAGAATGATGATGGATTAAACCCAGATCAGTTGACTGGGGGTGAGTGCTTGCAATGTTCAACACTCCGTCCATCATCCTCTTTGGTTTTGCTATGTTCGCCCTAAGTTGGCAGGGTATGCCCAGACGTGGGTCCCTTGCTCACTTTGCCACTGGATTCAAGATAGCCTGGCTGATGACGGCTGTAAGCCAGAAACCGGTCCCAGGATGCTTGTTTCCGGTCCAGGGAAGACATGGCTTGGCAGTTCGGGCTGGACTGTTCCCATGAGGCACAGGGTCAGACTGATTTGCATATGGCCATGTCTGAACTGGGGTGGCGGAGTGAGCGAAAGAATGATGATGGATTAAACCCAGATCAGTTGACTGGGGGTGAGTGCTTGCAATGTTCAACACTCCGTCCATCATCCTCTTTGGTTTTGCTATGTTCGCCCTAAGTTGGCAGGGTATGCCCAGACGTGGGTCCCTTTCTCACTTTGCCACTGGATTCAAGATAGCCTGGCTGATGACGGCTGTAAGCCAGAAACCGGTCCCAGGATGCTTGTTTCCGGTCCAGGGAAGACATGGCTTGGCAGTTCGGGTTGGACTGTTCCCATGAGGCACAGGGTCAGACTGATTTGCATATGGCCATGTCTGAACTGGGGTGGCAGAGTGAGCTAAAGAATGATGATGGATTAAACCCAGATCAGTTGACTGGGGGTGAGTGCTTGCAATGTTCAACACTCCGTCCATCATCCTCTTTGGTTTTGCTAAATATATAATGTACAGCATGAGCAGTAGAAAGAAATAATACTGCGCTAGCATTATCTTTTAGCATATATTCACGTACATAAATAACATGAGCTAAAAACGCGAGTACTCATAAGATGCTTCTCTAAGCTAGTAATACCTCAGTGTACCTAACCTGATCTAGGTGTAGGGCAAGGTAAGAAGTAGGTGAGTATTCTCTAGTATGGTATACTAAGAGTCTGGTATGCCAAGAGTCCCTCTAGGTTCTAGTCAGCTCCATACCGTAAGAATGAGCGAGGTGGGAATCTCCTTCCGGATCTCTGAACTCTAACACCCCGCGAAGAGAGTCAGAACACTGGAAGCTGGATTCTCTGCGAGCAGGGATGACAGCGTCTTCTCAGTGCGTCAGGCCGGGATACGGGCTCCTCTGAAGTCGAGGTCTCCTCTAACTTGCTTGGGCAAGGGAAGGTATATTTATACCTGGTAGTTGCCTTGGAATGTTAGCATTGACGTGAAGTCGGACAGAGGAAGACGTCAGGAATGAACCCTTAAGGTATAACGGTTCATGTATAATAAATGAGTTCTTGGAGAAATCAATAATCCTGTGCTAGGGGAACTCCCGAGAGCTTAAGGGTCTGGTTTCTAAGAACTCATTGTGACGGATGTCGGTGACCATGCCTGTATTTGGAGTGCACGGCTAATGTCTAAATAAGGACTGGGATTCTATGCCTATATAAGGGCAATGCGAATTGTGCCTATATAAGGACATGTTTCAGGAAAACCTATATACGGACACCTAAAGCGGAATACAACAAGAGGGTGCATAAAGAGGGGGGAGGGGTGCAGAAAGAAGCAACAGAGATGCAAAAAGGGTGAACAGGGGTGGAGAAAGTGGCAAGAGGGGTGCAGAAAGATGCAAGAGAGGTGCAGAAAGAAACAAAAGAAGTGCAGAAAGAAGGAACAGAGGTGCAGATAGAGGGAAGAGGGGTGCAGAAAGAGGGAAGAGGGGTACAGAAAGTAGCACAAGTGGAGCAGAAGTAAGCAAAGAGGTGCAGAAAGAAGCAAGAGTAGTGCAGAACGAAGCAACTGAGGTGCAGAAAGAGGCAAGAGGGGTACAAAAAGAGGGAAGAGAGGTAGAGAAAGAGGCACGAGGGGTGCAGAAAGAAGCAAGAGATGTGCAGCAAGAAACAGAAGAAGTGCAGAAAGAAGGAACAGACGTGCAGAATGAGGCAACAGGGGTGAAGAAAGAGGGAAGAGGGGTGGGGATAGAGGCTAGGGGGTGCAGAAAGAAGCAAGAGAGCTGCATGAAGAAACAAAGAAGTGCAGAAAGAAGTACCAGAGGTGCAGAAAGAGGCAAGAGAGGTGCAGAAAGAGGCAAAAGGGGTGCAGAAAGAAGCAAGAGCTGCAGAAAGAAACAAAAGAAGTGCAGAAAGAAGGAACAGAGGTACAGAAAGAGGCAAGAGGAGTGCAGAAAGAGGGAAGAGGGTTGCAGAAAGAGGCACAAGGGGTGCAGAAAGAAGCAAGAGAGGTACAGAAAGAATCAAGAGAAGTGCATAAAGAAGCAACAGAGATGCAGAAAGGGGGAAGTGGGGTGGAGAAAGAGGCAAGAGGGATACAGAAAGAAACAAGAGAGGTGCAGAAAGAAACAAAATAAGTGCAGAAAGAAGCAACAGAGGTGCAGAAAGAGGCAAGAGGGGTGCAGAATGAGGGAAGAGGGGTGTGAAAGAGGCACGAGGGGTGCAGAAAGAAGCAAGATGGGAGCAGAAAGAAGCAAGAGAGTTGCAGAAAGAAACAAAAGAAGTGGAGAATGAAGGAGCAGAGGTGCAGAAAGAGGCAAGAGGGGTGCACAAAGAGGGAAGAGGGGTGCACAAAGAGGGAAGAGGGGTGTCAAAGAGGCACGAGCGGTGCACAAAGAGGCAAGAGATGTGCAAAAAGAAACAAAAGAAGTGCAGAAAGAAGGAACAGAGGTGCAGAAACAGGCAACGGGGGTGAATAAAGAGGGAAGAAGGGGTGGAGAAAGAGGCAAAGGGTGCAGAAAGAAGCAAGAGAGCTGCATAAAGAAACAAAAGAAGTGCAGAAAGAAGGAACAGAGGTGCATAAAGAGACAAGAGGGGTGCAGAAAGAGGCAAAAGAGGTGCAGAAAGAAGCGAGAGATGCAGAAAGAAACAAAAGAAGTGCAGAAAGAAAGAACAGAGGTGCAGAAATAGGCAACTGGGGTGCAGAAAGAGGGTGTATGGGTGGAGAAAGAGGCAAGGGGGTGCAGAAAGAAGCAAGAGAGCTGCAGAAAGAAACAGAAGAAGTGCAGAAAGAAGGAACAGAGGTGCAGAAAGAGGCAAGAGGGATGCAGAAAGAGGTAAGAGGGGTATAGAAAGAGGCAAAAGGGGTGCAGAAAGAAGTGAGAGGTGCAGAAAGAAACAAAAGAAGTGCCGAAAGAAGGAACAGAGGTACAGAAAGAGGCAAGAGGAGTGCAGAAAGAGGGAAGAGGGTTGCAGAAAGAGGCACGAGGGGTGCAGAAAGAAGCAAGAGAGGTACAGAAAGAAGCAAGAGAAGTGCATAAAGAAGCAACAGAGATGCAGAAAGGGGGAAGTGGGGTGGAGAAAGAGGCAAGAGGGATACAGAAAGAAACAAGAGAGGTGCAGACAGAAACAAAATAAGTGCAGAAAGAAGGAACAGAGGTGCAGAAAGAGGCAAGAGGGGTGCAATAAGAGGTATAAGGGGTGCAGAAAGAAGCGAGAGGTACAGAAAGAAACAAAAGAATAGCAGAAAGAAGGAACAGAGATGCAGAAAGAGGCAAGAGGGGTGCAGAAAGAAACAAAATAAGTGTAGAAAAAAGCAACAGAGGTGCAGAAAGAGGCAAGAGGAGTGCAGGAAGAGGGGTGCATAAAGAGGCACAAGGGGTGCAGAAAGAAGCAAGAGAAGTACAGAAAGAAGCAAGAGAAGTGCAGAAAGAAGCAACAGAGATGCAGAAAGGGGGAAGTGAGGTGGAGAAAGAGGCAAGAGGGATACAGAAAGAAACAAGAGAGGTGCAGAAAGAAACAAAAGAAGTGCACAGAGGTGAACAGAGGTGCAGGTAGAAGCAAGAGGGATGCAGAAAGAGGAAAGAGGGGTGCAGAAAGAGGCAAAAGGTGTGCAGAAAGAAGTAACAGAGGTGCAGAAAGAGACACGAGAGGTACGGGAAGAAGGGTGTAAAAGAGGCACAAGGGGTGCAGAAAGAAGCAAGAGAGGTGCAGAAAGAAGAAGCAGAGGTGCAGAAAGAGGGAAGAGGGGTAGAGAAAGAGACCAGAGAAGTGCAGAAAGAAGCAACAGAGATGCAGAAAGGGGGAAGAGGGGTGAATAAAAAGGCAAGAGGGGTGCAGAAAGAAGCAAGAGAGGTGCAGAAAGAAACAAAAGAAGAGCAGAAAGAAGGAACAGTGGTGCAGGAAAAGGCAAGAGGGGTGCAGAAAGAGGGAAGAGGGGTGCAGAAAGAAGCACAAGTGGTGCAGAAAGAAGAAAAGAGGTGCAGAAAGAAGCAAGAGAAGTGCATAAAGAAGCAACAGAGATGCAGAAAGGGGGAAGTAGGGTGGAGAAGAGGCAAGAGGGATACAGAAAGAAACAAGAGAGGTGCAGAAAGAAACAAAAGAAGTGTATAAATAAGGAACAGAGGTGCAGAAAGGGGCAAGAGGGGTGCAGAAAGAGGGAAGAGGTGTGCAGAAAGAGGCATAATGGTTGCAGAAAGAAGAGAGAGGTGCAGAAAGAAACAAAAGAAGTGCATCAAGAAGGAACAGAGGTGCAGAAAGAGGCACGAGGGGTGCAGTAAGAAACAAAAGAACTGCAGAAAGAAGCAACAGAGGTGCAGAAAGAGGCAAGAGGAATGCAGAAAGAAGGAAGAGGGGTGCAGAAAGAGGTGCGAGAGGTGCAGCAAGAAGCAAGAGAGGTGCAGAAACAAGCAAGAGAAGTGCATAAAGAAGCAACAGAGACACAGAAAGGGGGAAGTGGGGTGGAGAAAGAGGCAAGAAGGATACAGAAAGAAAGAAGAGAGGTGCAGAAAGAAACAAATGAAGTGCAGAAAGAAGGAACAGAGGTGCAGAAAGAGGCAAGAAGGGGTGCAAAAAGAGGGAAGAGGGGTGTGAAAGAGGCCCGAGGGGTGCAGAAAGA
Organism: Calotriton arnoldi; assembly: GCA_963921515.1. Lineage (NCBI taxonomy): Eukaryota > Metazoa > Chordata > Amphibia > Caudata > Salamandridae > Calotriton > Calotriton arnoldi. The sequence goes on along the minus strand of CAWUFW010002083.1, from coordinate 113,948 downwards.
AGCAAGAGGGGTGCAGAAAGAAGAAAGACAGTTGCAGAAATAAACAAAAGAAGTGCAGAAAGAAGGAACAGAGGTGCTGAAAGAGGTAAGAGGGGTGTAGGAAGAGGTGTGCAGAAAGAGGCACAAGGATTGCAGAAAGAAGGGACAGAGGTGCAGAAAGAAGCAAGAGAAGTGCAGAAAGAAGCAACAGAGGTGCAGAAAGAGGGGTGAGGGGTGGAAAAAGAGGCAAGAGAAGTGCAGAAAGAAGCAACAGAGATGCAAAAAGTGGGAACAGTGGTGGAGAAAGTGGCAAGTGGGGTGCAGAAAGAAGGAAGTGTGGTGCAGAATGAAACAAAAGAAGAGCAGAAAGAAGGAACAGAGGTGCAGAAAGAGTCAAGAGGGATGCAGAAAGAGGGAAGAGGGGTGTAGAAAGGAGCACAAGTGGTACAGAAAGAAGCAAAGAGGTGCAGAAAGAAGCAAGAGTAGTGAAGAAAGACGCAACAGGGGTGCAGAATGAGGCAAGAGAGGTGCAGCAAGAGGGAAGAGAGGTGCTGAAAGAAGTAACAGAGGTGCAGAAAGAAGCAAGAGAAGTGCAGAAAGAAACAAAAGAAGTGCAGAAAGAAGGAACATAGGTGCAGAAAGAGGCAGGAGGGGTGCAGAAAAAGGAAAGAGTGGTGCAGAAAGAGGCAAGATAGGTGCAAAAAGAGGCAAGAAGGGTGAACAAAGAAGTGAGGTGCAGAAAGAGGCAACAGAGGTGCAGACAGAGGCAAAAGAGGTGCAGAAAGTAGAAGAGATTTGCAAAAAGAGGCAAGAGAAGAGCTGAAAAAGAAAGAAAGGTGCAGAAAAAAGCAATAGAAATGCAGAAAGAGGCAAGAGAGGCGCAGAAAGAAGCAAGAGTGGTTTGCACACCATTAGTACCAATTTAACTCCTACATTTAGCAATAAGTAACAGGTGACTATTCTAGGTTTGCAAAGGACCTTCCACCATGCTGTAACACTTGTCACTGCATTTTTGGTAACGTTTGAGCCGTTTGAGCTAGAAACAACGCTTTTTTTGTACAAATCTGCAGATTAGGCAGCAGATGATGGATTATGTGGCTAATGTGGATAAAAGTATAATTGTGCGAAAGTGGGTGCAGCCAAACAGTCTCATAATTCTAGTGGCCCTGCTCATACGTCTGACTAGGTCCAGAAGTGCTCCTCAGTGATTCCTTCTTTTTTTGTCTGATTGAGTTCATAGTTTAGCTTCTATGGAAACGAGGAAGACTAAACCGAGGTTATCACTCTACAACACAGACTACCATACCACATAATTACTCTCCATAACACATAATCCCACTTTACATAATTTCTACACACTAAATACCACATACTTTCTATCCACATAATTTCATTGCACAACATACCACAGAAGTCCACTACACACAACGTACATCCACTCCACTCCAAAAAACATTAGTAGAAAACTTTTACATTTACAACGCCAATAGCTCTAACTCTTGCAAATGCGAGACCTATTACATTACAAATGCTTCTTTAACTGGTAGTCGTGTTTGAAGAGTGGTGGAGAAAGGGGGCTGGGCCTCCTACCAGCGCTCTGGAATTCCGCTGCATAGGACTTACAGGAGGTACCAGGAGGGCTTCTTGGCCCCCAAAGTCCCTCAGGAGAAAAGTGGACTTCATCCCCCAACCCGTAGTGTGCCAGGTGGTGAGTTTGCAGAGTGGGGGAGAAAGGGGGGGCGTGGCCTCCGAAGACCTCTTAGAAATCCCACTGTGTGGGACTTATTGGAGGAAACAGGAGGGGTAGTTAGCCCCCAAGGACAACCTTGGGGTCCAACTACCCCTCCTATTACCTCCAGTAAGTCCCACACAGCAGCATTGGTAAGTACGCATAGCTGGCCATGCCCCCTTTGACCACCAGTCTGCAAACGCGCTCCCTGGTGCACTCTTCAATGGGGATTAAAGTCCCCTTCGCTGCTGGGGGCCCTTAGGGGCCAACTATCCTACTTGATACCTCCAGTAAGCCCCAGATCGTGGGATTGCTGAGAGGTGGACGTAGCCACACCCCCTTTCTCGACCACGCTGCAAACGCACCTTCTGGCACCCTCTTGGTTAGGGGATGAAGTCTCTTGCCTCCTGAGGGTCCATGGGGGCCAACTAGCCCTCCTGTTATCGCTAGTAAGCCCCACACAGCTGGATTGCTGAGAGTGGTCCGAAGCCACGCCCTCTTTTTACACCACTCTGCAAACGTGCCTCCTGGCACACTGCTGCTCGGGTAATGAAGTCCACTTTAGTCCTGAGGTCCACAGGTCACAAGAGGACCTCATCGCCTCACCAGCAGTGCACCAAGAGGCGCGTTTGCAGAGTGGTGTAAAAAGGGGCAAGGTCTCGGACCACCACTCAGCAATCCCTCTGTGTGGGGCTTACTGGAGGTACCTGGTGGGCTAGTTGGCCCCCCGGGACCCTCAGGATTCAAGGGGACTTATTAAAACAAAGCACGGGAGACCGCGCTTCGTTTTTTTGGGCGGGATTCGTGAATTTCACTGAATTGTTTTTCGCAAAAATGCTTTTTTTGGCCCTGAGGCCTAGGGGGTCAGGGTGTTTCTACCCTGCCCCCTTTTCATGTTTTTTTATGTTTTTTTACCTTTTTTCTTGTGACTCGGTTCTACCGAGTCACAAGATGGCTGCCAACACTTTTTGGTTTGGAGTGTTGGCGGCCAATCAGAATCAAGCTTGTGCTCAGGAGGGTTCTCGAATCCTCCTCAGTCACCAGATATCAATATTTTATATTTTTGAATTTTTCAGGAACTACTGAACGGATTTACACCATTTAACAATAAGAACGCTTTCTGAACCAAGACCTACCTTTTTGCCAAATTTGGTGTAATTCCGTTCAGCAGTTTGGGCTATAGCTTTGTCTAAAGTTTCCTATGGAAATTAACATGGAGAAAACGTGTTTTGGGACCCCCTTTTTTCTCGGCCCCCGATCGACGAATCACCCCGAATTTTTCAAGACAGGAGCTGACCTGAGTGAACCATTAGTTTTGAAAATGTCGTGAAGATTCATCAAAGGGCGCCAAAGATATTGGCAAAAGAAAAAACGCTTTTCCTATGGAAACTAGGTTCTAACTATAACTACCTACTGGCGACCGCCAGTAGGTAATATATATATATATAGATATATATATATAGATATATATCTATATATATATACACTAACCCGTTGCTATTGTGACCCGGTATAATGCCCTGTGTGCCCTACTTTTGCCATTATTTTGCTGTGCCTGAAGTCCATGTGAGACTGTGCATTGTACCCTGTATTGCTGTATTCTGGGCTTCCGTTCTCCCACATGAAAGGCTTGCAAAGCGGCTAACAAAGCTGGCATAATCAGATAATATTTTTGCTACTCATATTCCGCCAGACAACCTAGTGAGTGATACATGCATTGCCTGAACTAGAGATGTCCTACCCCACATTACCCTTCAAGATTCAGCCTTGACTGTTTTCTATCAACACCCACTGACATTTTTGAAGAGGCTGTTCTTCAAAACACAGTGAGCTTGCAGTATTGCGTGAAGGGACCTTGAGTGTGGGCTTCCAAAGAAAGCAGCTATAGCAGGAAGAATGGCTTAGCTTCCATTGAGTCCCCAGAGAACTGATCTGACACTCTTGGCAACCCATGGGAGACCTAGACTGCAGATCTCAGAAAGCGCTGTAAGACTAGACAGGATATAGCCAGATATTTACGGCGACTGACATCTTGGTCAACAGATGAGTAAAGGCAGGCAGTTCAGGTCTGATGGTTTGCATTAGACACAGATAGTGGCTGAGATAAGGAGATGGCAGGGTGGCTATTATCATTGCTCCTACACAGATGATCCCGTAAACACGCCCCCTCCCCCCCACACACAGTCAGCTTTTCTGGATCTCCTGTTTCCACCAGTAGTTAAAATCCTGAGAGTGTAGGTAGCCTTGACCCTGTATGTAGATAGCACTGCCCTAATCCTTAGCAGCTGGAGCTAGAAATGGAGCTGCAGAAGGCCATGATTGGCAGGGCGTTCTGAAGACTGAAAGGCTGGGAAGAGAAGAATCAGCTTTCGTGAAGAGAGACAACATAAAATGCAAGGAGTCAAGGAACTGGATTTAGAAAGTGAGAACGCAATCCCAGCCATACAAGTGAGTTCTGTGCCACAGAGTGCTACCAGCAGGCTCTCATAACACAGCCTGATTTAGAGTTCCGTGGGAATTGAAAATCTATATAGTAAATATAATCAGCCAGCTGGCTATCCTTCATCATAGGGTACGAAATTCAATCAGTGGATTCTACTGTGTGAATCCTTAAAAGACAGTAAGGAAACTCTCCAGGATGAACAAAGGCAACATGTCTAGCAGCAGTCCACAACTCAGAAAGTTTGTGTGACTGGAACTATCAGATTGCTCTATTAACAGAAGCATTGGCGTGGGGAAGTGAATTACTCCGGTCAGTTTGTTTTGTTCAGAAATGTTATAGGGTTGAGCCATTCTTAAGAAGCCTGAAAACGGTACCCAATTAAAGAGCAGTTCAAAACCAGATTGGTCACGTTACTTTCTCCTTATGGGGAACTTGGACAGAACCTCTCATCCCTCAGCTTAAATACAGAAAATGAGAAGTGCAGAAGACAAGAAGTGCTGATGCCCTGACTGCCCACACAGCCCAGCTCCACCCATTTCACCATGTGGACATCCCTCACCACCGCCACCCTCCTCGCTGCTGCAGTCACTGGAAGTGAGACCCTGATGAGCTTTTCTGTACTACCATTCAGTTCATATACTTAGATCCGTGAATTTGTAACACACCAATGTCCAGGACCTTCAGGATGATAATCAATTACCAAAAGTGTACATAAATCACAGGCCGTAGTGACTGGTGGCACAAAACAGCTTCACAATATTTACTATGTTGTTAAATGCCACTCTACAGGCAGTCTACATGGAACCTTAGAGAATGGACAGGGAACTAAAATAGTGGGTCCATTATTAAGTATTTGATGAGTGCGCAGCCGCGGTACTTATAGTATCATGAACAAATGATTTGCTGAAACACTTTGGTTTGGGGTCTTAGGGGCATATTTATGGGGACTTGGTGGAGGGCAGTGCAGCAAGTCACCATGTAGCGCTGCCCTGTGTCAAAGTGAAAGGGCAGGAATGCGCCGTATCTGTGACACATTCCTGCCCTTTCCCCCTGCGCTGGCGCCGTTTTAGCATCCTTGCTCCAAAGCAGGCACCCTTGCATGCAAGGGTGCCTGCATTGCATGCAGGATTGTTTTTGTGCAGAAAGGGACACCTTCCTGCACGAAAACAATCCTGGAAGGCTTTTTCCTCTTTCTATGTGTGCTGCAGAATGCAGCACACATATAAAGAGGGAAAAACAATGAGAAATATAGTTATTTCTTCCCGCAGTGCATCCCCTGGGGAGGCATAAGGTTTTGGCACATCCCCAGGTTTACATGGCCTTGTAAATCTGGGTATGGGTCAAAATCCATGGGTGTTGCGTGGTGCCCATGGAGCGCCTCACTAGTGCATAGTAAGGCAACGCAGTGATTTGCGCTGCCTTGTCTTACTCCACATCTATGATGCAATGCAGAGCCATGCAGGTGTTGCAGGGGTTCTGCACATACACAGAACTATGCGCAGGAATATGGGACCTCAGTGGAGGGGCTAAGCCTTCCCATCACCTCAGTACCCACGAACCCAGGACCGACTAGCTATAGCGTCTCACTCACTCTCCTACACACTCATGAAGAAGCAAATGATTAGACACCCCAGAACACAACACTCCTGAATCTCTCAGGAATCGTGTTAACAAGACACATCTTTTCGCTCACACTCTTGTACCTGTCCACAATAAGAACTGACTGAAACATGAATATAGTTTACAATGTTTATTTTAACTATCATGCTCTGAAATGCAGTATACGAGCCACAACTAGCAGTAAAATGCATAAAACTAATACAGTTAGCATTGCAGCAAGGCCATATATTATAAAGGGAGATGTCATTATATAAAGACAGTGGATAAAGGACTATAGAGCCTAACCACCCTCCCCTTGGTAAGAATATGTGTTATTATATAATAGAAGATCTCTGGGCTTTGTCAGCAGACCCCATACCTTAATGCCTAGATGGTAAATCTACGTCATAGGAACCTCATTGCTCTTCTCCCTGGAAAGCTCCCTCTCCAAGTGTGTCTTACCTAAACATGCATCCCCATCAGGGCCGGACTGGCTACCGGGCGTTTTGCTGTGCTGCCGAGCTGGGGGCTGATTTCGTTGATGGGGACCTGCGTGCGCTTAAAAACATTCGTTTTGAAATGTTTATTTAAAAGCACACGCAGGTCCCCATCAACGAAATCAGCCCCCACCGCAGCGAAATCAGCCCCCAGCTGTGCAGCACAGCAAAACGCCCGGTAGCCAGTCCGGCCCTGATCCCCATAATATCAAAGTATGAGTTTCAAGCAGAAGCTGAATTAGCATGTTTTGTCTAGGTGCTAGGGACTGACCAGATCAGAATAACAAAGGGCATTGCTTATCGACCTTGCTCACAGTTTTCAGACTAAACTCCAGGAACAGGCAGAGAGCGAACAAAGCAGACGGTTCTCATGTGAAAGGCATAAACAGTCTTGCAAAATAAAGCCATGTAGTAACGTGCGTAAAAGCACCATCATGGCTCCTGGACTCATGCTAACTTAACATGTCGACAATGTCCCTATTGGCCACGTGTCACAGGGTGGTTTTGCATCACTTCATAGATATGATTGAGAGGCCTGTGCCACCGGACTGTCAAACAAACTAATGCTCCGGCAGCGCAGGCCTCTTGTAAATAAGCCCCATAGTTGTTAGTCACCCTCTGAGCATTCATTTGTTTTCTTTGCTCTCATAATAACGTTAGAGTTCTCGTATTGTAATTGTCCTCATGATACATTGCAAACCAATTTAAATATAAAAGTACATAATTATCTCAAAATGAAAAATAAAACAAAATTTGATTCCTTTAAAGCAACTGTATCTATATAGCATGTTGACAAAAACAATACAAACAAGCATTTTTTTAATTCCATTTTTTTGTGATACTACGTTGTTGCCTATGCCACTGTATTTGTAAATTTCACCACACTGTTCATCCCTATGTGATTCACAGTATCACTTCGCACATTGAGCTAACCTTGGGTTATTTACTAATACCATATTAATTTGTGACTTTCTACACCCACATTTTTATGGCAAGTCCTGCAAAGGAGCTTGACGGGCAGGCAGCCTCCTGCATCATCTATTCCTATTTTGCTTGGCTTTACTTACAGTTGATTTTGTATGTGTTGTTCCACTTGCCACCTAATCATCACAACCATTTAGAAAATGATTCAGAAAGGTAAACGTACATTTTTGTGCAGGTTTATAATTGTTTGCTATTCACAAAGGTATTTTACCAGTAGCATCTTTATGACTGCGGAGTGGCTGCACATAAATAGATAGGACTATCCTATCTTTTTATGTGCGGAGACTCCACACTCGTAAATATACTGCTCGTAAAATACCTTTGTGAATAGCAAACAGCCATAAACTTACACAAAAGCGTAAGTTTACCTTTGTAAAACAGACCCTCCGGGCCCGATTCACAAAGGTAAACTGAGACGAAAGTCTAACTTTATGTCTTTCGGTATTCACACAGGGCATTTACGAGTAGTAAAGTTAGACTTTTGTCTCAGCTTAACTTAAGTTTTGGTCTTAAGTCTTACTGAATGCAAACTTATGTTAAACTGAGACAGAAGTCTAACTTTACTACTCGTAAATGCCCTTTGTGAATACAAAAAATCGTAAAGTTAGACTTTTGACTCAGTTTACCTTTTTGAATCAGGCCCTCCCTGTTTAGCTGTTTAGCGAGACAAAGCCTATTTACCGAACATTAGCGGTTCGGTTCAGGGCGTTAGAGGCATTTATGTGAGGAACCGGATTTCCTTCTAAAATACTTACTCTGCACTGATTTTAACACTGTATTTGTACGTGAATTGCTATTTATACTTTTACCGGGGAAGGAGCTGTGTTCAATGCTCCGGGGGATTATTAGCGGCTCGGTTCAGGGCTTCAGAGGCATTTATGTCAGAAACTGGTTTACCTTTTAAAATACTCATTCGGCACTGATTTTAACACTGTATTGTATTTGAATTGCTTTTTGCACTTGGTCCGGGAAGGAGCTGTGTTCAATGCTCCGGGGGGATCAGTAGGCGGGCATTGCAAATGTAGGTCAGCAGTCTAGCTGCGACGGCTCTCACGCTCACCACTCCTCAAAAGGGGCGGATGACGTGGCCGCGCAGCGAGACAAAGCCTATTTACCGAACATTAGAGGTTCGGTTCAGGGCTTTAGAGGCATTTATGTGAGGAACCGGATTACCTTTTAAAATAATTACTCTGCACTGATTTGTAACACTGTATTTGTACGTGAATTGCTTTTTATACTTTTACCGGGGAAGGAGCTGTGTTCAATGCTCCGGGGGGATTATTAGCGGCTCGGTTCAGGGCTTCAGAGGCATTTATGTCAGAAACTGGTTTACCTTTTAAAATACTCATTCGTCACTGATTTTAACACTGTATTGTATTTGAATTGCTTTTTTGCACTTGGTCCGGGGAAGGAGCTGTGTTCAATGCTCCGGGGGGATCAGTAGGCGGGCATTGCAAACGTAGGTCAGCAGTCTAGCTGCGACGGCTCTCACGCTCACCACTCCTCAAAAGGGGCGGATGACGTGGCCGCGCCGCAGGAGCGCTGAAGGCGCGCCTAAGGCAGCCCGTCTGCGCCCGTCCGTGCCCGATCGGGTCCAGGGGCCAGGACCCCTGGTCCTCCAACAAGAGATAAGATCTCCTATACTATTGATCAGTTGTACCACCTCAGAGAGACTATACCCCCTAAATGCGTTCATTCTATGGCGCCAACCAATAGCGGTAACAAATGTCCCAATGCCCCTTCGAATTATGTTCTTCAATCTCGCACATTGTTGCTAAGACCCCGTCCTCCCAAATGGCCTTCAAAATGTCCCTTTTGAACTGCCGCTCGTTACCTATGCACATCACTGAACTTCGATTGCTGCTGGAAGAACAAGATCTTGATGCATTGTTCCTCACAGAAACATGGCTTTCTAGCACCTCAGACCCAGCGGTAGTTCAAGTCCTGCCCCCTGGATATTTGATTCAGAGACAAGACTGCGAATTAATCAGAGGAGGGGGCTTGGCTATTATCTATAAAGATAAATTTAACTGTTGTATCTCAGCTAGCTTGATCCCTGATTGTGAAAGCTGTTTCTTTGCACTTGGTTTCTCCTCTACGTGTACTTTTTCTGGTGTCCTTATTTATCGGCCGCCAGGAACCATTGGCCACTTCAGTAGAGATCTCCCGGAAATGATAGCCAATTTGGTTAACTCTCTCTCTAATTTTTCCGTGCTAGGCGATCTCAACATCCACTTTGACTCGGCATCTTCCTCTGATGCGGAGACTGTAATTGATCATCTAGGTGCTCTGGCGCTGAAATTGAAAGTGTCCGGCCCCACCCACCAAAAAGGCCACCTTCTTGATCCGCTTTTCTCCAACATTGATAGCCTTGTTGTGGAAAAGCACATTTCCCTGCCATGGTCGTACCACTACATGGTCCCTTTTGTTTGGACCCAACAGGATAGCGGTCAGCCACGTGAAAGGGTAAAAATATGGAGTCGGAATTGGTCTAAATTGTCCATTGATTCCTGGGCATTAACCCTTGATAACACCAGACCCATCTTAGGAAATGACCTTGAAACTGCCAATAACAAAGTTAATCAATGGCTGGAATCATCGTTAGATAGGCTGATCCCCAAAAATTGGTTGACCTGTAAAAAAGACGTGCGCTGTCTAGCCTGGTACTCTCCTAAGCTCAGAGAGCTGAAACAACTATGTAAGCGCCTGGAGAGAAGCTGGAGAAAGGACTTCTCTATTATTGAGAAATCTAAATATAGAGAAGCCATTAAAGCCTATAAGGCAGAAATCAGAAATGCCCAATCTGGGTACTATGAAAAAAAGATTATCTCAGCTTCTAACTCCCCCTGCGAAATTTTTAAAATTGCGAAATCTCTCCTTAAGCCTCCTGCGGCCCCTTTGCCATCTGATAACACTTTAGGACGTTGTAATAATCTGGTAAATTTCTTTTATAAGAAAATTGAAGATATCTATTCAACTTTCCCCCCGCTATCAGTTCCTGCAAATACCCTCCCTGCAGATGACCAACCTCGATTTTTAGATCCTCTCATTGAGACAATCCCCCCTATGGATATGAAATCTTTAAAAACACACCTCGACCGTCTGAAATCTGGCTCCCCAAGTGATGCTGTACCTCCCACTACTCTAAACCAGGTTTTCGACTCTGTTGCTCCAGTTATTCTGGACCTCATCAACGTCTCATTTTCCTCTGGGCTCGTTCCCTCCTCATGGAAACGGGCCATGGTCAGAGCTCTTCTAAAGAAACCCACCCTAGACCCTGAAGTTTTTGCCAACTATCGGCCGATCTCGCTCCTGCCAGGGATTGCGAAAATAAGTGAAAAGTATGTCAACTCCGTTCTCTCCGCTTTTTTGGAGGAGAATGAATGCCTCCACCCTTCCCAAACTGGTTTTAGACCTCAACAAGGCACGGAGACGGCCTTATTGGCAGTGGTTGAAGAAGCCAGAAAGATTCTGGATGTCGGTGGGTCTGCGGCTATTGTACTGCATGACCTTAGCGCGGCCTTCGACACGGTCAATCACCAACTATTGATTGCAAGACTCAGAGAGATAGGAGTCACAGAAACTCTACTCAAATGGCTTGAGTCTTTCCTGGTAGATAGGTCATTTCAGGTTTTTGAGGACAATTGCATCTCTGAAAGCATGCCTTTGAGATGTGGGGTGCCACAGGGCTCCTCCCTGAGCCCCACACTCTTTAACGTTTATCTGCACCCTCTGGCCAAGGTGGTTGAGCCTTTTGGTGTCCGGATCATTTCCAACGCTGATGACACTCAGCTGATTGTGTCGCTAAATCATTTGGATAACACTAAGAGCAATTTAGCCAATTGCTTGGAAAGGGTCTCCGCGTGGATGGGTGGCTCTTTCCTAAAGCTGAATGCAACCAAAACCGAGCTGATGTTTTTGGGTAAGACCACCAATATTAATACCAGCATACTCTGGCCAAATTGTCTGGGTGCCATGCCCCTCCCCCAAAGATCAAATAAAAAGTCTCAGGGTGTGGCTGGATCACAACCTGAATTTTAAGGAGCAGGCGTGTAGGGTGGCAGGTACCTGTTATGGTATCCTGAAAAGGATTAGGAAAATTCTACCCCTTCTGCCCTTCAATGCCAGGAAACTATTGGTGCAATCCTTGATTCTCTCTCGGCTCGACTATGCCAATGCGCTTTACTTAGGCTCTCCTTGCTCTACCATTAAAAAATTGCAGACGGTCCAAAATTGTGCTGCACGACTCCTGATGCAGGCTCATAATCGTGAATCTGCTAAACCTCATATCATCTCTCTGCACTGGCTGCCGGTTGCCGAAAGAATTCAGTTTAAGGCTTTGTGCATTGCCCATAAGTCGCTCGCGGCTAGGGCCCCACCGATTCTTCGATCAATCATCTCCCCCTACCTCCCAAAAAGATCACTGCGCTCCGAGAAGAAACATCTAGCAGCCGTCCCCAGAGTTAAACGTGTTCGGAGTGGTGGACGTCTGTTTTCCCTTATGGCTGCGAAATGCTGGAATCAGCTGCCAGACCACATTTGGCTTGAGGCCAATTATCTTTCTTTCCGCAAGCTCCTGAAGACTCTGCTGTTCCCTTGAATCCTTGGCTTTGTTTCGGTTGATGACTCTGTCTCTAGCGCTGGGAAGCCTTTGGTAGCCATGCGCTCTATAAGTGTAAATTCATTCATTCAATTCATTCATATACTGTAAGTTTACATTCAAATCAAACTTCCTTAAATTAAAAAAATTGGGTGCAGGGTTGTGCACATAAAGTCAAAATGCCTGCTCTATTATTAGAGTCTGGTGTACAGACAGTGGAGACAAGCTTGCTCCAATCATCAGCATCCTGCTCATAGCATTTAATTACCACATTGTTTCCTTCATTATTTTGGGGTAGCAAATTGCAGGAGACTGTCTACTTTGTGAGCAGTGCTCGGCTGTCAATGCTCACTGCTGCAGTGGCAATGTCTGACTTTGTCCTGCTGGTGTTACTCACTACCTCAAAGGCTTGGAGAATAAGACAGCAGGTATGTTTTCAGTGTTCATTCATGCATAGGCAAAGTGTCTCCTAGTGGTGCAGCAATCACTAGTGCAGGAGCTGCAGAGGCACCAGCACCTCAGTGGTGTGAGGAACCCTCCACACCCCAACCGTGAGTGTCTCGCAGTGCTTAATTTGGGCCGGTGCTCATCACCGACACTTATGATAGTCCGGCACACAGTGGCGCTGTTTGCCGAATTTTGAAATGAGCACAACAACAGATTTATCCATCAAAATACAATAAGAATGGCTAATACCTACCTCTTAAACCTTTGTTATAGCTTTGGGTATCCTGGAATAGTCTGAATTGTCACACTTGCAGGAGTGTGGTGGTTAGTCCTTGTGTTGGTACTGTCATTGGCAGCGCTGGCGGAGGCAATGAGTGGTGCAAGCAACAGAGGCATCCTGAGAAAGGCCCTGGCACTTACGCTTTTGCAAATTAAGCACTATTTTACCTACCTTTGCACACCCACAGGGGTTGCATTTTTCCTGCTTGCATTAAGATCCTTGATAAGCGACTGCCATCTCCACTGCTGACTTCAAGGCCATTCACTGCTTCACCCAGAGCTCCCTTCTGATCTTTTGCTTATCATATCTTTACCTCGAGTCTCGGTACCAATGGACAGTACCGTACCCAAGTGTATCGTTCGCTGAACTGATTAAAATGATTTTAGGATTTTGTAGTTCAGAATGTTTTCTGTTATTTTTTAGGTTTGTGCGAAGAGTTCCACTGCAGCTCTGATTCCAGTTGAGACGAAGTATTCCAAAATGGTGTCCTTTTAGCAGACCTTTTGCAAGGCAGGGGCTTCTTGAGAAGAGTCTGAATAACTCTCTCATCATTCACGTTACTTTTGTTGTTGATCTTGCATATTGAACATGCAAAAAACAACGTCCTTGTACACTTAATTTTGACCTCATAGCTTCATTTGTAAAGCCCCACTCAGCGCTGATGTATGCCAGGGTTGCTGAGTTCCAATGCTGTTGAGTCTTGATTCCACCTTTGGCCTCCTTCTTCCGGCCTCCCACACTTCCAATCTCGCACTTGTAGGTTCTTTTCATTCTTGCGGCCCCTCTTTGTCTCTTTTTTCCTTTCTTATGCTTCCTCTTTTCTCTCTATTTTTGCATTTCTCACTTTTGCTTTGGGTCTGATGGAGCAGGGTTTTCGTCATGTAAACCTGCTCGGATCAACGCCCCAAGATAACATTTATTAATTATGTGTTTTGTACTAATATGCATTAATACACACAAACACGGGGAAATGCTTTGCACACACGTGCATTGCAATTAAGATTAATGCATGAAATCCTTAGGCCGCATATCGCTTTTTGCATATTAAAACCGACAAAGTGGAATAATGCTATTGCAAATAATAATGCTTTGCACATTAATGCTCATATAAATTAACATGGGGTTAGGTCAATGGTGGTAGGGAAACAGTGTAATTTTCATTTTAGTGTAATTAATAGGCCTGGGCAGTAAATTCCGTTCCGCTCGCGGAATTTGCGAAATTTGGGTAATTTCGCGTTCCGCGGAGAACGCGGAATTGCCAAAAATTCCGCGATCCGCGACTTCGCGGAATTTTTTGCTTGTTCGCGCTTTCAAAATGCGTGTTCGTGAGATATTTCTCCCCGAGCACGCAAACAGCGTTCGCGAACAGGAAAAAAGCATCGCGAACGGGCGGAACAAGCAATTCCGCGTGTTCGCGGAACTTTTGCGTGCTCGCAGAGATTTTTTACCGTTTCGCGGAGCTTTGCATAGCGCGACTACGCAAATTCAACCCACCCCTAATATTCTTTATATTTTTCTTTCATCGTAGCTTTAAAAATGGGCCTATGGTGAGCAGTTAGTTGGGTGTTTAAAGTTGACATAAGGCCGAAGAAAGCCATGAAAATATAACCTGTACGTGAACTTTGGAAACCTTGAAGAGTGAAAGAAAGACGTGCAATATTTGAGGACGTCGAGATGCCTGGGAAAGCTCAAACTGATGAACATTTTATGTCTAGCCGATACATTGTTTGAAACAAAGTTGCTAATACAGGGACAAGCCATTCATCAGAGAATGTGATGTGATGGGGAATAAAGAATCGATTCATAAGCAGTGAAGTAAATCGTGAGAATGAGCTAAGAACAAAGAAAGTATGTAAAGCAAAATGAAGTAATGGAGGTGTGGTGTAACACCCCACAAATTGACCAATGAAAAGTTGAGATTTTTCAGAATGTTGCAGATTAGTGGGATGGTCAGGTTGATTTAGGGTATAATTGGGATGCTCTTAGGGGGGTGTGCTTGCAGGCAGCTTTCGTAGGTCCAGAGAGGCAGAGGGTGATCGTTGCTGTTCGTCGGTTAGAGGCCTACCTGTTTCCTGATCTTATCCTATCCCGGTTTCCTTTATCGGGTTCCTTTTCACTATCCTCGTGGCCAGGGGGTGGTGGTTTTCCTGATCTTTAATCGATTGGTATGTATCAATAGGGAAATTTGCAATGTCTGCAAATGTTTTCTTTCATGACTCTTATGCCTCTTCATCTATCCACTCCATAATATTGACTGTGATTCAGATGTTTGTGATCTTGTCTGCATATTTTATGATATTTCTCCTGTAATGTGTATTTTCTTTCCCTGTAACTTTGTACCTGAGATTTTTTCTTATAATTACTGAAGATAAACCGATTAACGATATTTTTGAGTTTGTGATTATTTCATCATGACAAATTGTTAAGATTTTGGTTAAATAGTCATGTCAATAATTTACACTACTCAATCAATATGATTCATCGCCCAAGAGGAAAGTGGTTGACGATATAGGTTAAAGGGCTAAAATAGAGAAGAAACAATTAGATAATCTGTTTTTCCCTTTAGATGAGTAAAGACAAAATCAACGTCACACAAACCGCATTTCAGCGTCATTCTCGTAGGGTCTGTTAAATGGTGAGAAATTGTGTATTGTATGTTTGGGGCCCGTTGTCTGCTGTGTCATTCAGAGACCCCCGGTTTGGCGCTGGATCAGTTTTTGGTAGCAGTATGATGGTTTATTATTGATTAATTGATTATTGATTTGATTATATGTGTTCTAACCCGAAAAGTTAATGTCGTGTTTTTATGTCGTCTTGAATATACGGGCGAGAAGGTTGCCCGGGGTAAACTCATAGCCTGAAGTAGGCTGGGAATTAGTGTGGATATACGTATTCCACTACGGAAGTACTTTGTCTGTAAGTCATAACACTGAACAGTGAAAGGCTGTAGGTGTTGCATTAGGGAGTATTTGTATGAGAGTAGATTTTGAGTGCTATAGCGAAGGGTCCACCTGTGAAAGTTTGACCTTATCCCCAGAGAAGTACCAAGACTCCTTTTTATACCAAAAAGTCCTCTTGAGAAACTTTGGCCTTATCCCTGGAGAAGTAACAGGTCCTCCCGGAGCTTGATTGAAGGGTGAGATAGCGTTGGGTCGTTATTCTTGCTCGAAGACAAAATTATTTTTGGAAAAGTGGAAACTATTTCTTTATTTAGAAAACAGACAAGGTAGCATTGTTTTTATGTCGTTATTAACAAGATTTCTTTGAGAAAAAAAAGCGTAAGAATTTTTTTGCCGAGTCATTATGTAAAGGGAGGGTCAGTAGAAGGACTAATACTGACGTCAGAAAACGCCACGCTGGCATTGGTCAGGCAGCGGGAGCTTTGAGAGCTGTGATTGGATGAGCTATTTTAAGCTGCATCTCTATTGGTTGAGACATTGCTGACGTAGCAGCGTTCTGATTGGTTGGTTGGTGTGAGTCGCGCTGGTATTGGACGACAGTTGCCTAATAGAGACTACAGAAGTACGAAGGGTTTGTTGACATTTTTGAGACACATTCTGAAGGGACAGTTGAGAAAAAATGAAGTTTATTAATAAAATCAGGAATTTCTTCAAAAAGGACAGACCGATAGTGACAAGGGAGGGAATTCTTATTCCGCCTCCAGGAACACCCGCATCCTATATGATGCTAGAATGTGGATATCATACGTGCACTTGGTTGGAGAACTGGGTAAAGTATACTGAGAGTGATGGTGTTCTGGCTTTTCCGGAGCATGGAACATTTAATGTGAGAATTTTACAAAATTTAAGAGATCGGATGAATGTGTTGGAGCCTAGACCTAGACCGACTCAGTATGAGGCACTTGAGGAATGGGAATATGAGGCTTTTGAGCGAGAGAAATACAGGGGTGGAAGAAAATATAGAAATATCATGACCAGATATCCCTTTGAGAGTAGGCAAGAGAGAGTGAAAAGATGGAGAAGAGCTGTAGTAACGGAAGGACTTTATCCTGTCCTGGTCAATGATGAGTCAATAGGAGGCAAAAGTAAGGAGAAAAAGAATAATATTGAAATGCAAAGAGGGAGTTGTAACATGAATGATTCAGATGACGAGTTATTGGAGGATATTATAACAAAAAGACATCCACCATATTAGGAAAGTCCAAGAGAAGTAGTTCCAAATGCCCCGATAATGGGATCTCCATTGATTCCGCAAATTCCCCAAATTCCAGTGATTACGAGAGTAGTACCGGATAGAGAGACAGAGTTACAAAACTGAGCAAGAGAAGAATTAATACAGAAAGTTACACAGTTAAATCTGAATGCAAAAGCATTATCAGTACCGTAACAATAGGTCCTATAGTTCCGTTGTTTGGGAATAAACAGAGTATATCAGGAGTACATGCTTTGACAGTTCCGACAAGTAGTATGAGGAGTGAGACAATGACTATACCTAGTCCAGTTGAACGAATGGAAGAAAATGTTACCTTAATGGATCTTCCCGTAGTAGAAGTAGTACATGAAACTCCAAGAAGAAATGTTCAAATAGATCCTTGGAAGATAGCACAGAGAGGTGATTCTGCATCTGAGAGTTCAGTAGGCCCCACACCAGAAGAGCTGAATGAGTGGATAAAGGAAATGGAAAAACAAAAACCCCTAACACAAAGTATAGATGTGTGTAGATTGAAGGTGGATTTGGAGGAAATGATAATTGGTACGATCAGTCCAGATAGATTAAGTATTTATAGAGATGAGGAATTATTGTTTTTGTGTAAGAATATTACCTGGAAAGCAAGGAATTTGCATGAGAAGATAGCATAAGCTGCTGTTGATTACAGAATAGATATTGAGAGATCGAAGGTATTGTAGAAAACATACAGGACGGATTACACTGACAGGGACTTGTAAAGTTTGAATGTGTCTGGTAAAAGGTTACAGATAAAGGAATTGATGCTGATTCTGAGGAAGTGGGGAGATGTTGATCGTTGGAAAGGTAGACGATCGAAAAGAAAAAATGAATTAAACCCTACAGAAGGTACTTCGATGTATTCATTAAAAACAAATGGACAGGTTGAAATGGTGTGTCCAATGAGGGATGTTCCAGGTGGTGGATATGTTCATGTTCCCTGGAGTAGAGTAGACAGGACATCTTGTCCTTTACGAATGATTTCCCCAGATTGAGAGAAAAACCAGTGGAATGGTATAAACAGGTAGAAAGTTTTGTGAAGGTTTCAAAGGTATTGCTGAAGGACTTAGATGGTCTATTTGAGATTGTAGTTCCGGCTGATTTGTTGAGTGTAAGATAACCGTCGATTGGCCTAAAGAAGAATATATCCAAGAGACCCTAAAACTGGTGCACCTTCAGATGAGGTGATGAAAAAGTACAATCAGGTGATTACTTTCTTGAAAGGAAAGATTTCACCGAAGGAAACTGATTGGGTAAAAATAGACAGGACAACACAGAAGCCGAAAGAGTCAGTGCATGCATACTATGAGCGATTGTTGCAGGTGTTTAAGCAGTATAGCGGATTTGAGAATATAGGTGACAAGGATATGGGACATTTTGTGTATTGTTTTGTGTTTGGACTGAAACCAGAGATTAGAAATATGATTCAACAGCATCTAATTTGCCTGCAGAATAAAACGGTAGATGAAATTCTGAGATATGCAAAGCACTGGCGACGACATTGATTCAAGACACAAAAAGCTTAAGGAAAAAATGATGTGGGCGCAAGTTAAGGTAGCAGAGCAACAGGAAGTAAATAGTGTCGAGCAGATGAATAATCAGAATCAAAATGTTCAGGTACCAGGTATCGGAAAGGGTAAAGGAAAATTTGTTAAAGATGATTTGAAAAGAAAATTTCCTTGTCATGCGTGCGGTAAGCTTGGACATTGGAAGAACGAGTGTAGAAGCACTGTAAAAATTAATGGGACAACCCAAAATTTTAATTCACAGGTGCAGAATGAAGTGGTTGTGACCCAACAACAGCAACAGCCGCAGCAAATAGTTACACCACAGATACAGGTGCCCCAAGCTCCTATGCAGAGTAATGTAGGTACTCAGGTACAGAGATACAGTGTGAATACTGGATTTACTCCTATGGAACAACATGGTAAGAACCCAAATGTGCAGATGATTCCACAATATTGGTTGCAGTGTAATGGGAGTGATTCGGAGAGTAGCCAATGACAGTGCCTGAGGGGGGGAGGAAGAGTGCGTGCTTGGCGCAACTCTGGAGGTAGATCAGTCAGGTCCATTTGTTGATGGGAAGGTGGAAGGTAATAATATTACATTCTTAGTGGACACTGGTGCTACCCGTTCTACTGTAAGAGCAGCAGAAATTCCTAACCTACCCCTCGCGGGAGAAACTATCCAAGTTGTGGGAGTATCAAATAAGCAGATTAAAACTCCAGTTACAGAACCAATTGAGGTTCACATTGGAAGGTTCAAAGACATGCATCGATGTGTGGTATGCAATTCGAGCCCAGTGAATCTATTGTGACGAGATCTACTATGCAAAATGAATTGTACCATTTTTTGTACGCCTGATGGTATTGCATTTCAGACACCTGATGAGGATGTTGAATTTAAGTTGATGCTAGCAAAGCAAGGGACGGAAGTGGATGAACTATATTCACTTTTAACTGAACAAAACTTGCCCGATGAGCTGAGAGAGACAGTAAGATCAGATGTATGGGATTATACAGGAAAGGAAATAGGGTTAATGAAAAATGTGGATCCGATTCAGGTTGTAGTGAAACCTGGTGCTCATTATCCAAACACTCCTCCATATAAAATGAGTCCCGAGACAATGGCAGGAGTTGCTCCTGTGATCGATCAAATGATCGAACAAGGCATTCTAAGAGAGATACTGAGCAGTCCTTGTAACTCACCTATTATGGGGATTAAAAAGCCCAGTGGAAAATACAGAATAGTGCAAGATTTGAGAAAAATCAATAAGATAGTGATACCTTGCTGTCCAATCGTGCCAAACCCAGCAGTGATCCTTTACCAGATTCCATGTAATGCCAAATGGTACACAGTAATTGATTTGTGCCAAGCATTTTTCTCAATTCCTCTACACCCAGACAGTCAGTTTTTATTTTCATTTCGGTTTGGAGACCGTGTCTTGGCATGGTGCCGAGTTCCTCAAGGGTACACAGAAAGCCCCTCAATTTTCAATCAAATTCTGAAAAAATGTCTGGAGACACTAGTGATGCCAGAAGATTCGGTTTTGGTTCAATACATTGATGACCTACTGTTGGCATCAAAAACTCGAAAGGCGTGTGTGACAGATACTATTGCCTTATTGAACCATCTGGCACAAGGGGGACATAAAGTGTCCCCTGCGAAATTGCAGGTCTGTAAACAAGAAGTACAATACCTAGGACACAGGATTGAGAAAGGAGTTAGAAAAGTGACACCAGAAAGAATTGAGGCAATTCAACAGATGAGACCTCCAAGAACCCAGAAAGAAGTGCGAATGTTTTTGGGAATGGTTGGTTACTGCAGACAATGGTTAAATGGATTTTCAGTGATTGCAAAACCCTTACATAGGTTGACGCATAAAGATGTGACTGATCCGATTGATTTGGATGATGAGAGTATGGAAGCCTTTGTAAATTTGCGAGACAGTTTGTGCCAAGCACCAGCATTAGGAATGCCTGATTACACAAAAGAATTTGCATTGTTCTGTTGTGAGCGAGCTGGATGTGCGTTAGCAGTGTTAACTCAAAGGCATGGATTGACTAGACGTCCAGTGGCATATTTTTCTGCTACGTTAGATTCTGTGGCAGCAGCATTACCAGGCTGTTTGAAAGCTGTTGCTGCTACATGTGTGAGTTTGGAAGAAACTGAAGCAATAGTAATGGGTTATCCAGTCAAAGTGTATGTTCCACATTCTGTTGAGATTCTTTTAACCAAAACACGAACACAGCACATGACTCCCAGTCGGCTGACTAGGTATGAGAGAGTGATTTTGGGTGCTGAAAACGTGACAGTTGTGAGGTGTACCACCTTAAATCCAGCAACATTACTACCAAATCCGTATGGGGAGGAGGTAAAGGAAGAAGCAGATCATGATTGTTTGGATGTGACAGAATTCTGAACAAAACCTAGAACAAAACCTAGGGCCGACATCCAAGATGTGCCTTTGGAAGAATCTGACAATGTTCTGTTTGTTGATGGATCATGATTGAGGAATAAAAAAGGAGAGTTGAGCGCCGCTTATGCAGTATGCACGGTAACTGGAACTGTGGAAGCATCCTGCCTATTTGGGGTAAAATCAGCACAAATTGCAGAATTATACTATTTATTTATTTATTTTTGGGTTTTATAGAGCGCAAACTTGACCCGTTAGGGTATCAGAGCGCTTTACAGGAATCACAGAAGTATACAAGAGACTCAGGGGGGGGGGGGGTGGATACATAAGGGATAAAAACAAAAGAACAAGTAAGTACATTTTACGAGAAACAAGGGTCCCAGGTTCCATGGTGGGATGCCCGGAGGTGCCGGGTGGTTAGTGTCTGGGTAATCCAAGGGGAGGCAGTAGTCGGAAGTAGAGCAAGGTCGCTGTGGTGATTTCAAGGCAAAATTTAGGTGAGGAATTTGCCCATTAGGAAGGTTTTGGCATCTTTTTTGAAGCGTGCCAGAGAAGGGATTCTTCTAATGGCGGGCGGGAGGGAGTTCCATATTCTTGGTGCAACCCCAGAGAAGGCCCGATTGTAATTTCTTTTTTTTTTCCGCAAACATGCTGGTTGGAGCAAGAGGTCTCTGGCGGACCGGGAGTTTCTGGCTCCTCCGGATACCACGAGTTTCTGGGCAAGATATGCAGGGGAGTTTGAGTATAGTGCCTTGTGCGTGACACATGCCAATTTAAGTTGGATTCTGGCCTCAAGAGGAAGCCAGTTCAGAGCTTTCAGATGTGGTGAAATGTGGTCGAATTTCCTTGAGCCTGTTAGTAGTCTGGCGGCCCCGTTGAAGCAGGCTTTTAAAGGTGCCAGGGAGATCTTGGGTAAACCCGAGAGGGTAGAACAGCCATATTCCAGTCTACAGATGACTAGTGCCTGGACTGCCATTTTTAGGTCGGGAGTATCAAGGAAAGGATTCAGTTTCCTTAGGTAGCTCAGGTGAAATCTGGCTGAATTGGCCATCGAGTTGATGTGGTCCCGCATGTTCAAGTTGCGGTCAAGGGTTATTCCAAGGGATTTGGAAGAGTCCACTCTGGTCGGTGGGCAGTTTAAGGCTGTGATTGCCTTGATCCATACCTGAATGTCAGGGTTGGTTTTGGGTGGGGAAATTAGGAGAAATTCTGTTTTCTTTGTGTTGAGTTTGAGTTGATTGGAGGTGAGCCATTGGACAGTCAGTTTCAAGGCCTCATTCAGGGAGAGAATCTCCTCAGGAGAGGAGATTTTGATGTAGATCTGGGTGTTGTCGGCATACATGTGGTAGGAGATATTTGCGGTGCGTAGTACCTTTGCAAGCGGTTCGAGGTAAAGGTTGAAGAGGGTGGGGGACAGGGTTGATCCTTGGGGGACTCCAACCGTGATCGGAAAGGGAGCAGACAGGTTACCGTTGATTAGGAATCTCTGTGACTAGTTTTGGAGGAAGGACCTAAACCATTCAAGAACAGAGCCATCCATTCCCATCCTGAGTTTGAGGCGTTCAAGTAGTTTTTCATGGTTGACCGTGTCGAAGACCGAGGATAAATCTAGGAGGATTAGGAGACAGGTTTTGCCTTGGTCAAGGGCTTGGAGGGCATCATTCACAATGTGGAGAATGGGGGTTTCAGTGCTGTGCCCAAGCCTGAATCCTGATTGGAAGTCATCTAGTAGGTGGAAGTTGGTGATGTGTTGGCTCAGATGCTGTTGCACACACTTCTCCAGAACTTTAGCTAAGAGTGAGATGTTAGAAATAGGTCTAAAGTTGTCAGGGGAAGCAGGATCAAGCGACTTTTTTTTAGGATGGGGAGGACTTGGCCGGCTTTCAGAGAGTCGGGTATCGATCCCTAAAGAAGGGAGGCATTAATTATTGCAGGCCAGCTAGGAATAATAGATTGAGTGGCGGCAGCTAGGCAGTTAGAGGGGAGTGGGTCATTAAAGTGGTTGTTCGGGTTTAAGGTGGATAGGATTTTCGAGACAGAGTGTTCGTCATAAGTTTTGAAGTTGGTCCAGTGCACCTGGTTTTTGGGTGAAGCCTGTGGGGGCGGCGTGGAAGGAGGAGGCAGATCCGGCAGGGGTTGAGAGTAAGTGGCGGATCTAAGTTCATTTCCTAAGGCTGTGATTTTGTCGGAGAAAAAAGAGGAGAATTCCTCAGATGATATTAGGGACTTGGGGGTTTCTTTCGATGTTTTGGCCAGTTTGTTTGACCATTTCGAAGAGCTTGCGGGGTCTGTTCTTGGCGTTCGCCAGTTCAGATCTGAAGAATTCTTTTTTTGAGTTGAGGATGTTCCTGTTGTAGGCATTTCTGGCCTGGCGGAGACGTTTTAAATGTGCGGCTGAGGGGTGCTGTCTCCAGATTCTTTCTGACTGCCGGAGGGATCTCCTCTCGCTGTTGAGGGACCCATTGAACCAGGGGTTTCTGTCTTTGATTTGGGATCTTTTTAGGTTTAGCGGGACAAGGTCATCAAGAATGTTAGATATAGTCGCAGAGTAATGTTCATTGAGGTCGCTGACCGTTGTGATATGCGAGGAGGGGAGATCAGACTTGCAGTGAGCCGCCAGTTACCCAAGATCAAGGTTCTTGGTGTCTCTAACCCATGGGTCGATAGAGATAAGCTTGACTGTTGATTCCTTAGCGATGATCCAGTCTAGAGTGGCGCCTTTCGAGTGTGTTGGGAGTGTGCAGGCTTGGGTCAGGGCTTGGTCGGCCAGGAGGTCTTTGATGGCGTTGACATGAAGATCCTTGATGTCGTTCCAGTGCAGGTTAAAATCACCAAGGAAAATGTCTTTAGAGTTGGAGGAAACCTTGGCTGTGATAATTTCCATGAGGTGGTCAGTGAAGGTGTCATTCGTGCCTGGGGGGTGGTAAAAGATGTGCAGACTTCACAGTTGGGTGGTGTTGCTGCATATGGAAAGTGCAAGGTATTCGCAGGAGCCTGTGGTATCTGCCAGGAGTTCAGTTACAAGGAGGTTAGAGCGGTAAATGCAAGCAATGCCTCCCCCTTTTTTGTTAGATTGCCTGTCCAGCCTTGCGATGTTATAATCGGGAGGGACTAAGAGGTCCAGGCATGGAGATGAGGATTCGTTGAGCCACGATTCGGTCAGGATTGCTAAGTCAAGATTTTGGCTCAGAATGAGATCTGCGATATCCGCAGCATGCTTAACTGCTGAGCGGCAGTTAATTAAGAGGCCAGACAAAGGGGGGGTTGGAGAAAGTGTCGTGAGTTGGGGCGGACAGGGGTACTGGCGCTAGGTTGCTATCAACCACACTTCTGTTGCGGAGGGTAGCTGATCTGTTGGAGTTGATTGCGACCGTGCAGATGGCGTGTTCGACATTCACGTCTCGTGGACTAGGGGTTACTGGGGCAGAATTGTAGGAAAGGAGGATGGCTAGAATTTCCTCTTCAGTGAGGTCTAGTGGACTTGGGGTGACAAGGGTAGAGTTGTCGGAGAGGAGGAGAGCCTCCGATTAGAGCATGTAAAGTTTCCTGAAATCTGAGGGTAACCATATTTACGGACAGTCAATATGGTTTCGGGGTGGTGCATGATTTTGGCCAATTATGGATACAAAGGGGATTCATGACTTCATCAGGTTCCCCTATTAAAAATGGGAAATTTGTGAGAGATTTATTGGATGCCCTGCAATTGCCAAAACGAATTGCAATGGTAAAATGCTCTGCGCATAAATCAGGAAATGATTATGTGACCAGTGGCAACAGATACGCAGATCAGTTAGCGCGTTTCTGTGCAGAAAATTCAGCTGCACTTAACAGGAAAACAGAAAGAAAAATCACTGATTGCCATTTAATGATTACATCAATAAACAATTGGGATGAAATTAAGCAGTTACAGGAAGAAGCTAGTGAAGAGGAAAAGGAGCTTTGGAGAAAAGCAAGATGTACAAAAACACCAGAGGATGAAATTTGGGTATATGTAGATGACAGACCAGTTATGCCTGATTGCATGCTTTCTCATATGGCAAGAGTCTATCATGGGATCACTCATGTTGGAAGGGATGCAATGATTAGACTCTTCAAGCAGACCTGGTTTAATCCCAAGTTCAGGTACATTGCAGAGAGTTTGTGCCAAAGGTGCATTGTTTGCCAGCAGCAGAATCCAGGGAGAAGGACAGTTGTGGGTACAGGAACTATTGGAAAGGCTGCAGGACCATTTACACGTTTGCAACTTGATTTTATTGAGTTGCCTCCGGGTAATGGTTTGAAATACATACTTGTCATTGTGTGTCTATTTTCTCGTTGGGTAGAGGCTTATCCTACAAGGAGGAATGACAGCCTTACCGTGGCTAAATTGCTTTTGAGAGAATGAATACCAAGGTAAGGATTTTCAGTCACTCTAGAATCAGATAGGGGAACACATTTTAATAATGAAATAATTCGAATAATTTGCGCAGCATTGCAAATTGAACAAAAACTGCACTGTGCCTACCGACCACAGGCTTCTGGAATTGTGGAGCAGATCAATGGCACTATAAAATCTAGATTAGGACAAGTTTGTGCATCCACACCACTGAAATGGCCTGATGCTTTGCCCTTGGTCTTGATGAGTCTCAGAAGCATTCCTGACAGAAAAACTGGATTGAGTCCACACGAGGTTCTCATGGGAAGAGTCATGAGACAAGCAATTGTACCAGCAAACAAACTGATGAGCATTTCTGATGATCTGATTCTTGAATATTGCAAAGGACTGGCTGATATGGTGCGTTCTGTGTCTTATCATGTTGGAGCAGATGCAAATGAAATACAGCTGAATCCAGTGCATGATCTAAGTCCAGGAGAGTGGGTTCTTGTCAAGAAACACGTGAGGAAGTCGTGTTTAGACCCAGGTGGCATGGACCATACCAGATCATATTGATAACAACAACTGCAGTAAAGTGTGCTGTCCTACCAAATTGGATACACGCCAGCCATACCAGAAGAGTCCCAAATCCACTTGAAGAAGCTGAACGGAAACTGGAAAAAGAAAAAGAGAGACCAGAAGCCAGAGGTTGTGAGCCTGAGAAATCCAGAGAGGCAGATGTCACTGAGCCTGTGGATGATGAACAACCAAGTACCAGCCGAGTAGAGTGGGCACCAGATACTGGGAATGAAAAGACTGCTGTTGGAGAGAGTGAGGAAGAAAGGTCCGAAAATCAAGAAGGAAGCCAACATACAGAGGAATGGATTGAGAGTGATATTCAGACAGAAGAAGTGGTTGCTGGAAGCCTAGAACAAGGCCAACAAGAAAAAGAGTTGATTGAAGAAGACAATCAGCTGACAGAAAAAGCTATCAAAAGCCAAGAACAAAGTCAACAGAGAGAAGTAGTAATAGAGGGTACTAGTCAATCGGAAATAGAAAGGGACTTTGAAAGTGAAAAGGAAGAACAGCCAAGAAAGAGGTTGTGCAAAAGAACTGTAGAATCAGAAAAACAGGGCGAAGAAGAAGTTCAAACAAAAAGACTGAGATATAATGGTAACTGGCAAAATGGAGCAAAAAGACTGAGATATATTCTAGAAAAAAGAGGGCCAGAGCAAATAAATGAAACTTCAAGTCAGTCAGATCAAGAAGATTCTCAAAAGAAAATAGTACAAAGAACAACAAGACAAAGAGTTGCAAGTCGAAATTATACCAGACCTGAGTGGATTTACGTTATCTTAAAGGAAATTGAAAGCCCTGATCAAACAGAAGGAGAAGTTACAGATGATACAGAACAAACTGATGAGAGCAAATTGAAACCACCTTAAAAGAGACTGTAAGAAAAATTAAGGTGCATCATAATCCAGTCAAATTAAAGTTGATACATCAAGAAGATTTGAAAAAGACTCGAGAAAGACCTTAAAAGGAGGGACAAAGATTAACGAAAACAAGAAAAAAAAGGGCCGAGAAAATATCTAAGTGTGTGGTTGTACAAAAGAAGATTGATTTTAAATAAAAAAATTTTTATAGGATTAGGTTTATAAGAAATTATTAGTGAAGTTAGATTTTTTTTTTTTAACCAGGAAAAATGGTAGAATCTACAGTGACTGAACGTCCAAAACCTAGTCTAAAACGTAAATGTATTAGAGCCTGCTTATGTGGTGTCTTATTAACTATGTCAGTGTGGTTAATACTAACAATTGTTGTTCCTGTTTTGATGGTGACTAATGACAAAAATCAGACTAATAATGCAATAAGTATGAGAGTGGAAGTCCAACTAATATAGTTCATAATGATGGAAGTATTTATCATCAAGATAGATCAATTACTGATTTCTCATTAAACGTTTTTACTAAATTATTGTATGAATATATTAATACGATGATGTGAGTGACTGTTATGTTTGTATGCAATTACCATTGTCTGTCTGGGAGGGTGTGACATATCAAAGCAAACACAAGGAGATGGTGGGGAGCGCTGAAACTTTTCAGACACTCACCCCCAGTCACAGATCTGGGTTGAATCCATCATCATTCTTTAGCTCACTTCGCCACCTCAGTTCAGATCCAGCTATATGCAAATCAGTCTTGACCCTGTGCCTCATGGGAACAGTCCAGCCCGAACTGCCAAGCCAGGTCCTCCCTGAACCGGAAACAAGCATCCTGGGACCGGTTTCTGGGTAACACCCTTCATCAGCCAGGCTAGCTTGAATCCAGTGGCAAAGCTAAAGAATGATGATGGATTAAACCCAGATCAGTTGACTGGGGGTGAGTGTTTGATCAGCTCAAACGCTCCGTCCATCATCCCATTTGGTATCGCTTTGTTCGCCCTAAGTTGGCAGGGTATGCCCAGACGTGGGTCCCTTGCTCACTTTGCCACTGGATTCAAGCTAGCCTGACTGATGACGGCTGAATAGCCAGAAACCGGTCCCAGGATGCTTGTTTCCTGTCCAGGGAAGACATGGCTTGGCAGTTCGGGCTGGACTGTTCCCATGAGGCACAGGGTCAGACTGATTTGCATATGGCCATGTCTGAACTGGGGTGGTGGAGTGAGCTAAAGAATGATGATGGATTAAACCCAGATCAGTTGACTGGGGGTGAGTGTTTGATTAGCTCAAACGCTCCGTCCATCATCCCCTTTGGTATCGCTTTGTTCGCCCTAAGTTGGCAGGGTATGCCAAGACGTGGGTCCCTTGCTCACTTTGCCACTGGATTCAAGCTAGCCTGGCTGATGACGGCTGAATAGCCAGAAACCGGTCCCAGGATGCTTGTTTCCGGTCCAGGGAAGACATGGCTTGGCAGTTCGGGCTGGACTGTTCCCATGAGGCACAGGGTCAGACTGATTTGCATATGGCCATGTCTGAACTGGGGTGGTGGAGTGAGCTAAAGAATGATGATGGATTAAACCCAGATCAGTTGACTGGGGTGAGTGTTTGATTAGCTCAAACGCTCCGTCCATCATCCCCTTTGGTATCGCTTTGTTCGCCCTAAGTTGGCAGGGTATGCCCAGACGTGGGTCCCTTGCTCACTTTGCCACTGAATTCAAGCTAGCCTGGCTGATGACGGCTGAATAGCCAGAAACCGGTCCCAGGATGCTTGTTTCCAGTCCAGGGAAGACATGGCTTGGCAGTTCGGGCTGGACTGTTCCCATGAGGCACAGGGTCAGACTGATTTGCATATGGCCATGTCTGAACTGGGGTGGTGGAGTGAGCTAAAGAATGATGATGGATTAAACCCAGATCAGTTGACTGGGGGTGAGTGTTTGATCAGCTCAAACGCTCCGTCCATCATCCCCTTTGGTATCGCTTTGCTCGCCCTAAGTTGGCAGGGTATGCCCAGACGTGGGTCCCTTGCTCACTTTGCCACTGGATTCAAGCTAGCCTGGGTGATGACGGCTGAATAGCCAGAAACCGGTCCCAGGATGCTTGTTTCCTGTCCAGGGAAGACATGGCTTGGCAGTTCGGGCTGGACTGTTCCCATGAGGCACAGGGTCAGACTGATTTGCATATGGCCATGTCTGAACTGGGGTGGTGGAGTGAGCTAAAGAATGATAATGGATTAAACCCAGATCAGTTGACTGGGGGTGAGTGTTTGATTAGCTCAAACGCTCCGTCCATCATCCCCTTTGGTATCGCAGGGTGTGACATATCACCACCTTCCTTTAACATATGGTGTTTCGTGTAGTGTACTAACTAGTCTATTCTATGTAACAGGAAAATTAGAATTTTATTATTCTAACCTAGATGTGGTCTTTTCCGAACTTCCTATTAGAAAGAATTTAAATAAAGTATCTAGTAGCTTAGAAGCTGAATATATGGGAGAGTTCTTTCATACTACACAAACTTTGGATTTAATATATGCCCACAAGAATAATCTCACTTGTAGTTTACAAATAGAAGAAAAAGATTTCATTAATATGGTAGAAAATAGAAGACAAGAATTCCATAAAAGGCTGCTGAACAGAAAACTAATATACCACCTTGGGCTTTTAGAGAAGGAAATTATGAAAAAGGCGAGACTTATGCTGCAATGTCTTTGGATTGGAATCACAAGGGGAAGCTTTGCTTACTAAGACTAAAGACTAACTATAACAACTATTATTTAGGTACTAGTAAATATGAACATAATTTCTTAATAACAGGAGGATGGGGATTAAAGGGAGGAACTGACCCTGTTTTCCCAGGTGTATATTATGTGTGTGGGAGGAATGCTTATTATAGACTGCCTGCTCACTGGTACGGTAGTTGTTACTTTGGGATTGTATTTCCTAAAGTATACCACATAGATAGAAATAATAAGATTAATGAGATGAAACATGGATTAATACATAGTAAGAGAGCAAGTTTTTCAGAAATAGTGGGTGATATAGTTGGTGCGTTAATACCTTCAGTTGGAGTGGTTCTTAATTCACACAAAATTCGAAAATTATCCACAGTGGTGGATCGATTATCAACTGATACTGCTGGAGGGTTCTTATTGATTGATACAGAAATGGTTGCAATTAGATCAATGGTTATGCAGAATTGACTTGCCCTTGATATATTATTCACAAAAGAGGGTGGAGTTTGTGGGATGCTAAAGGTGCAACATTGCTGCACTTATATTCCTGACAAAAGCAAAGGTATTGAAGGGTATATTAAAAATATTACGAATTTACATAGGGATTTAACACAACTAGAGGTTGATGGTGTCTGGGAGAAAATTTATAAGAGTTTTTCAAATATAGGTAAATGGTTCACTGATTTTGGTAAAAGTTTATTAGGTGGAGTAATAATACCAATAATATCAATAGTAATAGTGATCATGCTAATAATAATGACTTACAAATGTTGCAAGAAAAGAAGAGAGAGGATAAGTATGCTAGGTGTAGATAACAAATGTAAAGGTAGAAAAAGGAAATTAGAAGAAATAGAGTTAGAAAATATGAAAGGCAAATATTATGAAATGATGAAAGATTTAGGTTAAAAGAAGAAATTTAAAAGTGAAAGAAGTACGAGTTTCTGTGGAAACAAGAAATGGCAATGGGTGATGGATATTTTATGATGGCATAAAAAGCCATCAAAGGGGAGATTGATGGAGCAGGGTTTGCGTCATGTAAACCTGCTCGGATCAACGACCCAAGATAACATTTATTAATTATGTGTTTTGTACTAATATGCATTAATACACACAAACATGGAGAAATGCTTTGCGCATGCGTGCATTGCAATTAAGATTAATGCATGAAATGCTTAGGCCGCATATCGCTTTTTGCATATTAAAACCGACAAAGTGGAATAATGCTATTGCAAATAATAATGTTTTGCACATTAATGCTCATATAAATTAACATGGGGTTAGTGCAATGGTGGGAGGGAAACAGTGTAATTTTCATTTTTGTGTTATTAATATTCTTTATATTTTTCTTTCATCGTAGTTTTAAAAATGGGCCTATGGTGAGCAGTTAGTTGGGTATTTAAAGTTGACATAAGGCCGAAGAAAGGCCGTGAAAATATAACCTGTATGTGAACTTTGGTGGGAGTCAGCGGCGGATGAAGGAAACCTTGAAGAGTGAAAGAAAGACGTGCAATATTTGAGGACGTCGAGATGCCTGGGAGAGCTCAAATTGATGAACATTTTATGTCTAGCCGATACATTGTTTGAAATAAAGTTGCTAATACAGGGACAAGCCATTCATCAGAGAATGTGACGTGATGGGGGATAGAGAATCGATTCATAAGCAGTGAAGTAAATCGTGAGAATGAGTTAAGAACAAAGAAAGTATGTAAAGCCAAATGAAGTATTGGAGGTGTGGTGTAACACCCCACAAATTGACCAATGAAAAGTTGAGATTTTTCCAAATGTTGCAGATTAGTGGGATGGTCAGGTTGAGTTAGGGTATAAATGGGATGCTCTTGGGGGGGGGGGGTGTGGTTGCAGGCAGCTTTCGTAGGTCCAGAGAGGCAGAGGGTGATCGTCGCTGTTTGTTGGTTAGAGGCCTGCCTGTTTCCTGATCTTATCCTATCCCGGTTTCCTTTATCGGGTTCCTTTTCACTATCCTCGTGGCCAGAGGGTGGTGGTTTTCCTGATCTTTAATTGATTGGTA
The DNA here is from genome assembly GCA_963921515.1 of Calotriton arnoldi. NCBI lineage: Eukaryota > Metazoa > Chordata > Amphibia > Caudata > Salamandridae > Calotriton > Calotriton arnoldi. The sequence continues at coordinate 82,734 of CAWUFW010002083.1, read as the reverse complement.
TGTATCAATAGGGAAATTTGCAATGTCTGCAAATGTTTTCTTTTCATGACTCTTATGTCTCTTCATCTATCCACTCCATAATATTCACTGTGATTCCGATGTTTGTGATCTTGTCTGCATATTTTATGGTATTTCTCCTATAATGTATATTTTCTTTCCCTGTAACTTTGTACCTGAGATTTTTTCTTATAATTACTGAAGATAAACAGATTACCGATATTTTTGAGTTTGTGATTATTTCCTCATGATAAATTGTTAAGATTTTGGTTAAATAGTCATGTCAATAATTTACACTACTCAATCAATATGATTCATCGCCCAAGAGGAAAGTGGTTGACGATATAGGTTAAAGGGCTAAAATAGAGAAGAAACAATTAGATAATCTGTTTTTCCCTTTAGATGAGTAAAGACAAAATCAACGTCACACAAACAGCATTTCAGCGTCATTCTCGTAGGGTCTGTTAAATGGTGAGAAATTGTGTATTGTATGTTTGGGGGCCGGTGTCTGCTGTGTCATTCAGAGACCCCCGGTTTGGCGATGGATCAGGTCAAAGACTGGTGATGGAAAAAACGTCCTGATCTTCCAAAATAGCTGAGGAAGAAAAAGTGACTCAAACCAGTGTAAAATGTTTTTTTTTTTGTTATTTATTCTCCAGTACAAAACCTGCCTGAATATAATGCAAAAGAGCGTAAAGTGCTGTTTTGCATTACTTAGCTTCAAGGGGGTGCTACGTCGGAGGTACATGGGCATTACCATGCAGCCCCCTATGCTTTTTGGTGGAAAACACTATCTACTATTAGTAGTAAACAGGGTTTTGTGCCAAAAAATAACACTGTTTATAAGCAGGCGCTAAAAAGGAGAAATGGTTTTATTTCTTCTAACGCTTCCCACTTCCCATGTGTGCTGCACTGTACAGAACACATTCAACGGGGGAAACATTTTAGGCTAGCCTAAGCATAGTATTTTGTACTGGAAGGGGACCCTTCCAGTATAAACCTATGTTAGACTCACGCACACACCCTTGCACTATGGTGCAACGGTGTGTGTGTGGCGCTCGGCAGCAAAATTCTCCGCCAGCTCTAGGAAAATGGGAGGAGAGAGACATCTTTCTGTAGCTATGGCGCTCTCCTGCTCCCTCCCTATCATGCAATGCAGTGCAGCACTTCTGGGCGCTACGCTGAATTGTGTGTAACTTTTGTAAATCTGAGCTATAGTTTTTGACACAGAGCCTGATCTATGGAGATAGTCAGGCTGCTTTGCATAAAAAACAAACATCTCCTTGAAGCATGTGCCAATAAGGAGAATTTTTTCCATTTTTCATGAAAACCTCAATGCTGCATGTGTGCTGTCGTTCGCAGCATACATCCAGTGGTTTGTCTAGTCTTAGGAATTTGAACTAGAGGGATGTTCTTCCAGCACAAACCATATGCTAGACAGTACACACTCTGCTCGGAGAAGCTGTATGCTGTCGCGGCCGGTATGACTCGTGGGTGGGGGTGTCGCGCGGAGAGGGGGGTGCGCGCGGAGGGGGGGTTAATTTAATTTTCTAAAAAAATTAAACTTACCTTTGCCTCCAGCCCCGTGTCGCATCTCCTCTCTCCTCTCCACACAGGAAGCAGGCAGCCTCCCTCCCCTCCCCTAAGCCAATCACAACACTGCAAATTGGCTGGGATGCCGACCCCACAGGCATCTATGGGAGGCCATTTTCTCTATGTAGGCTGCATGCAGCCTACATAGAGAAAATGCAGTGTGTGTATTACTGGTTTGGTCGGCCCTGGGACGGACCAAACAGTCAGCGCCCACAACAGTGGGCAAGCCACTCCTCCCGTGTCTGGAGCAGAACCGACCACCCGCCCGCCACCAACCAAACCCTGCCTTCTGCTTTCTCGCAGTGCAAGAAGCAGAAACATAAAATGGTATTCATCATACCATTTTATGTTTATGCTTCTCGCACTGCGAGAAAGCAGTGGGGCGACGCTCCTCCACCCACGTGGAGGAGCCGCCTCTGGCTGTACGTCACGAAAGGCACCCTGTAGGAGTGTCCGTGCAGTGGGTAACAGCAGAATCAATAGATATGGCTCTATGGTGTGTGTACCCACTTGTTCAATGGAGCACAGCACATTTAGTTACTGGGCTTTGTTGATTTAAAAATGAGAAAATCGTCCCCTAAAGTCTCCTCCCCTTGGTTAAATACTGAAAATTTACAATTCTCTGTCCTGCCAAAACTCAGAGAAAGCACTCTAATGGGCTGATTACAATCTAAGGAGTTACATATCGCCCCTGATAAATAACGATACCACGAGGTACGTCATCAGTTGCGATAAATAGCACCTATTATGAGTTGATGGGGAATAACATGCGGATATTGGGGTTTAATGCACCAAAATCTACATGATACGGTGAAACCCATATTTTTTCCACTCTTAAATTGCTGCAGGTTTGATCTGATGAAATTTAACGAAGTTTGAGGTATTTAATGTATCTAACGTACCCGATAATTATCGGCTGCGTTTAATACGTTCAATCTCATAATTCCGACCCCTGCCTAAACAGAGGTTTACGCAGGGGTTGGAATATTATGAAGAACTTGTAATCAGGACCTAAGTCTCAGCAGTACAAACTAAAATGTGAACTGCTGTGGCATGATGTACCAAGCAACTGGAGAAGGAAACACAGAAAAGTAAAAAATCAGTCTAAAACTTTCAGTAAATATAAATATTCCCCAAGCATTTCCAAATTACATGGCTGTCCAATGTCATATGGAGGGAGACTGCCGTCACTGAGTCTACAGTATAAATTTAGAAAATGTTGTCTTTGACCCTGTTTATAATTGAAGAACGTGTCCTTTCACATCAGGGCCCACATAAGGGCTGCGTTGAACCCTACAAACAGGCTGTCTGTGGCACAGAAGTCAGAGCTCTGCGTTTTCCTTGAGTGTTACTCGAGAGTGCTGTGAGAAAAATGCATGTAACAGAGGTGAAGTACAAGGTAAGTAACAGGACTCATCTGACCTTGCTCTTACGTTGCATAAGAAGCATATGTTTTCTTGGCACTATTGACAAATAAATGACATGTTGCTACCCAGCTCTATGATGCTCATTTGAACAACTTCAGGAGGATGAAAGTCTGACTGCTCCCAGCAGGATGTGATCCTGGGACCATGGTGTCAAACACAGATTCCCTGTGATTCATGCATTAGTCCACTGAGCCAGCAAACCCAGCTTTGCAAACTCCATAAACAGTTCAGAAGCCTTAGGGGCCAATTAGGATGTCAGTCGGAGTTTCCTCCGACCGATATCTCTGCGGTTTCGAAACCGACTGATCTCGGGTCGGCTGTCCGAAACCGCAATTACGATGCAACCACACATGGTGTGGTAGAAAACTCCCATTTCCCTATGGGAGCGTGTACGATGGTCAGAAACCGGCTGAAGCACAAGATCCCATAGAGAAATGGGAGTTACTGTTTATTCCTTCCTAGGTCTGTCCCTGGTTATGCAAAATCTGGAACTTGTTCTGTGGTTTTGAAGGGGTCACAGGAATAGCACTCATTACAACGCATGCATTTTCTACACATGCCATTACAACGCAAGTCATTACAATGACGCGTTGTTACATCGCATGCCATTACAATGCAAGTCGTTACAACGACTTGCTGTATGGGGGCGGCGCTGGAGTTTGGAATAGTATAATTTACTATTCCAACTCCAGTGTGTGCAACAGTAGGGAAGGTGTTGGATTAACAAATCCAACACCTTCTGCCCCCTACAGCAAGTCATTGTAACGACTTGCGTTGTAATGGCATGCGATGTAACAACGCGTTGTTGTAACGTCTTGCGTTGTAATGGCAAGCGATGTATCACATGCGTTGTAAACGATGTTTCCCGGTCACAGAGCATGCCACCGTAATGGGCATAGAATTAATGTCAATTGCCTTGGGTAAATGGGTGGCAACGTACTGGGATTTTGTGAATCAGTAGTGTGATGAGACCTATTTCTCAGTATCATGGAGAGATAAGTTGACCGACCCCTCTAATATAATGAGGTTCCTTGAATGGGCTGTTATCTGAACTCCAGAACCTTGCTCTGACATTCTGTGAGCATATTGTGTGGGTTTATGTGCAGTGGCTGTGTATGGCAGTAGGACTCTGTGTGTGGTGATAGTCTGTGTACTGGGACCAGTGGGATCCATTTGAATGGCCCCTGGTTTAACATGGCACTAGATGGAAAGTGGTGAACATGGCCATCTCAGGTGGGTCACTCCCAAACGTTTTGCCTTTACACCCCACTTTTTTGCTGAATTAGTTTTTGCTGGCCTAAGGACTCTGTGCACGTTACCACAACTAACCACTGCTAAAATCTTGTGTACTCTCCTTAGGACATGGTAAAATTGATTTATACCCATTTGGCATATTCAATTTACATGTAAGTCCCTACTAAAGTCGCACTACCTGTGCCCAGTGCCTGTAAATTAAGTTCTACTAGTGAGCCTGCAGCACTGACTGTGCCACCCCATTAAGTAGCACTTTAAACATGCGTCAGGCCTGCCATTACAGCGTGTGTATGCAGTTTTAAACTGTCATTTCAGCCTGGCAAAATAAACTTTTTTCCAGGCCTAAACCTTCTTTTTCAATAAATGCAAGTTACCCCTATGATAGGCCCTGGACAGCCCAGAGGACAAGGTGCAATGTATTTAAAAAGTAGGACATGCACTCTTAGATTTCAGATGTCCTGGTATTGAAAAACCCTTGCTTCATTTTTCACTACTGCAAGACACACCTATCCCATAGGATAACATTGCAGTTACATTGTTTCATTTAATAAGCTGTAATGTACAAATGGAAGCTGGTACCCAGTTCATGTCTGGTGTGTTTGGCATTGTAATGAAAAATCCTAACTTAAGGTGAAGTCAGATTTTATATTACAATTTTGAAAAATGCCATTTACAAAGTTGGAAGTTTCCTGCCTGAGCCATTTAGTGCCTGCAGCCTGTCTCTGGGTCACATGGCTGGGTGTAGCTGACAGCTGAACATTGTGCATTCCTCCTAGATAGCCAATCACAATAGAGAGCTTAGGTGTGTCTGAATAGGCCATCACTGGAAGGACAGGAGGGCAGAGCTGGGCCCAGCCCACCTACACTTGAATAGGCTGTGTCCTGCCTCCACACAAAGGGCTGCATACCCCCTGTAGTTAGTCTGGAGCCAGGGCAGGGAACACAGGAAACCTGTGAACTTCATAGAGAATTTCTAGAAGCCTATCCCACCTTCCAGAGAAAGGGCATTACGTTTAAATATTGGACCTACGTCCAACCAGTGTGCTGATTGGATACTCCTGTGACCACTCAGCAGGCAGCTAGTCCTACTTAGCGAACTGTAAACTCGGCATGCAGAAAAGTCAGCCAGTAAGCACCGGAGGACCGGGGGACCACAAGCTCCATCAGCCCGTGCGGTGCGTACGCCGCCCTCGTCAGCGCTAGTGCCAGGAGGCGCTTAAAGGGCGGCCAGGGCTCCCGCGGCGTGGGAAGCCGTTTGCACTTTTTGTTCTTGCAGCCAGTAAGCACCGGAGGACCGGGGGACCACAAGCTCCATCAGCCCGTGCGGCGCGTACGCCGCCCTCGTCAGCGCTAGTGTCAGGAGGCGCTTAAAGGGCGGCCAGGGCTCCCGCGGCGTGGGAAGCCGTTTGCACTTTTTGTTCTTGCAGCCAGTAAGCACCGGAGGACCGGGGGACCACAAGCTCCATCAGCCCGTGCGGCGCGTACGCCGCCCTCATCAGCGCTAGTGCCAGGAGGCGCTTAAAGGGCGGCCAGGGCTCCCGCGGCGTGGGAAGCCGTTTGCACTTTTTGTTATTGCAGCCAGTAAGCACCGGAGGACTGGGGGACCACAAGCTCCATCAGCCCGTGTGGCGCGTACGCCGCCCTCGTCAGCACTAGTGCCAGGAGGCGCTTAAAGGGCGGCCAGGGCTCCTGCGGCGTGGGAAGCCGTTTGCACTTTTTGTTCTTGCAGCCAGTAAGCACCGGAGGACCGGGGGACCACAAGCTCCATCAGCCCGTGCGGCGCGTACGCCGCCCTCGTCAGCGCTAGTGCCAGGAGGCGCTTAAAGGGCGGCCAGGGCTCCCGCAGCGTGTGACGCGCGCGGGCGAAGCCCGGGCCAAGGGCGGGCCCGTCTGTGCCCGTCCGTGGCAGGACGCGGCAGGGCAGGGCCACCCCCCTGACATTCCGGCGCCAAGCCTATTCAGGAGCCGGACCAAGGACAGCTCAACAAGGTACTGTTTTGAGGGTTAGTTCTTGTGGCATCTGTACGTTAAGTGCAATCTCAGGGGGAAGATGAGCAAACGCAAGGTCACGGGCCCCCTGACTGGAGGTGGGGTTGTGGGGACCCTAGATGCCTTCTTGGTTAGAGCAGAATCGGTGTTGGTTCATCAGATTCAACTCACGGAAAAAAGACTTTCTTTGGACACCCTCGCAGCTGAAAAACGCTCGTCTATGGGCGGTTTAATTATGTCTAAATCGCCTAAAGATGCTGAACATTTGTATCTGGACACACCGGGTAGTAGCAGTAGTATCAGGGAAAGAGCTACTCCCATAGTATCATCACACCTGTCGCAAGAACCTACTGAGGCACAGACTATCTGCAGTAGTTTTCTCCAGAACACTGGGGGAGATATTGATCCCGGCTCTTGGGTAGGGCAGGGGGATGGGGCTACACTGATGATTCCGCCCACCACAAGTAAGGTAACTGCACCAAGTTTAGGAGGTGGGGAGGTTGTTACATGCTCGAAAAGGGTATTTAAGCCCTGTAGTGTTAGCACTATGAAGCCTTTAAATAGCGATGAGCCGCCAGCGAAGCGAACGAGGGGTGGGGCGTCTTTTAAATTAACACAAAAACAGAAGCAAAAGTCTAGGCCGAAGACCCAAGTAATCAGGTCCCCTGATATAGTAGGTTTAGTTTCTAATCAAATGCCTTGCGGAGTTGAAGAGACTAGTGGGGAGCAGGGGGTTGACCTTGAGTATTGGAAAAGAGTGGAAATGATGATAACTGTCCTTTTGGGGTCCCTATTAGGTAAATTAAGGTCAATTGAGGAAAAACTGGTGTTACTTTTGGCGAAGAATAATGTACCAGTCAATGTGGAAAGTCAATGTGTATCTAGTGGCCAAGGGGAATTGGAAGTTCCCAAATCGTCTGCTGTTTCATCTGTAGAAGCAGATGAGGGGGAGAAAATGAGGTCATCAAACAGTCAACAGGAACACAGGATGTAGGAGGTGGAGCTCTATACCCGGCCCCACCAGTTCCGCAGGCAGGTAACAGAGCCAGCATAAGTATGACCACCAGGGGACATAGGGAACCGAGGGCGGGGGCTACAGGCATTATCCCAGTACAGCAAACAGCCCCTATAAATATAATGGGTACAGTTGATAGAGCCACTACACACCAACATCTTAGGGAGCTGCCTACCCAAAGTGCTCGGGGTTCTACAGATTTGCCGGTTTTAGATCTACCCCCCGCCTCATGCCCATACACTGTGGTCCTGACGGGTGTTTCAGCTTGCATGAGCGACAGAGAAGAATCCACCTTAAATTTGATTAACAAGGTAGCACATTGGATGTGTAGGAACGCAGGGTTCAATATTATGGAGCATAGGCATATCCTGATGGCCAGAAGGGTGTCCTGGATCGGTAGTACCAGGAAAGTATTCCCAGGGGATTGCGTGATCGTGACCCTAAGGCACCCGGAGCTCGTGCGCAAGCTGCTTACACAGAGTAAGGGGCTCTATTTAGAAGAGGGGGACCTAAGTGTTAAAATGCTTCCATTGGGTTTTTCTATAGGCATATGATGAACCCGACAAGTCAGTGCGGATATAGGGGGCAGTCGGGGGAGTGCACGGGGAGGCTTTATAGTTCAAACTCATAATCCTTATGCCCCCTTAATAATGTGAGAGACTTAAATGATGTTGATTGACTGGGCTTGCATGGGGCAACTAAGGGTGTTTATGTCCATGTAAGTACTGCTGCCGTTATAGATTTGGGGGGGGCAGAAGAGGGCAGCCTCTGTGGGGAAGTAGCAAGTGTAATTAGCTCAGATCAACAAGTAGCTTCAATGCTAGAACTTAGCGACAAAAATATGGAAGAGCATGGGCCCCAAACTAACTTGATATTGCCTAGTCCAGATAGGCAAAATGAGAGAGATATTAAAATAATTTCCTGGAACATAGCAGGCTTATCTACCAAATTTAAGAATGAAGATTGGATATCCTATATAAGGAAATTTCAAATTATTTGATTACAGGAAACCTGGGAAGTTGAGAATAGTACCTTCCACTTAGAGGGCTAAGTTACCTACTTTGTACCGGCTCGTAAGGCACCATCAAGGAGAGCAAGGGGAGAATTGGTTATATATGTCGACCTCAGGCTACAGGGCAGATGGACCGGCATGGATTGGGACTCAGATATTATGCAGGGGATTAGGCTTCATAATAAAAGTTATAAATTAATCTTTATAAATTTTTATAACGTGTCGCCATCTGGCCAGTGTAATGTAAATTTATGTGAGTTAGATACAAGGCTCACTCACATTCAGGAGCGAGGAGCTGGCGCCCTACCTGGTTTTGGCAGGCGACTTTAATTGCCACCTGTGTCCAAACTTGAGAGTTAATTGGGGGATTGGTCAATATGTACGCTGGAAGAGGGCCCGCACATGGAACATACCAGGGAGGGACGGGAATTATGCAAGCTATTAAATACGCATGCCCTCACACACACTATGGATTTGATTGATGTCAAAAGGACAAATCAATCCACCCCACATTTAAAGGCAGGGGATGTGCTTCATTTATTGATTTTATTTTTGTTTCTGCTGCATTAAAAAACTGGGTGACAGGTTTTAGAATCTGTCTGAGTATTTTCAGTGATCATAACCCTTTAGTATTGTCCCTCTCTGAGTTGAATCTTCGTCAGGAACCATTTAGGGGGGGTGGCATGTGCTATAGATCAGGGCAGGAGGTTGAGATGGTCACAGGCCAACAGTGAAGCTTTCTATAGTGCACTGCTTAATGATGGCGAACAGGTCATCTTGAGTTGTTTAGATCCGGCTGTAGAGGGGGCCGAATTAATTAGGGCATTCGAGGGTGTTGCCCTATTGATTGATGGTCTGCTCAGGACGACATCAAATAGAGCTAGACCGGACGACCCAAGGTGGTTTGACCAACGGTGCTCTCGTGCCTTGAGAGAGCTGAAAGTTGCTCTAAAATCTTCCCCGAGAGATAAGGGTATGGTGACCCTCTGTAGGAAAAATTATAAGTTAGCCGTTAAAAGCCGCAAAACAAAATTACAAATCCAAGCCTGGGAGGACTTGAGGGAGGCAATGGAGTTAAAGGATACAACTGCCTTTTGGAAAGTTATAAACAACCCTAGTTTCCAAGAGGTAAATAAACCAGGGCTAGCAAATAATATCTTGCCGGAGCAATGGCGTGAGCACTTTTATGGGCTCTACAACCATTGTACAGATAAGGACCAGGACGAGGACAACAGGGGGGAGCAAAATATTGCCCCGATAAATTTTTCTTTGGATGAGATCAGGGTAGGGATCGATGGCTTGACCCGTAATAAGGATCCAGGGCCAGATGGGATTCCACCGGATCTCTTTTTGAGTAAGGTGGATCTTTGGGCACCCATCCTGACGAGGGTCATTAACACAGCAGTAGACACAGTAATGCCGCCATCATGGTCTACAGCTACGATTGTTCCCATTTTTAAAAAAGGTAACAGGGATAACCCACTTTGTTATCGTCCAATTTCCCTAATCGATGTGTCAGCAAAAGTCTTAGGGCGGGCCATCCTCAGCCGGCTAATGGACTGGGCTGAGGATCAGCATATTATAACTGACACCCAATTTGGCTTTAGGCCAGGGAAGTCTACCACCGATCAATGTCTTAATTTATATTTACTTTTAGCCAAGTACACCATTGCAAGCCAAGGGACTGTGTACCTGGCATTCATGGACTTGACGGCGGCTTTTGACCGAGTTAACCGAGGAAAATTATGGGCAATCATGGGTGACCTTGGCGTGGATCCAGGACTTATTAACATTTTAAAAACTTTGCACTCAAATACCACTGCTACGGTTAGGTATAGTCAGGAGGGAAGCATTACAGAACCTTTTATATACTCTAGTGGGGTCAGGCAGGGCTGCATTCTGGCCCCATTTTTGTTTACATTGTATATAAATAGACTTGATCAGGCACTTAGCACTTTAAAAGTGGATTCACCTAGGATTGGCTCTCGAGGAATTCCCGTCCTGCTTTATGCGGACGATGCGGTCCTGCTTGCTCGCACACCCAAAGGGCTGCAGATTCTGATAGACGGCTTTGTTTCTTTTATGGAGAACTTAGATTTGTCCCCAACTTGTCAAAATCATATGTCATGGAAGTGGGTAAAAAATCAAGTAAAATGTACAATTATACTATTGGATTACATCGCCTGGGAAAGATGCATTCTTTTTCGTACCTGGGGATTTTATTTGATGACCGTCTGAATTTTAAAAATTTAATGGAAGAGAAATGTCGTAACTAAACTAGTTGCTCTGGGTCGATCATGAATTTTGCACATAGGTTAGGGCGGTGGTCACCTGAGCAAATTTTGAGATTATATAGCTCCATGTGTTGTGCTAAGGTTATGTATGGAAGTGAGGTATGGGGATTTATTAATGCAAAGTACATACAAGTTGAGGAAAATAAATACTTGCGGCGTTTGCTTAAAGTGCCCCAGAGTACATCATCCCACATTGTCCATGAGGAACTTGGTGTTGGCTATATTACGGACATGCTGGGAGTTAGACCCCTAGTCTGCTGGGTCAAAATTTGGGCAAGCGAGGAGGCGGCTTTCTGCAGGCAGATTATAGCAGATTGCCTCGTCCGTGATCGGGGGCTTAAAATCCCATGGTTAAAATATGTGAAGGAGACCCTGGAGGGAATAGGATGTGCAGATCTTTTTATTAACCCTTCTAAAATATCTATGAAGGACAAGGCTATGGTTAAGGATCAGTTTTTTAAGCATACCATAACACTCAGGGACGACAGGGAGCTGATTAAGCAGTCTGTAAGAGAATATCTTCTAACTAAAACATCTGTGGACATTGAACCTTATTTGTCTTATTTTTATAATGCCCATGATAGATTCCTAATGACACGGTTTAGGCTGAATCTCCTGCATCATGTATTAGCTGACCCGGCGGGATATACACCGTCTATAGAGATGAAGGGACCATGCGGCTGCGACCTACGGTCTCCGCAGGATACCCTTCATCTGGTTTTACTATGTCCCTTTTATTCACAACCTAGGATCCTTTTTTTAAAGAGAATTTTAAAGAAAGCTAGATTTAAACAGGCGAGGGTAGCTTTGTTATTTTTAAAGTTATCCTCAGATGCTTTGACTCTATTTTGTACTGTAAATTTTTTAAGGGCAGCATTCAGGCTAAGGGCAACAAAGGGCTTGGGGGGAGCATACACCCGCCAGTGATGTAATTCATTTTTGGTATTACGAGGAATTGTGCAAGGGGATGCGTATCCTAATCACTGATGTATTGATTATGTTTTATGGAAATTTTTAGATTGCTGGACTAGTTTTTAAATCTGATGTATTTTATCTGTACTTTTATGGTATTTTTTTATGCCGAATAAAGTCATGTGATTGATTGATTGATTGATTGAAATATTGGACCTCAGACACCACCTGTTCGGGTTTACTTCTGGACCTGTGCATTCTCTGCCAGGAAGAAGGACAGCTGTGGTGATGAAAGGGCTGCCACTCTGCTGGACTGATGCTCTGAAGGACTGCTGCCCTGCTGTGCTGACCTTTTGCATGCTGCCCTCTTGCCTGGGTGAGAAGGACTGGACCTGAATCTGTTTGAAGCCAGGACCCCATAGTGACTCCAAGGGCTAGTTGGCTGGTCTTCTGACTTGAGCCTCAGGGACTGAAAGCTCCAATAACTTTGACCCTAGTGCCTGCATTCTGCCATCTGTGAATCTGTCCTGCCAAGTGGTGCCACCCCAGTCCTGGAACCTTGGAAGTGGGCTTAACGTGCTCTGCCAGCCTCTGTTGACCCAGCGGAACCAAGGCATCACCTCTTCTGAGCAGCTTAACCTTTAGCAGAACCAATGCATTGCCTCTGCTGCATGAATCAAACCGTTGCAAAGACCTGCACTGTCTTCGCAGCCCACAACAGCTTTGAAACTGCTGCTTAGCGATAAATCCTGGGCGCAAGCCCTTGCATCCCTCATTGACGTCAGCCTCGGCGATGGTGCCGGACTCCACATCACAGGCTTGAAGCTTCTTGGACCCAAGGATCACCCTGACTGCGTGACACATCCTCGACACTGGACTTTGCAGCGCTAGCCCTCATCTGCGGGATCCTCGATGATGACACAGGACCTCACATTGCAGCCTCGCCGCATCTCAAAGTGATGTATCGCTTTGGCTACACGACGCATCTTTGACGCAGATCATTATAGTGATCCAAGATTTAAGGTATTTTTTTCAGCAGGCTAAAGTCAGTCCCTGAAGCCAGCCTGTGCACCATCTCAGTCGACCTGAACTTTTGATGTTGTCTCTGTCCAGTGCTACCAGATATCCACTGTTAGTGCTTTGTGATTTTTGGCTCTATTTTTTCTGAAATCTTTAAACCTGCATACCTCCGGTTCTACTGATTGTATTTTTGTTGTTTTGGCCTTGTTTTATTTATTAAAGATAACTCTACATTTCCAACTTGGTGTGGGATTGTTTTTGTGTGGTGCACCAATACTTTACACATTGCTTCTAAATTAAGCCTCACTGCTCTGTGCCAAGCAACCAGAGGGTTGAGGACGGGTTATTTCAGGGTCGACTTGTGCCTTACCCTGACAAGGATTGGGGTTACTTCTTGACCAGGGCTCACACCCCAGTCAACCAATAACCACATTACTTACAGAGAGTGATACAGCTTTTCCAAAAAATGAAGGTGTATTAACTGTTCAAGGCAAGGAAGCCTCTTTTGTCTCTCACTGATTACTGCTTCAGACACTTGTGCCCTTGTTTCGGATATCCCTGCTTGGAGCCAGCCATATTGCTACCTGAGAGTAGATAGTGTTACATTCGAAGCTTGGGTTTATGGAGTGTTCATTGAGTGGAATGAGCGGATAAGTTGGATGGAGGCTTAACATTTTCATTTCCTTAACCAATTAATGGTGACAAAGAGACTCAAAGGGGAGTGCTCTACCCTACTTAAATAATAGCTGGTTAGCTAACAGGGCTACCAAAGGACTGTAGCAGCATGGCTCTAAGCTAATAAGGGTTCCAAACCAGACGGTAAGGGCCAGGGCAATTCACAAGTGTCCAAGGGAGTACACAGATAAAAATGGAATTGGAAAGGGACAACAGGAAGGTTCTACAAGCACACATTGAATACTTGTTATAGGTTCCACAAGGGGAGGTACTACAAAAGGGACAGTCACATCAAAGACATTGTACCAGGTGCAACCCTTGTAGGGTATTTGTTGAATATAATTGAAATGATCTGAGTGGGGCCCATGGTACTACATGGTAGCCTAGTAGAAATGAACATTTGGGAAAGGGATTTAGATGTTCCTAACTACATTCATTGAAGTACCACAGCGGTTTATAATGGAAACAGATATCAAGTTTTCTGTCTTGAGGAATACCAGTGCCTACGGTTAAGAGGAAGAGACTGAAACCCAAGGAGATTTTCCCTGGTGCCAAGACACAGGCTTGGTAACCATTGGGGATGGCATTGAGTTCTCGATTTCCAGAGCTCGGTTGGAAATCAACGGCAAGTCATCAAAGATTGATGTAGGGATGAAAGAGAAGCAAGGTGCTGGATGTCTCCGAAACAATGATTTGACACCCCTTGTTAGTACCAGACCACGGCTGCATATTAGTCTCAGGATGAGACTGGGACCATCCCAGATTTGCTAGACCGGAGTAGGATAGCGTGTGATTCAAGGCAGACTCTGAAAAGGCACAGGCTTTGGCATTCATCACATCTGGTTCAGAGAGAGAAAAGGCTGACATATCTGAAGAGAACCAGGTGTTGGAGTCTGTGAGTCCATGAATCCTGAGCCAGGAGCCACTAAGAGGTTTGTGATTCTCTTAGTGCACAGTAAAGATTTGTTTTCATTGGTCCAGAAAGTGCCCTAGGACCGTTGGCCAAAAGAAGACCCGGCGACTGATGTGTAGAGTCACACAAAGGTTCTGTAGTGCCTCTCCTACTTGCCAACAACTGGGCCTATTCATGTGCAAGTTTAATCTTACACTTTTCAGCAACTTTACTACTTTGACCTATTCACCATTTCCAAGTACGAAATTACTCAAAGATTTAGACTTATATGTCCTCATCCCCTGAACTAGGGGGTGGAGTCAGTAAACACTTCAAATGCAACTACAAAATTACTACCAGGAGTGACTTTTTGGCTGTATTTGTCACTACGCTGTTATTTTTCCAAAAGTTTTAGAAGACAAATGGGGAGACCTCCATTATCATCGCAGAGGTCTCCATACAGTAAAGTATAAGGAAAAGCTTAAAAGTTGAACACATTTTTCAAAAAAATTGCTAAAATAATTTTAGGTTAAATATTAATGTTAATTCATTTGATATATTTATTTTAAATATAAAAACGTATAATAAAATAATACAGCATTATTAACTTAATTTTAAAATAAAAATTTAATTATTTTAAATATACTAAATTAAAAATAAAAATTATTTTCCTGAAGTTTAGTTTAAAAAAGATCCCAGCTAAAGTACATTTTTTTTTTAGATATTTGCATTTTAATAAATATGATTGCTAGAATATTTTTTACATTTAAAAAAGGTTAATAAAATATTTTGAAGTATATTAATGTTTTTTGAATTTTCCAAAACTCTTTAAACCTTAAATATAATTGAATTATATTTTTAAAATTAGTTCAAATGGGGTTTTATTTTAAGACTAACTTCCATTATTTTCTATGCGAGGGTGTACCTGTGAGTGGCCATGTGTGTTGCTGGACTTATTCCAGCTCTGTACTTGAGTAGATTCACTACTGTTTTGGGCATTTTAACTATAGAAGGGCAGTTTGTGAATAGGAATGGGCTTACTCTTTTGTGGGTGGGTGCATATTCCTCCCTAAACCTCTCCTTATCCAGCTCTTAACCCCTCTTTATCCCTCCCTAAGTCTCTTCTCTTTAGTAGTAAGCATTCCTAATGTGCCAGCCATACCCATGTGTCCCTCCCACATTTACTGCAAAAGCTTATACATATGTGTGTGAGGATCTCTGCAGTCGGGGCGTATATCTCCACACACAAAAGATAGGAGAGGTGAGGAGAGGAGAGGTTGAGGTGTAGATCTCCACAAGTAGGCATGCTAATAGTATTTTGTAGTATATTAGTAGTATACTAGTAGTATTACTAAATATCTTCAAAATACATTTGTGAATGCGCCCCTGAGTAGTAAGTCAGGAGGCAACTGCCACTGCCAGACATAGGTGTTCAATTGTTCCATTTGATCAGGTGGCATTGACATTGTCCGTCCCTCTGACACCCCTCAGCATCAGGCAAAAAGTATCTCTTAGTAGTGGTGGATCATGCCACCGGGTATTTTGAGACAGTACTTCTGAGGAACACAACTGTGAAATAATATGAAGGGATCTCCTGGTGATCCTTTCTTGACAGCGACTTCCCATTAAGGAGCAAACTTGTGTGATATATGCGTCTCCAAGACAACACCCATAAGCCACATGGCTCGTGGAAAGGTTTAACAATACACTTAAAAGCATGATGTGAACTCTGCCAAAACACCCTTGAGGAAGTGGGATCTTCTCCTGCTGTGTCTCTTGATAGTCTACAGAAGAATTCCTCAGTCCCTTTGAACATCTGCTTGGACTTCCCATGCTTAGCTCACTCAACAAAAGTGGAGAGGATCTTCAGAGTTTCCACAAAAGGATCTTGCGGAGTATGTGAATTGCATTAGGAGGCTGATTGCGTAATACATGGGTCATGTAAAGGTTAACCTTTAGGCAAGAAAGGAGATAATGTAGGAGCGGTATGACCACAAATTGAAAGTAACTGGGTACCAGGCGTTTCAGGAGGTATTCGTAAAGAAGCCAATTTTTCCAACAGCTTTCGAAGATAAGTGCTATAGACCATAACTGTGGCACAAAAGCTGTCTGAAGTAAACTATTTGGTGGACACATGGGAGCCAAAGGGGTTGTTTCATGTGAACCGGATTTAGCCACCCCTCCATGGAGGCATTACAGTAAACATCTGGCAAATGATAGAGGCAGCTGAAGAAGATAGTGAATCACTTCCTGACCTTTTGCACAGTGATGAGAAGAATGCACCTGAACAGAGGGCTGTGCAACAAAGAGCGTGTAGAGAGATACTGGGATGATTTTCCCGTTTCTTATCGGGGCTTAACACCTGTCCGTGTATATGCCATAGATCAGAAAAACTTAACATTCACATGGGGCCCTCTAGGCTGCTGTTTACTTGACCTAGGTCTTTAATTCAGAAAGCTGTTAAATGAGCACTTATTTATTTACACATTAACTGAAGTAGAAGAAAAAGAAGCAAGTAAGGTCTTCTTCACCACTTATTTTTAGAAACATGTAAAAATATGATAAAGAATCTTCAAAAGTGTATTTCATTAACATGCATATCCTTGTATTGAAAGGCATTTATTAAAAGTGATAGTTCACGAACTAGAACTTAAAAATATTCATGCCTTCCCCTCTTCGACAACAATGCCATTAGGTCCGTTGTCATATGCACCCTCTAGGTGGCCTAGGTTATTATTATACATGGAACAAGAGGTTTTGTACAGAACACATCCAGAATTTATGTATTTGAAGGTGCTCTCATACATGATAATGAAGGAAAAGGAAGCAAAGTGAAATAAAACAATTGCCCAGTATTCCACAATTTGGTCATGTGGGGAAGCAGGTTTTCAGGTTACACATTGTGCAATTCAGCTACTGGATCGTTTTCTCTTTCTCTCTCTCAAAAGTTAATGTGTTGTCTTTAATTCAGTTGCTCACCCTATTCTATCACAGAATGACAATTAAGAATACAAAGTCATAGGAAGGATACGATTTGACTATCCTCAAACAATTTGGTGACACCAGAGTATCAACATCACAGTGAAGAATTCCTTGTTTCAAGATTCATAACTTTTTCACTTCACAATTTTTTAATGAATAGACAATGAGACATGGTGTTCTCTCCCCATGGATAAAAGAAAGTGATTGAAGGGTTACAGCGGTTTTCTTAACACATACTTGCTGCCAGTGTTTAGTTTGATTTACGTTTTTCCTCTCAGTTAAAAAGTAAAAGGAGCAGAGAAATATGTTCAGAAAGTGATTTCCCAAGAGCGCACAGTTTGTCACAAGTGCAGGCTGACATTAATAAAGAAACATGCTTTCTGGTTCCACTGTATCCATCTTGCTCATTACACAACAATGGTGACTGTAGGAGAGTAGGATCTGCTTCACATGGGTACCCCCACTTTTTGCTGATGCTTCACTGTTTTTCGACATTAGTCTGGCTGGGGCCCTGCTAATCAGAACCCCAGCCTAGCTGCTTCCTCTCTAAATGGTTTCCATGTGCCTTAGGCACATCACTGATTGGGATCTGGAGTGCCCTTATAAGTCCCTAGTATATGGTATACTATGTACCAAGGGCATAGGTACCTCAGAGGCCTGCCAGGGGCTGCAGCATGTATTATGCCACCCCTGGAAGGCCATCCAAACTGACACCACAGGTCTGCTACTGCAGCCTGGGTAAGGTGGTGCATGCACCCCTTACTGTGATATAGGTTACCTATATCACGAAATACATACACACATATAAACCTATAAGTCACTCCTAAGGCAGGCCTTATCAATCCTAAAGGCAGAGTGCGTGGTTCCTATGTGAGAGGGTGCCCCTGCATGAACAGGGCCCCTCTGCAGCGTTCGGAGACCATCTCTGATGCTGTTTGTAGTGCAGCCTGACCATATACTCTTAAACGCATTATATCCTCGCGGTAAAATGCTAACTATGGAATGGCTGCACCTAAACATGTCGTGTTTGGTGTCAAACATCTTGGAATACTACCCCCCCGCCAATCCTGGCGGCGGGGGTAGCATTCCACCCTTCTAGAGGGAAAGACATGTTAACTCCGACTAGTCCGGTAACTTCTTTCCAAAGCCCTGGCATCACAAAATGGATGCTGCTGCCACAGACACGAGTCTGGCCTCCTGCTGCTGGACGAAACTCCGGCAGGGGAGGCCTGGACAATAGGTTTCCTGTCCCAGGGAGGTGTGACCACCTCCCCAGACAGGATAATGTGTATTGGGGCTGGGCGGGAGCACTTTCGGGTGCTTTGAAGTCCTGCACTGGGGGCACATTTGGTGTCCCTGTGCATACCCCAGTTCAAACCGGATCAGGGGCTTGCAGCCCCTGCTTTGGCGCGAACTGGACAAAGGGAAAGGGGTGTAGCCACCCCTCTGCCCTGACCCACCCATAGGTGGGGCCACAGAGTAGTCCAACCCTATTTTTAGAATAAAGGTAGGAACCCAGTCCTTAGGACTTTAGATTATACCTGGACGAAACTCTGAAACTGAATCCTGGACCTTCGACGCTCTACGACAAGATTAGAGGACTGAAGAATCTCCCTTGGGGTCAAGGAGTGACTCCCCTGCTTGGCAGGCACCAAAGAAGCATCTGTCCGGTTCGCATTTCTGAAAGCTCCCGTCGGACACCGAAGTCATCGCATCACCAGAGGTGGATTCTCAGACTTCCCCGAGGCTACCCTGAGTCCCCAGCAAAGCTGAGGCCCGTGGCTATCGTGGGTGACTTGAGACCGTGACCCCTGGACACCGAGCACATTTGCAAGTGCACCATCTTCTGGGTCTCCCAAGAAGTCGTGCTTTGGGCTACGAGTAGAACTAGCCTCCAGCACCACCTGCACCGAAGATCACTGGCCCCCACTCCACGAGTGTCCTGTAAGCCAGCTCCACGTGCGGCGTCATGAGGCTCCTTCGCGGTCGCTAGCCCGTTGGCTAGTAGCCCTTAACGAAGGCCAATCTTTTCTTTACTTGGCAGTCTGGTTGCTCCAGGCCTGCCCTCACTTACCCTCGCTGGGTGAGTTCCACAGACCTTGCTGGTCTGCACCATCGACGATCTACATCTTACTCAAGACTTGCCGTTGCCAAGGCTTGTTGGGTCCAATCTGGTCGCCGACACCTCAGCACTTGACAGACATCAAGCACCAGCCCGAATCCTGCTCCTGGTCACCAACAACGCCTCCTGGACCTCGTGGCTGAAGAGTCAAGACGACCGTCAACGCACCTGAAGCACTCGACATCGGTGGGCATCCGTCCATCGCCTTCCTGGTCACTGGCTAGTGACCCAGACTCTGTCCCCTCTGCTTTCAGGTTCACCAGAACTCCGATCCACTCTTGGATCCACCCGGACACTTTTCTCTTGGCCGCCAGCAGCACTTTGCAGCAGATCGCCATTCGAATCGACGACGAAACCCGACCCCGAAAGGCACCTATGCACCCGGCTTCCCTGGGTGAGGTAACACGAGTACTCCGGTGCTCCCGTGGGTAGAGACTCTTCAAAGTCCTAGATCTCAAAGGGTTTTGTCCTAGTCCTCTTTTAAGTGTCCCTTTCCTCTATTTTCCCGATCCCGACTTTCTCCATAGAAGTTAACGGCGTATCGCGGTTGTGTATTTACACTGCACGCGTCTCCCGTGGGTCCCCTGTGTCACTACCTTGGGTGGTTCCTTGTGGTCCAAGCACTTCTAGAGGCTCTAGGCCTAGTGTCTAGTTCAGTCGTGGTTCGCATACCACTTTATTGGTATATGGTTTGGTACGCCCCTAGGGCCCAAACGTGTATTTGTGCTATTACTGTGATTTAAGATCTTATAACCTATGTACTTCGAACTCTAGCCTCATAAAGAGACTAGAGGGGTGTGTTTAGTAATAAATACATATATTTTGAATATATACCTGGTGTGGTGCTCTTTCATTTGGTCACTCAAGAGATTATAGACTGGTAAAACAAGCTGCTTTACATTCTTTCAAGACTTAGCCTGAAGGCTGCTCTCCATAGCTACCACTAGGATAGCTTTCAATAAGGTTGTCTTTAACCTATCTACCATAAGAGTCGATTTGGACTGGTGCAAGGTGCCCACTATAATTAGTGGACAGCATATGCCAGGCCAACTTCTCACATTGGTGTGCAGCGTGTGGGATTCCAGCTTGCTATTGTTTTACCAGATAATCTCAATTGAATTGATCAACTGAAAACCACTAAAGGTACCTAAGGTACATATAATTTAAGCTTAGAATAACAGTAAGTTCTACTGAACTTAGAGTTGTGTGTTAAGGGATAGCACAACCCTTTCTACAACTCAAGAGAGTTTAGTAGGCCACACTAGAGTAGGTAGTGCATACACCACACCACACTAGTAATGTCTTTAAGGGCAGGATCCAAAGAATCCTTGCAGGAAGTCAGTGAGCTTCCACCCTCCAAGTATGATACACTCCCATTCTTGGAATTGAGAGCTTTATGCAACTTGAGAAAATTAAGGACAGGCCAAAGTCCCACCACCCAACACCTCAAGGAATTGTTGGTGGCTTATGATCTTAGTAAGTCTTCAGAGACTGAAGGGGTAGGAGCAGAGGGTGGGCCAGCAGATGAGGAAGGGGCCAGGGGTACCACTACCCCCAGCCCCCTCTGAAACTGACCAGGAGGGTGACAATGACCCTGACCTGGAAAACCCAATCCCTCCTGTGGATGATGATGAGGATGATCAAAATGATGCCCTCTTTGTCCCCCAGGAAGGATTAAGAGTGTGCCCAGAAGGTCTAGGTCTCCTTCTCAGGAGTCTAACCACTCTGGCACCTCTATAGGGAGCTCTGTCTCATCTCATAGGAGGGAATCCTCTCATGAGAGAAGAAAGAGGCTAGTCCAGTATGAGGAAACTCAGCTGGAACTCAGAAAAAAGCAATTAGCTTTGGATAGAGAATCCCTAGATCTCCTTAAAGAGAGAAGAAAGTTGGGACTAGAGTCCCATGGTGGCAGCCATGTCCCTAGAGACAGGGAAAGGTCCTATGACCATAGGAACCTGAGCAAGATTGTCCCTCCCTACCAGAGTGGGGATGATATCCACAAATGGATAACTGCTTTAGAGAGGGCCTGTAAAGTACAGAAGGTCCCTCAGGAGCAGTGGGCAGCAATCTTGTGGCTCTCCTTTGCTGACAAAGGTAGAGATAAGCTCCTCACTGTTAGAGAGGAGGATGCTGACAATTACAAGGTCTTGAAGAGTGCTCTTATTGATGGGTTTGGCCTAACCACTGAACAGTACAGGTTGAAGTTCAGAGATACCCAAAAGCACAGACTCAAGACTGGGTAGACTATGTGGATTGTTCTGCCAAGGCTCTGGAAGGCTGGTTGATGGGCAGTAAGGTGTGTGACTTCTCAGGATTGTATAATCTGATAATGAGGGAGCAGATTCTTAATAACTGTCAAAATCAGCTGTTGCATCAATACCTGGTAGACTCTGATCTGACCTCTCCCCAAGAATTGGGAAAGAAGGCAGACAAATGGGTCAGAACCAGGGTGAAGCAGAAGGTACAGAACCAAGGTGGGGAAACCAAGAAGCAAGATGCTAAGAACTCTGACAAGGGTGGGGAGAAGGGTAAAGATCAAAAGTCTTCATCAGGCCCCCAAAAATCTTCTTCTGGTGGGGATTCCCAGTCTACCAAAGGTAAAGGCCAAAGAAAACCATGGTGCAAGGTCTGTAAGCAAAAGACCCACTGGACCAGTGATTGCACCAAGTCCAAAGACTCCAGTCCAGCACCCACCAATGCCCCTAAGGCACCTGTTCCCCCTAGTACAGTTGGTGGAAGTGCTCCAGCAAAGGGTTTAGTAGGGTTCACCCTGGGAACTGAGTTGGGCTCTGACTTAGTCAGAGAACTGACTCAGGCTGTGTTAGTCTGTGATGGAGGCATGGATGTGACCTCCACTGTGAGCCCCAGTAATCTGGGCAAGTACAGACAACAGCCTTTAATCAATGGACGTGAGGCTTTGGCATTTAGGGACACAAGGGCAAGTGTCACAATGGTGACACAAGACCTTGTGCTTCCTGGGCAAGTTATGCTTGGTGAGATGTACCAAGTGACCAATGCTAGCAATGTCAGAACAGACCATACTCTGGCAGTTGTTAACTTCTCCTGGGGAGGGGTAACTGGCCTTAAGAAGGTTGTGGTAAGTGCAAACCTACCAGTCGAATGCTTGCTTGGCAATGACTTAGAGACTTCTGCTTGGGCAGAAGTGGAGCTCAAGACCCATGCAGAAATGCTGGGGATCCCTGCAGATGTGTTTGCTGTGACCAGGTCACAAGCCAAAATGTCTAAAACTGAACAGGCCTTGGATTCTGGAAGAATGGACCAAGTGCCTTCCAAGAGGAGGAGTAGTAGGGTTAAGGCAGTGCCTTCCCCCTTGGCTCAGGAGGAAGATCAGTCCCTTGAGGGGGATGATCTCAGCCCTGAAGAAGGAACTGTCCCAGAGGAACTGGAACCTGACCAGGTTGAGTTCTTGGGGACAGGGGGACCTTCTAGGGCAGATCTGAGCCAGGAGCAGCAGAGCTGCCCCTCCCTTGAACCCCTCAGACAGCAAGCTGCTGCTGAGGCTGCTGGGAAAGCTAGTGGTCCCCATACAGTGTATTGGGACGATGGACTCCTGTACTCAGAGAGTAGAGACCCCAAGCCTGGTGCTACCAGGAGGTTGGTAATACCTTTGAAGTTCAGGGGCTTCCTATTGACCCTAGCCCATGATATTCCCTTAGCAGGTCACCTGGGCCAGAACAAGACGTGGGACAGAATTGTCCCTCACTTTCACTGGCCCCACATGTCTGAAGACAGTAAGGAGTTTTGTCGCTCCTGTGTAACCTGCCAAGCCAGTGGCAAAGCAGGTGACACTACAAAGGCCCCCTGATACCACTACCTGTGGTGGGGGTGCCCTTTGAGAGGGTAGGGATTGACATTGTTGGTCCCATGGATCCCCAAACAGCCTCTGGGCACAGGTTTATCCTGGTTGTAGTGGATCATGCCACCAGGTACCCAGAAGCTATACCCCTTAGGACCACTACAGCACCTGTGGTGGCAAGGGCCCTCCTGGGAATCTTCTCAAGAGTGGGCTTTCCTAAGGAGGTAGTATCAGACAGGGGGCTAACTTCATGTCTGGGTGCTTGAAAGCAATGTGGAAGGAGTGTGGAGTGACTTATAAGTTCACCACACCCTATCACCCACAATGCAATGGTTTAGTTGAGAGATTCAACAAAACCTTGAAGGGCATGATTAAAGGGCTCCCAGAAAAGCTTAGGCATAGATGGGACATACTCTTGCCCTGCCTTTTATTCGCATATAGGGAGGTGCCTCAGAAGGGGTTGGTTACAGCCCTTTTGAACTTCTGTTTGGCCACCCTGTGAGGGGTCCACTGTGCTTGGTGAAGGAAGGATGGGAGTTACCTCTCAAGCCCCCAAAGCAAGATATAGTGGACTATGTACTTGGTCTCCGCTCCAGGATGGCTGAGTACATGAAAAAGGCAACCAAAAACCTTGAGGCTAGCCAGGAACTTCAGAAGGCCTGGCATGACCAAAAGGCTGTTCTGACTGTTTACCAGCCAGGACAGAAGGTGTGGGTGTTGGAGCCAGTGGCCCCAGCAGCTCTCCAAGATAAATGGAGTGGACCCCACACTATTGTTGAGCAGAAGGGTGAGGTCACTTATTTAGTGGACCTAGGAACACCCAAGAGTCCCCACAGGGTTCTCCATGTCAACAGACTAAAACCATATGTGGACAGGGCAGACATGGGCTTGCTCATGGCTACTGATGAAGGGCAGGAGGAAGAGAGTGACCCACTCCCTGACCTGCTCTCACAGAACCCTGACGATGGGTCAGTTGATGGTGTAGCCTTGGCAGGCAGCCTCACTACCCAGCAACAAACTGATTGCAGGCAAGTCCTCAATCAGTTTAGACATATGTTTTCACTGACACCCAGTCAGACCACCTGGTGCACTCATGAAGTGGACACTGGGGACAGTCTGCCTATTAAAAACAAGATTTATAGGCAACCTGACCATGTCAGGGACTGTATCAGGACTGAAGTCCAGAAAATGTTGGAATTGGGAGTGATTGAACCCTCAGATAGCCCTTGGGCTAGTCCAGTAGTCCTTGTACCGAAACCTCACACCAGTGGTGGAAAGAGAGAGATGAGGTTCTGTGTAGACTACAGGGGTCTCAATGCAGTCACTAGGACTGATGCCCATCCAATACCCAGGGCAGATGAGCTCATAGATACTTTGGCCTCTGCCAAATATCTCAGCACATTTGACCTAACAGCTGGCTACTGGCAGATCAGACTAGCTGATACTGCAAAGCCCAAGACAGCATTCTCAACCCCTAGTGGACAATATCAATTTGTGGTAATGCCCTTTGGTCTGAAGAATGCACCTGCCACTTTCCAGAGGTTGGTGAATACAGTTCTCGCAGGACTGGAAGCCTATAGTGCAGCTTATCTAGATGATATTGCTGTCTTTAGCTCCACCTGGGAGGATCACCTGGTCCACTTCAGGAATGTTTTACAGGCCCTGCAAAAAGCAGGCCTGACTATCAAGGCCACTAAGTGCCAGATAGGGCAGAGTCAGGTTGTGTACCTGGGCCACCTTGTGGGTGGAGGCCAGGTTCAGCCTTTGCAGAGCAAGATCCAGACCATCATGGACTGGACTGCTCCCACTACCCAGACTCAGGTGAGAGCCTTCTTAGGCCTGACTGGGTACTATAGGAGATTTGTCAAGGGGTATGGATCAATAGTGACACCCTTGAATGACTTAACTTCTAAGAAAATGCCCAAAAAGGTTCAGTGGACAGTTAGCTGTCAAAAGGCATTTGATGACCTCAAGCAGGCCATGTGCACTGCTCCAATTCTGCAGAGTCCTGATTACTCCAAGAAGTTCATTGTTCAAACTGATGCATCTGAATTGGGGGTAGGGGCTGTACTGTCACAATTGAATGAAGAAGGTCAGGATCAGCCAGTAGCTTTTATTAGCAGAAGGCTGACCCCTAGAGAGAAACGTTGGTCAGCCATAGAGAGGGAGGCCTTTGCTGTGGTCTGGGCTCTGAAGAAGTTGAGGCCATACTTGTTTGGTACACACTTCCTGGTTCAGACAGACCATAAGCCCCTCTTATGGCTAAAACAAATGAAGGGTGAAAACCCCAAACTGCTTAGGTGGTCCATTTCCCTACAGGGGATGGACTTTACAGTGGAACATAGGCCTGGGAGTAACCATGCGAATGCAGATGGACTCTCTAGGTATTTCCACTTAGAACATGAAGACTTAACTGGGCAAGGTTAGTTTAATGTCCCTACGTTTGGGGGGGTTGTGTAGGAGAGTAGGATCTGCTTCACATGGGTACCCCCACTTTTTGCTGATGCTTCACTGTTTTTCGACATTAGTCTGGCTGGGGCCCTGCTAATCAGAACCCCAGCCTAGCTGCTTCCTCTCTAAATGGTTTCCATGTGCCTTAGGCACATCACTGATTGGGATCTGGAGTGCCCTTATAAGTCCCTAGTATATGGTATACTATGTACCAAGGGCATAGGTACCTCAGAGGCCTGCCAGGGGCTGCAGCATGTATTATGCCACCCCTGGAAGGCCATCCAAACTGACACCACAGGTCTGCTACTGCAGCCTGGGTAAGGTGGTGCATGCACCCCTTACTGTGATATAGGTTACCTATATCACGAAATACATACACACATATAAACCTATAAGTCACTCCTAAGGCAGGCCTTATCAATCCTAAAGGCAGAGTGCGTGGTTCCTATGTGAGAGGGTGTCCCTGCATGAGCAGGGCCCCTCTGCAGCGTTCGGAGACCATCTCTGATGCTGTTTGTAGTGCAGCCTGACCATATACTCTTAAACGCATTATATCCTCGCGGTAAAATGCTAACTATGGAATGGCTGCACCTAAACATGTCGTGTTTGGTGTCAAACATCTTGGAATACTACCCCCCCGCCAATCCTGGTGGCGGGGGTAGCATTCCACCCTTCTAGAGGGAAAGACATGTTAACTCCGACTAGTCCGGTAACTTCTTTCCAAAGCCCTGGCATCACAAAATGGATGCTGCTGCCACAGACACGAGTCTGGCCTCCTGCTGCTGGACAAAACTCCGGCAGGGGAGGCCTGGACAATAGGTTTCCTGTCCCAGGGAGGTGTGACCACCTCCCCAGACAGGATAATGTGTATTGGGGCTGGGCGGGAGCACTTTCGGGTGCTTTGAAGTCCTGCACTGGGGGCACATTTGGTGTCCCTGTGCATACCCCAGTTCAAACCGGATCAGGGGCTTGCAGCCCCTGCTTTGGCGCGAACTGGACAAAGGGAAAGGGGTGTAGCCACCCCTCTGCCCTGACCCACCTATAGGTGGGGCCACAGAGTAGTCCAACCCCTATTTTTAGAATAAAGGTAGGAACCCAGTCCTTAGGACTTTAGATTATACCTGGACGAAACTCTGAAACTGAATCCTGGACCTTCGACGCTCTACGACAAGATTAGAGGACTGAAGAATCTCCCTTGGGGTCAAGGAGTGACTCCCCTGCTTGGCAGGCACCAAAGAAGCATCTGTCCGGTTCACATTTCTGAAAGCTCCCGTCGGACGCCGAAGTCATCGCATCACCAGAGGTGGATTCTCAGACTTCCCCGAGGCTACCCTGAGTCCCCAGCAAAGCTGAGGCCCGTGGCTATCGTGGGTGACTTGAGACCGTGACCCCTGGACACCGAGCACATTTGCAAGTGCACCATCTTCTGGGTCTTCCAAGAAGTCGTGCTTTGGGCTCCGAGTAGCCCTAGCCTCCAGCACCACCTGCACCGAAGATCACTGGCCCCCACTCCACGAGTGTCCTGTAAGCCAGCTCCACGTGCGGCGTCACGAGGCTCCTTCGCGGTCGCTAGCCCGTTGGCTAGTAGCCCTTAACGAAGGCCAATCTTTTCTTTACTTGGCAGTCTGGTTGCTCCAGGCCTGCCCTCACTTACCCTTGCTGGGTGAGTTCCACAGACCTTGCTGGTCTGCACCATCGACGATCCTCATCTTACTCGAGACTTGCCGTTGCCAAGGCTTGTTGGGTCCAATCTGGTCGCCGACACCTCAGCACTCGACAGACATCGAGCACCAGCCCGAATCCTGCTCCTGGTCGCCGATAACGCCTCCCGAACCTCGTGGATAAAGAGTCAAGACGACCGTCAACGCACCTGAAGCACTCGACATCGGTGGGCATCCGTCCATCGCCTTCCTGGTCACTGGCTAGTGACCCAGACTCTGTCCCCTCTGCTTTCAGGTTCACCAGAACTCCGATCCACTCTTGGATCCACCCGGACACTTTTCTCTTGGCCGCCAGCAGCACTTTGCAGCAGATCGCCATTCGAATCGACGACGAAACCCGACCCCGAAAGGCACCTATGCACCCGGCTTCCCTGGGTGAGGTAACACGAGTACTCCGGTGCTCCCGTGGGTAGAGACTCTTCAAAGTCCTAGATCTCAAAGGGTTTTGTCCTAGTCCTCTTTTAAGTGTCCCTTTCCTCTATTTTCCCGATCCCGACTTTCTCCATAGAAGTTAACGGCGTATCGCGGTTGTGTATTTACACTGCACGCGTCTCCCGTGGGTCCCCTGTGTCACTACCTTGGGTGGTTCCTTGTGGTCCAAGCACTTCTAGAGGCTCTAGGCCTAGTGTCTAGTTCAGTCGTGGTTCGCATACCACTTTATTGGTATATGGTTTGGTACGCCCCTAGGACCCAAACGTGTATTTGTGCTATTACTGTGATTTAAGATCTTATAACCTATGTACTTCGAACTCTAGCCTCATAAAGAGACTAGAGGGGTGTGTTTAGTAATAAATACATATATTTTGAATATATACCTGGTGTGGTGCTCTTTCATTTGGTCACTCAAGAGATTATAGACTGGTAAAACAAGCTGCTTTACATTCCTTCAAGACTTAGCCTGAAGGCTGCTCTCCATAGCTACCACTAGGATAGCTTTCAATAAGGTTGTCTTTAACCTATCTACCATAAGAGTCGATTTGGACTGGTGGAAGGTGCCCACTATAATTAGTGGACAGCATATGCCAGGCCAACTTCTCACAGTGACGGTCAGACTCTAGGGCTACTCTCACCAAAGATATGCCCAGACTTTAAATACAAATTTCTTAACCAGCATATTGTGGTAAAGTGGCAAAGTCAGGATTAAATGTCCAGTCTCATAATGACATGGATAAAACTCTAGCAGTGGAGCTTGAGTGTTTGTATCTGCCCACCTCAGTGAATTGCACACCTCGTTGGGGAGTTTTTGTCATGGATTTTTTAAAGCACTTGCTACCTTCCAGATAAGAGACTAAAGACATAAAAAGATTGTGAGGACTAAAATTATATTTCATTCCAATCCAATAATTAAGTTACTATCTTCGTGCACTTGACTTCAGTGGTGGCTGGTGGCTTTTGAAAGTGGTGAGCGTAAAACTCATCTTCGCCTGTCACCGAGTGAGCAAAGCGAATGACATCAAGTGATCCAAGGGGGTTTCAGGCTAAAGGACATTGTCTTGATTTATTCATTTAGTTATTGTTGATGTTTTATACAGCGCAAACAAGACCCTTTCGAATGACAGAGTTTACAGAAGTGCACAAAAAATATGGGATAGAACAGGAAGACATGTGAATACAATATATAAGTGCTCCTGCGTCTACGTAAGTCGTAGCACGCCCCGTCCCATAGAGGGGCGGGAAGACCCCAATGATGAAGCATGACAATGAATCAGGTTTCAGTGTGTGAGGGGTATTTTAATTTTTTTTTAAAACATTGCCCTTCCCACAAATTGAGAGAAGGAGCTCTAATCCTTTTGCACCATTTTTCACGTATGACTAGATACTTCAAATACTATTAACAGAATAGACAGTGATATGCTTGCACATAATGTAAACAGAGATTAAATAGACTATAAACATAGGAGGATGTAGACTAGTGTGAATCTAGGTTCAAACATGTACCGGCATTATAAGAGGCAACAAACATATATCAGGGGGAGATGGAGGAAGGTTCTCAATACAAGAGGAATTTGTTGGATAGTAAAATTTTTATTTCCTTCCTAAAGATCTATGTGCATTGGTTGCATCTTATCTCGATAGGGAGAGAGTTCCATGCTTTTGGTGTAATTCGGGCGAAGGATGTGTTGTGTATTTTCTTTTTCTTAACTTTTTGTGGCTTAAGAAGTAAGGAGATAGTGCTTCCAGAAGATCTGTTTCCACCTGATAGAGTCAGTTTTGGGTCAGGTAAGATGGGGAATTGTGATGCAGCGCTTTGTGGGTCATACAAGCAATTTTGAAATGAATTCTAGCCTTGAATTGTATCCATTTCAATGCTTGAAGGTCAGGGTGGTGTGATCACTTCTTTTAGATCCAGTGATAAGCCAAGCTGTGGGAGGCCTACCAGGGTAGTACTGTCATAGTCTAATTTCAATAGCACAAGGGCTGTTGTGAGGTCAGCCACAGGGAGGAAAGAGTTTAGCTGAATGTTCAACTGATGATTTGCTCCTGTAGTGATGGTGCAGATGTGTTTTTGCATGGAGAGGTCTTTGTCCATGGTTACACCTAGTGATTCAGCAAAATCAATGATATGTGGGGTAGAATTCAGGGCAGGCAAATATATGCAGATGTACTTTACATTGGCATAATACCAAAATATAACTCTGAAAGGTTGGGAAGGCAAGTTGTAATTAATTAAATGATGGATAACATTTAGCCTTTTGTCATAATTTACCCAGTTACAACATGCACACATTAGTGTCTTTTCACTTGCACATTCATTGCATAAAAGCTAGGCCTGGGCGAAGTACACGGAGTGGCAAAAAACTCTGCCCCGCAACGCGAAGTTCCGCTGGTGGGTGGAGTTTCCCAGCTCACCTGTTTGTGTTGCATTTTAATGTCAAACACAACGCAGAGTACGTCCTCGCATTGGGAATCGCACCTCGAATGGCACCACACGGTTTGCATGAGCGCGGCCATCTTGTTTTCTTACTCTGTTTATGGTGCTGAGCCTGTTTTTGAATCCCTTCTTAATCTTTCATTCCTCTATGCTTCTAATTAATATACCCCTCAAATTTATTTGGGTATTAGTGTGTGTTTTCGTGTCTGTGTATTTTACGTTTTTTCATTTTTTTCGTGGTTTTTTTCACGATTTTTTTGTTTTTTTTCCCTGTCTTTCTTATTTCTTCCTTCTTTCCTTCCTTCCTTTTCCTGTTTCTTTTTTTTGTTTACCCCACCCAGCACCATGGCTGAGCAGGTGGACCAGGCAAACGGCGGTGCCAGGCCCTTGCGAACAGCCAGCAGCAGCCACCTACCTTGCAGATGGCAGCGACGACAAAGGGTGCAGCCCAGGGCAATCTTTTGTGAGGTGGAGGTGGCAGCACTAGTTTTTTTGCAGTGCCATCTCCCTTCCATGCTAGCTTCAGGCGGCAGGCCTGGCAGTGGTTATCACTTGATTG
This sequence comes from Calotriton arnoldi, assembly GCA_963921515.1. Taxonomy (NCBI): domain Eukaryota; kingdom Metazoa; phylum Chordata; class Amphibia; order Caudata; family Salamandridae; genus Calotriton; species Calotriton arnoldi. The sequence goes on along the minus strand of CAWUFW010002083.1, from coordinate 52,130 downwards.
GGTGAGGGTGTGGCACACCAACCAAGGCCAGCCCACCACCCACCACCCAGCAGCTGACTCACTACTGAGCGGATATCTTAGACTAGGAGCAGGACCTGCTCGACCTCCTAGGCATCAATATTGTGGGGCTCGGTGGGTATTAATTATTTGTTGTGTTTGTGTTCTACAATGCTGACATTTTCTTCTGAATAGCATGTTGCTCACATTCAGAGGTAAGTTACGTTTAGTTTATGTTAAGAATATTATTATGTGATCCAGTTTGAGCTAGGCAGGTGCTCGGCGCTTCCTACTTGTACTCCTCGGTGCTCGCTTTGGGTAATTAAATGAGTAGCCATTGCAGACTCCTCTGTCTTCCTCCTGTCACCATAGTGAATTAGTGAGTTTGTGTTCTCTGTGACTTTATTTATGTAGCTTGTACAGTCCCAAGCAATTTCACAGTGATGTGTAGCACTAGTATGCATCCATGCATTGCAAAAAAGGGAAACTGAGTTTGTTCATTAAGGGGGTTTGAGAAATGAGAATAGAATCAAAGATCATTCATTGCAATGCAACAGTTCCAAATGTAGTTTTTGTTAAGGAAATTTGCAATAGGTGTTTTAGGATTAGTATGGCCAACTGAACGATAGTCGATACTAGTACTATAGGCGATCTGATTTAGATAAGTACAATGTTACTGCGTTTGCCTGTCATAATAATTTTTCAGGGATTAACTGTGTCACTAATCTATTTTTTTAAATCTTCTGTATATCCTACATCTGCACCCAAAGGCAAGAAGAGGGGCAGCACAGAGGTGGGTCCGGGAAGAGCTGGAGAGGGAGAGGTGTAGGGCAGAGGCAAGGGCGGCTGACTCTGAGCGCAAGGTTCACGGTTCGATCCCCGGCGCTGGCGGCAGCTCAGCTCAGCAATGGAACTCTGAGCAATAGCTCACTTAATCTCCCTGACCACCCCCAGTACCTTGAGACCCTTAGGGATGAGTAGTTCATGCTTTACAAATATCAGATTTAGGGAGGAGGTGTGGACCACCAGCGCCACTGTAGAGGGCTCTGCTCAGCCCAGTAGGTCCTAATATTTATTATTATTTCCCTAACTTTTACCTCTTTCCACTATTATGCTACTATTAATTTTGCCTAGTTTATTATTTTTATACTGTCTCCTTCTTTTCCAACTCCCTATCCAATTTTTTTTTATTCCTGTTATCCCTGCATTATCTTTTTTTTCCTTATTTCACTGTATTTTTTAGGTAGCTGACTTTTTTCCGGTCTATAATAGTCTGTAGTTTTCTTCTACTTAGTTGGTAATCTTTCCCTCCCTCTATAATTGTGGTCATTGTAAGACTAAGAACAGATGTTTGGTACTCTACTGTCTACTGTGAAGATTGCAGGCCCAAGTAAGCTAGTATTATAAATAATATGCACTATGTAGGTTTGTTGAGAAGGCTTTTCTTTTTCTTGCTCATGCTCTAATAGTTATCAAGAGTGTGGCTATGGTCAGGGACCACCCTCCCCCCAAATTTCCAATGTTGTGCTGTGCAATTCATTCATACAGTATACCAAAGGTTCCCATGACAACGCAGCATGGCTAGAAAGTATGAGCTTCCCATGGGATTTGCCATACAACAGCATATGTATTTCATTGACCATTCTTATTCCAACCCTTCATTGCTCTTCAATGACTCAAAGTCATTATCATCATAGGCTATAGCTCTGCCCCTCCATTATGAAAAAATGTTGGTTGCCATGACTACCTGGCTTTTCTAACAACATGTGCTATTTTTGATAGAAGATACTTGAGTGCTAACCGACCTGTGTGTATTGCGGTTGTATTTTGTTTGATAAAAAAAATGAAGGGGAGGTGTATCTGGCATATAAAAAATGTATAATGTTTGTTTTCTAGCCACACAGAGGGCCTTCGGCTCAAGTGCCGCTGAAGAAGGAGAGGGAGATTCGATTGGAGGGGGAGAAGCAGCAGCAGGGACGGATGGTAGTATGTCACATTGCTTGCTTATTGACAATTACTATTATACTCACCAGCTTCAAGGGTGTCATCGTTATTCATGATCATGAACCCCCCCTTTACCAGGTACAGCGGTAGTTGAGTTATGGCCCTTCTATCTGCAACTCATCAAAAGATCACATAATGGATGCTCAAAATGATGGCTTGATGGAAACGGGAAAGAACGGAAGGGTAATAGAAAGGATGGGTGAAATGGTATATGAGTGAAATAACAGGATGCATGGATGGGTGAAATGATGTGTGGGTGGGTATTAGGTAAATGGATGGATGGATGAAAGGATGATTGAAAGAACGGGTGGCTACTGAATGGATGGATAATAGATTTGAAATTTTGGTGAAAGGCTGGAAGAGAGAAAGTAAAGCTTAAGTCATGGTGGCTATGGGTGAATATAGAAGAATGAAAGGATGATTGAATAATTACTTGGATAGGGGCATGTTGCTCACCTACTTTGTTTTATAGTTATCAAAGCTATGGTTCAAAGTGGGTTGTATTTTAATTTTTGTTTTAATCCCTTGACTCACTGTATTTGTCAAGCGAGGCAAGTATGTATCCCATCCATCATCATTCATCACCCCCCTCCTTGCCCAGGGCATTTTGCCACCCATGACGAAGTGTAGTATGGTTCAATTTGTGACTGCAGTGTTGGCTGTGCATAATGCGTCTGCTTCAGTTAATGTGGCATTTACAAAGTTTTCAATGCATTGCAAACCAAACACACAAGGTGTGTTTCCCTTCGCCCACTCAGTCACTTCTTAGTACTTTACTCCTTTATTCGTTCCTAAGTTCTTCTGCCCCAGTGTACCAAAAAAGTGAAAAATCCATTCTTGGCATGTGTCACATTTTTATGTCTATGTGAAGTTATTTCAAAATATATTTCATGGTTTCCCATAACAGATTTATTTTACGCCTGTTCAGATTTTTCCCTTTTGACTTTCGTCTATTACAGTGACTGAATAAGCCAAAGCTTAGGCACATGATAAATCGATTATTGGTGACACCATTCATTCTATAGCAAAAGCTCTTTCTACCTGCCTTATCCCGCTACCTTACCCTGCAGTAGGGCAAGTCAAGTTTACATTCCTTACTGCCCAGCGAATTAATTTGTTGGAAATTCTTTGTTGTGGTGGGTGAGGCCAGTGAGTAAAGTGGGACTAAGTGCCTAATTTGATTTCAAGTTTGCCATAAGGGATACTCTGTGACGAATGTGCCAAATACAATCTATGCAGCCAGTTCCTTCCCCTGTAGTGCAGTGCATCATCTTCCCTACCGTCTACTTACGGCAGACAGGATAATAATATCTGCATTTTATACATGACATGTGTGACATAATATTGCACTTATTATTCATCTGCCTCTTTGGAGTCAGGGTAGAAAGTGAAAGGCATTTGGAGAACAGCAGGATCATTGGAACTAAAGATAGATAATTGTCAACTACAGTTGCTCCAGCTGCAGACTGTAGCAAAGTACCCGACATGCTGGCTAGCATTCCTCCATTAATTTAGCACAACTACTTATACTCCACAGTGCATAATGCCTTACTCATTAATGAGAGGTCATTTATTTTTATTTTTCCACTCAAAGTGTCTGTTTAGTTACTAGAAAAGCCTTTAAAATAAAAAAACAAATCACTGTTTTTTTAATGTGGTATCATTCTGCCTTAATTCTTTTGGGCCAGGCAGTCTGTGCTTTTAGGTGCGGATTGTGTGGGTAAAAAATTAAATTGGCCCTGTGACTCTCCTAATACTAATTACATCAAATTTCAATGGCCCTCGGGGACCAACAAAGCACTTCTACTGTGCCACCCAATAGTTAATTTAAAAAAAGAGTTTGCATGGAGCATTGTTTACAATTTGTCTTTTTTTTGTTTTCTTCATTATAGCTACTCCTGCTGGTCCACCAGAACCATCCACTAGGCAGGAGATAGCAGCCCCGTTGCGGCGGCAGAAGCTGGAGACCATCCAGTTAAAATACCAGCAGCTGGTGGCCCTGGAGGATGAAGAGGTGGAAGTAGCTGCCTCTGGCCCGAGACCCAGTTCAACAAGCCAGCCCCAGCCTCCAGCTTCCCTTGCCTGCCATTACATTGCCAGTTCTGCCACCAGCTTTCAGGGGCGCTGACTACCACTGCTGCCATCCCCTCCCGCTCGGACAGGCAATTTCAACTTTACATCATGTAGTGGCTTGACCACATTGAAAGCTGACTAAGGAGCATAGATCAGAGTCTGGACCAGCTCCAGACCTTTATGAAAAATTCCCTCTTAAAATCCCCTTTTTAATTTTTTTGGGTGGGAGGTGTGAGAAAGTGCCCTCTTTCTGCATGGTATGCCCCCACTTTTTGCTGAATTGCTGAAGTTCTTTGACTGAGTGTGCCCTGGACTCCTGCTAATCAGGTACCCAGGGCCTATGTTCCTTCCCTAAAAACTGCATTGAAGCCTAAACCCAATTGGCATCCCTGGCCACAGGTAGGCCCCTGGTAAATGGTACCACAGGTACCCAGGGAAGGCCCCTAAGGGCTGCAGCACTTATTCTGCCATGCACCTTTTCACTCACACACTGCCTTTGCAGGCTGCGTGTCTTGGTGCAGAACAAAGTGAAGAGTCGACATGGCACACATCCCTGTGTGCCATGCCTACAAACCACTGCCCTGGCATAGGTCAGTCACCCGTCTAGCTGGGTGCACTATACCAGTGGTGAGGGTACAGGTGCATGAGCCCTGTACCCCTACAGTGTCTAAGTCCATTCTTAGACATTGTAAGTGCAGTGCTGCCATTAAGAGTATATGGTGCTGGGAGTTCATCATTACGAACTCCACAGCACCATAATGGCTACACTGAAAACTGGTAAGTTTAGTATCAAACTTCTCAGCACATTAAACCCACACTGATGCCAGTGTGAGATTTAATGTAAAATGCACAACAGAGGGCATCTTAGAGATGCCCCCTGAAACTCGACCAACCTCTAGTGACCCAACTGAGTGGCTGCTTAGGCTGCCACCAACAGACATGTTTCTGGACCCCTGGGTCGAGAGCCTGCTGCTCTCGGGGGTCTGAAACAATGCACATCCTGGGATGAGGTGCCAAGCCACCTCCCCCAGGATGGGCAGGGTTCACGAAAGGGGAAGCGTCAAAGGCATGCCGCCTTTGTGAGCCTCCCCAGACCCTTTGCTGCTTTCAGCAACTGGTCCCCACTAGTTCTACCCCCCACTTTGGGCGGGAAAACCAGCGGGAAAAACAACTGAGGGAGAGAGGTGTGCCCACCTCTGCCAACTCCACCCCTCATGTGGGGAGGCGAGGTGAAGCACAACTGCGAGTCCCCGCCATCTTGAGGATGGGGGGACCCAGCCAACCAGGGACAGGCTCCTGCCCCCCTCCCACTGGAGGGTGGCACGATAGGGGGTGTACCCACCCCAGGGAAGGGACCCATTGGTCCCTGCCCTTTACCTACCTGTAACGCCCCTAAATCTAGTATTTAGGGGGCACCCTGAACCTTGCTTCCTCAGATCCAGCCAAGAAACAAGAAGAAAAGAAGAAGAAGGACCGAACAGCCGTGCAGCCAGCTAACAAGAGGAAGACGCCCACTGACTTGGCCTCAGCCCTACCGGCCTGTCTCCCCTCGAACCTGCTCCTGAGAAATCCCGGTGTGTCCTGCAGCCAGCAACCTCAAAAACCTCAGAGGACCTGCCTGCCTTCACTTCCAAAGACTGCTTCTCCTGTGAACACCGGATTCGTTCAAACTGCAACCTCTGGCAGCAGCCGGAGACCGCGAACCTGCCCCACTCTGCACCCGCCGTCCACGGCCCGAGCTTGAGTGCGCAAGCACCACGAGGAGGTCACCCCGGTGATCCTAAACAGAGATCCGGTGACCCCTGACCTGTCTCAAGCCTCCAGCCGATGCCTGCAGTCAAAACCCAGAAGGCCCCTCTAACCGCGACCTGGAGCTGGTAAACCGATCCGACCCCAGCAGGCACCCCTGTACCCGATGCCCCACTGCTTTGTGTGCCCAAACCAACAGTGCCTCACCAACCCTTAATTTCCCAACTTACCTCTCGAAGTGATGGTCGCACCCAGAAGTCCTTCGTCTCCCTGCAGTGCTTTTGCTGACCGGAGGTTCTCCATTGGAAACAACAGGGCTTCCGACGCCGAAACATCACCCTGCACCCGGCCACCCTAGTGCCGCTGAGGGTGCACCTTTTGTGCTATGCTGTTTCCCCATTTGCCCTGAGCTAAAGTCTAGGAGCTTTGCTCCCACAACCCAGTGGCCTGCTTGCCAGCAGCCACCAACCGGAGACCCCCTATCCTCCATAGGATAACATTGGGCCTCAACACTCTGCACCCGGCTGCCCTAGTGCTGCTGAGGGTGTAACAAGAGTGCATCACTGACCCTGGGGGACCCCTGAGTCTAACCCCAAAACCTTAACACCCACAGTCAATAACTTACCTGTGAACTGATAACCTGTTTTTCCTCCATAGGATAACATTGACACTTTTTCTCCACAAAAAGTGTGGAGTTTTGAAATCTAAAAATATTCTTTAAAAATCGCACAAATAACCAAAACGTGTTTACTTACCTGTATGCAGGAAATGTCCCAGTGCTGAATCTAGGTATCCAGCACTGAGTTAGAAAAGTAACGTGAAAAGTAACTTACCTGCAATTTACTGAAAAAGCCTTTTCATTTCAGTGTACTGTATTTGCTAAGTATTGCAACCTACTGCATCCCCTGTAAATCAAACAAAGTACAAATCCTATTGCATTTTCAAACTGTTCTACAATCAGCAACTTATTACTGTAAAGTATTTAATGCTTACCTGTGCCAGGCTTGCTTGGTTCTAAAAATAAAACAACAGTATATATTTTATACAAAAACAATTGGTCTAGAGTTCAGTCTTTGAGTGTGTGAATTCATTTGCTGACTGAGTGTGTACATCAAATGCTTAACACTGTCCTCTGATACTGCCTTACTGCTCGACCACTCTACCACAAATAGAGAGTAAGGTTCTATCTAACTTTAACCTCTGCCTACCTCTGGGGTCACCTGGACTCTTACACACTGGGGCAGATTTACAAGCCCCCTGCGCCACCAGTACATCACTTTTCGTGACGTACTGGTGGCGCAGGGGGCTGCTCCATATTTACAAGGAGAGGAAAAGCCACCCTGCGTGACTTTTCCTCTCCTTGTAAATACGGCCCCTTCACACGCAGCACTTTGCGGTTAAGGGCGTTCCATGGGTGTTGCTGTGGGTGTTCCCACGCAACACTCATGGAACAAGACACATCTCCAGAATTACGAGAAATCGTAACTCTGGAGATGCGTCTGAAGCTACGCCACCCTAGAGGTGGCGTAGCGAGGCGCACCGAGGAGAAATGTTTTCATTTCTCCTCGTTTTCCTCTTTCAATGCGTGCTGCATTCTGCAGCACGCATTGAAAGAGGAAAATGGTTGTAGTGATTGTTTTTGTGCAGGAAGGTTCCCCTTCCTGCACAAAACTAATCTCCCCACGACGCAGGCATCCTTGCACCATGGTGCAAGGGTGCCTGCGCCGGCGCATGGCTGCAGTTTGTGCGCCAGCGCAGGGGGAAGCACAAGGATGCGACATATTCTTGTGCTTCAAAACTAACGCAGCGCAGCAAAATGACTTGCTGTACCCCGCTGTGTTAGTTCAACGTAAATCTGCCCCACTATACCTCACTTTGGTGTAGTATATATAGAGCCAGTTTCCTACAGGAGGGACTTGTTGTGGGTGGAGAGGGTGGGACGAGAGTTGGGACTGGGTGTTTTTTTCTTGGACTTATGCTTAGACATGGTTGGGGATGGGTACATTTGTTTGGGGAGAGGGGCTTGTTGTGGGTAGAGAGGGTGGGTTTTTTGGAAAATATTAAAGGGGAACATTATTTTATCACACATTATGCCTGAAATCTTTTATTTGTGTATTACTTTTTCTTTGCACTGCTGCCTTTTTGCGCAGCCTGTTTTTAAAATCTTTTTATAAAAAGTACATACCGGTTAGTTATAGTTAGTTATATACCATTGTCTTATTTCTCTCTCCAACTATCTTGACCATTAGGGGGGGATGCTGCCATGAACTATATTACCCACAACAACTTAGTTAAATCATGGCAGGCAAATAAATGGAAATAAAAACACTGAGTTAGTGGGTGGTAAATTATATCATAGCTTTACAAAGAATTGAGACCAGACTACTACATGACACAACAAAGAATACCTGATAGTGATAAAATAACAAAAAATAACAATAGTAACTTCTTCTGAGCACTGGAGAGCTAGCATTTAATTAAAACTAAAGTTACAAATTCCTCGAGTCATGAAAGGTGGTCTCAAAGTCAGAAGTGGACAAGGTTAAGCATTTACGCAACACAAGGCCTGAACGTTGATACTGATGACTGATGTTCTTCTATATTTAAAATATGGATCGCTTTTAGGCGTAGGTGGGTAAATGGAGCCAGTGTGGGTTATTGCTTAGGTAATTGAAAATCCTGCAGTGAGTTGGTGTCACTTTCAACACAATCGCCCCACCAAGTGTGTGATCCATTCGTGTAAATTAAGTCACACCTCAATAAATCACACAGCCCTGGGGAAGAGAGATATGGGTTTGATGAATGGATGGGAAAGGGGATTTGGGGAAATGTGTGTCAAACACAACACAAGAACAATATTCATCTGGGCGATGAGCAGCACATCATCGTCATCAATCTGTTGTGGAAGGAAATTAAGGAATGAGTATGACACAGTACAGTTAAATGTACTGCAAACAGCCCATCCCCAGATACCCAAGTTATCAGGTATCTAAATGTTCTGTCTTCTAGGTTTGAAAAGATAAAATTATAGAGGAGTGAACCCACCCAGTTCTAAAAATATGATTGTTAAAAGAAAAATGATACTGTATTGCAAAATTGGATGACGCTTCTGCATCCTCCTCAGGAATGTCCAGCACTCTTGGTCAAGTCCAGTAGGTAAGCAGAAGTGTTGAGCTCAGCTTTCGCCTTTTGTTCATGCAGGAGACGAGATGGCCTGTGGTTTGTAAAACAGAAACTGTATTGTAGAGTCAAGGAACAGGACAGAAGGAAGGTAAGCTTCATGAGGAGTGTACCCAGAAGACTCAGAGGCAGAGCAAAAACCATGAGGACTCAGTGTTTCACTTTTGCCACCAGTGCAACACACACACTCAGCAGCATTTCCCAAATCAACGCACTTCTCTCCATTCCACGTAGCTGAGTACATGGTTTCTCTTTGAAGTTGATAACTTCTTTCTGCTAGCTGTTGATGAGGTAGTCCCGCCCTGAGTTCTTCCATCCTCCTCTTGACTCTTGACTGGGCTGGTCTCTGAAGAACCAGCAAAAAGGAGTGGGCTCTGCAAGTAAATCTCGCTAAATGTGAAAGGACCAATCACATTCCGGAAAAATGATCACCCACCATTCAGGCCCCAAAGATTGCAAATCATCTCAATAAAGTTTACACATTACAGTTGAACACCCTCCCTCACTGTCTGCCACTTAATGAATCATCACTCACAATCACTCAATAATATATCACTCATTGGTGCAATTGTTACCTGTTTCAATCCAAGCACAGAGGTAGGTACACAATTGTATCTCCTCTTTGATGCAAGGAAGAGATTGGTATTTGTCAGTCTTGTAAATCAAATGATCTTCTGGGACAGCCCTTCTAGGTGATGAAAAGAGGAAGGATCATAGGAGTGGTCCGTACAGGTTAATTTTCACTAAGTAAGTTTGTAAAGGCCAATCATCTGGAAAACTATCCCCCATAATTCAGGCCCCAAACATTGCAAATCATCTCAATCAAGTTTACAAATTACAGTTGAACATGCTCATGACTCATCAATCATCACTCACTCATTGTTGCAATAGTTGTAACTACCTCTTCCATTTCAAACATGGGTATATTAGGTAGTAGGTACACAATTTATATCTTTGACGCAGGCAACACATTGGAATTTGGTATAGGCACTCTTGCAAATCAATGATCTTCTGGTGCAGCCCTGCTAAGTGATGCAAAAAAGGATAGGCATGCCTCCAATGTCATGAAGGAATTGTGGAGGCTTCTTCACTGCACACTGGCCCAACTGCAATCCAGCAACATATATGACTACAAAATGCAGAGTCAATATAAATCTGACACCAACATAATGTTTCACTAGCTACTTCTTTTATTTTTATTTGAGATGTCATCGGTAATGTCTTAAGTGATGTCACAGACCATGTCATGAGTGATGTAATATGTGAGGTCATCAGCAGTGCATTGTGGGGGCACGAGTTATAGTTAGCACAGGTAACTATAACTGCTGAATTTCTCTGGTTTTGTACAAGTGAAATATCGTCCCTGTAACCTTTGTTTTTTTGTCAGTGAATATCTAAGGTTTTTTTAATCCTATTTCATAACTATAACAGCCTTGTAAACTTTAGTTTTTTTCACTGAATCTGTAAGGTTCATGTTTTTTTAAGTGGCAATGGTCTTTGCAGAATTGTGTGGAAAGGGGGACGGGGCCTCTGACCAGCTCTCGGAAATCCCGCAGATTAGGACTTATAGAAAGTACCAGGAGGGCTTCTTGGTCCCCAAGGTCTTTTCGCATCCAAAAGAACTTTATTTCCTAACCAGTAGTATGCCAGGAGACGTGGCGTAGAAAGGGGGTGTGGCCTCAGAAGACCTCTTAGCAAACTGACTATGTAGGACTTGCTGAAGGTAACAAGAGGGATACTTGGCCCCCAAATACCCTCAAAATCCAAGGAGATTTCATCCCCCAACTAGTACTATGCCAGGAGGCGCGTTTGCAGAGTGATGGATAAAGGACGTCCTAATTTAACTTTTTCCTTTGTATTCATTTGTCGAAATAACTAAATCAAAAATGCATTTTCCTTCTTCACAGCAACACCAGAGGTCGCAATGACATCAGTAGTCACGAATACAAATAACATAGTGAAAACCAAATATATAGACATATTTTACACAAAGTTTGAGTCTATCTGTTTAGAAACATATTGGTTTAACTTTATTTTAACAACACATTTATAAAAAAGAACAGTATAAAAAAACAACAACATCTGAACTCACAAATAGAACATAACTACCAAACACCCATCAAACTACCCATCGTCACCCAAACTCATGGGGAATTAAAAACTGTTGCCAAACTAGCGCAATGCACTATCTCAAAACATCACATGACCGTTCAAGTAAGGAATATCATTGGATAATGTACTGTTCAGTAAAATGAATAGGAAATATACACCCACTCCTCCTTCTTGAATCTTCTTTTCCAGAGGTTTATTGTGAGCAGGTGGTAGATTTTGGCTGGAGACTTTTTTTGGACTCATGTGGGACGACGTTTATGTTATATCATCCTAAAACGTATCATAGAAAACATCTCCAACTGCCTATCAAGCAGAGGGAAGCTGGAGGACCATCTACAACAGTGGCAGCAGCAACAATTCCAGGCCAGAAAGACCCTACAGAGTACTACAACAGATATGGCTCCAGAGTTTTCAAGAATGGCCATGTATTGCATAGACTGTAGTTTTGCTATAACAGCTGGTGAACAGTGTGTTACAGCTATTCACAATGCTTCAACTAAAATCATACATGGTATTTTTCCCCCTTTTAATATTTTTTCACATTTCATAAGAGGAGTTGATAGTGAGCATCAAGAAGGCAACGCCAAGCTGAAGGACCCTCGACTTCTATAGCAGCACAACAACACCGAAGCAGAGAGTCCATTCAAAAGTCCAATCTCAACTTCAAAATTTTGCTCCACATTTTTCCCAGATGGCATTATACTGCATGGATTGTGGAGTTGTAGTGAGAGCTGGAGAGCAGTCCGTAACGACCCTTCGCAATGCTGGAAAGAATAATAAATATTGATATATATATATTTTTTTGGCTCTTCATAAATTTTCTACATTAGCAGACATTTTATTATTTTACAAAATGGGTATCTAATATCTATGTGTTTTCATTTTATTATCTTCCAATTTATTGTAACACTACTTACATATAACTTGCCATATAGACAAGTCAAACTGTCCCTCTACAAATAAATACACAGGTAACTTTTGCCAGTTATTATAATTTACTTTTTCACGTTTTAAATATAAGTCAACGGTGTGTTTAAATCTTCTAGTAAGTGCATCAAAAACATATACAAACATAATTTGTTTGTTTACAGAACACTGTGTTAAATTTAGTAATATCTTTTTAAAAACTATCAACTGTAATATATGTGTGTTGTTCTGCAACTCCTCCTCTTAACAATTCTTCATTTTCCCTAGAATCCTGCTCAGGATCAAAGAAACAAAACTGCACATCACCACAAACCTTTTTTATGTCTGCCACACTACCATGCAAAAGTGCTCTATTTATTTCTTTTTTAATTTTTTTATTTTATAGCCACATGTATAAATACATTACTTGAAAGATAAAGAAAAAAAAAATATTAATAATCATAAACAAAGAACATGGGAACACATATTGCAGAACAAAGGTATAAACGTATCCATTTCAATTACCACACAGATAAAGTAAAGGAAGACAATTATATAAATAAAGTGCAATTATACCATAAATTCTTAATCCCATTGAAGACTGGACCAAACCCTTTTAAATTTTAACCAAGAACGTGGACCTCTAGCTTTGGCTAATGCTAATTCCATTTCATAAATTTCCCTTAGTAAGACCCAGAATTCATTAATATTTGGACTCGATCTTTGAATCCAAGATCGGGCAATATATAAGCGGGCACACGCCAAAACATTTGCAGCAAGTGGTTTCGTGAGATAACCCAACTCTACAAGTAACCCTAACACTATCTCCTTCTCTGAAATCCGATTATCATGGCCAACCAGTGTTGCAAGCGTGAGGGTTATATCTGTCCAAAATCTATTCAACATTGGACAGGTAATGAACATATGACACAGATCCGCAGCATATTCTTGACACTTCGGACAGTGTGACTTAGCATTTGGTTGAGTGGTAGCCCACTTAGATATTCGCTCTGAGGTATAGTAAAGCATAAATATAATTCTATATTGCTGAAGTTTCAGATTAACTGAAGTCACTGCAGAATCTATAATTTCCAGAGATTCCTGAACCTCCTCTTTAGTTGTATTAAAATTGAAAATCCGACTTAGCTTAGTTGCTATCTGTATGCCGTCATCACTAACAGCTGCTATAATTGCCAATAGTTCCTCGGCCTGTAGTATGAAAAAATACAGATAGTACCTCAGAAGGATTAGATAGCAAATACTTGAAAAAGTGGGTCTGTAACAACCCAAATTCTTCTTTCAAAGATAAAAAGGATCGGGTTCCCTGTCCATCATACAAATGGCTGAGCTGTACTATACCCTTACGCTGCCCCTCTTTCCCAACGTAGGGGCCGATTCCGATTCCGGCCGGAAATCTCTCCGACCAAGCCGGACCCGGAGAGAATTCCGACCGAATCGGACCCCAGCAGTCCGACCGGACGAGTACGATGCATTCGCATGCTTTCGGACTCGATTCGGTCGGACTCCCATTGAAGTCAATGGGAGCCGGTCGTACGACGCGTACGCAGGCTCCCATTGACTCAATGGGTGCGAGGTGAACAAGGGCGCCCCCTATAGTGGGTATGCATCCATGCGCATCGCGGCGTACATGCACAGGTAGGGGGGACCCATGGGTCCCCCCTGTGTGCGACTCGCGCGCCTACGCGTTCAGGGGGGTCCGACGCGGACCCCCAAAGTCCGGCTCCGACAGCTCTTTCGAGCCGGACGGCGCGAGTCGGTTGGACTGCTTGCGGCGCGCATCGTACTTACCCGGCCGGGAAACGTCTCCATAGCGCGGTGCGAGTCGTGTCCGTGCGAGTCGGTCGGAGCGTGTTGAAGCCGCGTACGAGTCTGTCGGCGATTTCGCGGGAGCATGCATCGTACTCGCTCGGCCGGACCCGCGTACGATTCGGTCGGGAAACAGGGCTCCGAATCGGATCCGGTAAATCCGAATCCGATTCGGAGCACTACCGGCCGAGATCGGAATCGGCCCCATAGTCGTGAAATATGCTAGGTAACATGGGATTTCCCCATATTACGGTATATACATGCAGATCTGGTAATGTATATTCCTTACAAATTTCGTGCCAGCTCTATTTATTTCTATTAAACATAATGCAAGAGTTTTCACATAATACAGCCTCCTACCTAAAGTTCGCATTGTTGAGTGGTATAACATATTTTGTGCTTTAAAATTCACCTTGGAAAGATACGTAGGAATTTTCTTAATATATCAATAGATTGCTGTCTAATACTAGAAACACTAATACAATTCCATTTGTATACAGTACCCTGACTATGCCTTCTTTGTGCCTCTTCTGCATTAACTTCTTCTACATTTCTAAGTACCATCACCTCTTTTGGTATAGGACTACCATTCTTCATTTCATAACATCATCCTCTTATCCAAAGAGCACATAGGATTGGCCCCCATGGTGCATCAAATCCACAAAAACCAAGAGGGATCATTGCCTATTTTCTACAATATACAGACCTTATGGCAGTTATCTCAGTGGCCAAACAATGCAAGCAGATGTTGTGGTTTGCTTCAGTCAAGATGTATCCAAAGCTACAGCTCAACGCAGGAAGGAATTTTTGTATCTCAGACCCATGCTACGTTCCATGAATGCCAGATACGGTCTTATGCATCCTTGTTTTTTCAAAGTCACGTATAAAGATCGGACTGTTACTTTTTCCGGCCCCTATGAACTTAAGAAGTTTATTCATACGCATAGGGGAGGGGTCATGAAACTTAGTAATCCCTAAAACGTGTTAATTTAATTTTATCTTTTCTTCACAGGTTCCTTGGCAGCCTCTTGTTTTGATGTCGGTGTATTTGTCGAATTGTTCTTTCTAGTTCAATGTTGATGTTTTGTCCAGATGGGCTGTTCCTCTCGTATGGTTTGGTAAGTTCCATTAGTACTGTGGTTGCTTGTTTATTTTTTTATACGGTTTCCCTTCTTATTTCTAGTTACAAATTTTATCCAATTTCGGTGTCTCAGTCTCTCGAGCGGTGTCTTTTCTCTCTTCGCATTGTTTCCCACCTCTACATTAATGTCTTTCTGTTTTTTGTATTTTTGACTAAAGTCCTTCGGCTTACTGTCATCTTCTCTTACTATCTATAACAGGGAGACTAGGTTCTTCCTTATTTCCTAACTTCTTCCCTTTCCCTTTTCTCTGTTCTCGCGCTCTATTTTCTTACTCTACATCTCTCTTGATTCGAAGCATACTTTCTTTATGTAAGTCTCCCTTGTACCTCAATATGTTTCACCAGATTTTTCACGTTTGGATATATTATCTTTCTAAATTAAGTCATTATAATTTTATGTTGTTGAATTTTTGCTTTAAGTTTTCTTCATGAGTAATTTACGGATTGTGTCATCAAATGTTAAGGATCTTCGTAACCCGATTAAAAAACAAAGAGTTTTATCCCATTTATCAAAATTGAATTGTCAAATTGCTCTATTACAAGAAACTCATCACAAAGAGCAAGATATTAATTCTATTAAAAAACAATGGGTTGGCAATATTTTTAGTTCCCCTGCTGTTAATAACAAAAATGGTGTACTTATTTTGTTTCATAAATCGTTGAATATTCAATTGTTAAATGAGTTCAAAGATGATGCTGGAAGATGGCTATTGTTAGATTTGAAGATAAATAACACACAATTTTCGATTTGCAATGTTTATGGCCCAAATGGTATGGATTTGTTATTTTGGAAGGAATTTTCATCTATGTTATCCTCCCAAGCATCAGACAACCTTATAGTTGGAGGAGACTGCAATCAACTTATGGACCCCTTTTTGGATCGTAGATCCCAAACCAGATTTCCACCCACCGAAATACAAAGAGCCTTTCAAAGAGCCATATCCTCTAGAGGACTGGTTGATGTTTGGAGGATATCACACCCAGATGTTTTGGAATTCACCTTTTTTTCTCCTGTTCACAATTCTAACTCTAGAATAGATTACATATTCTTTACTCAATACACACTTCAATTTTTAACACACAAGGACATAGGTTCAATTCTTATTTCAGATCAAGCCCCTGTTATTGCAGATTTACATTATCCCAATCCCATTTCTCCTTCTCATAGATCGAGATTCAACAATACTCTATTACTGGATCAACAATTTACAGAACAATTTACAATCTTTCTTCAAGAATTTTTTAAGAATAATCTCCCCTCAGACACACATATGAATTTTATTTGGGACGCCTTTAAAGCAACTGCAAGAGGTTTTATAATAAATTTTGTGGCCAAAAAGAAGAAAAAAACTCTTATAGACTCTGCGCAACTCCTTGAACAGATTAAGATTTTAGAACATGAATATTTTTCTTCTAACCATAGCGACGCACTTTCTAAACTCATTAAGGCCAAATTACAATATAATAAGCAATCCTGGGATAATGCATCCGGCACTCTTCTTCGTATTAATGCAAAAATGTATGGGGGTCGGAACAAAGCCGGCAAAACTTTAGCAAACTATCTTAAAATGAAAAAACACTAATCAAAGATCGTTGCCATAATAGATGCAGTTGGGGTCAGGCAGATTACTGACTCAAAAATGTTAGAATGTTTTTCTGATTACTATACTAATCTATATAATCCCGAATCATCCCCCTCAACTGAACAAGTAGATGCTTTCTTTCAATCAATTTCTAAAAATCCTGATAATAATGTAAATCTGTCTTCTTTGGACACTCCTTTATCGGAACTAGAACTTTTAAATGCACTAAATCAATTGCCCAAAGACAAAACTCCCGGTAGGTTTCACTGTACCTTTTTATTCTCATTTTAGACATCTTTTAATTCCCAAGTTATTATCTCTTCTTAATCCTTTTTTGACCACAGGACGAACTAATGGCTCTTTTTCTCAGGCTATGCTCTGCCTAATCCCTAAAAAAGATAAGGATCTCTCTCAATGTGGTAATTATAGGCCTGTTTCTTTGATTAATATGAACTGTAAGATCTGGCACTTCATATTAATTATGTTATTCCAGACTTAGTTGATATGCATCAGTCTGGTTTTGTGAAAGGAAGATCTATTTCAGATAACTCTAGAACTTTCTTCAACATCATTCACTTAGCTTTTAAATTTAACTCTCCCGTAGCTGCTATAACACTCGATGCGGAAAAGGCTTTTGACCGTGTGAATAGGGATTTTATGTTGGGTGCATTGAAATGGCATGGTTTTAGTCCCCATTTTCTCCAATTCATCCAGTTACTTTATTCTGAACCTTCTACCTCCATCTGGGTTAATGGTAAACAATCCCACTACTTTCCTGTACATAGAGGTACCAGGCAAGGCTGCCCTTTGTCTCCCCTTCTTTTCATTTTATCATTAGAACCCTTTCTTGAAACAATTCGACGTTCCCCAGCCTTCCTGGGGTTTCAATTTAAAAATGTAAATATTAAATACACTGCATATGCAGATGATATCTTGTTATATATTTCTAACCCTTAAATATCCTTACCAGAGTTTTTTCTTTATTAAACACATATTCTGTTGTTTCAGGTTATAAACTCAATATAGATAAATCAGAAGTCTTACCTCTAAATAAATATTGCTTCCCAGATATGTTCAAGGATTCAGGTTTTAAGTGGAATTCAAAACATATTAAGTGCTTAGGTATTCTCTACTCTAACAATATTAAAGATATTATTAAGATCAACCTTAATGAGATTATGACAAAAATCACAGCATTAATAGATGGATGGTCCCCTTTATTTTAGTCCTGGTGGGGTAGATTAGCTAGAATTAAAATGATGTTGCTACCCATCGTTAATTTTTATTTGTCTATGCTGTCGTGTAGTTCCTATAGTACCCCTGCAGGACCTGCGCGTTTGGATAACATAAACTGTGGGCTTGGTGGCAGACTGGCTCTGTGCACCCCCACCGCATATGTTAGCCTGTTTTGCATTAGCTAGCTCACAGTGCCACTAGAATCTCCTCTTATTGGGGAGAGATTAGTTTCTGGCAACCTTAGATCATGACAACCCTGATCCCTCAGAATCGTGGAAACAATGTACTACTTTTCGCTCAGTCACTCGTGCTTATTTGTTCGGTTTGTCTCAGAGAGTTACACAGAATAAACAGTGTGGGCATTTCAATAAGTATGTATTGAACAGTTGTTATTCTAGTGTAGAATATATGTGCTGCAACAACCAGCAGAGAGTAGCAGAGATATATTATCAGCAGTACGATAAAAGTGAAAGGATAGTACAGTTCTACTATATTGCAATAATAATGGTTACATACATGAATATATAAAGTGCATTATAAAAGTGCGCTTACTCCTACGATGCCTAACTAGATGTACCTAAGTGTACCTAGCATGTGTGTAGGTCTAAAAGCCTAAGAGCCAAGAATCCCTCTAGGATTTAGTCGAACCCCATTACCTGAATAGAGAGAGTGTGGGACCCCGTCCTGGTCTCGAGTTGGACACCCCGCAAGGGCTGTGTTAGACCGCTGTCAGCTGGAGCGACTGCATGCAGGAGCCTCAGCGTTCTCTGGTCAGTGTGTCGGCATGAAAGTCTCGGTTCCCTCTGTCTTACCGTGGCAAGATGTGGTGTATTTATACCCTAAAGTGTCTCGTCCCTTAGTATGGTTTGTATTGGTCTTTGTTGGACATGAGGAAGACGTCAGGGGTGAACTTTGTACATACATATTATGTGGGAGATGTAGCTGGTGAATGCTCATGCATAATTTATGAGTACATTGTAGGCCTGTGTTCGGGAAAAACCCTGCAGTGTTCAAACCACAGACTAGATAACGTTCAACCCTCAGAGTTCGTTGTGTACTGTAGCAAACTAATGTAGGTGAAAGATCATGCCTATATTAGGGCATAGGAGATCATCACTATAATAGGGCATAGACGATTATGACCAAAATAGGGCATATACGATTATGACCATAATAGGGCATATACGATTATGACCATATACGGCATATATGAACGTGTCTATATTAGGACCTCTATACGAAACATAACACCCACTCCTCTTTCGAATTAGATGACAATGACCATACTTAAAATCTGGACAATTTAAAAAAAAATCTTAAAAACAGCTAAAAACATGGTTTTAAATAGACATTTAAAAATGTTTACAAAATTTACAAATCAGCTATTCTTTTGTTGCCACTTAAAAAGTAAATTCTGTCTCACTTATAAAAGTTGCATTACCACAAGTAGAAGAAGGCCACTCTTTCTCAAGTGAAAGTGTCAATTTTGGAAATGTTCCAAATTTAGTTAGTTTATTTATGAAACGAAGTGGAGAAGCCGAATTCTTTCCCATGACGCGATGAGCCAATTCAAGATTAAGTGTCCTGGCTGGGAGATACAGCATTATCGGTGTGAGCTACTGCAGACGACAAATCCAACGCCTCACATAGAACGTCAATCGCACATAGATGGAATTCAGCTCTGCCAACAGTCGGTGCTGCTGCAGCTTGTGCGGCAGTTGTTACCTGAGTGCCTGTGGAGGAGCCACCTAACTCAGCAGGAGCAAACAGCACCTGTGGATTCTCAAGGAATGCATTCATCAGAATCGGAAGACGCTGGGGACAACGCAGAGCATGGGCCTTTAGGGGGTCTAGCATAGCATCCATGTCCGTAGGCGTATCTGATGGAAACGTTAGACAGAGATCCAACGCGCATTCTTCTCCGCAAAACAGGCATCAAAGAACAGGTAAGATGCAGTCCACCCAGACTGGTCTAAATGATAGAAACCATGAGGCGTTCAGTTCTCTTAGGCAAGGTATACCCAGAAGCTGCACCATGCGTTCACTGTATTTCCGCTCCATGAGTATGTTCGCCATTTCCTGGGAAATTGGTCCGTCCATTGCGTAGCAGTAAGATTACAATCAGGACTCCTGCAATTAGGAACAGGATAAGCGGGAGACCTCCAAAGACACTTTCCGATATGGAGTGTATAAAATTTGGGATTACTCCGAGGACTGTCTGAAAGGTGCTTAATAGTCCTGACCCTATGGTCTTAAATAGGTGTACAATACCGCTCGTATCAGACATGTTAAAGATACGACCCACCATTTCTGTGAAATGAAAGGGGCAGTTCGTACGTATAAGCGCCTGTATCTCAGTCGAGGTCCTTGCAACTTGAAGTTCAAAGGGTTCTCGAGCGGAGGTTAAGGGCACGGGTTGCTGTAAAAGCATGGCTTTCAGTCTGCTCAAAGTATCAAATTGTATAAAGGAAACATTCAACGAAGGCCATAACGGCACCTCCCTTACTGTGTTCAGTGGTGGAAACAATACTTGCATACAGCAAGTAACCCTGGAGTTAACAGTGACCAGATAGGCGACGCCCGGAAGCATCCCACAGCAACCTTGATCGTTTAGCACCAAGTAACTCCTATTCGAGAGCAGCTGGAAAACCGGCGTGATCATGGCCGCTGGGGTCCCTGACACGTGACAAGATAGATTCGCTACTGAACCACTACATGCTCCGTGCAGAGAAATATCCTGACACATGAGAGAACCGCTTAAAGCGTCCTTGCAGTTTCTACCACTCATAAACACTTCTCGATCCCCACTCCGGCATCGAAATCTATATGGTAACTCCCAAGATTCCTTAATGTATCCCTTACCCATTTTTTCATATTTGCCTGCCTGCCTTTGCTCAAGGCAATATTGAAACTGAAACGTAGTGACCGGCAGAGTGATTTGGCCATGAATTAGCCATTCAGTTGATGGTGATTCGGCTACAGTGAATGGTAACCTTTCCAGTTTCTCAATACGCAGCATTGTATATTTGGCTCCCCTTTGTGCCATTTCTGTCTGTTTATTGGTTAGATTGTATCCCGAAAACAGAGACGTGGTGTTTATGAAACGCCAGGGCACGTAGCCTGCAGGCAAAGATTGCAGCGTCCAGCTTAACATTATAATAGAACGTAACTGAGATTGCCCGTGTTGTAACAAGGCCAAGTCTTGTTCTAATACGTCAATTGCCGAAGATACAATGTTGCCTAAGGAGTGAATCGTGGAGGTCAAAGTTGTTAACCCATTATCCACTACAGCTAATGCCTTCTCTAAGTTAATATGGTCTATTTCCCCTATTCTTTCTGAGGCCTCCTGTTGGGATATTTTCCAGTTTTCATTATAATAGGCATAAATGCCAGCATATATGAAACGTTTCTGACGTGTTTTCGTTGGGCCTAGCAAGAAATCCCTAAGGTCTACATCAGGTGTGAGTAAGGTCAAGTGATGTTTTACTTCCGTGAGTGTTGAGGTTTCTAGCCAATCAAGGCACAACTTCCCAACACTATAGGATGTCCCTACCCCTGGGTGTTGTCTTTGTACATAGCGTGTATCTGGCCTATTGATACTAAACCCCTCGGTTGTACCTAGGAATCTCTGTTGACATGTGTTCGTGTCAACGGGCCAAATCAGCCATTCTGTCCAATTGGGATCTGACCTGTTGTACTGGAGAATGTCATCTAATTCTACCCCATGTGTAGTTGAATTCTGCCCCCCACCCATCTGTGATGGTGTTGGAAACCCAGGCGAGTTCAGTTCCTTGTTCTTGGCTAGTCCAAGACAGGATGTTTGTTGCACAGTTTCATTTAGAAATATCATCTGCTGCCGAATGATACAAGCTCTAAAAAGCGCTTCTGTTCCCTGGACTTGCCAGGCCCTAGAACCCCAGATTGTTTTTAAATCTATAGTGTCCTTCCATAAGTCGAAACCCTGTGTAGGCAACTGGGCCATAAAGGAAGCAGAGTAAATCTCTTTGGTGTTAGTCAACATAATTTTCTGTGCTGATGTTGTTGCCACAATAAAATGACTTTGGGTCAGATGTATTAAACCCTGAAAAGTATGTGAATTTCTGTGCAAAAGTTTGCGAACTACCTTTTGGAGGTATTGGGCAGTGTTCACACTTGTGGTATTCAAATACATTTCTAGGTGTTATAGATTTGTGCAAGAAATGATGACCATAATGTTGGTAACAGTACAATGTATCATAGTCTGAAGTGCTTTCTAACATTTCATTGTTCAGAAATGCTGCAGTTTTTTCCAAATCAGACATCATAGTATTTACAGTTTCAGTATCCCAATCATCAGAAAATGTACTGGAGGTAATGATATCACTTAAAGAAATTTTAAATATATGTTTAAGCTTTAAAAGTTCAGTCGGACCGAAAATATCGAAATCAGTCTTGTCCCATACTATACCGTCCGGTATAGGAACTGCTGTGATGTTCACTGAAGACAAGTCTCTTGGTTCACGATGTGAAGACTGGTGTGGTTTTAAAATCAAATTGACACTTTGGGCTGTAGAGCTCTGCTGGAGATATCGTCCATTAATAAGCATACTAAAAGTTATTGTTAAACCTAGCCAGAAAAGAAAAAATGTAATCCCAGTGATATATCATAGTTCTATCCAAGGTGACACTAGGTAAGTCTTTTTAAAAAAGTTCAGAAAGTCAATGAGTTTTTGTTTGTGTGATTTTTTGGCTGGCATCGTTTCCGGCTCGCTTGGATCCAGTGAAAACGTATCAAAGTTCATGAAATAGCCAGAAGCAGTTCGATCAATTGTTGGAATCGCATCGGGATTTGTTGAAATCGGATTTTGCTCTTAACGAGGCATGTTGACGTAGACCTCTGTAGTCGGTGTTATTGCAACTTGGTTGTTAAGTTGATTTTCTTCTTGAAGTTGAACTTCTTGTTGAAGTGGAACGAGTTCCATAGCATTGTTGCTTAGTCCTTTATTCCGTACAGGTGGCTCTTCAAACGTGATGAGTCTTTCTGTTTGAACTTCTTGGATTGTAGCGAGAGGAGGGCGTCTGCTACTGTGGAGTCCACAAGGCCTACTGTTTAGTATCGGCCACATAGTGTGGTTTGATTAAGTCGATTGAGACAAATCTTTTCTCCTTTTTCCCGGCAAGAGGCGGCAGAAGTACAGTTCTTGTGCCTTGGATTGCTAGGAACGGTAAAGCTGTTCTGTAAGATGGCCCAAATTCTTTCTTGTCTGCAATCTTCTCTCTGACCAGATCCCTGACTTTTGGGATCCAGACAGGTCTTGCCGTTACTGCCTTGACTTCCTCAGTGGCGGTCTGTTTTAAGTGGACGTTGCTTTGTTGTGTCCTGGATTCATTTAGATCCTGTAAAACAACCAAACGATCATGGATATCAAATGGTTTTTCATCCCCCACTGTGCCTTCACAATCAAGATCAGGTACCCACATTCTTGTCACAACTAGGACCTCATAAGGAGTGACACCCCCTAGAGAGCTTCTTGGCTGGTTGCTAATTGCTCTTTGGACCCTATAAAGGTGACTGACCCAACTATCGCCCTTGCCTAATACCCTATCTGTTTAAGATTGCTTTAAGTCATAGTTTTTCCTCTCCACAACCGAATTTCCCTCAGGATGGTATGGAGAGGAGTACCGCAATGCTACGCCCATTCCTTCCATGGCCTATTTGTAAGTCCGAGAGCTAAACGCCGGGCCACGGTCAGAATGTAACGTGCCAACTGCATTTGTGCTGATAAAGACTCGCAAATCTTTTATAACAGTTTGAGCATCAGCCGAGTGCTGAGGCCAGACCCATAGGTATCTAGAGCAGGAATCCACTGCAACCATGATATATTTCTTGGCCCTATCAGATTGTAGGGGTCCGCAGTGGTCCAAATACACACATGCGAGAGGTTTGTCTGATTTTAGTAATGGTGTCTGCGCTGGGCGTGCTGCGGTGGAGCCTTTCATCTGCTGGCAGATGTCACATTTCAAGACCTAGTCTTTGGTCTTTGTTAACCCTGGCCACCAGTCGCACTGTTTCAGTAAATAAATAGTCGCTGTAACGCCTGTATGCGCAGAACCCAAACCCTTGTGTGCTGCTAGAATTAAGCCTTGCATACGATCCATATTTGGTATTACTCTATCCCCCACTCCAGGAATCTGAGCATATGGAATGTTGTGTGCATGTAACTTGTAGGAGTATTTAAGTGGACATTTTTTAGGTACTGCTGTGCTGCCTTTGCGTGAAGCAATGACAGCTACCAAAATCTTGCCGTCTATTCTCGTTTTTTGAACGAGTGATTGCAGCTACGGATGTTGTGCGTACAGTCCCCTATGCGGCTTCATCAGCCAATGAATTCCCTTCAACGTGAACGCCATCACGCTGATGACTCAGTGTATGTATCACGTGAGCCCTTGGTAGTTCGTTTTTCAACTCCACTACCTGTTCCCATAGCAATTTGTGCTTAATTGTGCCACCTTTTTCATCTTTAAACCCGTTTTGTTCCCAATGATACAAGTATTCATTGTATGACTGTACACAGTAAAAGGAATCACACACAATTAGTGTGGGGAATTCGTGATCCGTATTTACAAGTGCCAGTATCAGTGCTTTTAATTCTGCTAACTGAGCGGTGCAGTCTCCTAGAGATTGCGTTTTAGTGCAAATTGGATGGAACTTTCCATCGCACATGCGGCCTTTAACAGTTGCACACGCTGCGCTGTAAGCTTGCTTACTCCCTATGGCCGGTTGAGCAGATCCGTCAGTGTAAATAATATATTCATACTGATCTAGAGGCAAAATCTCATTTGGTAGAGGGTATTCTTGTTCGTATTGCAGGAATGCTTGTGTTTTTAAACTTGGATCAAATCTGTATTCAACATCCGTTGCAGTAAGAGAATTAGCCCATTGTATCCATCTTGGATGTAAGGCTTTAGCATTTGGAATGGTAGCTTTTGTAACAGCTTCTAAAGCTGGTACTGGGGTCACGACAATTATGCGCTTTCCCTGAGCCAGAGCTCTTTCTCTTGCTACAGCGGTCTGCACTGCTGTCAGGATTTTTTCTGTTGAGGTGAAACGCATCTCTGCGTTTGTGTACAGGTGTGATTTGCATGATTGTTACCGTTTCACCTTCATTGAAGGTTAAGTAAGTGTACCCGCATGGACCCGCTGTTACTCGGATCACTAAGTTGCGGACGTTTATGCGTGTCTGTAAGTGTTTTGAAGCTATCATGTCTTCGTGTAGTGAACGTAGGATGTTTGTATGTTCCTGTGTCCATTGTCTGACTGAAAAATCAGGTTTTATTAAGTCGTAGAAAGGTTTTACTCTTTCTGCGTAATCCAAAATGTACGTTCGACCAAAATTTAGGAATCCCAGAATTGATTGTAAATTCTTTAGCGATTTTGGAGGTTGGAGCAGCGCACACTTTTCAAAAAAGTTAGCTGCTAGGCTTTTTCCTTCACTTGACAGCTCATACCCTAAAAACAGGACATTGAGAAGGGCAATTTTTGATTTTTTGAAATTAAACTTATAGCCCTCAGAGGCGAATCCCATAATAATGGTGCTCACCCTGGTCAAGTGTCTCGGTAAGTCATCGTCCGTCAGATAAATATCATCCACAAAGGACAATGCTTCTTCATTCAAATTTTGGAGTAACTCTGTTACCCTTGCTGAAAACAACCCCGGGCTATTCTTATACCCTTGGGCGAGTCGACAAAATTGCCGTTGGGACCCTAGCGCTGAGAATGCGGTCAAATACCTGCTTTCAGGCGCTAGATTTTGGCAGAAAAATCCATTTGAGATATCAAGTGTAGTTTTGTATTTTTTCCGCACAATGTTATTCATTAATGCGGCACTGTGTGCATTTTGAACTGCAAATGTCTTTGTGCAAGTGTTTAAATGTCTGTAATCCAAAACTAAATGATATGTGTTGTCAGGTTACATTACGGGAAACAAAGGATTGTTCATAGGTGAAGTGCAATTTTCAATCACTCCCTGGTATTCTAGTTGATCTAGGATCTCCCTGACTTGTTTTTTTAGCTTCCTGCTTTATAGGGTATTGTCTCTGAGCATTTGGGGAAACTTTTAACGGGATCACATGGTGAGTTGAATCCTCATCCCAACCAGCATGATTTTTGTACAGTGCTGGAGCTAGGGCAACCGCCCACTCCTGCGCATAAGCATGTTTTAAATGTATTGGAACGAGGTCTGAAAATGCTGGAAAAATTACTGTTTCTTCCTTAGGGCACTCCATGACGAATGCTGGCGGCCAGACTTGCTCTGCTAACAGGATGTCATATCCAGATGACAGATTTTTCCAAAATAGACCTTTAACTTTCCTGGGCTTGTCCCCCTCCATCCGGAGTGTTATCTCATGTAACTTATGTGGGACACTTACCCGAGTATCAGGTGTTTCCACCGTGATATACTCACTCAACTCCGCTGTCACCTGAAATTCCTTCTGGTTCTGGCGAGCTATTGTTACTTCTGCTGCGCTGTCTAGCATCGTCAGAGCCCATTCCCCGTTCAGAAGCTGTGTCCTCAGAATTCTGGGCATGTCTGATCTTAAGTCCTGCTACCTTCTTCTTTTTGAACTGAGGTTTTTGTTTTTGTTTATCTTCTTTTTTAGGTGCGTAGTCCACAGCGCGTTGCATGTCTCTGGACTTTGTACGCTCCTCTTGTCTGTGTTCTGACCGTCCTTCCCTCTCGGAGTTTTTTGATGAACCCTGAAAGGAACGAGAGGAACGTGTATTAGTATCCTGATACCTGTCAGGTTTCCTAATATTATCCCTATTCCGGAGGTTATACCTCCTTTCAGAGGGCTCCTGTTGAGGAGACCTGCCTCAGGATTGAGATCTGCTGTCTTTAGACTTTTGTTGCTTTTTATTTTCCCACTTCTTTTTAGAAGAAGTAGGTGTCTGCTTTGTAGTGTCCTTTTCAGAACTGCCCACCAGTTGTGGTTTTAATGCTTTCCCACCTAAGCTGTCTCTGCCTAGTTCTGCATATGCAGTTTCAATTATTTTGGGTAGTTCGTGTTGTTGATCTACTGGACTGAACTCCCTTAGGCATTGGCGGATCGCCACTGAAGCTGCTTCCCCCTTAATGTTAGCTAGTATTATGGCTGATACCTGTTCGTAGTTACCAAGTAACTTCATCCCTAAGATAAGGGCAGGCTCTGCTTCGTACTCATTTTGTGTCTGTCTCAATACGTCAGGTACTACTGCTAATGACGGGATACCATGCGTTCTGGTATATATGGCAGCAAAGACTGTACCCCAAGAGGTGCAGTCCTCTATTTGCGATGTGATCCCACTGGGCATGCAGATTGTTAGTATTCTGTGTTTATCACAGGTGGTAGTATTCGGGAATACTGCCTCAAGCTGAGTTATTTTCTGAGCTATCCAGAATGGTATTTGTTCGCGTTTTGCGGGCATTTTGCCCATTACCGCGTGTAATGTTTGAGAAGTAATTTTATTTCCTGTACTCTGAGCTGGAGTACTATTTGCTGCACCTGGTGCAGGTTGGATTGTTAAAGTCCTCATGACAAATTGTGTCAGGTTTCTGTAGATTTTAATTAAATCTTTGTGTTGTACGAGTAAGTCTCCTGGTGGCATTGTGTCAATGTCAGGATGTGGTGTGTAGGCCGCTAATATTGGCGATGTGGCTCCTTCTCCTCCGAGTGGGCCTAACCTTGCTCTTCCTTGTACGTGGGGTAGGGTGCCATTAAACCAGTAATAATGTTCCTGGTAAGTGAGTGGAATCTCTATGTCCTCAAACGGACAATATTCCTGTGGTGCATCTCCTTCTATATAGTAGTGAAATGTATTTGTTACTGCATTTGCTGCTGGGAGTGTAACCCATGAATAGAATACCTCTGTTTTGTTTGATTCGTGTGCCTCAATCACGAAAACTACCATGCCACCCCTAACTTGTAAACCATTTTCTAATAGTCTTAGGGTGACTGTCCTTCTGAATTTTGGTGCAATCTGTATTGCATCCGCAGGATCTTCTCCTTCGTCCGAAAAATTCAATTCAACTCTCTCTGCCCTTACCTCGGTATCAGGCATGTTTAGAGGAAGAAGTGTTCCAAGGGAACTAAGATAAGGTGAAATGCACAATTTTTAGGAACACTATGTCCTTTCAAGCTTGAATAACCAACAGCCAATAAAAAGTATTTTAGTACTACTCAGCTGCGGTGGATTTTGTGCCCACCCACTCCAGACGTCTCTGGGGTTTTGTGAGTAGGTTCTCTGAGAATAGCACGACTGAACTACTCAGATTCTACTGTTAAATAAGTACCCAACCAACGTTGGTGGCGCCATGTCGTGTAGTTCCTATAGTACCCCTGCAGGACCTGCGTGTTTAGATAACATAAACTGTGGGCTTGGTGGCAGACTGGCTCTGTGCACCCTCACCGCGTATGTTAGCCTGTTTTGCATTAGCTAGCTCACAGTGCCACTAGAATCTCCGCTTATCGGGGAGAGATTAGTTTCTGGCAACCTTAGATCATGACAACCCTGATCTCTCAGAATCATGGAAACAATGTACTACTTTTCGCTTAGTCACTCGTGCTTACTTGTTCGGTTTGTCTCAGAGAGTTACACAGAATAAACAGTCTGGGCGTTTCAATAAGTATTTATTGAACAGTTGTTATTCTAGTGTAGAATATATGTGCTGCAACAACCAGCAGACAGTAGCAGAGATATATTATCAGCAGTACGATAAATGTGAGAGGATAGTACAGTTCTACTATATTGCAATAATAATGGTTACATACATGAATATATAAAATGCATTGTAAAAGTGTGCATACTCCTATGATGCCTAACTAGATGTACCTAGCATGTGTGTAGGTCTAAAAGCCTAAGAGCCAAGAATCCCTCTAGGATTTAGTCAAACCCCATTACCTGAGTAGAGAGAGTGTGGGACCCCATCCTGGTCTCGAGTTGGACACCCCGCAAGGGCTGTGTTAGACCTCTGTCAGCTGGAGCGACTGCATGCAGGAGCCTCAGCGTCTCTGGTCAGTGTGTCGGCATGGAAGTCTCGGTTCCCTCTGTCTTACCGTGGCAAGATGTGGTGTATTTATACCCTAAAGTGTCTCGTCCCTTAGTATGGTTTGTATTGGTCTTTGTTGGACATGAGGAAGACGTCAGGGGTGAACTTTGTACATACATATTATGCGGGAGATGTAGCTGGTGAATGCTCATGCATAATTTATGAGTACATTGTAGGCCTGTGTTGGGAAAAACCCTGCAGTGTTCAAACCACAGACTAGATAACGTTTAACCCTCAGAGTTCATTGTGTACTGTAGGGAACTAATGTAGGTGAAAGATCATGCCTATATTAGGGCATGGGAGATCATGACTATAATAGGGCATAGACGATTATGACCAAAATAGGGCATATACGATTATGACCATAATAGGGCATATACGATTATGACCATATACAGCATATATGAACGTGTCTATATTAGGGCCTCTATACGAAACATAACAATGCTCCCAATATCTCTTCCTCACACCTTTTTCAAAACTATTAATATTTCTTTGACTCAATTTCTATAGAACAAACGTAAACCTCGCATTTCCTTATCTCGCCTTCAACAATCTAAAGATTCAGGTGGGGTCAATTTTCCTATTCTTAAAGTTTTCCACTCGTCCTTCACATTGAAACATATTTGGTCTTCGTTTTCTGAAGCTCATGCAGACACTTTAACAGTTTGGGGGCAACTAGAACAGGTGCATTTTTCTCCCTTTGCTTTTAAAGAAATGGTCTGTATCACACAACCCCTAGAGTTTTCTCCTCTCCAATATTTACCCATTATATAGCCATTGCCAAACCTTTACTTATTTCTTCCAATTCTAGCCTTGAAAATATTTTACAATCTCCAATTTGGTATAACAAAAATATTGAATTAAACAATAGAGTTCTTACTTGGAAAGAGTGGATTAATAAAGGTATTGTAGTCATAGGACATCTATTTTCTAATGATTCTTTGCTTGATTTCTCTGATATCCAGCAAAGATATATTATTTCTACTCATTTTGCCTCCCAATTTCAGAACTTAAAACCACTTCTTCTTCTTTATGTTTCTCAACAGTCTGATATAACCCCAGACGCACAACCTCCTTCTTCTCCGTTAGCTTTTTCTTTACCAATGAAAGCTTCGGGCATATATAAACTATCCCCAGGCCTCCCATAAGCTGGCCGGATGGTCTAGGTAGCCCCCCTGTAACTAACGAAAATATCAAAAATCTGGGTTTCTGGCTAGACAAGGATCTCTCTATGGCGACACAAGCCAAGAAAGTCGCAGCAACTTGCTTTGGACTTCTAAGAAGTCTCCAAAAGATCCTAGATCGAATCCCGATGCAGCATAGGAAGACGGTAGTCCACTCTCTGGTCACTTTGCGGCTGGATTATGGAAACGCACTACTCCTGGGGGCACCGAAATATGTGACCCACAGACTGCAGGTGGTCCAGAATGCGACAGCAAGACTACTGTGCAATGTCCCCACGCGGGAGTCGGTGAAAACACACCTAAAAGGACTACACTGGCTCCCCGTAGAGGCTAGAGTCAAATTTAAGGTGCTGAACATGACGCACAAAGCTCTTCACAACAGAGGTCCGAGGAAAATAAAGAGTCTATTATCATCTTACACTCCCAATAGGAACTTAAGATCAAGTTCAGAAGGATACCTAAAACCAACTAGGGCCATTAGGGAGAGGTGGGGAGCAAGATCTTTTTCCCACCAAGTCCCCAAACTCTGGAACTCCCAGCCATGCGAGTTTCGAATGATGGATAAAGAACTGCAGTTCCGTAAAGCAATTAAAACTTGGCTGTTTAAACAATATCTATAAGACCTTCCAGGCAAACCCAATTAGATGTCTCTTAGCGCTGGGAAGCCTTAGGGCAGCCATGCGCTCTACAAATCCATAATAATAATAATAATTGATTGGTCCCTCTAAATCAGAGATAAAATCCAAAATAGAGCTCATGTGGGAATCAGATATACATCATGAATTTTCAACACACACTTGGAAATCAGTATGGGCCAAGATTCACACTGCATCTCGTTCAGCAAGTACAACACAAACATTATACTATTTCTATAATAGATTATATATTACCCCCACAAATTTACACAAATGTAACCTTTCTCCCAATTCTAATTGTTGGTCTTGTGCTCATGATAAAAGTGATCTCCTTCACATGTTTTTTGAATGCTCCTATGTTAAAATGTTCTGGCTAAAAATATGGGACAAACTTATTTAAATTTTGTTAACTAACTTTCCTTTTGATATCATACACATTTGTTTAGGTGGAGCCTCTCCTATTTGGATTTCTCAAAGCATGGTTGGAAAATTCATTGATTAATTTTTTTTTAACCTTTTATTTAAAGATTTTCCCAACAGAGACAATCAATACATCTTGAAATCCACAATTATACACTGTTCGCCACAACATATCAATTCGAATCGTACAATAAATAACCCTGGTATCATACACAGACAAGCAGGAGCAATACCACAAGTACAACATCACTGCAAATTGGAGGGCACTGGGTCAGTTTGTGAGCTCACTGACGTCTGAACTTAGAGATACAGCTTGAATGGCTGCCAAATATCAAGTGGGCGAGAGGCAGGAGGTTGCAACTGGGCATACAATTCCGAATTGGTGTTACAATAAGTCATGCTATACAGCCAGCCCTTAACCGTGGGGGAGCGTTTGTTGCCCCAAAAAATGGCAACCTCTCTTTCGGCCAACAATAGCGCGAGAGCGCAAAAACGCCGACAGGATTTGGGGAGATCTCTGACATATCCCAATAGGGCCATGAGGGGAGAAGGAGAGAGGGGACGGTTCAACATTGAGGAGATCGCCTCAAAAACTTTATCCCAGAACAGGGCAACCCTGGTACAGGACCATGCCATATGAGCAAAGTCTGCCATGGGGGTCTTACAGCGAGGTCCGGAGGAATCCATACGGTGGACCATGCTAGGTGTGACATATGCCCGCCGAAGAAATTTATAATGTATCAATTTATGCCTATAGTTAAAAGAGATCCTACGGGTTTGGTCACAACAGAAGGACCATTGGGTGTCTGACAGGGGATGCTCTAGGTCACACTCCCAAGTCTGTCGCAGCTTCAGGTCTCTAGGGGGAAGAAGAGCAATTGCGGCTTTATACATTTTGGACATTAAGTGGTCACCACTGACATCATTAATAAGGAGAGATAATGGATAAGTCGGGACAGTAGACCTTAAAGCACTCAATAAATGGCGTAATGTGAAATGGTCAAATGGTCAAGAAAGGTGGCACCCGTAAACCGGGCATCCTCACTATGAGAAAAGATATGATTGTTTGGAAAAAGGTCCCCAAAAGTTCTCAAGTTGAATATTGAAAGCATGCGCTGTACTATGGCCTCTTTGGTGATGGGAATCCAAAGGTTCCCAGCCAAAGGGAGGGATGGGGAATACAGTAGCATCGTCCCGGTGAGGCGAGTCAACTGGTTCCATGCCCAGCTGGACGTGGAAAGTGTTTGTAAGTCCTGTGGATCATGTGGAATCCCCACCGGCAACAGCACGGAAAGGGGAGAGGGAAGGGCAAGGTCTGCTTCAGGCCTGATATATGGAACTCGGGCGTCAGCGTGATACCAGTGCCGTGAAAAACTACACTGCGCAATCAAATAATAAATACAGAAATTAGGAACCCCGAATCCCCCACGTTCAAAAGGCAGTGTTAGGGTGTCCCAGCTGACCCTGGGCTGACCGCCCCCCCACACCAGGCGCAGCAAGTGAGAGCGAAGAGTCGCAAAGAAGCTGCCGTATAACGGAATAGGAATATTCTGAAACAGATATAAAAAATGTGGGAGCACAACCATTTTGACGAGAGCCATTCTGCCGGCCATGGACAGGGGAAGCTTCAACCAGCGATCTATACTGTCAGAGAGTTTCACCAGGGCCGGCCCATAATTGAGTTGGATGATTTGGGATTGATCCCTATGGATGTGGTGCCCAGATATTTGACTGAGTCGTCGCACCATTTAAGAGGAAACTCAGAAGTGCAATTGCAGCGGGCACCAGTCAAAGGAAATACCTCAGGCTTCTCCCAGTTAATTTGCAATCCTGACAGGGCGCCAAAGCGGGTGAATTCCCAGGGGATCGGGGCTAAATTGTCGTCCGCTGTCGGACATAAAGAATGACGTCGTCCGCATAAAAGGTGAGTTTATAGGGGGCCCGTGTTAAATTGAATACCCCTGTGGTGATGTTTCTCTAAAAGGTGCCGAACAAGGGGGTCCATTGCTAGTATGAATAGAAGGGGAGAGAGGGGGCATCCCTGCCGGGTCCCTCTGGACAGCTTGAAAGAAGGGGAATGCGAGCCGTTTAACCGAATTCTGGCCGTCGGGCCTGTGTATAATAACAATATTACTGAAATGAACCGGGGAGGGATGCCGAGCCGCACCAGCGTAGCTCTGAGAAAGGGCCACTCCAGGGAATCAAAAGCTTTCTCGGCGTCCAATAGGACCGCCATCGCCAGGACAGAAGGGTTGACACGGTGAAGGGTGGCAAATATCGTGCGTAGATTCAACGCCGTAGACCTGCGGGGAATAAAACCTGCCTGTTCAGGTGATATCATCGTATCGACAATCAGGGAGAGCCTATTGGCGAGCATTTTTGCTAGAATCTTGTAATCAAAATTCAGCAGTGAGAGGGGTCTGTAAGATTCACACTGCTGCGGGTCTTTGCCGGTTTTAGGAAGGAGCGTGACAACCGCCTCCCGCAGCGTGGGGGGCAGGTCACTGCGCTCAATGGCCTCTTGGAACAAATCAATGAGATGCGGAGCGACAGCTTTTTTGATTATTTTATAAAAACATCCAGGGAACCCGTCGAGACCGGGCACTTTTGAGCCGTCCATGTCTTCGATGGCCTGGAGCACTTTGTCAACCATGAAAGGCTCGGCGAGCAAGTCCCTGTGTGGTCGGTCCAGCCATACCATGGCTATCTCATCGAGATAAGCGTTACTAGCGGCCGGATCAGGGTCAACTCTAGTTTTGTAGAGTTCCTGATAGTAAGACAACACTCTATCCACAATACCAATACAGTCAGTGATCAGTTCGCCCCGAGAATCGACTAGTGCGGTGATATATACGAGGGTCCGTGATTAGGGTGAATCAATCTCGCAAGTGTACGCCCTGGGCGCTCACCCTCCCCGTACCGCCGGGCTATGGCGTGCTTCCCTAGGAAGTGGGTTTCCCTCTCAGCCGCTTCCTGAAATTCAGTCAACAGCGCTGCCCTATGTCTAATGTCGGATACGGAGCGGGAAGTTTCCTGAATTGCATCCAGGGCAGCCAGCTGGGACTCGATCCCTGCCAACGTGCGGCGGAGGTCCTTTAAAATGCCAGCACTCTTGGAAATACATATCCCCCTAATATAAGCTTTAAAGACCTCCAAGAGCGTGGCCTTAGAGTCCACGGTGTTCAAATTCAGCTCAAAGTATTCTTCTACTGCGGCATGCAACTCTTCTTCAAAGACAGAGTCTCGTAGGGCCATCTCGGGGAATCGCCACTGCCCCATCCTGTCCCCTGCCCCCGGAATCTGCAGCCCAAGGACCACAGAGGAGTGGTCCGAGAGCGTGCGCGGAAGGTGAGAGACCGAGCGGGACCAGGTGGCCACACCGGGAGTAAGTAACCAATAGTCCAAGCGGGTCCAGGTGTTGTGCGGGGCAGAATAGTGCGTATAAGCCGGCGCCGCTGAGTGCAAGTGACGCCAGACATCAGTGAGGTGGAAAACATCAAACAGACTGGAGAGTGTCCTTCTGGCCCTGGGTTTGGAATCTGGAGAGTTGGCAGTGCCATCCAACTGAGGATTTAACAGAATATTTAGGTCACCGCCTAGAAGTATATGATCTGCACCCATCGTGTCAATGCGTGCGTGGAGCTCACTAAAAAAGTCAGGGCTGTCTATATTGGGAGCATACACGTTTACCAAGAGCAGCGTGTGGCCGAGCAGCCAACCTTTTACCAATAGGTACCTACCGTTCGAGTCAGAGTGTACCGCTACAGTTCTGAATGGTGTCCGCTTATGCACCAAATTCGAGACCCCCGTTGAATAATTACTGTGCCCTGCAAAAAACCTGTTGGGGCCCCAACTAGCGGCAAAAGCCGGAGAGGTGTGGGGGGAGGTGAGTCTCCTGGAGGAAAGTCACATCCAGCTGGTGACGCTGCAAGTAGTGAAGCACTTGCTTGCGCTTGCGGTAATCATTAAGCCCCCGAACGTTCCAGGATAGCAGGGTAATTTTCCCAGTGTGGGATGAGTTACGTGGCATTGAAAACAGTCTGGGCAATGCTAAATAGTGGATCTAAAGACAGTCTTATACATTCAGCTATTATATCGAAGACAGAGAAAAAAAAAGAATCTACAATATTCCCACCCCCCCCCACCCATCCCCATACCCGTTATTTAGGGGAAATCCCAAATTCCAAATAGAAGCATGACAAACACTACAACCATCAAACCGTACAATTCAAATAGGTGTAGAAAGCACAGGGGGGGAGGCAATGCTCCAAACAAACCCCAGGCATGCAAAAGAGTCACTCAGAAAAATCGTAAAGGCACACATCCAACAGCTCCAGAGGAGTCTTTGGGAGAAGCAAATCAGGAAGAGACCAACAAGATAAGCTGTACTTATCAACGTGTTGAAGCGGCGAGGCGCTATCCGTGCACAGAGAACAATTCAGAGCTGGCGCCAGAGTCCGGAAGACGAGGAGAGTGATCCGGAGTGGGCGATCTATTCGGCTGAGCGTTATTGGGCCGGTGCCTGAGAAGCTCCTGTACCTCAGCGGGGGAGTCGAAGATCCTGGATCTCCCATCAATGTCCACCTTTAAGTGCGCAGGATATGGCATCCCATACCTCATGCCAGCTTTGCGGAGAGCCATCTTGACCGCCCCAAACTTGCGACGGGCCTCCTGCACCATAGCTGTAAAGTCCGGATACAAGGAGATCGAAGAACCCTACCAGTCTAGAGACCCTCGCTCCCAGGCAATGCCCAACGCTGTGTGCCGGTACCTGAAGTTCAGGAGCCTTGCCATGATCGGATGGGGAGGTCACCCAGGATTAGGACGGGGGCCAAGGGTGCGATGTGCCCTTTCGACGACAAAGGTGGGAGTAAAAGAGTCACGGCCAAACAAATCACAGAGTAGGCTCTCCACAAACACATCCAGCCACCCAGTATTAATGGATTCCGCAATACCCATGATCCGTATGTTGTTTCGTCTCCTCCTGTCCTCCAAATCTTCATTCTTCATGGCTACGGTCTTGAGCACCCTCTCCATCCTTTCCAGGCGCTTGGTCGTCAGGGCCGAGCCATCCTTGAGATCAGAAACTCTACCCTCCACATTATCCAAGCGAGCGTCGAGCTTATCAAGCCTGGCCCCCATCATGTCCAGTCTCTTATCCAAAGCATCGAACCACGTGTCGAGGGCCTTAAATCCAGCCCGCAGCTCCACCATTAGGGCCTCACTGCCAGGCACCACTGGTTCGGGGGGCCCCCCGTCACGCCACTCTCCGCCATATTGTCGCCGGGGGGTACAGTACTGTTCGCAGCTTTCTCGAACGGTATTTTCCTTTGTTTCGGGTCCACCTTCCCCATGGCAGTGGAGGGGGAGAGGGAGAGCAGCACAGTGAGACGCCTGAGCCGGAGGAGGAAGAGAGTCAAAGGGAAGCCCAGTGCAGAGCGAAGGAGCCAGGCCGGTCGGGCCAGTGATGCTCAAAAGAAACTGAGGGAGTCCACTTGCAAAAGGGTGCTGCCCATAAGGAGAGGGGGGAGCCCAATGGAGCTGGTGCTTGGGATTCAATGCCTCAGGCCATATCCAGTAAGGAGCAGTTCCAGGCGTAATGGCATTTTGCGGTCTAGCTGCAACGCCACCGTCCAGGGGCCAAAGTCACCACCACACACCAAAGGGGGGACCAGAGCACCAAGCAGCAGGCTGGATAATCAGATGGAGGGGCAGGAGCAGTGTCTGAAGGTGGAACAGAGGGACCCCCATCACGCTGCGGCCGGATGGCCGGCCCCCAGGTTCGCCCGTGGACCCTATCACCACGGGACCTCCGGGGGAGTCTGGTGGGTCCCAAAAAACTGTAAAAAACGCACTCACCGTTCCTGGCCCCTCAGGCCACACAGTGGAATGGTGCGCGCCACTCTGCGCCGGTCCAATGTGCCCCAAAGAGGCCCGGCGGGGCCAGGGTGTGCCACGCCTCCTCGTGCCCAAACGAGGTTGAGCCCAGGTGGGCCGAAGGATTCCCAGAGGCCCCGGCCCCGCCAAGCGCACCAGGCCCCAAAGCTCGACACGGCACCGCTGCTGTTCCCGGTCACCAATCCACGCCTGGGAGGGCTCAGCCGGGACAGGAGGCGCCGCGCAGTCCAATGCGCCCCATGCCGCATTCGTGCTGAGCCTGGGGCTGCCGGATGGGCCAGGTCTGCCGGGGAGTTGGACAGAGCTCCAAATCTACGCGGCCATCTTGGTCCGCATTCCGGCCACGCCCACCAAAAATTCATTGATTTGATGTTAGCGTTGGCTTTACAAATAATCACTACTAATTGGAAAGACGCAACAAAAATGTCTTATATTGCATGGTGGAATTTGTTATGTCATCAACATAGATTGGATCGAGCACATGCTACTTCTCTTCCTTCTAAAATTAAGAAAGATTTATTATGGTCTCCTCTCACATCTTTTCTATCAAGGCATATGTCTAAATCCTTATCGAAGACCCTTAGATATGAACCTCCTTAAGGACCAGACTTGTTCCATTTTATACAGATGTACAGTACCACATTTTTGTTCATTATTGGTTTGTTTAATCAAATTTTTGCAGTATATCTTACTGTCTACTTCTTTTCTCTCTCTTCCCCTTCTAACCTCTTTTGTCATCTTCTCCCCTCTTCTCTGTCCTTCTCCTTTACTCCTTCTAAAATATTTAAAATGTACTTGTATTCCGTACTATAGCTATAATTTCCAATTCAAGTTTATGACGTATATAACCTATTGCTAAATGATATGCTTATTAGTTATATTACCCTACATGATTATACTTGTCGAATATTTACTTGGATTGACTCTATGATGTTTCTCAATAATATGATATAGTGCCTTTTGTTCATTATATTTCTTCAATAAAGCATATCTAAACAAAAAAAAAAATGTCAGCGTAACTATAACGTCCCTGAAACCTGTGTTTTTTTCAGTGAATTTCTATGGTTTTTTAAATGCTAATTCCTAACTATAATGTCCCTGAAACCTGTGTTTTTTTCAGTGAATTTCTAAGGTTTTTTAAATGCTAATCCCTAACTATAATGTCCCTGAAACCTCTGTGTTTTTCTGTGATTTTCTAAGGTTTTTTAAATGCTCATTTCTAACTATACCTACATTGGTAGGACATGTACAGAAAGAGGAAGAAAGATGCAGAAAGTAGCAGGAAAAATGCAGAAAGAGGCAACAGAACTCCGGAAAGAGGAAGAAAGGTGCAAAAAGCAAGAGAAGTGCAGAAATAAGCAACAGAGGTGCAGAAAGAGGCCTACTTCAACTGTATCTTACCACAGACTCATACAAAGTAGCCTAATCACTAATCCTTCTCCCAAGATGTATTGAACCTCACGTTTGTCTTGGAGGTTCACTATTCATCGACTGCTCAGAATGTTAGGCCTAACAAATGTAAAACAGCAATCCTAACCATATCAGTGTTGTAAGTCTGACCAAGTTTGTGAAGGTATGCATGCGTGTGCCTCTGCTTTTACCTAGTGACATGTTACATAAAAATAAACATACAAATACTTGAATACCTGTATTTCAAACAGCATACTCTGTAAATGTGTATACAAAAAGGTAGAAGCAAGAGAAGTGCAGAAAGAAGCAACAGAGGTGCAGAAAGAGGGAAGATGGGTGGAGAAAGAGGCAAGAGAAGTGCAGACAGAAGCAACAGACATGCAGAAAGAGGCAAGAGAAGTCCAGAAAGACGCAACAGAGGTGCAGTAAGAGGCAAGAGTGATGCTGAAAGAGGCAAGAGAAATGCTGAAAGAAGCAAGAGAAATGCTGAAAGAAGCAACAGAGGTGGAGAAAGAGGGATGAGAAGTGCACAAAGAAGGAACAGAAATGCAGAAAGAGGAAAGACAAGTGCAAAAAGAAGCAACAGAGGGGCAGAAAGAGGCAAGAGAACTGCAGAAAGAGACAAGAGAGGTGCAGAAAAAGAGAAGAAGGGTACAGAAAGAGGCAAAAGGGGTGCAGAAAGAAGCAAGAGAGGTGAAAAAAGAAGCAAGAGAAGTGCAGAAAGAAGCAACAACAGTGCAGAATGAGGCAAGAGAACTGCAGAAACAGGCAAGAGGGGTACAGAAAGAAGCAACAGAGGTGCAGAAGAAGGCAAGAGTACTGCAGAAAGAGGCTACAGAGTTGCAGAAACAGGCGAGAGGTGCAGAAACAGGGAACAGGGGTGCAGAAAGAGGCGAGAGAGGTGCAGAAAGAGGCAAGAGAGGTGCAGAAAAAGGGAAAGAAGGGTGCAGAAAGAGGCAAGAGAGATGCAGAAACAGGCAAGAGGGGTACAGAAAGAAGCAAGAGAAGTGCAGAAAGAAGAAACAGAGGTATAGAAGGAGGCAAGAGGGGTACAGAAAGAGGTAACAGGGGTGCAGAATGAGGCAAGAGAGGTGCAGAAAGAGGGAAGAGTGGTGCTGAAAGAAGTGACAGAGGTGCAGAAAGAAGCACGAGAAGTGATGAAAGAGACAAGAGAGTTGCAGAAAAAAACAAGAGAGGTGCAGAAAAAAGCAAGAGAAGTGCAGAAAAAAGGAAGAAGGGTGCAAAAAGAGGCAAAAGGGGTGCAGAAAGAAGCAAGAGACTTGTAGAAAGAAGCAAGAGAAGTGCAAAAACAAGCAATGGAGGTGCAGAAAGAGGCAAGAGGGGTGCAGAAAGAAGGAAGAGCGGTGCAGAAAGAGGCAAGAGAGGTGCAGAAAAATGGAAGAAGGGTGCAGAAAGAGGCAAGAGGGGTGCAGAAAGAAGCAAGAGAAGTGCAGAAAAAGGGAAGAAGGGTGCAGAAAGAGGCAAGAGGAGTGCAGAAAGAAGCAAGAGAGATGCAGAAAGAAGCAAGAGAAGTGCAGAAAGAAGCAACAGTGGTGCAGAAAGAGGCAAGAGGGGTGAAGAAAGAGGGAAGAGAGGTACAGAAAGAGGCAAGATAGGTGCAGAAAAAGGGACGTAGGGTGCAGATAGAGGTAAGGTGGGTGCAGAAAGAAGCAAGAGAGGTGCAGAAAGAAGCAAGAAAAATGCAGAAAGAGGCAACAGAACTCCGGAAAGAAGGAAGAAAGGTGCAAAAAGAAGCAAGAGAAGTGCAGAAAGAAGCAACAGAGGTGCAGAAAGAGGCCTACTTAGAGTGTACCTTACCACAGATTCATACAAAGTAGCCTAATCACGAATCCTTCTCATCAGGTGTATTGAACCTCACTTTTCTCTTGGAGGTTCACTTTTTATCGACTGCTCAGAATGTTAGGCCTACCAAATGTAAAACAGCAATCCTAACCATATCAGTGTTGTAAGTCTGACCAAGTTTGTGAAGGTATGCATACGTGTGCCTCTGCTTTTACCTGGTGATATGTTACATAAAAATAAACATACAAATACTTGAATACCTGTATTTCAAACAGCATACTCTGTAAATGTGTATACAAAAAGGTAGAAGCAAGAGAAGTGCAGAAAGAAGCAACAGAGGTGCATAAAGAGGGAAGATGGGTGGAGAAAGAGGCAAGAGAAGTGCAGACAGAAGCAACAGAGGTGCAGAAATAGGCAAGAGAAGTTCAGAAAGAGGCAACAGCGGTGCAGTAAGTGGCAAGAGTGATGCTGAAAGAGGCAAGAGAAATGCTGAAAGACGAAACAGAGGTGGAGAAAGAGGGATGAGAAGTGCACAAAGAAAGAACAGAAATGCAGCAAGAGGCAAGAGAAGTACAAAAAGAAGCAACAGAGGGGCAGAAAGAGGCAAGAGAACTACAGAAAGCAACAAGAGAGGTGCAGAAAATGGGAAGAAGGGTACAAAAAGAGACAAGAGGGGTGCAGAAAGAAGCAAGAGAGGTAAAAAAAGAAGCAAGAGAAGTGCAGAAAGAAGCAACAACGGTGTAGAATGAGACAAGAGAACTGCAGAAACAGGTAAGAAGGGTACAGAAAGAGGCAAGAGAAATACAAAATGATGCAACAGAAGTGCAGAAGAAGGCAAGAGAACTGCAGAAAGAGGCAAGAGAGTTGCAGAAACAGGTAAGAGAGGTGCAGAAAGAGGCAAGAGAGGTGCAGAAAGAGGGAACAGGGGTGCAGAAAGAGGGAATAGAGGTACAGAAAGAGGCAAGAGAGTTGCAGGAAAAGGGAAGTATGGTGCTGAAAGAGGCAAGAGGGGTACAGAAAGAACCAAGAGAGGTGCAGAAAGAAGCAAGAGGGGTGCAGAAAGAACCAAGAGAGGTGCAGAAAGAAGCAACAGAGGTGCAGAAAGAGGCAAAAGAAGTGCAGAAAGAGGCAAGAGAGGTGCGGAAAGAGGCAAGAAACGTGCAGAAAGAGGCATGAGGGGTGAAGAAAGATGCAATAGAGGTGCAGAAAGAAGCAATAAAGGTGCAGAAAGAAGCAAGAGAAGTGCAGAAAGAAGGAGCTGAAGTGCAGAAGGAGGGAAGACAAGTGCAGAAAGAAACAAAAAAGGTGCAAAAAGAGGCAAGAGAGGGGTGCAGAAAGAGGCAAGAGAAGTTCTGAAAGAAGCAACAGAAGTACAGAAAGAGGCAAGAGAGATGCAGAAAGAGTCAAGAGAGGGGCAGAAAGAGGGAAGAGGGGTGCAGAAAGAGGCAAGAGGTTGCAGTAAGAAGCAAGAGAGGTACAGATAGAAGCAAGATAAGTGCAGAAAGAAGCAACAGGGGTG
Organism: Calotriton arnoldi; assembly: GCA_963921515.1. Lineage (NCBI taxonomy): Eukaryota > Metazoa > Chordata > Amphibia > Caudata > Salamandridae > Calotriton > Calotriton arnoldi. The sequence goes on along the minus strand of CAWUFW010002083.1, from coordinate 10,384 downwards.
CATAAAGAGGCTAGAGGGATGCAGAAAAAGGCAAGAGGAGTGCAGAAAGAAGCAACAGAGGTGCAGAAGGAGGCAAGAGAACTGCAGAAACAGGCAAAAGAGGTGAAGAAAGAGGGAACAGGTGTGCAGACAGAGGCAAGAGAGGTGCAGAAAGAAGCAAGAGAAATGCAGAAAGAAGCAACAGAGGTGCAGAAAGAGGCAACAGGGGTGCAGAAAGAGGCACGAGGGGTGCTGAAAGAGGCAAGAGAAGTGCTGAAAGAAGCAATAGAGGTGCAGAAAGAGGGAAGAGAAGTGTATAAAGAAGGAACAAAAATGCAGAAAGAGGCAAGAGAAGTGCAGAAAAAAGCAACAGAGGTGCTGACAGAGGCAAGAGAACTGTAGAAAGAGGCAAGAGAAGTGCAGAAAAAGGGAAGAAGAGTACAGAAAGAGGCAAGAGGGTGCAAAAATAAACAAGAGAAGTGTAGAAAGTGTGAGAAGTTGGCCTGGCATATGCTGTCCACTAATTATAGTGGGCACCTTGCACCAGTCCAAACAACCCCTTATTGGAGATAGGTTAAAGACAACCTTTATTGAAAGCTATCCTAGTGGTAGCTATGGAGAGCAGCCTTCAGGCTAAGTCTTGAAGGAATGTAAAGCAGCTTGTTTTACCAGTCTATAATCTCTTGAGTGACCAAATGAAAGAGGACCACACCAGGTATATATTCAAAATATATGTATTTATTACTAAACACACCCCTCTAGTCTCTTTATGAGGCTAGAGTTCGAAGTACAGACGTTACGAGTTATTTATCTACAGTAATAGCACAAATTCACGTTTGAGCCCCAGGGGCGTACCAAACCATATACCAATAAAGTGGTATAAGAACCACGACTGAGCTAGATACAAGGCCTAGAGCCTGTAGAAGTGCTTGGACCACAAGGAACCACCCAAGGCAGTGACACAGGGGACCCACGGGGGACGCGTGCAGTGTATGAACACAGCCGCGAACCACCGTTAACTTTTATGGGGAAAGTCGCGATTAGAATTTAAAAGAAAAGGGACACTTAGAGGAGGACTTGGAGCAAACCCTTTGAGAACTAGGCTGTTCTAGTGTCAATACCCACGGGAGCACCGGAGTACTCGAGTTACCTCACCCAGGGGAGCCGGGTGCATAGGTGTCTTTCAGGGTCGGGTTTCATCGTCGCTTTCTATGGCGATCTGCTGCAAAGTGCTGCTGGCGGCCAATTCAAAAGTGTTCGGGTGGATCCAAAGGTGGATTGAAGATCTGAAGAACCTGAAAGCAGAGGGGACAGAGTCTGGGTCACTAGCCAGTGACCAGGAAGGCGATGAGCAGATGCCCACCGATGTCGAGTGCTTCAGGTAGGTTGACAGTCATCTTGACTCTTCAGCCACGAGGTCCAGGAGGTGTCGACGACAACCAGGAGCTAGATTCGAGCTGTCCCACGACGTCTGTCGATTGCAGGGGTATCAGCGACCGGATTGGACCCAACAAGCCTTGGCAACGGCAAGTCTCGTGGAAAGGAAAGAAGGACGATGTTGCAGACCAGCAAGGTCTGGGGGACTCACCCAGCGAGGATAAGTCAGGGCACACCTGGAGCAACCAGGGAGCCCAAGCAGAAAAAGATTGGCCTTCGGGAGGGCCTACTAGCCAACGGACTAGCGACCGCACAGGAGCCTCAAGACGATGCACGTGGAGCTGGCTCACAGGACACTCGTGGAGTGGAGGCCAGTGATCTTTGGTGCAGTTGGTGCTGGAGGCTGGGGCTACTCGGAGCCCAAAGCACGACTTCATGGGACCCAGAAGAGGATGCACTTGCAAATGCATTTGGTGTCCAGGGGTCACGGTTCCACATTACCCACGACAGCTACGGGCCTCAGCTTTGCTGGGGACTCAGGGCAGCCTCAAGGAAGTCTGGAAATCCACCTCTGGTGATGCAAAGACTTTGGCATCCGACGGGAGCTTCAGCGATGTAGACCGGACAATTGCTTCTTTGGTGCCTGCCAAGCAGGGGAGTCACTCCTTGACCCCAAGGGAGATTCTTCAGTCCTCTAATCTTAAAGTAGAGCGTCGAAGGTCCAGGATTCTGTGTCAGAGTTTCATCCAGGCAAATCTAAAGTCCTAAGGACTGGGTTCCCCTACTTATACTAAGGTAGGGGGTTGGACATACTCTGTGGCCCCACCTATGGGAGGGCCAGGGCAGAGGGGTGGTTACACCCCTTTCCCTTTGTCCAGTTTCGCGCCAGAGCAGGGGCTGGAAGCCCCTGAGCCGGTTTGAGCTGGGGTATCCACAGGGACACCAAGTGTGCCCCCAGTGCAGGACTTCAAAGCACCAGAGAGTGCTCCCGCCCAGCCCCAATACACACTATCCTGTCTGGGGAGGTGGTCACACCTCCCTGGGACAGAAACCTGTGTCCAGGCCTCCCCTGCTGGAGTTTCGGTCAGCAGCAGGAGGCCAGACTCGTGTCTGTGGCAGCGGCATCCATTTTGTGATGCCAGGGCTCTGGAAAGTCAATACCGGGTATACCGGTGTGTACATGTCTTTCCCTCTAGAAGGGTGGAATGCTACCCCCGCCGCCAGAACTGGCGGGGGTAGTATTCCAAGATGTTTGACACCAAACACGACATGTTTCCGTGCAGCCATCCCAAAGTTAGCATTTAACGCGAGGTTATAATGCGCTTAAGAGTATATGGTCAGGCTGCACTACAAACAGCATCAGAGAAGGGTCTCCGAACGCTGCAGAGGGGCCCAGCTCATGCAGGGGCACCCTCTCACATAGGAACCACGCACTCTGCCTTCAGGATTGATAAGGCCTGCCATAGGAGTGACTTATAGGTTTATATGTGTGTATGTATGTAGTGATATAGGTAGCCTATATCACAGTAAAGAGTGCATGCACCACCTTACCCAGGCTGCAGTAGCAGACCTGTGGTGTCCTTTTGGCTGGCCTTCCAGGGGTGGCACAACACATGCTGCAGCCCCTGGTAGGCCTCTGAGGTACCTATGCCCTGGGTACATAGTATACCATATACTAGGGACTTATAAGGGCACTCCAGATTCCAATCAGAGATGTGCCTAAGGCACATGGAAACCATTTTAGAGAGGAAGCAGCTAGGCTGGGGTTCTGATTAGCAGGGCCCCAACCAGACTAAGGTCGAAAAACAGTGAAGCATCAGCAAAAAGTGGGGGTACCCATGTGAAGCAGATCCTACTCTCCTACAGAAAGACACAACAAAGCTTCAGAAAGAAGCAAGAGGGGTACAGAAAGAAGCAAGATAAGAGCAGAAAGAAGCAACAGGGGTGCAGAAAGAGGCTAGAGGGGCACAGAAAGAGGCAAGAGAAGTGCAGAAAGAAGCAACATAGGTGCAGAAGGAGGCAAGTGAACTGCAGAAAGAGGCAAGAGAGTTGCAGAAACAGGCAAAATAGGTGCAGAAAGAGGGAACAGGTGTGAAGACAGAAGCAAAAAAAAGGGTGCATAAAGAAGCTAGAGAGGTACAGAAAGAAGCAAGAGAAGTGCAGAAAGAAGCAAGAGAGGTGCAGAAAGGGGCAAGAGGGGTGCAGAAAGAAGCAAGACAGGTGCAAATAGAAACAAGAGAAGTGCAGAAAGATGCAACAAAGCTGCAGAAAGAGGCATGAGGGGTGCAGAAAGAGGCAACAGGGGTGCAGAATGAGGCAAGAGAGGTGCTGAAAGAGGGAAGATAGGTGTTGAAAGAAGCAACAGAGGTGAAGAAAGAAGCAAGAGAAGTGATGAAAGAGACAAGAGAGTTGCAGAAAGAAAGAAGAGAGGTGCAGAAAGAAGCGACAGACGTGCAGAAAGATGCAAGAGGGGCACAGAAAGAGGAAAGAGAGGTGCAGAAAGAGGTAAGAGAGTTGCAGGAAAAGGGAAGAATGGTGCAGAAAGAGGCAAGAGGGGTGCAGAAAGAACCAAGAGAGGTGCAGAAAGAAGCATCAGAGGTGCAGAAAGAAGCAAGAGAAGTGCTGAAAGAAGCAACAGAGGTGCAGAAAAAGGCAAGAGAACTGCAGAAAGAGGCAAGAGAGGTGCAGAAAGAGGCAAGAAAGGTGCAATAAGAGGCATGAGGGGTGCAGAAAGAAGCAATAGAGGTGCATAAAGAAGCAATAAAGGTGCAGGAAGAAGCAAGAGAAGTGCAGAAAGAAGGAACAGAAGTGCAGAAGGAGGAAAGACAAGTGCAGAAAGAAGCAACAAAGGTGCAGAAACAGGCAAGAGAGGGTGCAGAAAGAGGCAAGAGAAGTGCTGAAAGAAGCAACAGAAGTGCAGAAAGAGGAAAGAGAGGTGCAGAAAGAGGGAAGAACAGTGCAGAAAGAAGAGGTTGCAGAAAGAAACAAGAGAGGTACAGAACGAAGCAAGATAAGTGCAGAAAGAAGCAACAGGGGTGTAGAAAGAGGCTAGAGGGATGCAGAAAGAGGCAAGAGAAGTGCAGAAAGAAGCAACAGGGGTGCAGAAGGAGGCAAGAGAACTGCAGAAAGAGGCAAAAGAGTTGCAGAAACAGGCAAAATAGGTGCAGAAAGAGGGAACAGGTGTGAAGAGAGAGGCAAGAGGGGTGCAGAAAGAAGGAAGAGGGGTGCAGAAAGAAGCAAATAGGGTGCATAAAGAAGCAAGAGAGGTACAGAAAGAAGCAAGAGAAGTGCAGAAAGAAGCAAGAGAGGTGCAGAAAGGGGCAGGAGGGGTGCAGAAAGAAGCAAGACAGGCGCAAAAAGAAACAAGAGAAATGCAGAAAGATGCAACAAAGCTGCAGAAAGAGGCATGAGGGGTGCAGAAAGAGGCAACAGGGGTGCAGAATGAGGCAAGAGAGGTGCTGAAAGAGGGAAGAGAGGTGTTGAAAGAAGCAACAGAGGTGCTGAAAGAAGGAAGAGAAGTGATGAAAGAGACAAAAGAGTTGCAGAAAGAAAGAAGAGAGGTGCAGAAAGAAGCAACAAACGTGCAGAAAGATGCAAGAGGGGTACAGAAAGAGGAAAGAGAGATGCAGAAAGAGGCAAGAGAGTTGCAGGAAAAGGGAAGAATGCTGCAGAAAGAGGCAAGAGGGGTGCAGAAAGAACCAAGAGAGGTACAGAAAGAAGCTAGAGAAGTGCAGAAAGAAGCAACAGAGGTGCAAAAAGAGGAAAGAGAAGTGCCTAAAGAGGCAAGAGTGGACAGAAATCAGAAGAAGGGTACAGAAAGAGACAAGAGGGGTGCAGAAAGAAGCAAGAGAGTTGCAGAAAGAAACAAGAGAAGTGCAGAATGAAGCTACAGATGTGCAGAAAGAGGCAAGAGGGGTGCAGAAAGAGGGAAGAGAGGTACAGAAAGAGGCAAGAGAGGTGCAGAATAAGGGAAGATGGGTGCAGAAAGAGGCAAGAGGGTTGTAGAAAGAACCAAGAGAGGTGCAGAAAGAAGCAACAGAGGTGCAGAAAGAGGCAAGAGAAGTGCTGAAAGAAGCAACAGAGGTGCAGAAAAGGCAAGAAAGCTGCAGAAAGAGGCAAGAGAGGTGCAGAAAGAGGCAAGAAAAGTGCAGAAAGAGGCATGAGGGGTGCAGAAAGAAGCAATAGAGGTGCAGAAATAAGCAATAAAGGTGCAGGAAGAAGCAAGAGAAGTGAAGAAAGAAGGAACAGAAGTGCAGAAAGATGCAAGAGAGGTGCAGAAAGAGGCAAGAGAGGGGTGCAGAAAGAGGCAAGAGAAGTGGTGAAAGAAGCAACAGAAGTGCAGAAAGATGCAAGAGAGGTGCAGAAAGAGGCAAGAGAGGTGCAGAAAGAGGGAAGAACAGTGCAGAAAGAAGAGGTTGCAGAAAGAAACAAGAGAGGTACAGAACGAAGCAAGATAAGTGCAGAAAGAAGCAACAGGGGTGCAGAAAGAGGCTAGAGGGATGCAGAAAGAGGCAAGAGAAGTGCAGAAAGAAGCAACAGAGGTGCAGAAGGAGGCAAGAGAATTTCAGAAAGAGGCAAGAGAGTTGCAGAAACAGGCAAAAGAGGTGCAGAAAGAGGGAACAGGTATGCAAACAGAGGCAAGAGAGGTGCAGAAAAAGGGAAGAGGGGTACAGAAAGAGGCAAAAGGAGGTGCAGAAAGAAGCAAGACAGGTGCAGAAAGAAGCAACAGAGGTGCAGAAAGAGGTAACAGGGGTGCAGAAAGAGGCAAGAGGGGTGCTGAAAGAGACAAGAGAAGTGCTGAAAGAAGCAGCAGAGGTACAGAAAGGGGAAGAGAAGTGCATAAAGAAGGAACAGAAATGCAGAAAGAGGCAAGAGAAGTGCAGAAAAAGAAAACAGAGGTGCAGACAGTGGCAAGAGAACTGCAGAAAGAGGCAAGAGAAGTACAGAAAAATGGGACAAAGAGTACAGAAAGAGGCAAGAGGGGTGCAGAAATAAGCAAGAGAGGTGCAAAAAGAAACAAGAGAAGTGCAGAAAGACACAACAAAGCTACAGAAAGATGCAAGAGGGGTGCAGAAAGAGGCAACAGGGGGCAGAATGAGGCAAGAGAGGTGCAGAAAGAGGGAAGAGAGGTGCTGAAATAAACAACAGAGGGGCAGAAAGAAGCAAGAGAAGTGATGAAAGAGACAAGAGAGTTGCAGAAAGAAAGAAGAGAGGTGGCGAAAGAAGCAACAAACGTGCGGAAAGAGGCAAGGGGATGCACAATATGGAAGAGAGGTGCAGAAAGAGGCAAGAGAGTTGCAGGAAAAGGGAAGAATGGTGCAGAAAGAGGAAAGAGGGTGCAGAAAGAACCAAGAGAGGTGTAGAAAGAAGCAAGAGAAGTGCAGAAAGAAGCAACAGAGGTGCAGAAAGAGGCAAGAGTGGTGCAGAAAGAGGCAAGAGGGGTGCAGAAAGAACCAAGAGAGGTGCAGAAAGAAGCATCAGAGGTGCAGAAAGAAGCAAGAGAAGTGCTGAAAGAAGCAACAGAGGTGCAGAAAAAGGCAAGAGAACTGCAGAAAGAGGCAAGAGAGGTGCAGAAAGAGGCAAGAAAGGTGCAATAAGAGGCATGAGGGGTGCAGAAAGAAGCAATAGAGGTGCATAAAGAAGCAATAAAGGTGCAGGAAGAAGCAAGAGAAGTGCAGAAAGAAGGAACAGAAGTGCAGAAGGAGGAAAGACAAGTGCAGAAAGAAGCAACAAAGGTGCAGAAACAGGCAAGAGAGGGGTGCAGAAAGAGGCAAGAGAAGTGCTGAAAGAAGCAACAGAAGTGCAGAAAGAGGAAAGAGAGGTGCAGAAAGAGGGAAGAACAGTGCAGAAAGAAGAGGTTGCAGAAAGAAACAAGAGAGGTACAGAACGAAGCAAGATAAGTGCAGAAAGAAGCAACAGGGGTGTAGAAAGAGGCTAGAGGGATGCAGAAAGAGGCAAGAGAAGTGCAGAAAGAAGCAACAGGGGTGCAGAAGGAGGCAAGAGAACTGCAGAAAGAGGCAAAAGAGTTGCAGAAACAGGCAAAATAGGTGCAGAAAGAGGGAACAGGTGTGAAGAGAGAGGCAAGAGGGGTGCAGAAAGAAGGAAGAGGGGTGCAGAAAGAAGCAAATAGGGTGCATAAAGAAGCAAGAGAGGTACAGAAAGAAGCAAGAGAAGTGCAGAAAGAAGCAAGAGAGGTGCAGAAAGGGGCAGGAGGGGTGCAGAAAGAAGCAAGACAGGCGCAAAAAGAAACAAGAGAAATGCAGAAAGATGCAACAAAGCTGCAGAAAGAGGCATGAGGGGTGCAGAAAGAGGCAACAGGGGTGCAGAATGAGGCAAGAGAGGTGCTGAAAGAGGGAAGAGAGGTGTTGAAAGAAGCAACAGAGGTGCTGAAAGAAGGAAGAGAAGTGATGAAAGAGACAAAAGAGTTGCAGAAAGAAAGAAGAGAGGTGCAGAAAGAAGCAACAAACGTGCAGAAAGATGCAAGAGGGGTACAGAAAGAGGAAAGAGAGATGCAGAAAGAGGCAAGAGAGTTGCAGGAAAAGGGAAGAATGCTGCAGAAAGAGGCAAGAGGGGTGCAGAAAGAACCAAGAGAGGTACAGAAAGAAGCTAGAGAAGTGCAGAAAGAAGCAACAGAGGTGCAAAAAGAGGAAAGAGAAGTGCCTAAAGAGGCAAGAGTGGACAGAAATCAGAAGAAGGGTACAGAAAGAGACAAGAGGGGTGCAGAAAGAAGCAAGAGAGTTGCAGAAAGAAACAAGAGAAGTGCAGAATGAAGCTACAGATGTGCAGAAAGAGGCAAGAGGGGTGCAGAAAGAGGGAAGAGAGGTACAGAAAGAGGCAAGAGAGGTGCAGAATAAGGGAAGATGGGTGCAGAAAGAGGCAAGAGGGTTGTAGAAAGAACCAAGAGAGGTGCAGAAAGAAGCAACAGAGGTGCAGAAAGAGGCAAGAGAAGTGCTGAAAGAAGCAACAGAGGTGCAGAAAAAGGCAAGAAAGCTGCAGAAAGAGGCAAGAGAGGTGCAGAAAGAGGCAAGAAAAGTGCAGAAAGAGGCATGAGGGGTGCAGAAAGAAGCAATAGAGGTGCAGAAATAAGCAATAAAGGTGCAGGAAGAAGCAAGAGAAGTGAAGAAAGAAGGAACAGAAGTGCAGAAAGATGCAAGAGAGGTGCAGAAAAGAGGCAAGAGAGGGTGCAGAAAGAGGCAAGAGAAGTGGTGAAAGAAGCAACAGAAGTGCAGAAAGATGCAAGAGAGGTGCAGAAAGAGGCAAGAGAGGTGCAGAAAGAGGGAAGAACAGTGCAGAAAGAAGAGGTTGCAGAAAGAAACAAGAGAGGTACAGAACGAAGCAAGATAAGTGCAGAAAGAAGCAACAGGGGTGCAGAAAGAGGCTAGAGGGATGCAGAAAGAGGCAAGAGAAGTGCAGAAAGAAGCAACAGAGGTGCAGAAGGAGGCAAGAGAATTTCAGAAAGAGGCAAGAGAGTTGCAGAAACAGGCAAAAGAGGTGCAGAAAGAGGGAACAGGTATGCAAACAGAGGCAAGAGAGGTGCAGAAAAAGGGAAGAGGGGTACAGAAAGAGGCAAAAGGAGGTGCAGAAAGAAGCAAGACAGGTGCAGAAAGAAGCAACAGAGGTGCAGAAAGAGGTAACAGGGGTGCAGAAAGAGGCAAGAGGGGTGCTGAAAGAGACAAGAGAAGTGCTGAAAGAAGCAGCAGAGGTACAGAAAGGGGGAAGAGAAGTGCATAAAGAAGGAACAGAAATGCAGAAAGAGGCAAGAGAAGTGCAGAAAAAAGAAAACAGAGGTGCAGACAGTGGCAAGAGAACTGCAGAAAGAGGCAAGAGAAGTACAGAAAAATGGGACAAAGAGTACAGAAAGAGGCAAGAGGGGTGCAGAAATAAGCAAGAGAGGTGCAAAAAGAAACAAGAGAAGTGCAGAAAGACACAACAAAGCTACAGAAAGATGCAAGAGGGGTGCAGAAAGAGGCAACAGGGGGCAGAATGAGGCAAGAGAGGTGCAGAAAGAGGGAAGAGAGGTGCTGAAATAAACAACAGAGGGGCAGAAAGAAGCAAGAGAAGTGATGAAAGAGACAAGAGAGTTGCAGAAAGAAAGAAGAGAGGTGGCGAAAGAAGCAACAAACGTGCGGAAAGAGGCAAGGGGATGCACAATATGGAAGAGAGGTGCAGAAAGAGGCAAGAGGAGTTGCAGGAAAAGGGAAGAATGGTGCAGAAAGAGGAAAGAGGGGTGCAGAAAGAACCAAGAGAGGTGTAGAAAGAAGCAAGAGAAGTGCAGAAAGAAGCAACAGAGGTGCAGAAAGAGGCAAGAGTGGTGCAGAAAGAGGCAAGAGGGGTTCAGAAAGAGGCAAGAAAGGTACAGACAGAGGGAAGACGAGTGCAGAAAAAAGGCAACAGGGGTGCAGAAAGAAGCAAGAGAATTGCAGAAAGAAGCAACAGAGGTGCAGAAAGAGGCAGGAGAAGTGCAGAAAGAGGCAAGAGAGGTACAGCAAACAGGAAGAAGGGTACAGAAAGAGGCAAGAGGGGTGAAGAAAGAACAAGAGAGGTGCAAAAAGAAGCAAGAGAAGTACAGAAAGAAGCAATAAAGGTGCAGAAAGAGGAAAGAGGCGTGCAGAAAGAGTCATCAGGGATGTAGAATGAGGCAAGAGAGGTGCAGAAAGAGGGAAGAGAGGTGCTGAAAGAAGCAACAGAGGTGCAGAAAGAAGCAAGAGAAGTGATGAAAGAGACAAGAGAGTAGTAGAAAGAAACAAGAGTGGTGCAGAAAAAGCATGAGAAGTACAGAAAAAGGGAAGAAGGGTGCAGAAAAAAGCAACAGAGTTGCAGAAAGAGGCAAGAGAGGTGCAGGAAAAGGGAAGAAGGTTTCAGAAACAGACAAGAGGGGTGCAGGAAGAAGTTAGAGAGGTGCAGAAAGAAGCAAGAGAAGTGTGGAAAGAAGCAAGAGAGGTGCAGAAAGAGTTAAGAGGGGTGCAGGATGAGACAATAGAGGTGCAGAAAGAGGGAAGAAAAGTGCAGAAAGAGGGAAGACAAGTGC